>CM076581.1:1007904684-1008504684 GCA_034641835.2 Pinus albicaulis | reverse complement strand
TGAAATTGTTGTGCGTTAGGCCTTAGAAAATGAACAAGCTAATTAAATTCTTGACCTGCAAGGTTATCATAACATGCTACCAAAGAATCATCAGAGAATTGAACACATAACTATGACTCAGGGTAACAAAGGGCTTGGTAGATTAACTAGGCTGAGACTTACAAAACGTTATCTCCCTGACAATTCATCACAAAACATTTTCCAGGATACATAACAGAAACAAACCAGGATATGAATTCAAGAAAAATATGGGTTCTAGGGATACATGCAGACAGTAAACCAGTTTTTACCATGGCAGCATAAACCGGAGAAGCTTTATCATTCAAGACAACTTGTTGGTATAATGGAAGATGAATCAGGGAACAATTTTTATCTTGGATATCCCTCTTGGTATCCATGAGACGGATATGACTAGAAGAACTAGACAGAGGTGAACACTTAGCCATAATTCAAATTTACGACAATAAACGACTAACAAGGTGGCTAAATTTTAACAGGGTGATGGAAAACTGAGCAGGACGCAACACAAAACAATCACAAATGTCAACTTAGTACAAAATAGCTTCAAGAAAATGAGAATTTCACTTAAATAGGTGGCACGGCCTTTAAAATTAAATGCTGACATGACGTGCTAACGAACTGTTGAGTTCATCTCACGTGGATGAAAATAGTGACCAACTCAGCGTGTTATGTCACTATGGGGGGTCTCCGAGTATGGAGAATTATTTTGGCTTCTGCCCCTACATTCAATCTCCACCACTCATTTGTCTTTCTTCTGTGGTCAACCTAGTCAACTGCGAAGGCACTCTTCTTTTTAATTAGTGTGTTATTTGTGCTCGTGGGTTGAGTCCTTTGATCAGAGTACGACCTTTCATCACATCCCGCTTGATATAATGATCGACCTTTAAACTTTAAGTCGGTGACCCACTTCATAAGGTTCAAAGTATCTAAAATTTTGATTTTAATGTAATGAAAAGAAAAAAAATTATGCCTGAGTATAAATATTTTAATACTTTAACATATTTTTGACAATTTTCTATTTTTGTATTTTCAGATTCGAGAATAAAAGGATATTTCAAATGATCCACAACATCTGGCTCCACCCGAGGATAGTGTTTTTTTCCACGAAACACTAAGAACATGCAGATCAATGCCTTCACTTCGGGCATGGAGTCACATGATGCTTGATAAAAAATATACAAAGAGGAAAACAAAATATTTACAATGATGAACATGTTATCTTTAGTGCTAGAAATAATGTTTCAGATGTTTCCCGTTCACAGGCAACCCAACTGTTTCTCCATCAAGATTTTCCAGCATGAAAGTGTTATTTCATCTAACTTCAGTGATTTTGTAAGGACCATACCATAGAGGGTCAAACTTACTATGTTTTCCCTTCTCCTCTCTCCTGGTATCCCATATTAGAACTAGATCTCCAGTTTGTAACATAATGTCCTTTGCCTTTCTGTCAAAAATGGATTTCATTTTCTCCTGATATGTGACCAAATTGTCTCTGACTTTATTTATTTTTTCACTCAATTATGTTACCTTATTCAACCTTCTTATCAATGCGTTAGGTTCTTCTTGTGCTTCTTGAAGAAAAGGAATTACTGGTTTTTCTAACTGAGTGGGAAACAAAGCTTGAGTGCCATATACTAACTCATAAGGGGACTTACTAGTGGATCTTCTGGTAGTCATTCTCACTGCCCAAAGAGCAAATATCAACTTTGAATCCCAATTATTTTGGTTCTCATTAGTTGTTTTCTTCAAGATCTTGACCAATGTCTTGTTAGATGATTATGCTAATCCATTCCCTTGTGGATGATATGTTGTGGAAAGAGACAATATCACATTATAAGTTTCACAAAAATTTATAAACATCACTAATTTGAATACATGAGCATTGTCTGTGACAATTTTCACTAGACATCCAAACCTGCTGAAAATATTCTCCTCCAAAAACTTCATTACTACCAAATCATTTGCTTTCCTGGTAGGAATTTCCTCTACCCATTTTGTAAAATAATCATTGGTAGTCGGTATCCACTTAAACTTCCCACTTGATGGTGGATTAATTTCTCCAATAAAATCTAATCCCCATTGTCTAAAAGGTTCTTCAATAAAATCAGGAAGAAGAGGTAAAGGAGCTAACCTTTTCTTTTCTGCAAAAAATTGGCACTTCTGATAACTTCTAAAACCTCTGTACACATTAGAAAATAATGAAGGCCAGTAGAAACCTGATTTAAGAATATTATGAGCAGTTACTTTCCAACTATAATGACCTCCACAAAAACATTCATGATACTCCTTGATCACTTCCAATGATTCTCCTTATGTCAAACATAACAACAGGACACCAGCATGATCTTTCCAATATAACTTAGCATCAATTATAACATAAGGTTGAGCTTTCAGTTTTAGGGCTCTGTATGTTTCTCTATTGATTGAGGGAGGGCAAGAGAAAAAACACAAATAGTGAATAATATCTATATACTAGTTTGGGTAGAGAAATTTCTATTTCATTGCTTATCTGGTTTTAATCAGATTTGTCTCCTCAACCACTTCATCTAATGGTGCAAGAAAATTAATTCCCAGAGTTTGGAAATTAGATTTTGTTACCAATTTAGATAATCCTTGTCCTTTGACTAGCTTAGTAGGCTTAATGTCCAAAACATATTCTTGGATTTTGGCAATCAATTTTTCTCTTTTTCCCTCAACATCACTCTGAATCAAAACATTATTTACAGCAGAATTAGGTACATATGCTACTATTGAGAATGGAGTACATATGTCCTAAATGCTATCAATGATTTCACTAAGGCATATACTTGTTTCTCCAAGATGTTATATTTGAGCTCTGCGTCTTTGAGGAGTTTACTGAAAAATGCCATTGCTTTCTCCTTTCCTTCTCCGTTCTTCTGTAACAACACAACAACAATAGTGGAAGGTGATGCAAATGAAAAAAATTGGAAAGGTTTGAGATAATCTAGACTAATCAAAATTGGAGCTTCTTGAAGAGCCCCTTTGATTCTGGCAAAGGATTATCTTGCTTCTTTGTCCCATTTTACTTCAACATATCTATTATTTTCTTGACAATCTTAGCATAACTTGGAACAAATCTCCTCAAAAAAATTATTTTCCCTATAAAGCTTTGAATATATTTCTTACTTCTAGGTAATGAAATTGTTTGTATAGCCTCAACCCTTGTTGGATCAATTTTCACACCTTGTTTTCAAACTATATGTCCCAGCAACTTACCTTCCTCTAGAGAAAACAAGGATTTATTAGGATTCAATGATAACCGAAACTTTCTACATTTCGAGAAAGAATTCTGTAGGTGCTCCAAATGTTCATCATCAGATCCTGAAAAAATAGTCACATCATCCAAATATATGACGACAAATTTATCACATACAAAAGCTATATCCATTGCCCTCTAGAAAGTAGCTCCTGCATTCATGAGCCCAAATGGCATCCTCACATGCATAAATGTTCCCCAAGGTGTAGTGAAGGCTATTTTATTTTGATCTTGTTTCTCAACCACTACATGGTTATACCCAGAAAAACATTCCACCATGGATAACCTATAAGCTCCAGTTACTTTCTGCAGGACATAGTCCATCTTTAGCAAAGGAAAATTATCCTTCAAGGAGGCTCTATTAAAGTTCCTAAAATCTACACACAGTCTTATCTCTCCATTTTTATTCCTAACATGAACTAGATTTGAGACCCACTCCGAGTACCTGAGTGGAACTATGATTTTTTCTTGCAAAATTTTCTTCACCTCTTTCTCAATCGGTGCCAATGACAGTGGATTAATTTTTCTGAGCTTCTCTTTATGTTTCTTAACCCCATCCTTCAGTGGTATTTTATGCTGAATAATATATAAATCATAAGTCTTAAAATCTTCATATGACCATGCAAACACATCTATGAACTTTTTAAAAAGGTCTACATTCCTTTCTTTATAATCCTTAGGAACTCTTTTGAACAACTTGACTATTTTGGACTCGTGCTGAGTTCCTAAATTATAGTCCTCCAGCTCTCCATCCTGAGATGCCTTCTTCTGATTCACTGCTACATCATTAGTATCAAAGAATATTTCAAGAGGAACCAAGCCTCTGGGCAATAAATTGTCCTTCAATTGAATTATCTTCTGGTCACAAATTGTCTGCTTCAAGTTTCCAGGCATATAATTCTAATCATCTTGATCACTTTCTAAATCAATTTGACTATCTTACAAACTTTCAATCGTTGTTAAAAATTGATTAATCTACTCATCATCTTCGAAAACCTACCAGTGCTTTACATTATCGGGGATTAAAGGCCTATGTCTCAACTCAATTTCATATCTCAGTCTTGGATTAATTGGTGGCTTAAATGTGATGGCTGCAAATACCAATGAACCTGTCATTCTATTTTCTTCTCTTGGAATAAATTAAACGTTAAAAGCTTCAAAATAGTTCTCAATTATATCCCACACATCATTTCTATATGATCTCAATCTGGGATGCTTAGTCTAACACCAACTCTTAATATGTCCTATTACTAACTCAGAATCAGCAAAGATGGAAATAGATATTTTATTCCCATTTGTTTAGATGTTTGCAAGCTCAAAATCAATGCTTCATACTTTACCACATTTTTATTTGATTCAAATTCTAGTTTGAAAGAAAAAGGTAAAATATTACCTTCAAGAGATACAAATATGAACCCAGCTCTTGTGCCTTATTTTGAATATGCACCATCGAAATAACACTTCCAAATATTATTTGACTGCAACTCATTATGTACACTTGCTGAAGAGAGCTTCTTCTGTGAGTCTTCAGCAAATTTTGCATCTTCATGCAGCATAAAACAAGAGAGATCCTCTTTCTCTTGACCATAAATGGGGGAATTACTTGCATCTTTCTTGGTGGTAGTTTTCATGAATCTGGTTTCGATGTATAACCTCCTCTCCTCCCCATTGAAAACAGGAATGACGGCATATGTGAAATCCAATTTTAACACACGTCCAAGATTTTTTCCCGAGAATCTGGACAACAACATACCAAATCTAGATGGAATATCTGAAACTACTACATCCATCATGATAATCTTGACTGGAATTTCGGCTAAGGAAACAACCATGTCTTTGATAAGACCTACACTCTTCACTCTCTTTGAATCAAAGGAATAAAGGTCTCTATATGGCTTAGTGATTTGTAAATTTAGCTCTTTCATCACAGATAATGGCATAATATTATGTGATGCACCAGAATCAAGAATACAATTATGTGGAATGAAATAATGCAAAAGTACTGATATATGAAAAGGTGGAAGAGAAGAGTCTACCTCTTCAACATGAGACCCGAAAGTAACCACCGGTTTCTCTTCTTGCAAATTCACAATATTATCCACCTCATCGGACTGAGATAGATTAATAAACTCTACAATTTCTTTCTTATAACCAAGTGTTTTAGCTAACTCAAGAAGAGGTACTTGAATTTTAAATTTTTCTAACTCTCTAGACAAAATGAAAATTTTCGTTTTGTTTAATCAACTTTTTGGGTTCTTCTTGATTTCTGTTTGGATTTTCATGTTGGTCAAGAACCGTAACAATATTCTCCAAACTATTAGAGTCATTAGACTTTTTTTGGGAAGCCTCAACTTGTTGCTTCTCTTTTTCTTTTACTGGATTCATGGGATGCTTCCCCTTGTCTGATTGTTTTATTGAATTTTTCTGTTGTCAAGTCACCATTGGAGAAGGGACTGACTCTGATTCTTTCTCTTCATCATCCTGAGTTCTCAACCTCTTTTTAGATCTCAAGTCATACTTTTTATGCAATTCAGATTACATAAAATCAGTAAATTGTTTACAATAGTCATCCATATCTTCCTAATCAAATGAAATATCATCTTTTTACATTCTTTTTCACATTCTCTTTCACATTCTTCTTCTGCACTACCTTCCATGTATATGGAAAAAAATTTCTCTTCATCTTCTTTCTGATAATCATCAGCAGACTGGGGAAGTGTGGCTTCTATATATAAGGGTGCTTGAACTTGATCCTGATCTCTTCTTTCCCTCTGCAAAATATGCAGGTGTTGCTTTCTGAATTGGGGATTAAAAACCCCTCTGTTTTTCTGTGTAGGTTTCTTGTTATCCAATTCAAACTTTACTAATTTGTTTGAAAAAAATTTAATGACCTTGGTCATGTCATCAATCCTTTGATATTGTATTGACACATCTTTAGCTTTTCCTTTATCTTGAACTGACTTTTTTTCTTGAGCATTCCCAGCAGCATTCATATTTGCTTCAATTTCCAAAGCATTAGTTTGGATCTGTTCAAGAGTAGAGGACCTTCTTTCCCTCAAAGTAAAACTAAAAGCTGATCCAAATGCCCCAGCAAAAAAAATTCTTGCTCCAATAGGAGGGGGTTTAATTTATGCAGTTGTTGGGCTAGAATTGTAATCTATGGATAAATTACGCTTCCCTAGACAGGTGTTAGTCTAGAAAAATAGGTGAAAGAATATACTACCATTTCTCCTAACTCAGAACAGATACACAGAGAGGATTGGAGGCTTTCTTGTTTCAGTCGCTTCCAAGTGACTCCTTTCTGTCGCTTCCATTACAGCTTCAAATTCAAGAGGTTTGTGAGCTGAATGCTTCCTGCAAGAAAGAACACTGAAACAGCAGAAGATGCAATAATATATATATCTATTCAAGCTATTTAGCTAAATCAGTTAAGCATAAACTACATTCATCAACCAAGATCTTACAATATGGAAAATCAAAGTAAACATAGATGCATGTAGGGAAAAACAAGAAGTACTCTTTATTGATGATAGAAGGAGAGGTTACAACCTAGTGACTGATTTGAAGTGACCTTCCAGAAAAGTTCCCAAGTCTCATCACAGCATAAATCTCTCCAACAGTAGCTCCACAAATCAAACTCTCAATTGAAAATTCTCCAGCATTTCTCTACTCAAATTCTTTCTTTCAAACACTTAGATCTGTGTTCAATTTATAGATGAAATGTAGGTTTTTTTGCAATAAATAGCTTTCCAAAAATATTCAATACATGTTTCCATTCATGTAGATGTCAAATGGACACTTGGATCCAAATCTTGACACATGTGAACTCTTCTAGAAGGCACTGGCCAAGTGGAGATTTCGGAACAATGAGAATTTTGCTCCCAATGTGACCAATGCTCCTTTGAATGTTGGGAAGTGATTTACAGAGAACCCTTACATGGGGCTACGTGAATATGAAACACACTTAGGCCCCTTAGAGCTTGCGTTCGTGAGCTCTCATATGCTATATAATAAGCTTCAAACCATGGAAACCTTTGCTTGATGAAATTCACTGTTTGATTTGTCTTGTTTTCTATATTAGAGCGTATAGAAACTAAGATGATAGGGAATGACAGACCCTTTGATCATCGGTCCTAGAGATGATGCCCAGTTAACCAAGTCATTGGGAATGGTGCCCAAATTGACCTATAACAATTGCCCCCTAAAGCATGAGATCCAAATAATAAGAACATTTGATTGAGATGCTTTACACTGTGATGAGCCTGGAAATGAACGGAATGGTCACTTGCATCAATATTACAATACATTTCATCATGATATATCCTCTATTGATCATAATTGCTGAGGATAGGCATTCCCAAAGTCAGCACATAAAACAATCTAATAACATATACTTAATTCAGAAAGTCTTCTTCATTGGAATGTTGCCTAGATGTAGACACGCCTATAGATATAGGCCCATGTTTGGATAACAATCTGTATGTAAGGTCACCATACATATGATGTGTACAAAAATCCTAAAATCGCAGCCAGGATGGCTAAAACTAGATCCGGGGTCTTCTTATCACATTCACTCGATCATTTGGGTACAATTCTAGCCATGCGAATATATGATTTGTCATCGAACATGGAAAAACATCGTTTGATTATGAGCCAATAATGTAAGATATTAAGAAACACAAGAGAACCACCATTAATTTGAATGGCTCTTAAGGTACTGTAGTACATTTCGTAAGGTGTGAATAGATGATTTGATGTCGAACGTCAAACAAAATATTTCGATCAAAAGTCCGGAAGTGAGGATCTTGTCAATGTTGTAACAAGCCTCATGGTACTAGAATCTGATGTTTCTATGTGAAATTCCTAGATATTGATTTGTTTTCAATAGGAATTCACCTTATTGCAAAACAGGAGTTACTGATTTTGGAGACAAAGGTATGACTTGATATAGAAATTTTCAAGGATGACGGTCATGAAAATGAAGGTTTACGGGTATTGCAGATGGATGAGTTTTTAATCACTGGATGACTTCTCTTGAACATATCGGTGACACTATGATGAGTTGGCAACATTGACCCAAAATCGAAGTGAAGGTATGATGAACCATAGGTGTGAATGAACCGTCAAGATGATACCCAACCCAAACAGTCATAGACATGGAGTGAAAGAAGTGTCATGTTCAAGAGCGACTTGCTACCAAAAATAAACTTTTCTTTCTTTTCCAAAATTTTCCCCAATCATTTTTCGACTAGTACCTCTTTATTGTTTAACAAGCTCGAGGAGGATAACATTTTCTTGATCTATAATTCAACCCTTCGGGAAAATAAAGTATCGCTATTTAATAATTTAACGAGTCTAACGATGAATGAAACTCGATTCTTGCTGTGATCGACAAGCTCGTCACTATTTTATGTTTTAACGAGCTTAACAACAGTCATAGGCCAATCATTTTTCATATTTAGAGAGTCCGAAAAAAGAGGTTGAAAGAGAACTCCAAAAGTACTTTTTCATAAATTTTTCTCTCAGATCCAAAAAAGTGTAAAATAATATCTGAAAGAACTTCTTTGGTCATGTTTAACCAAGGTATTCATTTTTCGTATATAATCCATCTCAGTCTGGAAAAGGGTTAAACTTATACTGAGTAGATATCAATTCATTTACTTTAACGAGCTCGAAATGACAAGTGCTCAGCAATATTTCACATTATCAGAGTTTGAAAAGAGCTGAAAGAAGACTCCAGGGTTCCTTTTTCTCTGTTATTGAAGCTCGAAAAAGAGATAAAAGTGCGCCTCAAATCCTTTTTCATTTTTAAAAAAGATCGAAAAATAACGAGAAAAAGTATGCTTTGTGGTCAAGTATTTCTTTAAAATAAATTTGCATGACTAATATGTTCATCAGTTGTACTTCTCGTTCAGAACAACATAAAATGGATTACAAATACCTGTTTCATGATAAAAACATAATAAAACTATAGTCATAGCAATAAATTTAACTTGCAATCAATTAAATGACTATATAAATTAGTTTCACTATTCATTTTTACCATTCCATAGTTACCATTTGCATTTTGGAGCTTTGAACCTGATTTTTCCCCCAAACTTCATTTTTTTATTGTGGTCATTTCTGTGGATGGATTTTATCATCGTTTGATACAGGTTAGTAGCATGAACCTCCTCTTTCGTTCAATATTCATTTCATTCCCATTCCTTGCAAATTTTCAGGGTTTTGAGGTCCCTAGGGTAAATTCTTCCCAAATTGAGGGCAACACACCCTTGAACGCTGAAACCTGCATTTCATAGCACGTACAATGAAGGGTACCTACATATGCAATGCACTGTCTCAACGCAGGGAGTGCGTTGGGTGCAGTTCAAGTTTTTTTTTTCATGATGTGTCCAAAATTTTCCTAGTTTTTTGCAATGAATGGTATCTAATGGATCTTATGGTTGATTTTCAGGTTTCCATCGGATTATAATGAAGATTACATGGAGAGAAAGAGAACATGAAGAACAATATATGATTTCATTGAATGATCCAGGTACTGTAAGAGCCTTAAGAGATTGGTGGCTACTAAAGCACTTTAAATTGTCGGGCATGAGACAACAAATAGAACTTCTAGAGTTCCTTGTTCGAGCATGGGATCCAGCAATAAAGGCATTTTACATAAAAAATCAAGTGTTGTCCATAACAGTTGAGGATGTGTTTTTTCTCATAGGTTTGTTGAGGAGAGGTTTACCCATTTCTCTCGCAGGGTCTACCATTGGAGGAGAGACAATGATGGATTATGTTATGCAGTATTTCTATCCAGGGTCAAAACCTAGAAAATCTGGAAAAATAAACATCTGTGTTTTCATGGATTTGCCTTTGAGAACCATCCTATTCATGATCACTAAACTAGGTGGCACCATTACACTCCATGTAGCGAATATATCGTATATGCAGTATGTGCTAGAGTGCTTAGAGCCAACAGTCTTCAACTGGTCTAAATTTGTTCTATCTCAGGTAAAAGAACAACTGAATAAATCAAAGGGAGGAAGGAAGAAAAATTTTAGCTATGGTTGAATCCTTATCTCTTTCGCTTTGGAATGGATTCCACTGATGCATCCACAACATGTAGCATTAGATATATCTAGTCCTAGAGATCCTTGAATGCAGAGATGGGTAGAACTCATGGGTCAGTATGCAGTCCAATTTACCATTGTGTTCTCTACTGCATTCTTCCCCTGGTTCTAGCGACATATTGTTGCCATCGATGATTATGGATACGCAAGCGTCGACTTCCGAGGAGATACAGATCTAGTTTTACCAGAAGGCGCTAAGTGGGGTGCAATAGGTAAGAATGATTTGACAATGTTTTTTTTATTTTTATAAGGTTTATAAAAAAATTTTGTGTTTTAATTTATTTCCAAGACTAAACTAAATGTTTTATGTAATGCAGATATTGTTCATGTTCAACTAGTAGAGGAACTAAAGTGCGAAGCAGATGCACGAGCAGAGAGGTTGTCGGGAGAGCAGTCCTTTAGGACCTTGATATGGCTAAGACTCTTTCCAAGCTCAAGCAACACATAGAGGGGTTGACCTTCATGATTCCAGATTTCGGGATCAAGGAGCTTCCCATGTGACTACATCGACACACAATTGGGGTTCCTAACCGTTGGATGCAGTTTCTCTATAGGATTACTAGATCTATAGCATGTTACCATGAGCACCACTAGTTTACTTGTGTTTTTTTGCATACATTTTTAGGTCAGATGACCAATGTGTCTTGGGCACAAATTTTGTAAATAACCTATAACTATTTATCTATATGTTTTTAGAATTTTTCCTATCTTTAATGCGTAATCCTATGCAATGATGTGAATTTTTTCTTTACCTGTGTCACAAATGTCTATCTAAAACTTGAATAGCTAATGAATCAGTTAAAGTGTTCAAATTTTTGGAAATGTGTTGATATTGAATGAAATCAAAATGTCTCTCCAAAATTTGAACTCTTAGGAACAATCTAAGAAGTGTTGGATTTCTAACAATATAAATATTAGTAAGTTGTAGTACCACAAGTTGTGAGTCTAACCTTATGATTATATGGTTAATACCAAATTAAATGGCATCAGAGAGAAGTTCGATCAACACGCTATACTCAGCGATATTTTTCGTCGATCTACCGATACAAATCCCTTGAAAACTCACTAACTCGTCGTTCAGAGCGAAAATGGCCCACGCTACAGAGGATAGATTCTGCGTACTACGACTAGCACCATCAACATATCCAACAAATGGTTTCGAAGATTCAGACATCTGCGATGAAATGTAAAGCGGATTACTAACGTCAAGAAAACTCTAAAAACAAATTAATATATTGAATGCAAATCAACAACATATAAACAATATAATACAAAAATTACTACGCTCATGATTAAGCATAGTAACATTTCAAATACAACCCATTTCTAGGCTGTGCCAATGGAATCCCATCATAATCAACTAACTCGTAGGCACCCTTAGCAAGAAATATTTTGAAAATATAGGGGCCATGCCATAATGGTTCGAATTTCCCTGTACCTATTACATCAGCTTCTTGATCATAAAGAAGGACCAAGTCGCCCTTTGAGTAGATGCGAGGCTAGAAATTTTTGTCGTATTGCACCTTTATACATCTCTTATGTGCTTCGTTGGCCAATTGTGCTTCACGACGCATTTCATCTAGAAGGATGAGGTTAAGGAGACGTGCTTCTTCTTCTGAGGTGTCAGGTAACAAGTCTATCGCGAGTTTTAACGATGATATTTCGCATTGAATTGGTAAGATAGCTTCCAGACCATACACCAATTGAAAAGGAGTGAATCTGGTCACATTTCTCACCGAGGTTCAATAAGCCCACAAGGCAGAGTACAGGATCAAGTGCTAGTTCCTTTTACGGACTCCTATCATTCGCTGAAGCATTCATTTAAGAATTTTTTTAATAGCCTCAACTTGTCCACTTGATTGTGGATAATAAGGAGTAGAATTATCATGCGACAATCCTAACTTGGTTTTCAATTCAGACATCATATGGTTGCGAAAATGCTTCCCATGATCCGTAACTATAACTTGTGGGAACCCAAATAGTGCAATAACGTGGTTAAAGAAAAATAATGCTGTCGTTTGTCCTGTGTTGTTGAATGTAGGCATCGCTTCGGCCCATTTGGTAAAATAGTCGATCGCGACAATAATATAACCATGCCCCCCAGACGAAGGAGGGTTACAGGTCATGAATTCACTACCCCATTTCGTAAATGGTCTAGCAGAGACAACAGGATGCATTGGCATTGGCGGTTTGTGGATTTTACGGTCAAAAATATCGCATGCATGATAACTTCTGACTGTGAGGATACAATCTCGAAAAGTAGTAGGCCAAAAGTAATCAGCGCAGAGTATCCTCTATGCGGTAGCATATCTAGATAAATGTCCACCACAAGCCCCAGCATGGCAATCATTTAGTACTTTTTCGGCCTCCTCATGAGTGAGGCACTTCTTAAAATGGCATTTTACACCACGATGATAAAAAGTGTATCGCCTACTTACAAGACAATATTTTTCTCAGGCATTAAATACGTTGCTGATCGTAGTGAGAATTATTAGGTCAAAAATTTTGGTTTTGGAGATAAATGATGAAATCCCCATACTAAGGATCAGATGAGCTGATCTGAAACAGAGACTCGTCTGGAATAGATGGTTCCGCCGTAGTAGCAGTACTATCAGAGGGAAGGTCACAGAGTAGCTCAGCCAAAACTAAAGAAATATTTGACTTGGATTTGATGAATTCCAAATCAAATTCCTGCAAAATGACAATCCATTTTGAATATTTTCTCAAGCAATCGACATGATAATATGTAATTCATGAAGGTAAATCCTAAAATTTTGTTTTTTTCGAGAAGGATATAATGGCGAAATGTTTGCACAACCTTGTTGTGCCTGTTGTTGCAAGCTTTTCCACGTACGTGTACTTAACTTCCGTATCATTGAGATTACGACTCAAATAATATATTGGATGTTCAATTCCATCTTCTACCTCGACCAAAACCATAGCAATGGTCGTTTCAGCCACGGCGATATATAGGAAATAATCATTTTGATAATTAGGAGGATACATTAATGATTCTCAGACAAGATGGTCCTTGACAACATCAAAAGAAGCTTGCGCAACTTGGTCCCAATAGAAGGGAACTCCTTTTTTCGATAATCGAGTAAATCCTTTAGCCATTTCAGCATAGTTTGGAATGAACCTTCTCAGGAAGTTAGCCTTTCCTTGAAATTGCATTTGAAGTAAGCCAACGAAGGCAAAGAAAATCAATAATGGCTCTAATCTTCAAAGTGTCCACCGAATTCCTTCTTTTGGAGACTAGAATCGAGAAATTCCTCTAACCAACACAAACACACACATTTGTGTAGATCGTACAGACCAGAGCAAGCAAGTAGCCAGAAAAAAATGGCTCTCAAATGCATCGGGTGATCAGTCTGATTTCATGAATGCGCTGGTAAATCATCTAGATATGATTGAACAATGTGCTTGATGTCATTGAAAGAAAAATCCATTACTCTCTGAAAATTTTCCCTAGCATTCTTTAAACCAAACAGAAGTTTCCTATATGAAAATGTGCCCTAGGGACAATGAATGATGTCTTCTGTTGATCATCTGGGCAGATATTGATTTGATTGTAGCTGGAAAATCCATCCATGAACGAAAAAATTTCACATCCAGCACAATCTTCAATAATCTAGTCGATAAAGGGAGTAGGATAGTTGTCTTTTGGACAAGCCTGATTGACATCCGGATAATCGACGCACACTCTAATGGTTCCTTGTTTTTACATAGTATAAACGATATTGGAAACCCACTCAATTAGCAGAACAGGGTAAATGAAACCAGCATGCAAAAGTTTTTCAACTTCTGCTTTGATGGCAGCGGTTTTATTTGGATGAATAGGACGAAGCTGTTGATGCACCGATTTGACATCAGGATACATATTAATAGTGTGTTCAACTATACTAGTATCTATGTCTGGCATTTCCTCATAAGACCAAGCGAATACGTATCACGGAATTCACGAAATACAGAGCGATATGTTTCGAGTTCTTATGGAGAACAAGATACACCGACATGAATATTTTCTACAATGCTAGGTTTAGTCGAAATATTGATAGAAATCGTTTCTTCAATATTAGATAGATTTCACTCAGATTCAATTGCATTAATAGGAAAATAATTCAAAAATAAATTTTGAATGGATGGGTGATATAGTTCTGTTGACGGGAAAATTTATCCAGCAAACAGCAGGGGATCTACTTGGTAAAAAGTCCCAACTAGACTCTAAACAGTTTGGAATAGGGATCTCATCCGGGGTGTGGGTCCAGCTACCGCTTAATCCTCCTTTCCTTGGGTCTTAATAGGAATCTATAAACCTACGGACACACGCTTATTCGGATGATACAAGGCACATTCTTGATGAAATAAATGAACATACAACACTATGGGAAGAAGCTGAACTATAAAGCATGGGGAAAAAGGAAATGTTGTCAACAACATATCATTAGGGTCATGCTTGTACACTTTTCCGACCACATAAGAAACAATTATTTATGGCCGAACACCCTTCACTTCCTTAAATGGTTTTGGTGATAATATAAATGTTAGTAAACAAAGTTATTAACATTCATGGAGAAAGAAAAATAAACTTAGCACCATTAACACATGTTTAGAAAAATATAATGCATAAATGATGTAATTGGAGACACAGTTTCATTAATCAAAATATGCTAGAAACTGAAAACCGAATACTCATAGTGTTCACACATTTACCAACATCAAATCCAAAAATGGAATTTAACAAATGCTTGTACTCATACTCAAATATCTGTAGTCCTTCTATACAATGCTCTATATCTCTTTGAGTCTCAAACAAAAGGTCCTTAAAATTTTCCCGAAGGAAGTTTTTATAGAACAAAAATTTCCCTTTAGGCTTCCCGACTTTCCACCTTCCTGACCATTGGCTGCCTTGCGACCTGAATGGAAGATGCGACCTACGACCAAGTTGGACAGTGCAACCTACAACCTAGTTGGAGAGCGTGACCTGTGACTTGGCTGGATAGTGCGATCTGCGACCTCTTCTATGGATTTTCACCTTGCAATTTGATCATGGGAGTGTGCGTGTGATTGCAAGTTCAAGGACATCAACTTGTTTCTCCTTTAGGAAATTCTACCATGCGCGATAATTTGCAACGACTGGGAAGATTAGAGGAGTCTCTTCCCTTAACCGGTGCAGGCATTCTAAGGAATTTGGAATCAGATTTTCTCTCTTGAGTGCGACCTGGTTGGCTAAAGAATCTAGTTTAGTGTAGATCCAAACTGGTGTTATGACGAACTTAACCAAGTTCTCCTGTGATGTGGCAAGATCAGGTGTAGTGGCGGCTTGTCTGATAGGTTGTAGAAATGTTTGAATCTCCTGATATA
Organism: Pinus albicaulis; assembly: GCA_034641835.2. Lineage (NCBI taxonomy): Eukaryota > Viridiplantae > Streptophyta > Pinopsida > Pinales > Pinaceae > Pinus > Pinus albicaulis. The sequence continues at coordinate 1,008,488,904 of CM076581.1, read as the reverse complement.
TCTGTCCCCATGTCTTCTCCTCGCTCAATGCACCCAGATATGGAATGTGGTGTATTTCATGCATTAAGGCGATGCCACTGATCAAATGCTCGTATGTGGTCATTACCTTTTCTATATCTTTAAATAACTTCCCCTTGGATTTCATCTTGATACGGATTTGGACCTTATCATTCTGGGTGTGAATCCAGTCTTTCTTGGGAAAGTTTTCAGAGCCTGTGGGTATCTTCCTGTCCATTCTATCATTTTATCCAAAGCAGAGGAGGCCTCTTTTAGTTGCTCGTTTCTCTCTTTTGTCTCTACTTGGGCTCTTAGTAGAGGTGCGACTATTTGTTTTATAGTGAAAATCTCCCCGTAAACCTATGTCATGGTGACCTCCAGCGTCACCAAATCTCTCTGGATGGTGATCAGTACTTCATTAATAAGAGTCTTTTTGTCCTGGAGTTGTTGGATTTCTTCTCTTAATGCTCCGTTTTCTTGCTCTACCCTTGCTTCCCTTTGTTCAGAGTCCTGTAATCTATTTTGTAGGGAAAGGATTTCTCTACTCATCTGGCTCACATTTTCTTCTGTGACTGCGGAAAAAGTAGTGCCAGCCGATGCTATCATCACTGGGTTGGTCCTATTGTCTAGGACTATATCTTTCTCCATCATGGCTGTGAAATGGGCGGAAGGGTTCCGTGCTAGACATCTCCTCTTTTCTTGTCGGATGTTGAAGGTGAACTGATCATAAGTGAGTCTTGTTAGGTTGAATACCTCCTCCTATCCTTCAGAGGAGCCTGGCTCAGAGAGTGCAAAACGTGTGTTAATTACAAGTACTTCGATGGGCTGCAGCTCGGTTTGTACTCTTGTTACTAGAGGAGGTGTCTCGGTGTATTTTGATCTTTGATCCTCCTCTTCTTTTCTGTTTTTTTCTTCTTCCTCTTTCTGAAGTCGCTCTGCCTCTGCCTTGTTGTGTTCTACTTTCTTCCTGCGCTCTTCTTCCGCTTTTTCTTCTTTCTCTTCCTTCACCTTTCGTTCGGCCTCCACCTGATCCAATTCTTTCTTGAGTTTTCATTCTGATTTTTCTTTTTCTTCTTGCTCTTCCTTCCTCTTCCGGGCATCCTCCACCAGTTTCTTTCTCTGTTCTACCTTCAGGTTTTTTCTACGCTTATATTCATCTTATTTTCCCTTCTTTTTAGCTTCTAGCTGAGCTTCTACTTCTTGTTCTTTCTTTTGGGTGGTAGATTTGTGGCCCGTGCTGGTTCGAGGCTTCTTGGCCTGGGAAGAAGAGGTGCCTCCCAACTCGCGGATTCTTTCCTCCAAAGTATGATTTCCTGGATCTTCCTGATTGGACCATGCTCCCAGGACAAGTTCCCTATCCATGTTATACCAGTTTCTTTTCTCATCCTCATATGGGCATTCAGTATGCTGGTAGCTCCATTTGAACTTGGCCCATTTGCAGTGATCAGGGATTATCTTCTCAGGATCGTATGTCCGGTGATCTAAAGGCCCCAGGTAGAAACCTTTGATTTGTTCTGCTTCCGCCTCTACTGTTGAGCTCCAAAGATGCTCTTTCTTCCACCACATTCCACTCCATTTCCTTTGTCCATTATTAATTACAGGCTCAAATTATCAATAGAATTAATTAAAATTTCTTTAAGAATGTATATCCTGAGTAACTTGCTATGTTTTTATGATTTTGTCATTGTAGTACTTTTTGAACTAGATCTAGCTATAGAATGCAGACATTCTGTAGCTAGTTGCCGATTATGCAGCTGTCTCCATGTATACGTAGGCTCTAGGTGTTCTCTCAGAGAAAAACACATATGGTCGTATTCCACATCATTCCCTCATCATTTTTTTTTATCCTCCACTTACGTTTGAACGGAATTTTTGTAGGTATACACGGAATCCCGAAACTGTGGAGACAGATCCCTAACAGAAAAGGACAAACGGTATGTCCTTAATCATTACAAGACCACCACTTAGGTTTAGGCTGATTTTAATTTCCAAGACAATTATCCCTAGGTTATCTCAAGACAGTTATGTAATTTTGTTATAAATATGGCTCGGGAAACCGAGGGACAAGGTTAGATTTTGTGTTTGATTGCTAGATTTCAGAAGTCCGAAAACACTCTGTTTTGAAGTAATTTCTCTTTTAATGAAAGAATCATCACTTTATTGAAAGTGTTGAGTCAATCTTGAAGTAGATTTTGCGTGCTACTCCGGTGGTAGAGGGCCCCTGCTACCTGATCAGCTTTGTTTATACGGTTTAGATAAGTATTTTAGTTTCGTTTTTCATTTCTAGCTTAAGCAAGTTTCTGAAGTTTATGTTTCATACTTGTTTACAATAATCATCGCAGCTATACTTACTCTTATAAACTCTTCCAAAATATCATCACGATGAATAAGGCATAGCTGTGGTGTTGTAGATTTTAGTTGCATTTCCTTTCGAATTTTATGATTTATGCTTGTTTACACTAAGTGTCATAGCCGGTCTAACTCCTACAAAATCTTCCAAAACATCATTAACAATGAATAAGAAACAACTGTGGTATCTTAGATCCTAGTTGCATTTGCTTTCAAATCTTATGTTTATGTTCAATTGCATTTAATAATACAGCCAGACTTGTTTTTACAAACTCTTCCAAAATATCATTCATATTGAACAAGATGGGTTGTAGAATTCCATAGACTAGTTGCATGTTAATTTAGTTATAACACTCCGGAGGTTGATTTCATTTAGTTTAGCTCTGTCACTACATTTCAAGTTTGATAATGGAATTCTAGTTTTACTTTGTTCACTGTACTTCAAGTAGATTAGTAGCACTCTAGTTCAGTCTTAGTTCATTTTGTTTCAAGAAAAGAATAATGGCATTCTAGTTTAGTTGTAGTCACTGTATTTTAAGATTGATAGACCGTGTTCTAGCTTAGTGTTATCCATTGTATTTCAAGTAGTACTAGTTGTCAAAATTAGTCTCTCGGCCTTCATTATTTACAACTTACTTTTGTTCTGAATTTATATTGATGCATCATCACATGAATAGGGGTCAGTAATATCAGTTTGAGGCTTTGATTATTCTGCAAATCTTTTACAAATTCACCTATAGCCTTTTTCCCAAACATTATTCTAGAAAATCTCTAAACTTCTGAATAAGGGCTAGTCGTGATAGGTCAAGTTGCAGAATAGGGTAACTTCAGCATCATAGGTTAATCTAGAATATAAACCTTACTATGTTACAAATAATCACTTTTTTTTTAATATTGTGAGTTGATTTTTTATTTAGGAGAAATTCATTTACACTTAACTTGTCCATTTCTCAAGCTCTTCCAACACATCTTTAATGAATGAATTGGATAAGTTCAAGCTCATGTTGTGATTTATTTCCTTGCAATGAAGTCATTATCAAGCTTTTCATTTTTTTTTTAACGTCCATAGTTTAGGCTTTGTTATGTTTTAATATAACCAATAGCTTCTTTCCACTAGCACTTAGTTCTTTCCCTTTTCAAACATAAAACCATAAAACCAAAAACATCATAAAACACTAAACACAACGTAGTGAGAAACAAATACCTAGGCACATATAGTGCACCACACTTCACCAGTTTACTAGTCCTGGTTGACAATTAATGAACTCAATTTAGGAACACTAAGTTGAGCACAAACATCTACCTCCCTGAAATCCTTGACCGTGTAGGCACCAATGGTGAGTGGCAGTTTAGGCCACAAATTTTTCTTACCTTTAGTCAGGACCTTTGAGAAAATGGAAGTCGTCTGATAACATACTTCCTCAAGAAGCATCTTGTTCGTAACGAATCAGGGCAGAGCATGAGGAGTCTTGAATAAACCAAAGACTCGAATAAAGGTATATTCTACTAGTGGAAACCAATGTGCCACCTTGAGTAACATTTCCATGGCTCGCAAAGTTGATCAATAAGTTAATTCAAAAATTTGTTTTAATTAATTTTGTTGATCCTGCCTAACAAACCTCCCGTAGAAAATTTCGATAAAACTCCTTCTATTCCACCATTTCAAATCCCATATTCGATCATCATTTAAAAATCTAAACGATTAAAGTGCTGAAGTGATTGGATTAGTCACGTCACTAGGCCAAAGCATGTAATGATGATTTTGAATTCGTTACAAAATATCTCCATGGTCTTTTCTTCCGTGATATCTTTCAACTCATATACATCATCCTCACCTCATTATATTCATTCCGTAATCACTCCATATCATTCTTTCCCGTAGCCAACTCTTAACCATTTCAGTCTGTAAAACAGAGGAAACATTTGTGGGAAAAAAAAAACATCTCTGTAACAGCCATTGTCACCATGAACAGAGGAGCAACAATTTGAAGGTTTGAAAGAGAAGTTATGGGTCTCATAGTGAGGACCGAACCGGTTGGAACTAAGTACTTGGAAGGTTATCCTCAAATCAGAGAAATGTTACAACAAGCAGGATGGTTGCAATTCTTTGAAAAATTCAGTGGTTTTCACAAAGAGGTGACTAAAACGTTTGCAAGATCCTTCAATGGAGCTGAGGTCAAGATAGGAGATATTAAATTCACCATTACAGAAGCCTCCATTGCAGAAGCAACGGAATTTCCTAGACAAGGAGAAAGGTGGTTCAAGAATAGAGAATTTCATAACGAGGTATGGAAGAAGATACTCAAGTCACCAGGTATGGATGTTTCCATTTTTAAAAAGGGTATCCCTAGCTCCGCACTAAAGAACAAATGAAGGAACATGTTGCTTATCTTGCAAAAATTCATCACTTGTGAAGGAAGATAGGTACCTTCTATGTTTATCATATTCGGTTGATAATGCATTTCTTAGAAGAAGAACTCAATTTGCCCTTTTTCTTGCTTCATAGTTTAAATAAAATGGCCTCAAGTGTTCAAAAGAGAGTTCAATTTCTAGAAAAAACCTTATACCACCACGGTTTAGTCAAAATTTTGATTGAACATCATTTGAGAAAAATGGGAGATAATTGGGAAGAGTTCTTAGTGAGAAATCACTTTGAAGAACCCAAGGAACCTCCACCTGAAGACAAGCCTACAAAAAGAAGAATAAGATGGAAAACCTCTTAAACTGAAACTGGTAAAACAATACAAGAAGGCAGTGAAGAAATTATTTCTGAGAAAATGGCTCAGATTAGGAAGCAGCTTAAGAAAGAGAGGATAATAAGAAAATTTTCCAGAGAGAAAGGAGAAGGACCATCCCAACCGAGACGGAGCCACAGACTTAGGGGTATACTAAAGAAAACAGAGGTTATACAAATAGGGATCATTAACATTGAGGATGAAGAAACTCCATAAATTGACCTAGCACAACAATAAGTTTACAATTATATTGAGTCATTAGAAAGGAGAGCTTCAGAATCTAGAGACAGAACTCCTAGCCCACCAAAGTCTGAAATTGATATGCTAAGGAGAGATAAATATGAGTTAGAAATACTCAATAGGCATATCAAGAATGAGAATTAAATTCTGAGAGAGCAGGTTAAACTGAAAACTGATATGAATTCAACTCTGTCTCTACAAATGCAAAAGTTGTACAAGGCCAGTGAAAAATTGAAGAAGAAAAATAAAAAGTTAACCAGGGCACTGACAAATATGAGATTCAAGTTAGTCATAAGGAAGCCCAGAAGGCCTTTGGCTGCTAGGTAAAGCAGAAGAAGAGGGTTGGATGTCCTTGCAGAGGTCTTAGAGTTCATGGAATAGTTGCATGAGGACATGCAAGAACTTAGAAGTGGGGGTATGTTGAACTCTAAAGATGTTCTTTCTTCCACCACATTCCACTCCATTTCCTTTGTCCATTATTAATTACAGGCTCAAATGATCAATAGAATTAATTAAAATTTCTTTAAGAATGTATATCATGACTAAATTGCTATGTTTTTATGATTTTGTCATTGTAGTACTTTTTGAACTAGATCTAGCTACAAAATGCAGACATTTTGTAGCTAGTTGTCGATTCTACAGTTGTCTTCATGTCTACGCAGGTTCCAGGTGTCATCTCAGAGAAAAACACATATGGTCGTATTCCACATCATTCCCTCATCATTTGTTTCTCTCCACGAAGTTTGAACGGAATTCTGTAGGTGGTTATGCACGTGGGAACTCAAACTAGGAGATAGAATCCTAATAGGACAAGGACAGTCCAGATGTCCTTAATCATATTACGAGACCACCATCAGAGTTCTAGTTTGATTTTAATTTGGAAAGACAATTATCCCTAGGTTATCTCAAGACATTTCTGTAATTTTTTTATAAATATGGCTCGGGAAACCGAGGGACAAGGTTAGATTTTGTGTTTGATTGCTAGATTTCAGAAGTCCGAAAACACTCTGTTTTGAAGTAATTTCTCTTTTAATGAAAGAAGCATAATTTTATTGAAAGCGCTGAGTCAATATTGAAGTATATTTTGCATGCTACTCCGGTGGTAGAGGGCCCCTGCTACCTAAGCAGCTTTGTTCATACGGTTTAGATAAGTATTTTAGTCTCGTTTTTCATTTCTAGCTTAAGCAAGTTTCTGAAGTTTATGTTTCATACTTGTTTACATTAATCATCACAGCTAGACTTAATCTTATAAACTCTTCCAAAATATCATCACGATGAATAAGGCATAGTTGTGGTGTTGTAGATTTTAGTTGCATTTCCTTTCGAATTTTATGATTTATGCTTGTTTACACTAAGTGTCATAGCCGGTCTTACTCCTACAAACTCTTCCAAAACATCATTAAAAATGCATAAGAAACAGCTGTGGTATCTTATATCCTAGTTGTATTTGCTTTCAAAACTTATTTTTATGTTCAATTGCATTGAATAATACAGCCAGACTTGTTTTTACAAACTCTTCCAAAATATCATTCATATTGAACGAGATGGGCTGTAGAATTCCATAGACTAGCTGCATGTTAATTTAGTTATAACACTCTGGAGGTTGATTGCATTTAGTTCAGCTCTGTCACTACATTTCAAGTTTGATAATGGCATTCTAGTTTAACTCTGTTCACTGTACTTCAAGTAGATTAGTAGCACTCTAGTTCAGTCTCAGTTCATTTTGTTTCAAGAAAAGAATAATGGCATTCTAGTTTAGTGTAGTCACTGTATTTTAAGATTGATAGACTACGTTCCAGCCTAGTGTTATCCATTGCATTTCAAGTAGTACTAGTTGTCAAAATTAGTCTCTCGGCCTTCATTATTTACAACTTACTTTTGTTCTGAATTTATATTGATACATCATCACATGAACAGGGGTTAGTAATATCAGTTTAAGGCTTTGATTATTCTGCAAATCTTTTACAAATTCACCTATAGCCTTTTTCCTAAACATTGTTCTAGAAAATCTCTAAACTTCTGAATAAGGCCTAGTAGTGATAAGTCAAGTTGCAGAATAGGGTAACTTCAGCATCATAGGTTAATCTAGAATAGAAACCTTACTGTGTTACAAATAATCATTTTTTTGTAATATTGTGAGTTGATTGTTTATTTAGGGGAACTTCATTTACACTTAACTTGTCCATTTCTCAAGCTCTTCCAACACATCTTTAATGAATGAATTGGATAAGTTCAAGCTCATGTTGTGATTTATTTCCTTGCAATGAAGTCATTATCAAGCTTTGCATTTGTTGTTTGCCATTCATAGTTTAGGCTTTGTTCTGTTTTAATATAACCAATAGCTTATTTTCATCAACACTTAGTTCTTTCCCTTTTCAAACATAAAACCATAAAACCAAAAACATCATAAAACACTAAACACAACGTAGTGAGAAACAAATACCTAGGCACATATAGTGCACCACAGTTCAGCAGTTTACTAGCCCTGGTTGACAATTAATGAACTCAATTTAGGAACACTAAGTTGAGCAAAAACATCTACCTCCCTGAAATCCTTGACTGTGTAGGCACCAATGGTGAGTGGCATTTTAGGCCACAAATTTTTCTTACCTTTATTCTGGACCTTTGAGAAAATGGAATTCGTCTGATAACATACTTCCTCAAGAAGCATCTTGTCCGTAACGAATCGGGGCAGAGCATGAGGAGTCTTGAATAAACCAAAGACTCGAATAAAGGTATATTCTACTAGTGGAAACCAATGTGCCACCTTGAGTAACATTTCCATGGCTCGCCACGACATGCATGGGGTATCCTTACTGAACAATTTCCTGTAGAGCACGGGGATGAAAATTTGTGAGATTGACTCTATATCCTACTTGTACTTAGAGTCCCAGAATACCTGCATTTCTATGTGAATTGGGCATGCCCGCTCCGGGTCCCAGTTTTGCGCCCATCCTTCAAAGTGGCACCTAGAACAAACTACATCCAATAGATAGGAGGCCATGTAAAATTCAGACGAGTAGCCCTCCTTTGGTGCCAGTGCCACAGATATGTTTGTTTTGAGAAATGCCACTACCATGTTGGCCCAATTGAAATGAGTGCCATATACAGTAACATAGTTCATCAGAGATACCCAAGTTCCACTGAATGTGGTGGCATCGGGATGACCATATATCCTACAAAGAATAGCTTCCACCAGCTTGTATACCTTTCTGAGGCCCGCCATTGGATACTCCTGATCCTTCTTGGTTTTGAGCTTCTCGGGTTCCTCCCACCATCCTCTCAGGGTGTATGCCATGGCGACCGCATGGGTGGTGGACCATTCTTCTATGAAAGTATGTTCCCATTCAGGCAACGTGTAATAAAAATCAGCATCTGAGCCCTTTAGAGTTGCAAAATATCTTCCCTCGTGGTCTCGAATTACCCACTTCTTGGGGTTGATATTTTTATGATCCATTCAATGACTTTTGCACATGGGATAATAGCAGGGTGGGCACCTGCATAGTGAAGCTTTGACATTTTCACTTGTACATATATTTTCCAGTCGGGGAGGTCCTCTGGAAATTATGGTCATGAAAATTCTTGGTATACTTGATACCAACTCATGCTGTCTCCTTTGGAAAATGTAAATGTGGTGTCCCCATAGATTTAGGGAGTAGACATTGGTACTTCCATTTTTGTGTCTACTATCTCTGTGCTCTTGTTTTTCTTGCAAACTGTCGGAGGTCCCATGTCACTTGAGGCTGAAGAGATGGAGATGAAATCTAACTCTGCTTTGAAATCACCTAGAATGTTCATAAAATAGTCCCAGGATAAGACAAATTCCATAATAATAAATGCCTAGGTACTGATTTTTAACTTTTCCCAACTAAGACCTAGGAAAGGGCAGACTAGCGACTTGTGACCAGGTCACTGGGTCACTAAGTCACAGAGGCTCAAACTTATCAAAGGGTGTGACCTTGTGACCTAGCGACTTGCGACCGTGTCACTGAGTCGCAAGGTCGCAAACGTCAAGTTTTGAATGAGACGTGACTCAGAGACTCAGCGACCAGGGGTCGCAAGGTGACATAGTCGGAAGTCGCGCTAGGGCTGAGCAGAAGATTCGTTGGTGGCATAGCCCTTTTGTTCCATTTTAACATAAACAGCACCAGGACTAAGTGAGGAAAACCAAAAAAATGAAGATGAAGAAGTCATGAGGGAAAAATACAAACACATGTGTGGCTAGTTGGCTCCATTTTACAAGTCTGAGTTAGGAATGGCAAGGTTTGGATCATTTGAAAAGACTCAGGCTTTAAAAGGATCTCAAAAATGGGATATGATAGGTGGCTTTAAAGGAATTTGATTAGAGGACAAGGGAAACAAAGAAAAGAAAACGGAAACATAAGGAGGATTAGGAAAATTACCCGAGAAAATCGCGCTCCAATTGGCCTATCAGAAGCATTTTTTTGCTCTCCGTCGTGTCGGTGAAATGTGACCTAGCGACCCTTCTATTTATAAAGGGATTGTGCGTGTGAGAGAAAAATGAGGTCGCAAGGTCGCAAATATCCCAAGCTTGTGAAATATGCGACCTTGCAACCTTACGACCTTGCGACCCAGGAGAGCCATAAGGTCGAAAGGTCACTAGGTCGTGATTTTGAGAATTGAGTGAGAGTTGTGACCTAGCGACTTGGTGACCTGATAGGTCGCAAGGTTGCTAGGTCAAAAATCTAAAGAAAAATACTTGACTGCGACTCAACGACTTAAATATTTTCCTGAAATAGGCTTGAACCTTATATTTTGACTTAGCTTTTTCGATGCTCAGGGGCTCAAAAAATCTTAGATGGTAAATTTTTTGGAGGGGGTTGTAGAGGCTACAACAAATGGCAATTCACTGGTAGGATCCAAAATATCTACTGATGATTTATCATTGTGGGGTGGGGGCCTCAGTAGGTTGTTCCTTTCGCCCTTAGGTTTCCATGATTTTTGCCTTTTGTACCTTGTGAGGTTGCTTCGCCTGCTGCCTGTTTAGGTGCTGGTTGACCGCACTTTCACTTCTGGATTTTGGACCAAAAGGGTTGGAGCACTTTAGGGATTTCCAGGATCTAATATAGTTATTTCATCCTCATTGTGTTGCTTCGCTACCTGTGAACCTCGTGGTCCCAGCGAAGTCACTACCTAGGAGTCACAGATGTTGCTCCACTTCCGGCGAGGTTGGTCAGTACCCCGGTGGAGCCGTCGCGTCGCCTCTCTGCGTAGGAAGCCTTTCTTAATCCTTTAACCTTTATTGGTGTGCTACTACACTTATTTTAAATGTGATCAGGGCACTTATTTAGATGTGCTCAAGCACTTATTTGATACAGAAAATTTTACCTGGGCAGATGAGGGATCCCGGCTTATTTTACTTGCGAGAGAGGTTGATCCTGGCCTGTATGAGGACTTTAGGTTTTCTCGAAGATCCTTGCGTCACCTGAAATTACTTTTGTTCCCTTTCAGTCTAGTTTTCTGCTTTAACCAACTTTATTTTCACAGGCACCATTCAAGCTTGCTATGTGAGCTATCTAGGTTTAGTAGCCCGGACTAGGTCATATTTTACCTTTGGGTGTCAATCACAGACAAGCTCCTGCCACCTTTTGTGATCTTCAAGAAAAAAATTTCATCAGCATAGATCATGGCACAACATGCCAATTTTGTGACTTCTACAATGCCTTCCACCTTTTGAAGTAATTAGAAGGACACTTTTACTAAGGCGCTGATTGAATAAGCGTTTTTATTGCGGGAAATGAAAAATCGAAAACCAAAATAAAATAAAATAAAAAATATGGTACAGGGGTGGTGATGGCCCTCTAGGGCCGCTAAGTGAAGTATTGCTTGAGGTCATGCCCGTTTACCGGGAGGACCTTGATTCTTCCCTCCAGAGTATGCAGTCTGAAAGTGTGGGAACCTAGCTTCTCTTTAATTTGGAATGGACCTATCCAAAGGGCTTGGAATTTGGAATGTTTCCCTTTCTCCTCGTGATCTTTATCCCATTTAAGAACAAGGTCTCCTACTTCGAAATTTTATTCCCGATGGACTTTTTATCAAACCATCTCTTAATCTGACTTTGGTGGATGGCGAATTTTTCCCGGGTTTTTTGCCTTTCCTCCTCCAGTTTCAATAAGGTATCTAACCAGGCTTGCAAGGTGGGGCATGGGGTGCCATGGGTCTCTTGGGACAACTGAAGGGCTAGGAGAGACAGGTGGGGAGGAAGGATGGCCTCTTTCCCAAATACAAGAAAAAATGGGGAGGTGTCGATCGATGATTTGGGTGTGACCCGATCAGCCCAAAGGGCGTTATGGAGGGCGTTATGCCAGTTTCGTTGGTGGGACAACAGGGTCTTCTTGATGATGCGGATAAGGTTCTTATTAGTCGACTCAGCTAACCCATTCCTTTTGGGGTAATAGTTTGCAGATTTTTTAAGTACAATACCATTTTTCAAAGCAAAATCATACAACTTGAAAGACGAAAAATAAGTTGCATTATCAAAAACAAGGGAGGTTGGAACGCCAAACCTAGTCATGATGTAATGAGTGACAAAATATATTACCTCTTGATAATTGATTTGGCGTAGTGGTATCGCTTCAACCCACCTGGTGAAATAGTCGGTAGTGGTGAGGATATACCGGTGTTTCTTGGAGGAATGTGGTAAGAATTCTCCAATCACGTCCAACCCCCATTATTGAAAAGGTTCCTCTACTTCCACAGACTATGATGGAGCAACCAACCATGCTTCCCGATTGGCGAATTTTTGACATTTAACACACTTCCAGACATATGCGTGAGCATCCTTGAAGAGAGTTGGCCAATAGTATCCAGTGCGCATGATTTTGTGGACAGTGGTATCACCTGCATAATACCCTCCGGCTGGTCCATCATGTAGTTCGGTCAGGACACTTTGTGCTTCATCGTGTTCTAGGTAGCATAGTAGGACTCCATTGTAATGTTTCTTAAAAAAAAATTCCTTGTACTAACTGGTAGGATGCAGCTTTCAGCCTTATTTCCCATTTTTTTCGAGCGGTTAAAATAGGATCCATAACACTGTGGGCCAAATATTTCAAAATGTCTAAGTACCATGAAAGACTTCCCTGCTGAGGCACATTGTCAATCTGATACATGTCGATTTCTTGCTCCCAGCATTCTTCTTTTCACCGATGTGGATTTGCAGCCTCCACGACCATTTGGCAGAGTCCTTGACCTTTGACAGTATGTGCCGGTTTGAACTCGATGTCATACTCTTGGAGACATGTCATCCAATTTCCTCGTCTTTCGCCCAACTCTTGCTGCATGAAAAGTGAGCGAACAACTGGGTGGGGGATAAACACTGTGACATGGTTCTTTAAGATGTATGGCCAAAAATTCTTGACCGCTTTGTATACTGCGTAATTTTTCTTGTCAATCTCGAGGTAATTTAGTTTAGCACCTTTCAAACCGGTACTCATGAATGATATGGGTCATTCATCGTTGTTAGTGTCTTTCTATGTGATGATAGACGTGAGTGATGAATCTGAGGCAAAGGTATATAAGATGAAACCTTTGTTGAAGTATGGGCTTCAGAGGGATCGTGCCTTTGCAATGGCCTTCTTGATCTTATCAAATGCTTCCTTCTCTGGTGGATTCCATTTGAAAATTGCATTCTTTTTTATCATCCCTTGTAAAGGCCTAACTATTTGGGAAAAATATGATATGAATTTCCATACAAATTTTATTTTCCCAAGAAATTATTCCATGGCCTTTTTTCTACTGGGAGGTGGAATTTGGGCGATGACCTTCGCTCGCTCGAGATCTACAGCTATACCATTCCTGGTTATGATATGACCCAGCAAGTTCCCCTCAGACATAGAGAAGACACTTTTCTTTGGGTTGAGTGAGATCCCATACTTTTTGCATCTTTTGAAAATCTTCTTGAGTTGATGTAAGTGATCGCCTCTCTGATTTGAGAACACGATGACGTCGTCCAAGTATATTACCACGCTTGTCCTATTAGACCTCAGAAAGCTATTTCCATAGCCCGTTGAAATTTTGCCCCAACATTTATCAATCCGAAGGGCATGCGCCTAAAAGTGAAAGTTCCCCATCTGGTCCAGAACGTCATTTTTAATCTGTCGGGTTCAGCTACCAGTACTTGGTTATACCCGAAAAAACCATCCAATAACGAGAACATCTCCAATTGAGATACGCTTGCAGAATATGTTCCATAGGGGGAACCGGGTAGTTATCTTTGTCTGAGGCTCTATTTAGATTTTGGAAATCCACACACAAACGAATCTCACTGGATTTCTTTCGTACCGGAACCAAATTCGATACTCAAGTGGAGTGTCGGACTTTGAATATTATGCGTGCATCCAAAATCTTCCTAAGTTCTTTCTGAATCATTAGTTCTAGTGTAGGGTGCACTTTTCTTAGCTTTTGCTGGAGAGGCTTCACTCCTTCCTTCATAGGGATCACATGCTAAATAATATGAGTGTCATAAGTACGCAGTGCTTCATATGTCCAGGAGAACACGTCTCGGTACTTCCAGAACAGTTTGGTGAAAGCTTACCTCTCCTGATCGAAACAATCCTTCCGGAGGTCGACGAACTTCGGGTCCTTATCTGTCCCCAAGTTTAACTATTGATGTGCTAGAGTGGAGCTCTATACTTTAGTTTTGGGGGGTCCGTGGAAACGGTTCTGCAAATTTAACAATTTTTCAAGCAAAACTATTCCCTTAGGCATGGCATTTTCCTTGCGTTTCTCTCGTTCTTCCTACAAGGCTTGATCATGGTCCACTTCTCCTATCACTACATCTTTGAACATCTCAGTGTTGAGCATGAATTCAAGTACTTGTTGGTCATCATCAAAGACGTGTAAATTAGTGATGTTATCTGGCACAGAGGGTTTATACATTATTTCAATAGAAAAACCATCCCTTAGAGGGGTGAACCTAGCAGCAGCATTAGCCAAAGTATCATCTGTCGCATTATGCATTCTAAGCACAGATTTAATACCAAATGCATCAAAAGCAGAAATTAGATGCCATACCTCTTGTTGGTAAGCTTTCAAGTGCGGAGATAGGAAATGGATGGTATTGCATACCTGGCGAGTGATGATTTCGGAATCTCCAATAACCTTTAAGCATTTCACCTTTAGGTCCAACGCCTTTTTGAGTCCGAGGAATAAGGCCTCATATTTGGCGGTATTGTTGGTGCACTGAAATTCTAGCCGGCATGATATCAAAAACTTGTTCTTTTGGGGGTCAAACTGGATGCAGCCCGCACCTGCTCCGTCATGCATCTTGGGGCCGTCATAATGCAAGGTCCATACATCATCTTCTAGTTTCTTCGGAACCATGGGCCGAGGAGAGATTTCTGTTTGGTTTATGATGGGTACATCTTGGTCTTCAGTGATAAGCATTAGCTCTGATTGAACGTCTGGGTTTACCGGGGACTGAGGGGGACAATAACATCCAAAGATGGCTTCTAAGAAACACATGCCAAGCTCTTCTTGGGAAAATATGACAGGTTCATTGGCAGTGTCCAAATCAGTCATAGTATGTTTCATATAAGGTTCACTCTCAACTTTGATTTGGTTGTTTCGACCCTTGTATGGAAGCCATAGGTGAGATCAATCAGTAGCGAAGTAACCTTGTAGCTTACTGGACCAATCCCTGCTCAACAAGAGACCGTAGGCCTTCAGGATGTCTACGACTACTATGTATATGCATTGGTGGACTCTAGAGTCGGAAGATAGGTGTATGATGACATTATTTAGTTCACCTACAGCGGGCACTTGTGATCTGTCGAACTAAATAATCCTAGCATCACTTTTCTCCGGGCGAATGTTAATCCTCTTGCAGAAAAACAGGGGCATGACATTTGTGGATGCGCGGGAGTCAACTCAGCAGTTATGAACGTTAAAGTTAAAGATTTCAAAATAAATGAGGAAGGGGGGAGTAGATCCCCTAGATTTTTCATTCATGGCATTCACAATATATTGGAGGCTTGCACTAGCTTGGGCAGATGTGTTGCTCATGGGTTTGGTCATCGAGGCATTGGCGAAGACTTTGAGAATAAGCTGCCATTGGTTGGTGATGCAGGCAAGCTCATAAGAAGAGATGTTCGCTCTTGTTTTATTCATGTCTTCAACAATGTTGTAACAAAAATTAGAGTGTGGAATAGTCTCGGCGGGGGTTTTGGGTGACCCTATCGGAATTTTTCTCTTTTGGTTTGTTCGGGTGTTACTAGGAGCAGACTTCTCGGGAATAGTAGCTTGGTGCTAATTCCCTGGGGGTAATATTTTCCTTAAGAATGCCCTCTTCTTCTCTTCAAAGGACTGTTCAGGAACCAGTCCTTTACTTCTTAGGCCATAGTTTCTCACAGGTTTGGCTTTAGGATCATCGGCCATGTTAATGTCGGTGATGGTACGGGTGCCTTCCCCGTGGATCACATCAAACGCAAGGACGGTAGATCATGGTTCTTCATCTGGGGGCAGGTCTTCTGCATTGTCAGAGACATCGTCTTCGCCTGCGTCCCCTGGGGTTTGATCATCTAAGATCTGATTTACTACCACGGTCATGCTGCCAATCCATTGGGGGCATGGCTTCTTAGAGTGAGTGGCCTGGTGGAAAGAACAAAAATTATCTTTTCCAATTTCTTCCACGTTAAGAAAAACATTTTTGTTTGATGGGGGTCGGCTGATTGTGGGGGTATTCTTTCTAAAAAAGGCTTTTGTGTCTTGGTGCCAGTAGTGTGTTCAATTCCTTTTCTCTTTAGATTAGAGACTTCATTGGTTAACAACTTAAGGGACTTGCTATGACTTCGAAGTCAAAAGTATCTTTTTCCTTATCCCCAGCTTTGAATGTGGAATACTGGTTCCTTTTCAGGGCAGGTTTATGATCGTCTCGACCTTCATGGTCGTTGACCCCTATGGAAAGTATGTCCTTTTATGTGGAAAGGGCACTGGCTTAATTTGCTGCAAGAGTAGCCCTAGCCTCACACTTTATGAATATGGTGATGTCTTTGGGAAGAGCCTTTGTGTAGTAGTCTATAGTGATGGAGTCATCCAATTCCAAGTTGGGGGGGAATTTGTTCAATATGGTAGCAAAACGTTGATTAAAATCTCTAAAATTCTCTTTCTTTTGGCATTTGAGCGTACTCAACTCCGTGAGGAGCACGAAGGGGGTCTTGTCCTCTAAAATTTTTTGAAGGAAAGTACGACGGAATTGATCCCATGAAGCTATGGAAGCACTTGGGAGAGACCGATACTAGGTGGCTTATTTGTTCTCAAGGGTATGGGGAAAAAGACGGCAGGCGACATCATCTGCTTGGACTCTCATCATTTGCAGTGAAAGGTAGAAGTTGCTTATATGGTCTTCGGCCAATGTGCCTTTCGCAGGGTCAAACTTGGGAAGGTGTTTTTCTGGGTGTCTAGGCATGTCATGAAGAGGGCCTAGGAGATCTAAGGGATATTGGGCCATCCAAGCAAGAATTTTTACCCACTTGGCATGCCCGTGCCCTATTTCTGACTTAGATTCACTTCCTAATCCTAACGCAGATGCTTCTCCTTCATGGTGGGAGTGCTCGTCTTGACGTCCCCCATGGTTTTCCATATTTCTAATGTTTCTCCAATTGTATATGGGGCCTATATTTTGGTTTTGATGGTGGTGGGAAGTATTGTGACCTTGGCCACAACCTCTATTTCCCCGACCTCTATTCCCTTGGGCCTCTATTTCCCTTGCCCCCCCCTGGTGGAATGTTGACTTGGGTGTTGTCATTTTGGGCCCGGTCAGGCTGAGGGCCAGCATGGGGTCCATTCATGTCAGTACCTTCCTCTTCTGCTCCTTGGGGCCGAGTAATAGGTTCATTATTCTCAACTGCCATTGCGAGGTCTTCAACCATTAGATTTATCAACTGCGGCAGGGAATTTACGAGGGCACCGTTGCCAGTGAGGTTAGCTACAGGGGTCCGGGTATGGGTTAGAAAACTCATGACTGGAGTGATTTTCAAATCTCTAATGAGGGTGCGGGCAATCGAGCGCAGAACTCTTAACTAATCCCTGGTAACCTCATAATAAGGAGCTTCCTACCCCTGGGTATCTTCTAAAGGGGGAGGACTGGTGTCATCGTGTATGGCCTTCCTTTGGGGAGTTTGTAACGAAATATTATTCGTGTGTTGGGAGCCTACCATCAGGCCCTCCTTCTAGCACCAATTCTGTTGACGGGAAAATCTATCCAGCCAACAGCAGGGGATCTCCCCAGTAAAAAGTCCCAACTAGACTCTAAGCCGTTTGGAATAGGGATCCCGTCCAGGGTGTGGGTCTGGCTACCGCTTTATCCTCCTTTCCTTGGGTCTCAGTAGGAATCTATAAAACTGCGAACACAAGCTTATTTGGATGATACAATACACATGATTGATGAATTAAATGAACATACAACATTGTGCGTAGCAAGCTGAATTATAAAGCATGGGGCCAAAGGAAATGTTGTCAGTAGCATATCATTAGGGTCATGCTTGTACGCTGTTCTAACCACAGAAGAAACAATTTTTTATGGCAGAACACCCTTCACTTCCTTAAATGGTTTTGGTGATAATATAAATGTCAGTAAACAAATTTATTAACATTCATGAGAAATCGAAATAAACTTAGCACCATTAACACATGTTTAGAAAACTATAATGCATAAATGATGTAATTGGAGACACAGTTTCATTAATCAAAAGATGTTGGAAAATGAAAACAAAATACTCATAGTGTTCACACATTTACCAACATCAGATGCAAAAATGGAGTTTAACAAATGCTTGTATTCATACTCAAAAATTTGTAGTCCTTCTATAAAATTCTCTATATCATTTTGAGTCCTAAACAAAAGGTCCTTACAATTTTCTCGAAGTAAGTTTTTATAGAACAAAACTTGCCCTTTCGGCTTCCCAACTTTCCGCCTTCCTGACCATTAGGCTATCTTGCGACCTGAATGGAAGATGCAACCTGTGACCTAGTTAGACAGTGCGACCTGCGACCTAGTTGGAGAGCGCGACCTACGACTTGGCTGGATAGTATGAACTGCAACCTCTTATGTTCCTATTTTGATTTTGCCTGACTTTTCTCAACCTTTTGTTCTAGAATGTGATGCATCAGGTGAAGGTATTGGGGCAGTCTTGATGCAAGGTGGAGATCCTATAGCCTTTGAGTGCAGGAAGTTGCTCCCTCATGAGAGGTTGTACCTCATTTATGATAAAGAAATGTTGGAAATCATGCACGTATTAGCCAAATTCCGGAAATATTTGGTGGGGAATAAGTTCAACATGAAGACTGACCATAACAGTGTTAGATTCTTCCTTGAACAGAAAAAACTCCAGGAGAGAAAACAGAAGTGGGTGAGAAAAATCCAAGCTTATGATTTTTACATAGAGTATGTCAAGGGGAAGATAAATGTAGTAGCTGATGCACTATCCAGGAGGCCTACAGTGTTGTCTTTCAGAGGCATGAACGCAGATTGGAAAGCTCAACTTTTAGTTGAGTATTCCAAATATGACTTTGCATGTGAGATGCTTGATGGGGTGGTATCAGATGAGAGGTTTAAAGTAATGGATGAGGTCATATATTACTGGGACCGAATCTTCTTGGCTAAGAACTCCAAGCTCAAGGAGAAGATCTTAGTGGTATCACATGATTCCCCACTTGCCGGTCATCAAGGTTTCACAAAGACTTACAGGGCCATACGAGAGAGATTCTCATGGAAGGGTCTCAAGGAGGATGTGCTCCGACATGTTAGAGAGTGCACCATTTTTCAGCAAAATAAGGGATAACACACCCACCCTGTTGGGTTATTGCAGCCACTACCTATTCTGGATGGGAAGTGGGAAAGTATCTCTATGGACGTCATCACCGGCTTACCAATAGTACAGGGTAAGGATTGTATCTTTGTTGTTTTTGATAGACTAACAAAGTACTATCATTTATTTTCCATTGCTGCACATTATACTGCTTCACAGGTAGCTGAGCTCTTCTTCAGAGATGTATTTAGACTCCATGGTCTCCCAAGGACCATAGTGAGTGATCGGGATAGCCGCTTCATGGGTAGATTTTGGCAGGAACTTTTTGGGTTAGTGGGGACTAATTTTACTCCAAGCACTAGCTGTCACTCCCAAACCGATGGACAGACCGAGATAGTGAGAAAGTGGCTAGAAGGATACTTGAGGAGCTATGTAGCAGGGCAATAGAGAGCTTGGATGCGTTGGCTCCACTTGGGAGAGTATTATTACAACACTACTCACCATATCTCTATTGGCATGACTCCATTCGAGGCCTTATATGGGTATGAATAACTCTCATTTTCTGATGTTATGTTTGGGGAAAGTAAGGATCCAAGGGCAAAGGAATGGATCCAGGAGAACCAGGACATACTCAGGGCACTCAAGGACAACATTTCTGCTACCCAGAACCAACAAAAAAAGTATGCAGACTTTGGTCGGATAGAAAGACAGTTTGAGGTGGGAGATCTTGTCTATCTGTGTCTTCAACCTTAAAAACAGTCGACACTCCAGGATAAGGCAACTGAGAAGCTAAAAACATATTTCTATGGACCATATAGGGTGATCAAATGTATCGGTAAGGTAGCATATGAGTTGGAGCTTCCTAAGGGGAGCAAGATCCATAATATCTTCCATGTTTCTTGCCTCAAGAAGCCATTAGGACGAATTTAGTTTCCAACATAGATCTCCCCCCTATTGATGATGAGGGCCACCTGATTTTGCAGCCAGAGGCAATCTTAGACATGAGGAAGAGGTAGCTAAGAAATAGATTCATCAAGGAATATCTGATTCGATAGAGGAATATACTATTGAAAATGCAACAAGATGATGGAGCTTAGTGAAATGAAGTCGCCTTCACTAAGTGGGCCCGCAGGCTATTTTTGGCGAAAAGTCTATTTTTAGAATATGTCTATTTTTAGACATATGGATCATGGTCTATGAGTTGCAGGATGCTATTTATGGATGATTGGTCGAGTTGGTAAAAATAGATGGACCTCTATTTTTAGACATTGGGTGGTTTCTATTTTTAGACTACCGGGCTAAAAATAGAACAG
Source organism: Pinus albicaulis (assembly GCA_034641835.2). NCBI lineage: Eukaryota > Viridiplantae > Streptophyta > Pinopsida > Pinales > Pinaceae > Pinus > Pinus albicaulis. Next base: position 1,008,468,504 of record CM076581.1, on the reverse strand, counting down.
TCAAATATTATTAACCCTTCATAATATTTAGACTATAAACATTATCTTTTCCTCTTGGAGCACTTCAGTTTGATGCTTGGATGTGGCACATGTAGCTGACAGAAGGAAATACGCTTTTCCTATGGGTTAGTTGAGCTATTGCATGGTTGACTTCAGTTAGAACTCATGTGGCAGATTTCGGTGGAGTTGATGAGACAGTTGGTGGAGTTGTGTTCGGTTTAACTTAGTTGAACTAGTTGTATTTAGTCTAACTAGAAAATACACTAGTGATGAGTGGTGTGAATTAATTATTAATTAATTCACTAATTAGTAACTCATAAATCAACTAAAGAACACATTAGTTAACTGCAATGCATGGACAGTTCAATGGAGACCAGTGTTAGAGGTGGGTGAAAGGGTGAGTCTACTATCAGTTGTGACTATGGCTGTGCATGAGATTTGCACACACATGGATTGAGATTTCCAATGAGGATTGTACAGCACAAGCTAGGTGGATTCAAACTTGGATCTAACCATTATTCATCTTGGATTGCGCAGTAGAGGCAGGCAGACTTGTGGAGGAGATTTGAACCCGCGACTTGTTCATCTTCCGTGCTAGTTTGTGTGTAGCATGTGAGATAGTGCTGAGAGCTGTGAGAGCTTTGTGCTATGTATTGTTACATGTTCTCTATCATTATAATATATAGATAGTTGGGGGTTTTCAGCTGTATGCTTTCCCTATTACATACTGTGTTATATGTGTGCTTGATTATGTTTTAATGTGCGCATGCGACTGCTTCTATTTCCACATATTGATGATCAATTGTAGAAGAGGTTATGTATTATGCATGAAGCTTAAATAGTGTGTAATCAGGATAATCTCAGTGAATAATTCAGCTATTATTCAAATTTCTACATGGTATTAGAGCAAGAATTGATCATCGGATCTATTACAGTGATTACAATTTATTTCGGTAGACAGAGTCTGTAAGCGGGCCAGGTAGCCTCTGGATCCATCCTTTCTTTGAAAGGTGATATATACAGTAAACGCCCCTACAGTCGATCTCTGTGCTAGAAATGCTTTGTTCTCAGAGATCCAGAAGCGGTTGAGTTTTGAGCTGGTGGAATTTGATTTTGTAGTAGAATTTGGAATTCGAATTTGCAGCAGTTTCTTGGTGTCGAAGTCAAAATGTCTTTCAATGGATTGCGACTGGAGTATGCCCTTGAGGGAAGCTCAAATTATGTTGCATGGAAGGATCAGATGGAGGCGGTATTAGACGATAACGGGCTGAAGGAGTTCATAATGCTGAGGTCCCAAAGCCTACTGATGCTGCTCAAGTTGAGGCTTGGCAAAATAAGATGGCAAAATGTCAGAGAATTATGTTGGAGGGCGTGAAGGATCACATTGTATCCAGCCTGCATGGAAAAGCTTCTCCATACTTGATGTGGAAAGCGCTGACAGATCTATTCCAAAGCAAGAGCGACCAGAGGAAGTTGGCACTCAAGGATAAAATTAGAAATATTAAGATGGAGAAAGGCGACAGTATCGCCAAGTACCTCACGAAGTTCACTCAATGCAGAGATGAACTGGGAAGTGTGGGGGTGACTGTAGATGATGAGGACTTGGTGGACCTGGCTCTCTTTGGTCTTCTGAAGAGTTGGCATTCCTATCAAGATTCTATCAATGGTCGGGAGAAATTTCCGGGATGGGAGCAACTTTGGTCGGATCTCATGCAAGAGGAGACAAGGTGGAGCAACAGGGATGGATCTTCATCAAAGGTATCTGATGAAGAAAATTATGCTTTGGCTGCCAAAGCAAAGAAGGGGAAGAGCAAGAAATCTTTTCAGTCTGGTGCGAAAGGCAAGAAGCAAGACATGTCCAAGGTGAAGTGTTTTCACTGTCACCAGCACAGACATTATGCCACAAATTGTTCGCAGAAGAAGAAAAATAAGAAGGCTACTGGATCTGCAGCGGGAGAGGCCTTAGCCTCCCAGTTTGAGCTAGAATTTTTGTTGATCGCATGCTTGGTCTCAAGTGTGATGGGATCAATATGGTTCTTGGACAGTGGTGCGTCTTTTCACATGACCGGAGATCGGGATTTGTTTTCAGATCTGGATGAGAAAGATCTTGGAGTGCACATCGAGATGGGCGATGATGGTAGATACAGTGCGACCGGTATCGGTACCATTTCCTTTGAGAGGGAGTTTCGTAAACCCTTCGTATTGAAGGATGTGATGTATGTTCTGTGATTGAAGAAGAATATGATCTCTCGTACATCTTAGAAGACAAGGGATATGATGTTGCCCCAACGAGGGTGATTGTGGCAAGAAAGACAACTGGAGAAACCTCGAAGATAGGGGTTCCAGTCAAGAACCTTACCGCCAGAAGAGATGGCTGCGCAACATCGGCATGCAAGGCGGGAGGAGCAGAGTCGGGATGATGGCGAGTTGCACCGCATCGGGCCACCTTCTCCATGTGAGCTTTGGAAGACACTGCAGCACCCCCCATCAAGCCTTGAAGGCACTCTTGCATGCCTTATCGTCATAAGGTGTGCCTTAGGAAAATTTGCAGCGCCACCACGAGAAGGATAGTCGCGCCACCGTCCATCCTCGAGAGAATCCAAGGCGGCACGTGTGTGGACCCTTTTCGCAGCTTCCGACAGCGCGTTACCATGCATCCGTCGATGATTTCTCTCGGCGCGGATCTGTCTGCGCGCAAGAAGAGCGCACACACCCGGCTCCGTGAGTTCAAGGCGCTGGTTGAGAAGGAATCGGGGAAGCAAGTGAAGGCTCTTAGGAGCGACAATGGTGGTGAATTCATCTCTGCTAAATTCAAGGACTTTTGCAGCGCAGAAGGAATTTGGAGAGAGCTCATAGCCCCCCATAACCCACAGTAGAACGGGGTTGCTGAGCGGAAGAACAGAACGATCGTGGGTGTTGCACGGGTGATGTTGCATGATCAAGGCCTACCCATTCACTTGTGGGCGGAGGCATGCAATACTGCAGTATATGTGCAGAACCGTTGTCCTCACAAGATACTTGGCATGAGTACACCGGAGGAGGCATTTTCTGGCAAGAGGCCTGATATTTCCCATTTGAGGATCTTTGGCTCACCTGTCTACATTCATGTGACGAAGGATGCCAGAAAGAAGTTGGAGGCCAGACCGCAGGCTGGGATATTTGGGGGTACACTGATACGCCCCACAACTATCGTGTGTATTTTCCAGACAGTCGCAAGACTGTTGTGCGACGGGATATCAAATTTCAGGAGGAGAAAGCCATGTAGTGTTCGCTTGAGAGGGAGCCACACTTGCATGCAGATGAGGAGCTATTCGTTCCTAAGGATGAGCTTGAGGATGTGGATCAGCCACATGAGGAAGTTCATGGAGTGGAAGAGACCACGCATGCAGTGCCAACCATCAGAGGGCGCAAGCGCACTACAGAAGCTGAGCGACTGGCTCAAGATGCAGAGAAGGTTGTAGGACCACCTACAGCACAGTGCAGACAGAGACAGTCACCGGACCAGTACACTGGATACATGTCTCTTGTGAGAAAATGTGTCAAGACAGAGCCATCCTCTTTTGAGGAAGCTGTGGAGGACCTCGCATGGGTAGATGCCATGGTGGAAGAGTATGATTCGATTGTTAGAAACAGTGCATGGGAGATTATCCCGCGACCAGAGGGGAAATCAATGGTGGGTTCGAGATGGATCTACAAAATGAAGCAAGTGGCTGATGGGAGTGTGGGGAAGTACAAGGCAAGATTTGTTGCCCGAGGCTTCTCACAGATAGAGGGGATCAATTATGAGGAGGCCTTTTCACCCGTCACAAGGTACTCTTCCATGCGAACGATCCTAGCTCTCTCAGCGCAGATGGGATGGCACATCCATCAGATGGATGTGAAGACTGCGTTCCTCAACGGAGTCATTGAGGAGGAGGTGTACATATAGCAGCCCGAAGATTTCGAGATCTTCAGCAGTGAGTCGCATGTGTGCAGACTCAAGAGAGCACTGTATGGGTTGAAACAAGCACCTCGTGCTTGGTACACACAGATAGACAGTTATTTCACCGGACTTGGATTCTCCAAGAGTGAGGCAGATCCTAACCTGTACCAGATTGTGGTGGAGGGGAAGTTGCTGATCATTGTAATGTATGTAGATGATATGATTTTGATGGGTGATGAGCAGTTGATACTTTCATGCAAGGAGGATCTTGCTAGAGAGTTTGAGATGAAGGACTTGGGCCTCCTTCATTATTTCTTGGGATTGTAAATTTGGCAGCATAGTGATGGACTGTTTGTTTCTCAGGGTAAGTATGCCCGGGAGATCCTGGAGAAGTTCAACATGCATGACTGCAAGCCTGTTGATACTCCTCTTCCTGGTGGTTGGAGGAAGGAGGATGCTACTTCGGCGGAGGTAGTGAATGCCACTGTTTTTCGACAATTGGTGGGGTCGGTTATGATATAGTCTATTTTTAGACTATATCTATTTTTAGACATATGGATCATGGTCAATGAGTTGCAGAATGCTATTTATGGATGATTGGTCGAGTTGGTAAAAATAGATGGACCTCTATTTTTAGACATTGGGCGGCTTCTATTTTTAGACTGCCGGGCTAAAAATAGAACAGTCAAATATTATTAACCCTTAATAATATTTAGACTATAAACATTATCTTATCCTCTTGGAGCACTTCAGCTTGATGCTTGGATGTGGCACATGCAGCTGACAAAAGGAAATACGCTTTTCCTAAGGTTTAGTTGAGCTTTTGCATGGTTGACTTCAATTAGAACTCATGTGGCAGAGTTTGGTGGAGTTGATGAGACAGTTGGTGGAGTTGTGTTCGGTTTAACTTAGTTGAACTAGTTGTATTTAGTCTAACTGATAAATACACTAGTGATGAGTGGTGTGAATTAATTATTAATTAATTCACTAATTACTAACTCATAAATCAACTAAAGAACACATCAGTTAACTGCAATGCATGGACAGTTCAGTGGAGACCAGTGTTAGAGGTGGGTGAAAGGGTGAGTCTACTATTAGTTGTGACTATAGCTGTGCATGAGATTTGCACACACATTGATTGAGATTGCCAATGAGGATTGCGCAGTACAAGCCAGTGGGATTCGAACTTGGATCTCATCATTATTCATCTTGGATTGCGCAGTAGAGGCAGGCAGACTTGAGGAGGAGATTTGAACCTGTGACTTGTTCATCTTCCGTGCTAGTTTGTGTGTAGCATGTGAGATAGTGCTGAGAGCTGTGAGAGCTTTGTGCTATGTATTGTTACATGTTCTCTATCATTATAATATACAGATAGTTGGGGGTTTTCAGCTATTGCTTTCCCCATTACATACTGTGTCATATGTGTGCTTGATTATTGTTTTTTAATGTGCGCATGCGACTGCTTCTAATTTCTGCATATTGATGATCAATTGTAGAAGAGGTTATGTATTATGCATGAAGCTTAAATAGTGTGTAATCAAGATAATCTCGGTGAATAATTCAGCTATTATTCAAATTTATACATCTACTAGATGAGGATACCACTTGGGAGGGAGAGAAAATCTTTCAGCATCGTTTTTTACTGTTGCTTGTGGGCAAGCAACTTTTGAGTGGGGAGGACTGTAATATTCCCAATTAGCTACTGCTACTTGGAATATTATAACTTCTCCATTTTTGAAATAAAAGAGTAGGGAGGACAATAAAACATATCCCAGTGTGAAAAGGAATTGGATTAGGAGGACAAATAAAGCCACTTTGGTGTGAAAGAGGGGAAAATCAACGAGTTAGATCCAATTGACCAATTCAACAACGTTGTTACAAGAGGAGGGAAAATAATTAGGGCAGCGTAGTTTTGAAAGAGGAATATTCTCAAGGAAGTCACCTCATCCATGAGTGGGGTCCGGGGTGAGGAAGCTCACCAAGGATAAGAAGGAGAAGATAGCAGCAAGGAAGGCATGGAGTAATAATCTTTGTTTATTCATTTGATTGATTGCAAGCTCCAGCTATTTAGTTGTAGTTACAACACTGTTTAGTGCAAAATAATTCTCATGCAGGAATTCCATCTTCACCTTTGGTCTAGCTGATTGTGAGATCTAAGGGGAAGGTCCTGAGCTTACTTTCCATCATATATCTTGAGGATATCCATTCTGCATCACATACAGTGCAATCACCTCCAGTAATTGTGTCATTTTTGCAGTAGCAGCAGCTGTTGGATTAGATCTTTTTATTTTGTGCTTTTTTATGAGAAGGAGGTGTCTATTTCACTCCAAGAGGTCAATTGAAGAAGGCCTAGGGCCAATTTCTGTATAATTCATCTATTTCAGATCATATCTTGTATTTTATAATACATATTTGCAGGGTACAACATTATTTTCTGCAGTGCTACATTTTATGTTGCTATTTTTCTGGAAACCCTTGTCAGGATGCTCTGATGTGCTTGTAAAAGGAGTCAAACCTCTTATTTATGATTCAATGATTAATGAAAGCTCCATATCTGTATGAAATCATATTTTTCTGTAGATTCCCTAATAAAAATTACACTGTTGCAGTCTTCAGTAATTCTATTTTGTGAATTTGTGGGATTGGGGTGTTTTTGAGCATATATGAGCTCGGGAGATCTATTTAGTGTAGCTAGAATGATTTTTTTGTGATGCCATTTCATATTTAAGTTAAATATAGTATATATAAGAGGACCCAAGTCCTTTTGTGCATTTTTATTGCATGGTTTTCCTTATACAGTGTCCTCATTGAAGATTTTGCAGAAATTCCTCAAAAATAAATATTACAACCTTAAGGAGAAATTTGTTATAGAATTTGTTTAAGGGTAAGTTATCCCTGACCTCTTATGTTATATTCTTATCCACTGAAAATTGTGAGAGATACTTTGTCTCTTTTATGGCCACAACTATTGTATCAAATATTGTTGGCAGAATTCTCAAAAATCTCTCAACTATTTTCCTTTCCTCAAGTGTCTCGCCATGAGATGTGATTGTAGTAACCAACCCCATTACATGTGTAAAAAATGAGTTTACATTCTCATACTCTTTCATACAAATTGTCTCAAAATCTCTTCTAAGCATTTGTATTTTTGTTGTCTTCACATTTTCCATGCATTGGTAGGTTGTCTGGAAGGTATATCATGCTTGCTTGGACTTTTTTGCTGTTTCAATCCTTGGGAAGATACTTTCACGAACTACTTGAGAAATGTAGAAGAAAAATTTTGATTCCTTCTTCCTATTGTCCCTCAACAAATCATTTTCTGCTTGTCTCAAAGCATTGTATGTTGTTTCATCCGCTTTCTCTTAGAAACCATTCTCCACCAATTTCCAAATGTCTTGTGAAGAAAAAAAAATATCTTCTTTATAATAGACAAATAATCATAATTTTTCCATTAGACATAGAATGGATACGGAATATATTTTTACTACATACAATAGATAGGAAAAAAATCTTAGACACACAATAGTTTTTATTCAGTGTATTATAAGAGAGTTTGTATTAGAAGGGAGTATATTTATACTGAGTTATAGGCGTTTTCTAATTATTATGGTTTGTTTGTTTTTTCCTAAAAATCTAGGAAACCCTTTAATAAATAAATAAATAGTTATCTATGCTGAGGTTTAAAGGAGCAGGTTGCAGAAAATATTCCATCACGATTATAAACTAATAAATACTTAAAACGACTAATGATTATAAACTAATAATCTACACCCAACACAGGATTCGTTTAATAAGTACGTTCCATTAAATTATGGAAATTGTATGGAAACTAACTCAACAAACTAGCGTTAAGAGAGGACACCTTCAAAGGATATTTTTTGGAGACTCGTGGATTCTTCTACGTATTAACAGATCTGGATATCGGGTATGGAATTTCTTGAGCTCTTTTTATTTATGTTACTGGGAGTAATTTTATTTTTGTTGCTCATCTTATAGATATGATATGGGAATTATATGGGAATTATGGTATTTTTTGTTTTTTAATATTAAATGTTAATTAAATTATATAAAATATTATTGATATGAGATGTAGGTTCTTTAAAGAATAAGTAATATTTGAATTATTATCATTATGATTGCATATGCAGGATTATATTCTGAAAACATTCTGAAGCCATTTTATATAACAATTACTGAAATAAATATGAAAGATTGATATATCCTATAAATATTCCAAATCTTTTTGTTTTTATATATAAATAAATAAGAATGCTACCTATCAACCCAATCTACGTATCAACCTATTAACACCAACACCAACAAATATATTAATTGATATTTTCGGAGAACATATCAAATTTGGAATGGTTAAATTTTATCCTGTTTCTTCACTTTCTTCGTCGATCCCGGCTTCGTTGACTTCATCCGTGAGGCTTTCCATTACACCCAACCTAAACAGGCTCGCTTCAAAACAGTCAGCACTCCGCCGCATTCCTAAATTGCCCAAATTTTGCCAACAATGACGTGAGATATCACAAACCCACATTTTTTTCTGTTTCTTCCATTCTTCAACCCACAAGAATCCCGGGCCTCCCCCCACACGATAATCTCTTCCATCCGTAATCGGCGGTGGGATGAAGTACTCTACCAGTCCCAAAACTTTGTGTTCCATAATATCAAACTTCCATATCCCAAATTTCATATTTTGCTCCTCGTATGTTTTGCTTACCACACATAACTGTTTTTCATGTTGAGCCGTGCAAATAAAAGACCCAGAATTACCCAGAGGAAATGGCTCCTTCCACATCTCTTCTTCCACATCAAACGCCAACACCGTGTTTACAGATGAAATGAAGTCAGTGCAGACCCAACACAAGAACCGCTCGTTCACGAGCTGAGCACCACCCTGAATAAAGAAATGTTTACCCTTTCCATTGCTGCATTCTCTTATCGTTTTCCATGTACCTTCTTTGAAGTTATAAACGAAAGTCATAACTCTGTCACCTTCTTTGAAATTATTATTTAAAGTCGGCCGCAATCTGTCACCTTCCTTGATAAGTATGTAATTCTGTGAGAGGCTGCACCAAATGATGAGCTTGCAAACGCCATTTTTTCTGTCGAAGGCCACCGCTGTATACAAGTTCCTCCCGTCACCAGATGGGGCGGGAAGAGTCAAAATCTTGGAGTCATGGGGAAAGAGAGGGTTAAAAACCAATAACTTATACTTCTCGCTGCACAAAGTCGTTAAGAGCCCTTTGAAACACACGAACCCATCGCCGTGACTACATAACCACCAGCGAGATCTGTGCAAATGATCGAACAACGGACTTTGCCATGGAAACAGGTCATCCGTTCCTTGCTGCCAAATAACGGATTTTAAAACCGTCAAGTTATGCATCTGCTGCTCAAGGTAAAGTGAAGCAAGAATGAATGTAGGATCTGTGAGGCGGTGACGGTCATAGTCCGTAGCAAAAGATGGATCCGATAATAATAAGTTGAAGTACTTGCAGGTGAATGAAAGTCTACGTAAATCCAATGGGGAAAGCCATAGCAGCACTCGAATTTGCAGATGAACCGGCAGCTTAGCCCACAGCGTAGTTTCCATAGTCTTCTTGAATGGAGTTACAGAAGCGAGCAAATGTTGATCGAGCAGCTTTAAACCCTGGAAAGGTCAAAGCGATCGATATGGAAGATAGACAAAGGAAAATAAAAACAATATTAGATCTGCGCACAAAGGAGTTTCTTTCAACTGTATTATAAGGGACTTCGTATTAGAAGGGTGTTTATTTATACATACCTATGAGCGTTTTCAAATTGGGTTTTTAGTTAGAAATGGGCCAAATCTCGATTTCTGTTGTTTAAATTAAATTCCAAGAAATCCCTAACGGAAACTTTTCCAAAACCTTTATCAGATAAACTACGGCATATTTATGTGGAGTGAGGTTTGAACGATCCATCACGATCTTAATCTAATAAATATTTCTGTGAACTGAAGTTTAGAGGATCATCACGATGCTAAACCAATAAATATTATTTCGGAGGGCTGGATCACGATCCTAGACTAATAAATATTTATGAGGACTTGACCACAAATGATCTGTTTAAATAGTACGTTCCATTAAACTAACTCAACGAACCAGCATTAAGAAGTGACACTTTCAAAGGATTTTTTTGGACTGGTGGATTCATTTTCCTATTAACGGATAGTGGATATCGGTTATGGCGTTCATTGAGATTTGGTTGGGTGCTGTTTTGGATTTGTCTGGAACTCGTGGATTCTTCTTCATATTAACGGATTGTGGATATCGGGTATGGCGTTTATTGGGGTTTGGTTGGTGTTGTATATATTTTGCTTTTTATATTTATATATATATATATATATATATATATATATATATATATATTTATTTATTTTAGGTTTTTTTTGTTTATTTATGGCAAGTGTTGCTTTTTTAATATAAATATCAACTATTTTTGTTAAATAATTATATGGAAATTATGAAACTATAAATCAAATATAATAAATTAACATATTAGATTTGTGCATATAAGAATTTCTATATTCTATATTATAAATTATAAGAGATATTATTTATACATATTTATAGATATAAATCAAATATAATAAATTAACATATTAGATTTGTGCATATAAGAATTTCTATATTCTATATTATAAATTATAAGAGATATTATTTATACATATTTATAGATATGTGGCTTTTATTATTATTAGATTTTTAGATTTTGTGGTTTCTAATTAAAATTTGAATTAAGGTGAAGTGTTTTTTTTTGTCAAATGTTGATTTGTTTTCTTTAATTGTATTTTTATTTTTGCTTATATAGATTGAACACTTTCAAAGATCCTTGAAGACATTTAGATTGTGGAGAATTCATAACCCAAACTTGTAATTTAAACAAGTCTCTTACCAAAAAATAAACTCAAAAATTTTAGAAAACTTTTACTAGATAAACTAAAACATAGTTATGTCAAGTGAGATTTAAAAAATCAAATTCCATTGCCATATTTAAAAGGAACACTCCCAAAGGATTTTTTTGGAGACTAGTTGATTCTTCATTCTTCTTCGGACCTTGCATATGGGTTATGGGTTCATTAAGCTCTTTTTTCTTCTCTATTTTTGGGAGTGATGTGTCTTATAACTAGAATACAAGACATAACTAGAATCATATTGTAATCTCCATTTCCATATTGGGTGTAACTTTTAATTGATTCAATGACATTTATAATGAAATTTAGAAAATGTGTAAAATCACTATATATAATTAAATTGATGATTTTCATTTTCCAAAATATCAAACAATATCCCATTTTCATCTTTATGTTGTAGAAAAATATAAATGTTAAATCATAGAATTAGAATCTTCATTTCCATATTGAGTGAAACTATCTCTTAAGCATTAAAAGCTTGTTCATGTGCTCATTCTTCAAAACCATCTTCAACAAGCTCCCATAAGTCTTGAGAGGAAAACAAGGCTCTCATGGTGATTGCCCAATAGTCATAGTTCTTCCCATTGAACTGTGGGAGTTGAGTATTTCCAATACTCGTGCTTGTGCTGGCTCCTCCCATGACTAGCACATTGAACTATGCTCTAAACTTGACTGCATTTTTAAACAAACTATCCCTCTGCTTAAGAGAAAAACTATGTCTTCAAAAATACTTCTCTAGACTGCACTTTTTAAACACAAAACAAAAACTCTATTTTTGTAAAATACGTGGACATTGCTAAACCTTCACATGATAACTCTTCAACAACTCCTTCCTTCAGCTTCTTTGACAAACTTCAAAGAGCCTCGACTAGCTCTGATACCATGTTGGAATTTCTTAATGATTTCAAACAATAGAGAGATAAAAAATTCCTCTTCGCAACACAAAGAAGTCAATTTAAAAATTATGGGCAGAGATGCAAAAAAAATCTTCTATTCCATTAAAATCTATGAGCTATTACAAAATGAAACTCTTCTTTTTCTTAGGGATTACAATGCAAAAATTTGATGTATGACTGCTACACAACAAAGTGCATTTCACACTCTCTGTCCCATTAAAAAAGTACACACAGTGCTTTAGAAATATGCTCTCTGTCTCCTTTCTATTACAGAGTCATACTCTGTTTTTTCTGCCTGCTGGCTTTTTCAATACAAAAGAAACATTACACAGACACTCTGTCTTTTTAATACACAGAAAAATGTGCACTTACACTCCTCTTTTCCTTCAAGCTTTTCAACACAGTCCCTACACATTTGATCTGTTTCTGTGTAATTTTATCCCTTCGTGAGTATTTCACCCCTTTGCATCTTCCATTCTTAGAATTAGTATTAATAATATGCTCCTCTTTCTCATCTTTGGTTGTGATGTCACTAACAGGGGAATGAGTGTATCAATCTCCAAGAAAAATGTTGAATACATTGGATTCTAGAAGATTGGTCTGCTCGTTTGTTTCATCAATGTCATTCTCGTGGCTCTCACTTTTCTCATCCTCAGAAGAAAAGTCTTGCTCCACTGCATTGGTTGGAGCCAAAGTGTTTGGGACTTGAGATGAGCTTGTCTTATCTTCTTCACTTTTGTTTCTTAGGAAAAGGTTTTCCCTTTGCAATGTAGCTATACTTTTGGGCCTTCTTCAATGTAATGATTTTGTTATGGAAAAGGAAATCATACGATTAAATTCATTGTAAGATTCACCACATGTTAGGTATTTGAATTTCAAAATATGCTCTTGGGCATATTATTCTCCACTAATTGTGGGCCTATGAGGATCCTTAGGCAAAGATATAAATAGGGTCCTAATCATATTTGAAAGGTTGAGAGGCATGAAGAACTCGTGCTTTTTTTTCAATCTATTAATCCTTTTATCGAAGAATGGAGTATGTGACTCTACATCCTTTCTACGATGATAGGTTATGGTAAGGCCTTCCAAATGGCCTCATGAGGTCAATAATTTTCATAATGATGAATAGGACCCACAAAAGTGATTGATAAGGGGGTGCCCCCTTGTTCACCAAACAATAAACTTGTGGTGTTCCTAGTGGATGTGACGGCACACCAATAACCTCATGGGTCTCCAAGTGAGTCGATGGTTCCCGCAAACCATATCTAAGGGCTTAGATGATGGAATAGATGATGCCATGTCATTTTACAAGTCTTCGGTGAGCTGCCAAGTGCATGGTGCAACTGTGGGGCTGACTTTTCATGGTGTACTTGGTGCATCTTCCTCATCCAATAGGTGGATCTCGAACAATCTCTATACATCTTTGAGGATCCATGGAATTTTTTTTAATGTGGAGGCCCATCGATCTTTACACACACCAGAAATATTCCAATTTAACCCTCTCGATAGTTAGGATGCCATATAGGGAGACCAAAATCAGAATGGCCACCATCTGAAATCCTACATAAGATCTAATGCATCCCCTAGCCCTACAACAAAACAAGTCATTAAAGTAATTAAGTAAAAGATCTTACAAACCTTGGATAAAAAGCGAACACTTCATAATGGCATGCCCTTACATAGTAGTCTTTGAAATGTGCTAATGTCTCCAAGGCCCAAAGGGGGTTAGCAAAATACCTTATTGGGGGGGGAGGGTGAAATCCCAAAGTTGGGAAACACTTTTTGGCGAAGGGCTAGAATTTGGGTTAAATTTTTAATTTCTCATCCGAGAAAATAGTCAACTCTATTTCTCGGCCGAGAGTTTTTAAAAATCTCGTCCGAGAGATTTTTAATATTTCGGCTGAGATTTTGATTGGGCTTAATCGGGGTTAAAATTATCTCAAACGAGAGTTATGTATTTTCTCGTCCGACAGTTGTGTTGAAATAAACTCTCGGGAAAACTCTCGGACGAGAGTTTTTTAACTCTCATCCGAGAGTTTTATTCTTATAATAAAACCTCAAATTTTTTAACCTGCACGGCATTCTGCATTGTTTTTTTCCCTATTCGGCTGTCGTTTTCCATGTTTGGTTATCGTTTTCCCTGTCGACTGGAACTATTTTCGTTTGAACGCTGGAGCTATCGCCGCCGAGCCACGTTATCATCTAGCCAGCCGAGCCACGTTATCATCTAGCCAGTCAGGTAAGCGTCTTCAGCTCATTGAATATTTATGGTTCTGTTTCCTTGCAAAATCCCCTGTCCGCTGGTTCTTCTCCAATCCACAATTAAATTTCCACAATACACAAACATAAAAATCCACAATTAAATTGCGGTTTTAATGGTCTTGGAAAATCCAATGCAGTACTAAACCCTCACCCACAAAGTTGTACTAAACCTACCCAAATTACTAAAATGCTAGGAACAACAAATAACATTACGAATATGTTGTCACTGCCGGTCAAGAATCCATGTTGTCATGCGCTGAGCCACTAAACCCATAACTACCAAATCTCGTGCATCAGAATGAGACAAGCTTCTACACCACGTAGCAGTATGGTATATAATCCTGTCTCCCTTCCTCTGCACAAAATTACTTGGTAGCAGCAAACTTCATTTACCCTTCTTGGCTGCAGCCTTGGTAATCTTGGCACTAGTAGAGTCCTTTTTCTCAACAGCCTTGATGACCCCCACAGCAACCGTTTGATGCATGTCTCTCACAGATAAACGACCTAAAGGGGGATACTTAGAGAATGTCTCTACAACCATGGGCTTGGAGGGAATCATCTTAACAAAACTAGCATCTCCATTCTTCATAAATTTAGGCTCTTTCTCAATTTCTTTACCAAAACGTCTATCAACCTTTGTCATAATTTCAGCAAATTTGACAACAATGTGGGAGGTGTGGCAATCCACCACAGGTGCATAGCCATTCGAAATCCGCCCAGGGTGGTTCATTATGATTACTTGAGAGGTAAAGTTAGCTGCTTCCTTTGCTGGGTCGTTCTTGGAGTCAGATGCAACATACCCATGTTTCAAATCCTTGACTGCAACATTCTTTACGTTGAAGCAATCCAAGGACATTGTGAGATGGGAGGGATTCATAAAGGATGCAATCCAAAGATATTATGGTGGCTTCAAAACTAACATCATGTTGGGATGATAGAGGATCATTTAGGGAGTTGGTACCTATAGGACAAATGTCATGTCAAGATGAAGGAAGAGAATTTTGGGGGGTAGAAGCTTGATTTGAAAAATGAAAGGATCCTACACTACTAGTTTAGATGCCAGGATTCACATCATCCAACGAGTGATGTGATAGGTCATCCGAGCACTAAGGGAAATAATCCCAAATGGAAATTCTTGTAGAAGGAATGTGATTTTCATTCATTCATTGTTTGGTCACTAAATTTTTTGACGAGAGGAGATAAATTTGTTTTGGGCACTTCTTGTTCTGGAAATTCATCTTGGTGAGCAAGGCATGCATAAAAATTAGTAATTTTTTATATTTAGCACCCACCTTTACTTTAGTTTTATTGTATGAATACACTCGGAATGAGAAGGATAGATGATACACGTTTTGTAAAGAAATCCAATGGCACATCCTTGTACATTCCCATTGCAAGAGGAGTCGTAAATCAAGTGGAAGACCATCTCAATTTTACCCAAAAAAAAAATTGCCACCCATTCTAATAAACAAACGAAAACTTGAAAACATTTAGGATTTACCTTTTGTCAAATATATGCTATACATAAATTTCATTCAATAGTTATCAAGCCATATTAAAAAAAGCTTGTCAGTCTGGTGCGACCCTAGATCACGACCCTAGACTAATAAGTATTTATGACGACTTCACCACAAATGATCTGTTTAAATAGTACGTTCCATTAAACTAACTCAACGAACCAGCATTAAGAAGTGACACTTTCAAAGGATTTTTTTGGACTGGTGGATTCATTTTCCTATTAACGGATAGTGGATATCGGTTATGGCGTTCATTGAGATTTGGTTGGGTGCTGTTTTGGATTTGTCTGGGAACTCGTGGATTCTTCTTCATATTAACGGATTGTGGATATCGGGTATGGTGTTTATGGGGGGTTTGGTTGGTGTTGTATTTTGTTTTTTAAATGTTGGGTTTGGTTGGTGTTGTATTTTGCTTTTTATATATATGTATATATATATATATATATATTTATTTTAGGTTTGTTGTTTATTTATGGCAGGTTTTGTTTTTTTAAATATAAATATCAACTATTTTTGTTAAATAATTATATGGAAATTATGAAACTATAAATCAAATATAATAAATTAATATATTAGATTTGTGTATATAAGAATTTCTATATACTATATTATAAATTATAAGAGATATTATTTATACATATTTATAGCTATGTGTCTTTTATTATTATTAGATTTTTAGATTTTGTGGTTTCTAATTAAAATTTAAATTAAGGTGAAGTGTTTTTTTTGTCAAATGTTGATTTGTTTTTTTTAATTGTATTTTTATTATTGCTTATATAGATTGAACACTTTCAAAGATTCCTAAAGACATTTAGATTGTGGAGAATTCATAACCCAAACTTGTAATTTAAACAAGTCTCTTACCAAAAAATAAACTCAAAAATTTTAGAAAACTTTTACTAGATAAACTAAAACATAGTTATGTCAAGTGAGATTTAAAAAATAAAATTCCATTTCCATATTTAAAAGGAACACTCCCAAAGGATTTTTTTGGAGACTAGTTGATTCTTCATTCTTCTTCGGACCGTGCATATGGGTTACGGGTTCATTAAGCTCTTTTTTCTTCTCTGTTTTTGGGAGTGATGTGTCTTATAACTAGAATACAAGACATAACTAGAATCATATTGTAATCTCCATTTCCATATTGGGTGTAGCTTTTAATTGATTCAATGACATTTATAATGAAATTTAGAAAATGTGTAAAATTCACTATATATAATTAAATTAATGATTTTCATTTTCCAAAATATCAAACAATATCCCATTTTCATTTTTATGTTGTAGAAAAATATAAATGTTAAATCATAGAATTAGAATCTTCATTTCCATATTGAGTGAAACTATCTCTTAAGCATTAAAATCTTGTTCATGTGCTCATTCTTCAAAACCATCTTCAACAAGCTCCCATAAGTCTTGAGAGGCAAACAGGGCTCTCATGGTGATTCCCCAATAGTTATAGTTCTTCCCATTGAACTGTCGGAGTTGAGTATTTCCAATACTTGTGCTTGTGCTGGCTCTTGCCATGACAAGCACACTGAACTGTACTCTAAACTTAACTGTATTTTTTAAAAAATTCTCTCTGCTTAAGAGACAAACTATGTCTTCAAAAAGACTTCTCTGGACTGCACTTTTTAAACACAAAACAAAAACTCTGTTTTTGTAAAATACCTGGACTTTGCTAAGCCTTCACACGATAACTCTTCAACAAATCCTTCCTTCAGCTTCTTTGACAAACTTCAAAGAGCCTCGACTAGCTCTAATACCATGTTGGAATTTCTTAATGATTTCAAACAACATAGAAATAAAAAATTCATTTTCCCAACACAGAAAAATCAATTTAAAAATTATGGGTAGAGATGAAAAACAATTCTTCTATTCCATTAAAATCTATGAGCTATTACAAAATGAAACTCTTCTTCTGCTTAGGGATTACAATGCAAAAATTTGATGTATGACTGCTACACAACAAAGTGCATTTCACACTCTCAGTCCCATTAAAAACGCACACACAGTGCTTTATAAATTTTCTCTTTGTCTCCTTTCTATTACAGATTCATACTCTGTTTTTTCTACCTGGTGACTTTTTCAATACAAAAAAACATTACAGAGACTCTCTGTATTTTTAATATATAGAAAAATGTGCACCTACACTCCTCTCTACCTTCTGGCTTTTCAACACAGTCCCTACACACTTGATCTGTCATTATATTACAGATATATATATATATATATATATATATATATATATATATATATATATATATATATATATATATATATATATATATATATATATATATATTATAATCTTTATGATTTTATAATACATATATATATTAAAACTCATATATATGTTCTAAGTTAAAACATATGTCGCTCCATTTTTTTTTATAAAAACAAATAACCCAAAGTGTAAAACTAAATTTATGTCACGACAAAGTAAAATGTAAAAAAAATTAACCTAAGTTCTGAACCTTCACTGATATACTTTTCACGGATTTAAAAGAAAAAACATTAAATCTCTTTTCATAAAATTATCGCATTCAAATTGCCCCTTTGTTGACTGGGCATTGAACCTATGCGATCATTCTCCCATTGGCTAGTCGTGGAGGCTGCCACGAAATTCAAACAAAACTAAGCATATTGGATTGTAAGTAGATTGGATTGTAGTTTATTGGGTACGAATGGAGCTTTGCTGACTGTAATCCAAAACTGCGCAATCATCTTATGATTGGTTACTGGTGTGCAGAAGTGTATGAGTGGGCTCCATTTGAATAATCGTGGCATTGGTTCAATGGTGAAACATAAAGTTGGGAAACACTTTTTGCTCTTTTTTGACATTGAAAATTGTAAATTTCTATTTTTTTTCAACTCCAACTCCATTAAACTCATATTTTTAATGCAAACTATGATTTGACATAACAATAAGATTTGTAGAGAATTGTCTTCCCTCTACACTCATATTTATTTACTTTTCTAAATATTGACATATAGAGGGGTAAATTTGTTTTTTACTAACTGCATACATTTGGAATTTTGAGGCAAACATAAATAGTCATTTTTTGAACCCTAACTTTTTTTAGGGAAAGTTATTAATTTTTTGGAAATAAACCATATCATCATAATCTACATATATTGCACTAATGCACTCACTATTTTTCGGTAATTTTCAGATTAAATTACTAATTTTTATTATTTTTTGGAATGGACGAAGATAAAAAAATGGTGATGTTTCAGTACATTTTATGACCCCTAGATTTTATTTTCAATGTGATCGTCAATAAGAAAACTGAGAGTGCCCTTTTGAAGTAGACAGGGAGAGAAATTAAAATATGATTTTTCTGAATTTTTTGGTGTTTCCATTTTAAAGTTATTGAATTTTCATTCAGTGCAATTTTTCGAATAATGAAATTCCAGAGTGACACAATTTAGTATAAAATTAATAAAAAAATGAAATTTTTAATGAAACTCCACAAATTTTACATCATCAGAAACTAGATTCAAAGATGAATCTAATGGTACCTAGTCCAAAATATATCATTTTTTTTTGTAGGTGTTTCGCCCCTCCAAAGTTGCAGGTTCCTGAAAACTTCTCAATTTTCTAAGTTTTTCATTGACCACAAACTCTCAGACGAGATATTTATTAAACTCTCGACCGAGAAATTTAAAACTCTCAACCAAGAGTTTAAACCAGCACAAGTTACATTTAACCATGCGGCTAAACTCTCGGCTCAAAGTTTAAAAAACTTTCGGCCGAGATTTTGTGCCCGAGAGTTTACAATTTTCGGCTGAGAGTTTGTGCCCGAGAGTTTACCCAAGCCAACTCTCGGCCGAAAGTTTAATAGACCCTCGGACGAGAGTTTATTAAACTCTCGGCCTAGAGTTTAGCGAAGGCCAACTCTCGTCCGAGAGTTTATTATAAAAAATTCTCTAAATGTTAAATGAAAACCGACGCAATATTTCGGGCGAGAGTTTTATATAAATACTCTCATTCGAAATATTAATTCCACACACCATTCTGAACCAATGAAAATTGTGAAGTTGCGAGGGTCTAAAAATTGCGAAGGTGCAAGCATCCGAATTCTTTTTCTATCAAGGTGCGAATTTTTTATGTGCAAAATTCTTTTTGGCAAAAAAAAAAAATTGTTAGTTTTTTTGGGTGCAAAATTTTTTTGGCGAAAATATTTTTGAAAGTTTTTCTGGGTGAAAATTATTTTTTGAAGTTTTTTCGAGTGCATGGATGCATGAAGTATTTTTGCAAAATGCTCTATGAAGACATGGAGTATTTTTGCAAAATGTCTCTATGAAGGGATGAAGTATTTTTACAAAACGTCTTTATGATTTTAATTATCTATTTTCTATTTTCTCTCTTATTGAAAGCATGAAGTACTTATTCTGAAGTCTTTATGTTTTATTGGGTATTTGGTGCAAATAGAATTTGATTTTAGGTTTCCAATTTTTTGAACATGGGAAACCAAAGGAATTTCCTATCAAGGCACGATCGAAAAAAGAATTGATTCAGCAGATAAAAATGAGAGATTACAAAAAAAAAAGGCGAGAGGAAAGGGAAAGATTAAGCCATGAAATAAATGTGGAGGTATAGCATCATGAAATAGATCAATGTTGATCAACTTGTCGACAAGAATATTGAAAACACAGATGTCCAAGAGAATAGTGATATCAATCTCACTCGTGAGTCAATAGTTTCTTCAATTTGAATTTTGTATTTTTTTTTTTAAACATTGTAGTTCAAGATAGTTTTAAAATTAAAAATATGTATATGTCAATTTCAAATTAGAAGTTAATATGTTATTTATGCAGGGACAATATCAGAACCACAAGAAGATACTACCACACCTCAAATTTCACTGCAATTAATTGGAAGTTCCAAGAACGTTGTATACAACTAAAAGTTTCTAGAAAATATGGATCCAACTAAAATTGAAGAATTAGGACCACCAATGGCTGAAAGGACAGTTCGAGATAAAGTAAATTTTGGATTGAAACCTATTTTTGAAGGTAAGTCTATCATAGCACAAGCTCAGATGTTACGTGGATTTGTAAAGCACAAATCTCTCGAAAATGTTGTGGAATTATTGGGCATTAAAAGTGAGAAAGAGGTTTTAGCAAATGAAATGGTATCAAAAAATGTGACGTTGGCTCTTGCCACACTAGCCAAAAAGTGATCTCAAGTTGAAAATAATGCTCGTAGAGCACTTTTAATAGGTGTAGCCATGAAACGAAATTCATCAAGTCGGTTGATGTCAGCAACTTCAAAATTGTTTAAAACATCAAGAAAACATTTATGCAGACATACAAAATTTAGAATTCAATTAGATGAGAATGATGAACTTGCATGTTGGGCTAATATCTGCAGGCGTCTATATCATGATAGACTTCCTGATGGTGTGAGGGATAGGGTAAAAGAGTTTTGGGATTTGAATTCTCATGTGTCGCCAAATGAAAAGGATTATGTGTGACACCATATATTTAAAGGAGTTTATGAATCTCATTCCAAACATATAACACGGGTCAGTCAAGTAGAATTATTCCAGAACTTTATGGAGAGTAATACTGATGTGAAGATTTCCTTTAGCACATTTGTGAAGATTAAACCATGGTATGTCAGGCCTATCACTATTCGAGACACATGTTGTTGTCGATACCATGTAGAACTCCAATTATTTTATGAGACATTTGTAAATTTTGGCATAAAATATTGGTCAAATGACCCCCCTCCTTAAAGTGTTCTTGAATTTTTATCAAATATATTATGTGCACGAGAGAATAATGAATTATTTTATAAAAAAGAATAACACTGTTACCGATGAAATAGGTAACTGCACTGTTACGTACTGTTTTTTGGTCGCATAAAAAGCACCCGATTTTGAAAAGTGGTGATGCAAAATCACCTTTTTTTTTTAGCACATTTTTGACACTCTAATATTTTTATTTATAAAGTATGAATAATTTTTTTTTAAATTTTAGTGATTTTCATGCTAATTTTGAAACGTATTGATGCAGCATCAATTTTTTTTTTAGAGCGGTGATTTTCATGCTAATTTTGAAACGTATTGATTCAACATCAACCTTTTTTTTTAGAGTGGTGATTTTCACGTTGGTAATAAAACACAAAAATTAGATACAATATATATATATATAAAACAATAAAAAAAAACCAATAAAAATGTAAAAAAAAAAAAAACAAAATTAACTCGTAAAAATAAAAAATTTAAACAAAAATAAATAAATAAATAAATAAATAAAAAAAAACAAAAATATTCGAAAATTATATAAAAAAAAATGACAAAATTTGAAAAAAAACACAAAAATTAACCAATTTAAAAAAAAAAAAACATCAAAAACATTTTTTTCTAAGTTATTAAAAAAAACCATATAATTAAAAAAAAAATTAAAATAGAAAATTAAAAAAAAATAAATTACAAAATTAAAATTTAGATACAAAAAAATAAAATACAAAAAAGAAAAAATTAAATTTAAAAATTTAAATTAAAAAAATAATAATAAGAAGAAGAAAACAAAAATACAAATTTTAAAATTAACAAAAAAAATAAATTAAAAAAAAAAAAAACAAAATTTAAAATTGAAAAAGAAAATTAAAATAAAAGAATTAAAAAAAAAAAAAAAACTATCATTAAAAAACAAAAAAAAACAAAAAAACCACGTGCAAATAATTAAAAAACAAATATCCATAAATTTACTGTTTTTTTTTAAATGAAACAATTTATAAATTTTAAAAATGAAAAACTAAATAAACTAAAAGATTAAAAATAATAAAAAAATTAATTAAAATTTAATAAATTTAATAAATAAATTTTAAATTTTAAAAAATAATTAATCTAAAATATTAAATTTAAAAACAAAATTAAAACAAAATTAAAAAAAAAAAAATTGAATAAATTAAATTTAAAATAAAAAATTTGAATTAAAAAAAAAAAAAATTTAAATTTTTTGAATTTAAAAAAAAAATAATTTACAAAATTAAATTAAAAAAAAATATATATATATTAAAAATGAAAATTAAAAATAAAAATAAAAAGGAAAAGAATTTTTTGATCATGGTAGCGCTGCCAATCGGCCTCTCGCCTAGGTGGCGGCGGAGGCTGACCGTTGGGCGTGTGGGGAGGCTGCATGCAGCCCACCGCCCACCCAACAGCCAGCCTCCGCCGCCACTTGGGCAGGAGGCCGATTCCGGGAATCGTCGTCCCTCGATAGGAGGCCGATTCCAGGAATCGCCCTCCCACGACGAGAGGTCGATTCCGAGAATCACACTCCCGCGACGAGAGGCCGATTCCTGGAATCGCCCTCCCACCGCGGGAGGCCGATTCTGGGAATCACCCTGAGGCCGATTCCGGAAATCGCCCTCTTGCGGCAAGAGGCCGATTTTGGGAATCGCCCTGAGGCCGATTCCTAGAATCGCCCTCCCGCCGCGAGAGGGCGATTCTCGGAATCGGCCTCCCGCTTAGCGGCCAGCCTCCGCCGCCACCTGGGCGGGAGGCCGATTGGCGGTGCCACCACGATCAAAAAATTCTTCTTTTTTTTTCATATATATATATATATATATATATATATATATATTTAAATTCAAAAACCTCAAAATTATTTTTTTTTTAATTTAATTTTTATATTTGAATTTAAATTTGTTTTAATTTTCTTTTTTTTTAATTTTATTGATTTTATTTTTTATTTTTTTCTAAATTTTGTTAATAATTTTTATTAAATTTTGTATTTTTTTTTATTTAATTGATTTTTTTTTAATTTTTTCATATATTTTTTTTTATTATTAAATTTTATGTTGAGTTAAATTTTGTATTTTTTTTTTAAATTTATTTGAATTTAATATTTTTTTTTTAATTTTTTAATTTTTTATTATTATTTTTTAATTACATAAAATTTTTATATTTTTTTTTTATTTCAATTAAAATTGTGTATTTAAAATTAGATTTTTTTTTTTTTAATTAAACTTAATATTTTCAAATTAATTTGTTTTTTATTTTATATATATATATATATATATATATTTCAATTTTTCAATTTTAATTGATTTTTAAAGTTTTTTAACTTTTTATTTTAACAATGTTTTTTTTTTTTTCTTCTTTATATTTAAAATTTATTTTTTATTTCAAAATTTATTTGTTTGTTCATTTATTTATTAAAATTTAATATTTTTTTTTAAATTTAATTTTTTATTTTAATATTAACATCTTTTTTAAAAAATTTAATAAATTCTAATATATATATTTTTAATTTAAGTTCATATATATATTTTATTTTTTATAATTTAAATTTAATTTATTTTTTAAAATCTATTTGTTTTTTTAATATGTATTTTTTTAAATTTAATATTTTTATTGTATTTTATTTTTCATTTTTTATTTTTCATTCTTTTACTTTTAATTTCAATAATGTTTTTTTTTTTAAGTTTTAAATTTATTAAAATTTAATATATTTCTTTAAATTTATTTTTTTTTAATTTTTTAATTTTTTTTAAATTATTAAACACTTTCTTTTTCTTTTTTAAATTTAATTTCTATATTTAATTTTTTATCATTTCTTTCTTTTTTTAACTTGTTTTTCTTTTTAATTTAATATTTTTATTTTGTTTTTATTTTTATTTTTTTATTTCTATATATTTTGAAATTTTAATCTTTAAATTTTTTTTTTCTTAAATTTTAGGTTTTTTTTAATTTTTTAATTTTTATTTTTATTTTGTTTTTATTTTTATTTTTTTATTCCTATATATTTTTAAATTTGAAGCTTTAAAATATTTTTACTTTTTAAATTTTTTTTTTTCTTAAATTTTAGGTTTTTTTTAATGTTTGAATTTTAAAAATTAAAAAATGTTATTTCTATTTTTAAAAATGTCAAAAATATGACACAATTTTTTTTTTTTGTTATTCGAGTATCAACTAGTTTTGTTTTGAGGGTGTTTTTTCAATCCTTTTTCAAGAAACAATTTTGTTTTTAGCATAATTTTCTAAAATGTTGAAATTTGACCTTAAAAAAAAACCAAGTGCGTTCTGGAATACACTTTTTTTGTTTTTGGGGTATTTTTTCATGTTTTTTGAGTCTTTTTGGGCTAGAGTTCCCATTTTGAGGTCAGATTACCTATTTCATCGGTAACAGTGTTGAATGTGTTGGTGGAAGAAAATGCATAGAATGTTCTCATTTGGCACTCTACGATGCAAAGTATCCCATTGATCCTAATGATCCCAGACTGTCAAATCTCAGTCTGAATTGGAAGCGATATGAAAATGTTACTTACACTCCTATTGCATATTCAAGCACAGCATAATAAAAGATCACTTTACTTGACGATGAGATTCCAATGACATCATTTATGGAGAAGTTCAGGGTGCAAATATACAAATATATTAAGCATTGTCATATAGCACGATGGCATGATTTACAGTTCAAGAAATCATGTGATGTGTTCCTGAAAGGAAAAATATTATCAGTGGTTGATTTCGCTGAGAAATACACGTTTAGCCCACAAAAGGAGATACAAAGTGAGTATTATCATTCAGACCAAGTATCTATATTTGTGCATATTTTGTATAGACATGCAAAGCTTGCTATCGATGGTTTTGATAGCGATGAAAATAATCGCGAGGTGATTAAGGAGTACCATTTCTACATCAGTGATGATCGAGCACATGATACATGTTTTTTTTATCATTGTTTTAATGTTATTTATAATGAATTCTTGAAACGAAGGGTTACTTTTAAAGAACATTGGGTATGGTCAGATGGTTGTGCTAGTTAATTTAAATCAGCAAGATCATTCTTTTGGTTGTCTTGTCTTCATAAGAGAACCAACATTCCACATACATGGAATTTCTTTGAGACAGGGCATGGAAAAGGAGAGCACGATGGTGCTGGGGCATGCGTAAAATGTGCACTTAGGAGGCATCAATTGGATCACTCAGCTTCCCGACTTGCAAATTCTTTAGATGTTGTTAATTGGTGCAAAGACAATTTAAGTCATGTATCGAACCCAAGGATGGCTGATGTGCACAGGTAGGCATACACATTTAACTAACAATAGATTATACATGTCTAGATATATATGTGTGTGTGTGTGTGTGTGTGTGTGTGTGTGTGTGTGTTTTGTTGTCAAAAAAATATTAAATGTTGTTCAAAATTTGACTCATACATGTGCACATGTGTTTTTCTCAAGAAGGTACTTTTGGAATATAGCAATGGGTGATGTTGATCTATCCCTACCATTTAATTGCTTTGGAATCCCTCAAACAAGAAGTTTACACTCAATTAGGAGTAAGAACATGACAAATATACATTGCATTGAGAGACGAAAGTGCTCTTGCTTTTGTTCTGCATGTATTAATCAGACAGAGTCCATCGATGACTATGAAAACCAAATTAGGAAATTTGTTAAACAATGGAAACCCGAAGAACTGACACCATTGCCCCCATTTGGAAGCATCACTGACAAGGAAATGGACAATGAAGTGGTTGTGATTGACAATGATTATGATCGTGTTTCTGATATGGTTAGAGAAGGTGATGTCTTCGCTGTCATTGCACCAGAAAATAATCAAGAAAAAGTGCATTATTATTTATTACGATGCACTATGTCTAAATCCACGTTGTTGCAAGAGTATAATGATCCATCAAATTATACATACCTAATCGGTTCAATGGTGTTAATGGGACATTTCTTTGAAGAAGTAAAGAAATGTAAAGATCATATTATTTTTCAAGATTACCAGCCAGAGGTTATTTATGCCCAATATAGTCACTTGGTCATAGCAACTCAGTTGCAGTTGAAGCAAGTGAAGAGTAGAAAAAAACAACAACAATGGAGGTTATCGATAGATGATCATGATGCCATTCTGGAAAATTTTCCACTAGCACATTTCATATGAGTGGAACACATTGTTGAAGATGAACAATGAACTTTGATTCTAGGGTTAGAACATATAATTGCTACAATGCATTGGACTTTATATAGTTTAAGACTATATTGTGGATTGCTTTCAAATAAATGGACCTGTGGATGGTTAGATGTGTGTTGGTACGAAAAATATATTATGATCTAATGGATTAGGGTGCTTTTCTAGATAATTTTAAGTTATGGTGATTTAACGTGTCCATGGTGGTTTAATTTATCCATCATATTTACTCCTAGATGATCTTAACTTGCCCCTTTTTTTTGCATGGATATGATGGTGATGAATGAACATTTAGTTAAATGTATATATATAATAATGGATTTAACGGTGATTTACTGTGTCCATCATGTTTACTCCTAGATGATCTTAACTCACCCCTTTTTTTGCATGGATATAATGGTGATGAATGAATTTTTAGTTAAATGTATATATAATAATTCCCAAGGCACCCGTGTGGTCACAACTTAGAAAACCCGTGCATAAGGCACCCGTGCGATCACAACTTAGCAAACATGATACGGGCGCCCTCTAACCAAATGACCCGACCCGAACTCATTTCATCGGGCGCCCTCCTAAGGCGCGATGCCCTTCGCCCGACAGAATGAACGCACAATGGAGAAAACATCAAACGGCCCACACGAACATGCACAAGGCACTCGTGCGATCATAACTTATCAAACCTGATACGAGCGCCCTCTAACCAAATGACCCGACTCGAACTCATTTCATCGGGTGCCCTCCCAAGGCGCAACACCCTCTGCCCGACCGACTGAACGCACAAGGGAGAAAATGGAAAACAGATCTCACGAACGTGCACAAGGCACCCGTGCGGTCACTACTTAGCAAACCTGATACGGGCACTCTCTAACCAAGCTACCCAACCTGAACTCGTTTCATCGAGTGCCCTCCCAAGGTGCGACGCCCTCCACCTGACCAAACAAACGCACAAGGGAAAACATCCTGCATGAACATGCACAAGGCACCCATGCAGTCACAACTTAGAAAAACTTATACGAGCACCCTCAAATGAAACAACCTGACCCGACCTCGTTTCATTGGCTGCCTTCCAAAGGCACCACGCCCTCCGCCCGAACAAACAAATGCATTATTAAGCGAGAAAATGGCAAATGGCCTGCACGAACGTGCACAAGGCACCCGTGCAGTCACAACTTAGCAAACTTGATATGGGTGCCCTCTAACCAAATGACCGGACCCGAACTTGTTTCATCGGGTGCCCTCCCAAGGCGCAATGTCGTCCGCCTGACCGAACGAACGCACAAGGGAGAAAACAGCAAATGGCCCACATGAATGTGCACAAGGCACTCGTGCGGTCACAACTTATCAAACCTAATACGAGTGCTCTCTAACCAAACAACCTGACCCGAACTCGTTTCATCGAGTGCCCTCCCAAGGTGCGACACCCTCTACCTGACCAAACGAACGTACAAAGGAGAAAATAGCAAATGACCCACACGAGCATGCACATGGAACCTGTGCGTTCACAACTTAGCAAACCTGATACAGGCGCCCTCTAAAAAGTGGAAGAAATACTAAGTCATGGGTGACAGAGATTGCTATTAAAGGTTAATATCACTTCCTTAATTAAATGAAAGATCAACTTAGAGAGGAGTGTGTTTCACAACCTAGCTGTTAAGGTAGATTTATTATGGCACAAGGTAAAAATAGTAACAAACACTTTATTTAATCAACTCAAAACCTTTTTATTTTCGATTTAGTTTAGGAAATCCACTTATTGATTTTTTTAGAATTATATCACAAATAGTAGATCATTTACATTGCGATATTAAAACAAATGTAAATATGAGCCAAGGTTTGATACATTGAAATTGAATTATTTTTGTATATCATTACCCTTTTGTATCAAGTGATTTTATTGCAAAAATATGCTTTTTACTAGTTTTTACTGAAGAAATCTCCAACATTTTTCAATGTTCTCTACCCATACCATATAAATAATTCATTTGAAACATTGTATTTAGATTCTAGTTTGAATAGGTTTGATACACTGAAATTGAATTATTTTTGGATATCATTACCCTTGTGTATCAAGAGATTTTATTGCAAAATTGTGCTTTTTACTCTTTGTTACTAAAGAAACCTACAAATTTTTTCGATGTTCTCTACCCATACCATATAAACAATTAATTTAAAACATTGTATTTATATTCTAGTTTGAATTTATTTTGTTGATTTATTGATTTAGAGTAATAAATACACTTATATCTAGCTATTGTTGAAGTAAATTTAACTATAGAAATTTTCCGGGCATAATACCCATGGGAAAATTGATCCTAGGAACATAGAAATACAATTTCCAGCTTGATGGAAATATTTGTTGCTGTTCATAATTTTGGATGTGGCATTTCAAGATCAATTTCATACTTCCAAAATTCCCCACCCCTAGATTAATGATGTAAAAGTGTTTTGACACTCATAGTGTTCTGTTTTAGTGAAATTGGTTTCTGTCCTTGCAAATTTTGCAACTTATTTAAACAAGAAAAGTAGCAAATTTTCTCTATAATGCTTTTAATCAGTAACCCAAACTGAAAAATAACTTTATAATTGGTTAATATATTTTTTATACATCAATTTGGTATACTCACATGTCATATCTAAAATCATTTGGTGTAATATTTTGTTGTTTTTAGTCTTTTGCTACACGAAAATGATAAAATAAACAAGACATATTTGAATTAATTCTTTCACCTCACCTTTTGATCCCATTTAAGGCACTAGTATTGCTTGGGTGGATAGAGATATTGAGTTGAAATCGTCCCTTGGCCTTTCAAGGAAAATTTGGGCCTAAAGAGCAACGGTTTGGGTCAAGGTGACAATGGGCCTTTACAATGTGTGTGCCTATCCTAGCAGATTGCATAGAACTTTGCAACCTTGTTAATCATATTAGCAACATTTTTTGGTGTCATTCTCATGAATAAGGTTATTTTTTTCATTTTGTATCAGTACTTGATGAGATATTTGTTTCAAGACTAATTTGCAAGATCTCATCTGGTGAATTCACTTCAACAAAACATAAAAAGGTACAATAAAAAATACTACTCTCTAATGTAATAATTAAGGTAAATATTGGTAATTCCACATTTATGGTAATTGTTTCAATTTAGGGAATTATCATACTAATGTTTGTAGCATGGATTTTCATAAGATGTTTCCTATTAAAGATATATTTTTTCTTTGGATTTATCATGCATTCCAAGCTATCCTCATTTTCCCATTGTTAATTTGCATATGCACATCCCCAAATTTAATGGAAATCCACAATTTTATCTAGATTTCTTGTAGTCTTTTATGAATTATAATGTAGATACTAATATTGTCTTTGAAGATAACTCAATGAAAACCTGTGCATGGGAAATAAAAGGATATGAAGCATGGAAATGGTTTTTCAGTTTTGATCCCATAGAGTTAAATTCATTCCCTTAGTGCATAAAAAGGTTGCAATGGTGATGGGTCTAAAATTATGAAGAGATTGAAGATATCGATTTCTTCATTGCTATGTAAGAAACTATCAATGACTTGATGTCAAAATATAATAGGTTTCCCTCCTATGATCTCCATATGAAATCAAAGAGAAGGAGAATGCAACCATTTTCTTATCAGAGTATGTCAAAGAAAAATATGTTGAGCCTTGTGTGCAGAAGCTCGAGGAAACAATGATCATAGAGGAAATTCTAGATCCCATCATTGACATAAGACCAGGGATAAATAAATTACAAATGATCACAACTCAAGATTGCATCACAATGCAACAAAGGTACTTGGAGTTTGAAAAATACTATGCAGGTGAAGAGAAAGAATATCTCCATGAAAAGGATCAACCCTCTCCTCCCTCTCCTGAACTGTTATTGCATGCTTCACAGAATGATGATGAATGAATGACTTATTTGAAAAGAGTCCAAGAAATGGGTAAAGAAAGTATTAAGGGAGACATTGTTAAAGAATGAAATCAAGAAATGTTTTTCCTTCATCCCTAGAATGAAGAAATTAGTGAAGAGAGCATGACAGAATCACATTAGGACAAAGAATGGCTCATTTAACTTCAAGGTCTGAAAGAATTCAATGACAAAGAAAACCATACTATAGATTTGAGTGCTTTACCTCAAGAAGAGAATAAAAGTAAAGAGTCCTACCTCAATAAGGGGGGGAAAGTGGTGGAATTAAGAGAAAACACTTATACTTGCACAAATGAAGGGGAAAAAAACTCTGTGGTAAAAATAAATGAAGAAGAATCTTTGTGTCCTTCTAATAGGAATCAACAAGTAACTGAAGAACAAGAATATGAGGAGAGCATTGAGTCGGGATTTTTTAAGAACCTACCCACCCTCCTCTAGATGAAAGCACAACTTCAACAAGCTACACTACTTTCCAAACACTTGATCTTCATGACATATGTACTAGCGATGTGGAAGAATGGGATTCAAAAAAATGCATATTTTTGAAGAGGAAGAGAGCAATGGAGTGATTGAAACTATTGATTCATTTCTCCAATTTTACCAGTGCAATGGAATATAAACTATTTTGATTTTGATGACGATCCCACTTATGACACAGACACTAAGAAAAGTCAAATCATTTATTGATTTTTCATTGTCCAATACCTCACTTGTCCAAAATAAGTCTCCAACAATGGTCTTGATGTTGGACAACTCCAACACTTCAACAATATTTTTTGTGTTCCAAGAGTGATGATACACAGTCAAGGTAATTACAACAACCAATTTCTTCACTGTTTCAACAGGTAGTATTATTTTGTTGTGACTGTCTAGTAAGGAAAACCAACCCAAGAATGATGATGCATAGTCAAGGAAATTACAAAAACCAAGGTCTTCAACGTTCTGAGAGGTAGTATTATTGTGTTCTGACTGTCCAGCAAGGAAGTCTGAGCAAAGAATGATGATACACATTTAGGTAAATTACAGCAATCAAGGTCTCCACCATTCTGAGAGGTAGTATCACTGTGTTGAGACTGTCCAACAAGGAAATGAACAGAAAATCTATACACAGTCTAATACGGTTATACTTACTACAGAGGAATCATTATAATCTTCCACAATTTGAGCTTAGAAGTCCACCACAGCTTCAGCATGGAGTTCACCACAATCTTAAGGATTCCACCATAGTCTAAGGTAAGCTTTTTGATGACACTGTCTGAAATTAAGAAGTTTGAATTTATGTTGTCACTGTCCTAAGCTATAGCAAGGGACACATAAAGACATGTTGATAGCATAAAGGGCCAATACTCTGCAACATGTTGTAATTGTTACTAAATACTTGGTAAAATTCAATAACTATTTCAAAACATAAATTAATGCTCAAGAAGAATTAAAAGTTAAAATTAAATTTAAAGAAAATTATCAACAACCAAGGATATTAATAAGCAACAAAACATTTAAACCAACATTTTCCAGAACATATCACTTGCCTCTTATGAAATATTATATCATTGATTGGAATCTATATAGCTTGGTGGAGAAATATTACAAAATTAAATATCATTAGTGATAGAACATCACTTGAATTTATTCTCTTGATGAAAAACATAACACTCATATTTTGAAATTTCTTTCAACTTGGGAAACTAGACTCCATCCGAGCTTTCACAAAAATAGTAAATAATTGTAAGTTTGCTTGCAAGGTCAAATAAAGTACTCATGTTGAACTTAAAATATTGACTGTTTGGTCATATTCATAATATTCTAGCCAATAAGTTTCAAGAATCTTTACTGCCTTCTCATAAATTTCATTATTGTCATGACTTTGCAGGTTCTCAATCTTCTCAAGTCCTTCAGCATCATCAATATATTGTGCATAGATATTTACACCTCCATTGTTGCCTAGAACCTTCTATGCTTCCCCAACTTTCAAAATATTCTCTAACCCTTCAAGACAAACAATTACAATTCTTGGGTCTGGAAAGACTAGAAGAACACATAGATGCTTAATGCATCATTGATTCACAATAAATCTGCAAAAAAAAGCACAAATTAGTAGTTTGTATAGGATGATATTACCCAATGTTATCATTGTAACTGTTTTGATAAATAACTTTTTATATTGACCATTTATTGACATAATACTTCGTTGAATAGACAATGACTTATAACAGAATTGACAAACCTCTCGCATCTATTCAATTTTTTCTTTGCAACCTCCAAAATCATTGTAAGTAGCATCTGGATTTTCTTCAACAATCATCATTGTCACACTGGGATCAATCTTAGGAGGCAAAGGGATCTGAATCTGATACTTGTTGGGTGTGGAGCCTGATTTTTCATCCTGATTCAGAGATCCTTGTTTTAGCTGGATGTATACCCCAGGAAAACTGTACACCCTTGCAGTGGGGGGGTGCAGGGGGGACTTGTCCCCCCTGCGGGGTCCGGGGGGGCTGACCCCCCAGCTGGGGGGTTAGAGGGTCAGCAGTCCCTTGTCGGGGGTTGCAGGGGTAGCACCCCCGAAACTGAAAACATATGTAAAATTTCCTTGTAAAAGTATAGTAATTTCTAGTCAATCTGGGCCATTCATTAGGCAGATTATCCGACGGTAGAAATTATGTTTAGTTTAGGGTCTTTTTCCCTAGAAGGCAACCCCTCTCTTTGTATGAGGGTATTGTATTGCAGCTGTGTAATATATGTGTATTCTCTGATTGGGAAATAGATAAGGGAGACTGTGAGAGAGAACAAAGGATATTACAGTGGATCTGTTGTAGGTTTTGTCTATTCATTTTCCTGGACAATAGAAAGGAAGGACTGGTTGTTCGGGCTGGACGTAGCCGAAACTAGGTGAACCACGTATATTTCTATATCTCTGGTTTTATGTGTTTTGTGTGCTTGTATTTTCCACATATTTTATGTGTTTCATTGCTCCATAATATATAATTTTCTAAAAACTGGTATTAGAGCCGAAGGTATTTTTGGCTGATAAACTCGCAGGAAAGAAAGGTTCCTGGTTCGAGTGGGAGCAATGGCGGAAGATGGTAAGTTTAGGGTCGAGAAATTTAATGGCCAAAACTTCCCGCTGTGGAAGATGCAGATGGAAGATTATCTGTATTAGAAAGATCTGTACCTACCATTGAGTGGAAAAACAAAGAAGCCAATAGCCATGACAAACGCGGAATGGAACATTCTCGGTAGAAAGGCACTCAAAACAGTACGGTTGTGCCTTGCGGCGTTAGTCACCTTCAATATTTCGAAGGAAGCAACAACAAAGGGTTTGATGCAGATGTTGGCGAAACTATATGAAAAACCCTCGGCCTCAAGCAAGGTATTTCTTATGAAACGACTATTAATATGAAGATGTCGGTAGGTGGATCTGTTGCAGACCATTTAAATGATTTTAATACAGTTACTAGTCAGTTAAGTTCTGTAGGGGTAAACTTTGATGAGGAAGTTAGAGCTCTGTTATTGTTGTGCTCATTTCCAGAGAGTTGGAATGGTTTAGTAATGGCCATTAGTAACTTTGTCTCTGGATCTAGTACTTTAAAGTTTGATGATGTTTTCGGTGCTATTCTTAGCGAGGAAATGCGACGGAAAAGCTCCCGTGAGACTTTGGGTAATGCTTTGAGTGTAGAGTCTAGGGGAAGGAGAAGGGAAAGAGGAAAGAGCTCAGGATATCGCAGTAAATCAAGAAAACGTAGATCCAAGTCTAGATCGGGGATAGTGTGCTAGAAATGCGGAAAGAAAGGATACCTAAAGAAAAACTGTAGATCTTGGAAGGGAAAAGAAGGAGACACGCAATAAGAAAACAATCATGAAGCAAATATCACAGGTGATGTGTTACAACATGCTTTGATTCTTTCTTTCAAAAATGTTACTGATTCCTGGGTAGTAGATTCAGGGGCCTCATTCCATGCCACACCTGATAAGAAATATTTTCATGACTATGTTCAAGGAGATTTTGGACAAGTCCATTTGGGTGATGATAAACCCTGTAAAATTGTTGGAATGGGTAAGGTTCTTGTAAAATAGCAGAATGGAAACCAATGGCTGTTAAAGGAGGTAAGGCATGTTCCAGATCTAAAGAAAAATCTGATTTCAACAGGGCAGTTAGCCGGTGAAGGTTGTGTGACAACTTTCATAGATAAAGCTTGGAAGGTCACCGAAGGAGCCCTGGTAATAGCAAAAGGTGAAAAGGTTGGTACATTGTATTTATGCAATGGTATTTCTAACTTGGTTAATGCTTTAATTTCCAAAGGAGCATATGCAGCATTATGGCATCATAGGCTCGGACACATGAGTGAGAAGGGGATGAAGATTCTTCACTCAAGAAATTTGTTGCCAGGTTTGAAGAATGTTGATTTGGATTTTTGTGAAAATTGCATTTATGGAAAACAAAAGAGAGTCATATTTCTCAGAGTTGGGAAAGAGAAGAAGAGCGAAAAATTGGAGCTTGTGCATACATATGTATGGGGACCTGCTCATGTATCATCTCTCGGTGGCTCTCACTATTATGTTACATTTATTGATGATGCAACTAGAAAAACTTGGATTTATTGTATTCAAAATAAATCTGATGTATTTGATACTTTCAAGAAATGGAAAGCTTTGGTTGAGATTGAGACAGGAAAGAAGTTGAAGTGTCTCAAATCAGACAATAGAGGTGAATATTGCAGCAAATAGTTTGATAGGTACTGTTCAGAGCATGGAATTCGTAGAGAGAAGATGGTTCCAAGAACACCACAAGAAAATGGTGTGTCATAAATGATGAACAGAACAACCATGGAGTGTGCAAGGTGCATGAGATTGCATGCAGGATTTCCTTTACAATTTTGGGCAAATGTTGTAGATACTATTGTTTATCTAATAAACAGAGGGCCTTAAAGTTCCTTGGATGGTGGTATTCTAGAGGAAGCATGGACAGGTAAAAAGGTAAACTACTCTTTTTTAAAGCCTTTTGGTTGTGAGGCCTTTGTCCATATTGATAAAGAAAATAGAACAAAGCTTGAGGAAAAATCAAATAAATGTACCTTTATTGGATACGGTGTTAATGATTTTGGTTATCGCTTATATGATTATGAAAATCACAAAATCATTAGGAGCAGAGATGAAATATTCAATGAAAAGGTATTGTATAAGAATCAGTTGCAGGAAAATAAACAGGAAAAAGAAAGCAAGGAATACACAGTTCTTGATGTTGAAAATGCAACAAGATGATGGAGCTTAGTGAAATGAAGTCGCCTTCACTAAGTGGGCCCACAGGCTATTTTTGGCGCAAAGTCTATTTTTAGACATATGGATCATGGTCTATGAGTTACAGGATGCTATTTATGGATGATTGGTCGAGTTGGTAAAAATAGATGGACCTCTATTTTTAGACATTGGGCGGTTTCTATTTTTAGACTGTCGAGCTAAAAATAGAACAGTCAAATATTATTAACCCTTAATAATATTTAGACTATAAACATTATATTTTCCTCTTGGAGCACTTCAGTTTGATGCTTGGATGTGGCACATGCAGTTGACAGAAGGAAATACGCTTTTCCTATGGGTTAGTTGAGTTATTGCATGGTTGACTTCAGTTAGAACTCATGTGGCAGAGTTTGGTGGAGTTGATGAGACAGTTGGTGGAGTTGTGTTCGGTTTAACTTAGTTGAACTAGTTGTATTTAGTCTAACTGAAAAATACACTAGTGATGAGTGGTGTAATTAATTATTAATTAATTCACTAATTATTAACTCATAAATCAACTAGAGAACACATCAGTTAACTGCAATGCATGGACAGTTCAGTGGAGACCAGTGTTAGAGGTGGGTGAAAGGGTGAGTCTACTATCAGTTGTGACTATTGGTTGTGCATGAGATTTGCACACACATTGATGGAGATTGCCAATGAGGATTGCGCAGTTGGAGCTAGTGGGATTCAAACTTGGATCTCATCATTAATCAACTTGGATTGCGCAGTAGAGGCAGGCAGACTTGTGGAGGAGATTTGAACCTGTGACTAGCTCACTTTCTATGCTAGTTTTGTGTGTAACTTTTGGAGATAGTGCTGAGAGCTGTGAGGGCTTTGTGCTATGTATTGTTACATGTTATCTATCATTATAATATACAGATAGTTGGGGGTTTTCAGCTATTTCTTTCCCCATTACATACTGTGTTGATATGTGTGCTTGATTATTGTTTTAATGAGCGCATGCGACTGCTTTCTATTTTCGCATATTGATGATCAATTGTAGAAGAGGTTATGTATTATGCATGAAGCTTAAATAGTGTGTAATCAGGATAATCTCGGTGAATAATTCAGCAAATTATTCAAATTTCTACATGGTATCAGAGCAGAGAATTGTTCATCGGGATCTATTACAGTGAGTACAATTTATTTCGGTAGACAGAGTCTGTAACGGGCCAGGTAGCCTCTGGATCCATCATTTATTTGAAAGGTGATATATCCAGTAAACGCCCCTACAGTCGATCTTTGTGCTAGAAATAATTTGTTCTCACAGATCAAGAGCGGTGGATTTTTGAGCTTGGAATTCGAATTTTGCAGCAGTTTGTTTTCTTGGTGCCGGAGTTGAAAATGTCTTTCAACGGTTTGCGACTCGAATATGCTCTTGAAGGCATTTCGAATTATGTTGCAGCGCGGGATAGAATGGAGGCTGTGATAGGATGATAATGGGTCAAGGATTTCATAGATGCCGAGATGCCGGCCTAATCGATGCCGCCGTTTTCAGGACTCGGCAAAAGAAGATGCATGAATGTCGAAGGATTCCGTCGGGAGGGCGTGAAGGATCACATTGTATCCACCGTATGGAAAGTCACAATTAATGTGAAAGCGCGATAGATTTATTCCAAAGCAAAAGCGACCAGAGGAAGTTGGCGCTCAAGGATAAACTCAGAAACATAAAGATGGAGAAAGGTGACAATATGCCCAAGTACCTCACGAAGTTCATCCAATGCAGGGATGAGCTGGGAAGTGTGGGGGTGACTGTTGATGATGAGGACTTGGTGAGCTTGGCTCTCCTTGGGCTTCCGAAGAGTTGGCATTCCTATTAGGACTCTGTCAATGGTCGGGAGAAATTGCCAGGATGGGAGCGACTTTGGTCGGATCTTGTGCAAGAGGAGATAAGGCGAAGTACCAGGGACGGATCGTCATCAAAGAACTCTGATGAAGAGAATTGCGCTTTGGCTGCCAAAGCAAAGAAGGAGAAGAGCAAGAAAGCTTCTCATTCTGGTGCGAAAGGCAAGAAGCAAGACATGTCCAAGGTGAAGTTCTTTCACTGTCACCAACACGGACATTATGCCACAAATTGTCCACAGAAGAAGAAAAATAAGCATGCTGCTGGATCTGCAGCAGGAGAGGCATTGGCCTCCCAGTTCGAGCTGGATTTTTCGTTGATCACATGCTTAGCCTCAAGTGTGATGGGATCAGTATGGTTCTTGGATAGTGGTGCGTCATTTCACATGACCAGAGATCGGGATTTGTTTTCAGATCTGGACGAGAAAGATCTTGGAGTGCACATCGAGATGGGCGATGATGGTAGATATAGTGCGACCGGTATCGGTACCATTTCCTTTGAGAGGGAGTCTGGTAAACCATTCGTATTGAAGGAAGTATTGCATGTTCTAGGATTGATGAAGAATCTGATCTTTGTGGCGATGTTGGAAGAGAAGGGGTATGATGTGGTCTTCAGCGAGGGAAAGGATTTCCTGCGCAGTAACACAAGTGGAGAAACCCGGAAGAGAGGGGTTCGAGTCAAGAACCTTTATCAGTTGCAAGTAGATGGCTGCGCAGCAATGGCATGCAAGGTGGAAGAAGTGGTGAGCTGGGATGATGGCGGGCTGTGGCACTGGAGATTGGGCCACCTTCACCATGGATCTTTGAAGATACTGCAGTAGATTTCTACTGAGCTTCCTAAGGGTACTCTTGTGCAGTCAGATCAGTGCAAGGGGTGTACCTTGGGAAAATTTGTGAAATCCACCTTTCACGAGAAGGATATGTCGTGCGATGACGATCCTCGAGAGAATCCACGCGATGTGTGGACAAGATTCGACATCAAAGCACAAGTACTATGTGATCTTTGTTGATGATTTCTCTCGAAAGTGTTGGATCTTCTTCATGCAGAAGAAGAGCGAGACATACTCAAAGTTCTGTGAGTTCAAGGCGCTGGTTGAGAAGGAATCGTGGAAGCATGTGAAGGCTCTTAGGAGCGACAATGGTGGTGAATTCATCTCTGCTGAATTCAAGGACTTTTGCAGCGCAGAAGGGATTCGGAGAGAGCTCATCGCACCCCATAACCCATAGCAGAACGGGGTTTCTAAGCGGAAGAACAGAATGATCGTGGGTGCTACACGGGCGATGTTGCATGACCAGGGCCTACCCCTTCACTTGTGGGCGGAAGCATGCACTACTGCAGTATATGTGTAGAACCGTTGTCCTCACAAGATACTTGGCATGAGTACACCTGAGGAGGCGTTTTTTGGTAAGAGGCCTGATATTTCCCATTTGAGGATTTTTGGTTCACCTGTCTACATGCATGTGACGAAGGATGCCAGGAAGAAGCTGGAGCCAACCGCAGAGGTTAGGATATTTTTGGGGTACACTGATATGCCCCACAACTATCGTGTGTATTTTCCAGACAGTCGCAAGACTGTTGTGCGACGGGATATCAAATTTCATGAGGAGAAAGCCATGAAGTGTTCGCTTGAGAGGGAGCCACACTTGCATGCAGATGAGGAGCTATTAGTTCCTAAGGATGAGTCTCAGGATGTGGATCAGCCACAAGATGAGGTTCATAGAGTGGAAGAGACCACTCATGCAGCGCCAACCATCAGAGGGTGGCAGCGCACTATAGAAGCTGAGCGACTGGCTCAAGATGCAGAGAAGGTTGTAGGACCACCTAAAGCATAGTGCAGACAGACAAATACCGAACTGCACACATCGGATACATGGCTCTTATGAGCAAATGTGTCGTCACAGAGCCATCATCTTTCGAGGAAGTTGTGGAGGATCCCGCATGGGTAGATGCCATGGTGGAAGAGTATGATTCGATTGTCAGAAACACTGCATGGGAGATTGCCTCGCGACCGGAAGGGAAATCAGTGGTGGGTTCGTGATGGATCTACAAAGTGAAGCAGGTGGTTGATGGGAGTGTGGAGAAGTAAAACGAAAGATTTTTTGCCCGTGGCTTCTCACAGATCAAGGGGATCGATTATGAGGAGAACTTTGCATCTGTCGCAAGGTACTCTTCCATACAGACGATCCTAGCTCTCTCAGCGCAGATGGGGTGGCACATCCATCAGATGGATGTGAAGACTGTGTTCCTCAACGGATTCATCGAGGAGGAGTGTACATAGAGCAGCCCTAAGGTTTCGATATCTTCGCAGGTGATTCGCATGTGTGCGGCATCAAGAGAGAATCAGACGGGTTGAAACAAGCACCTCGTGCTTGGTACACACGGATAGACAGTTATTTCACCGGACTTGGATTCTCCAAGAGTGAGGCGGATCCTAAATTGTACCAGATTGTGGTGGAGGGGAAGTTGCTGATTATTGTACTGTACGTAGATGATCTTATTTTGATGGGAGATGAGCTGTTGATACTTTCATGCAAGGAGGATCTTGCTAGAGATTTTGAGATGAAGGACTTGGGCCTCCTTCATTCTTTCCCGGGATTGGAAATTTGGCAGTGCAGTGATGGACTATTTTTTTCTCAGGGAAAGTATGCCTGGGAGATACTAGAGAA
Source organism: Pinus albicaulis (assembly GCA_034641835.2). Taxonomy (NCBI): domain Eukaryota; kingdom Viridiplantae; phylum Streptophyta; class Pinopsida; order Pinales; family Pinaceae; genus Pinus; species Pinus albicaulis. The sequence goes on along the minus strand of CM076581.1, from coordinate 1,008,428,306 downwards.
GTTCAACATGCATGGCTGCAAGCCTCGCGTTGATCTCTTTCGGGAGGTTGGAGGAAAGAGGATGCTACATCGGCAGAGGTAGTGGATGCCACCGTTTATCGATAGTTGGTGGGTTCACTCATGTATTTAGTTAATGCAAGACCAGGCATATGCTATGCAGTGAAACAGCTTTCACAAGCGATGGTTAAGCCTACCGAGCTCTTTTGGAAGGTAGGCAAGCATGTATTGAGATATCTCAGAGGCACATCGGGATATGGATTATGGTACAAAAGTCGGATGAGGTGAAGCCGTGTGGCTTCACGGATGCATATTGGATAGGGAGCCCAACGTACAGAAAGAGCACATCTAGAGGGATTTTCAGTATCAAGTTGACAACAGTTTCTTGGTACAACAGGAAGTAGAGATCCGTGGCTCTCAGTTCAGTGGAGGCTGAGTACATGGCAGCGATTTTGGCTGCATGTGAGGCTATATGGATGAGGAAGATCCCGAAGTTGGGTTGTTCGGTTCACACTTGGACCCTATTGTGATTTATTGTGATAACCAGAGTTGCATTAAACTCTCGAATAATCCAGTATTTCATGATAGATCCAAACACATTGACATCAGGTACCATCATATCAGAGATTGTGTGCAGGGGAGAATCATGTTACTTTCATACATTCCCATGGAGGATCAGGATGCTGATATCTTGACGAAGGCACTCACCAGGAGAAAATTCGAATACCACAGAGGTAGGATAGGGGTTGCAGATAATCCATATCTTGTTGAGAGGGAGTGTTGAAAATTCAACAAGATGATGGAGCTTAGTGAAAAGAAGTCGCCTTCACTAAGTGGGCCCGTAGGCTATTTTTGGCAAAAAGTCTATTTTTAGACTATGTCTATTTTTAGACATATGGATCATCGTTCATGAGTCACAGGATGCTATTTACATGATTGGTAAAAATAGATGGACCTTTATTTTTAGACATTGGGCGGTTTTTATTTTTAGACCTGCCGCCAAAATAGAACAAGCCAAATATTATTAACCCTTAATAATATTTACTCATAAACATTATATTTTCTCCGTTTCCTAACTCGCCTTGATGCTTGATGTGGCACATGCAGCTGCAAGAAGGAAATTCGAATTTCCTATGGGTTAGTTGAGCTATTGCATGGTTCACTTCAGTTAGAACTCATGTGGCAGAGTTTGGTGGAGTTGATGAGACAGTTGGTGGAGTTGTGTTCCGTTTAACTTAGTTGAACTAGTTGTATTTAGTTTAACTGGCTAATAAACTAGAGATGAGTGGTGTGAATTAATTATTAATTAATTCACTAATTATTAACTCATTATTCAACTAAAGAACACATCAGTTAACAGCAGTGCATGGACAGTTCAGTGGAGACCAGGGTTAGAGGTGGGTGAAAGGGTGGAGTCTACTATCAGTTGTGACTATAGTGTGCATGAGATTTGCACACATTGATGGAGATTGCCAATGAGGATTGCGCAGTTCGAGCTAGTGGGATTCGAACTTGGATCTCATCATTAATCAACTTGGATTGCACAGTAGAGGCAGGCAGACTTGTGGAGGAGATTTGAACCTGTGACTAGTTCACTTTCTATGCTAGTTTTGTGTGTAACTTTTGGAGATAGTGCTGAGAGCTGTGAGGGCTTTGTGCTATGTATTGTTACATGTTCTCTATCATTATAATATATAGATAGTTGGGGGTTTTCAGCTATTTCTTTCCCCATTACATACTGTGTTGATATGTGTGCTTGATTATTGTTTTAATGAGCACATGCGACTGCTTTCTATTTCCGCATATTGATGATCAATTGTAGAAGAGGTTATGTATTATGCATGAAGTTTAAATAGTGTGTAATCAGGATAATATCGGTGAATAATTCAGCAAATTATTGAAATTTCTACACTTGATGAGATAACTGAAAAAAGTAAAGGTGCCTAAAAATAGTAATAATCAACAACCACAGCAGCAGCAACCACCTCAAACACCTGAAAGTGGTGTTAGAAGATCTACCAGGATAAGTAGACCCCCTCAAAAATACTCTCCTTCATTATATTATTTATTGTTGATTGATTCTGGTGAACCCGAATGTTATGAAGAAGCAATGCAGGTTGAAAGTAGGAAGAAGTGGGAGCTAGCCATGGAAGAAGAGATGGACTCCTTAATGCATAACCAGACCTGGGACTTAGTCAGGTTGCATGCAGGTAAAACTACATTGCAGAATAAATGGGTTTACAGTTTGAAGGAAGAAGATGGAGGAAAATAGAGGTACAAAGCTAGACTTATGGTGAAGGGGTTTGCACATAGGAAAGGTATTGATTTTGAAGAAATATTTTCTCCTGTTGTTAAGATGACTTCAATCAGAACTATATTAAGTCTTGTAGCAGTGGAAGATTTACATCTTGAACAGTTAGATGTAAAGACAACATTTCTCCATGGAGATTTGGAGGAAGAGATATACATGCAACAACCAGAAGGATATGAGCTCAAAGGGAAAGAAAAATTGGTGTGCAGGTTAAAGAAGAGCTTGTATGGCTTAAAACAGGCTCCAAGGTAGCGGTATCTAAAATTTGACAAGTTTATGTCTGAACAAGGTTATACTAGATGTCACTTTGATCATTGTGTTTATCTGTCGGGGCTTTGGACCCGACAGATGTAGCCCAGGAGGGGTGAACTGCCTTATCATATGTTGTGTTATATGCTGTGATTTATTTGTTGTGTTTTTTCAAAGTTAAATATGCTAAAAAGTAAAATTAAATAAGCCTCCTATACACAAAAGACTCATAAATTCACCAAAAGCATTTTGTTCCAATTGAAAAACACATTTAACAGTTTGCACACATAAGTTTATGGATAATTAATACCTTGCACCAGCAAACAAGTAGTTTCATTATCAGATCATTAGTGATTAATTCTATTATTTCTTTAGGAAGAGTCTGTAAAGGGCCAGAAAGCTTCAGGATCTCATCCTTTCTTTAAAGGTGGCATATCCTGTAAATGCCCCTACAATCCATCTTTGTATTAGAAATAAGAAGTTCTCACATTTCAAATCATGGATACACATAATATCAATTTTTTCAACCTCTTCATTTCCTTTGGTCAGATACATAGGTTGGATGGCATTGGCTCGATGTGCAAAGGAAAACTAGAAGAGATGGCTCCCTCTTGTGCATTAGATTGCTATTAAAAGGAACACCAGAAGAGAGGGCTCCTCCTTGCACAAGATATGCATCAAATGAAAATCTTACTATTTATTTTCTCTAATGAACTCACATTCGTAAAAAATATGTAAGGGGAATGAGAATGAAGAATTACAAGAGGGCTCCCTTTTGGAATCGAACAAACATAAACATGAGAAAGCTGTTAAGAAAAGTGATCATTTAGATCGAGCAGATAGTGATGGATTTTTCACTATCACTATCACAAACACCTAGTGGCATCCAATACGTTTGTGACTTGTTCATATAGCAACAACAACTTCTTTTGTAATGTAGGTGATTATCTAAGAGTGTCTCGACTATCTGCTACTAGCTATAAAAAATTGAGATGCACAAGATTGCATAAATCCTTCTTACTTCTATCTAATAGCTATATAATTATTGTTATTCAATTTTTTGGTCACAGCCAAACCAGACACCAAATTGGTTTATGAGACCCCCATCAGCGATTTGAGTGCTACAAAGGCATACATACTCTACCCCCTTTTGGATTTGAACCTGCGATCTCTTAGGAGGAAACACATGCTCTTAACCATTATTCCCACTCAAGAGTGTGTCCTAATGCATGGAGTTTTGACATCATGGATAATTTAGAGAATTTTGTAGTTATCTGGATGGAAAAATTGTCATTACCCTGCACCTTCACCTTTGTCACAAGGATAATCCTATGATAAGTACCCATCATATAACTTCACTCAAAAGGCTCTACCTCATAAATTTCCTATAGAATGAATCTACACCAAAAAATTATGTCTAAAAGGCTCAAAGAAGGGGATGTATATAACTGTGAATCTCATCAACTCCCTCAACTAGTGGATAATTGTAAGGAAGATTCCACCACAACTTATGACTGATACACATACTTTGTTGAAGTAGAATCTTAAATAAATGGATAAAGGTAAGGTAGGTCCTTATACTATTGGTGCCAACACAACATTTTCTTGAAGGGAGATTTTTGAACAGTGGGAAGAGAGTGCAAGACCCAATTCACATATTACTACTTGTTATATCAAGTTCACCTAAGTCTGCAACACATATTAAATTAAACAAGAATAATTATCGGCCCAACTAACTAAATAGGCCAACACACAATAACACCAACATTAATACATATTTAGGCTTTAGTTAATATCGAAGAGTGGCAACACTTAACTAGGAGATTGATGATGGCCACCAAGGTAAAAATAAAGCAGAAGGAATAAATTCCAAGCATCACGATTCATTATCTAATAAAACCCACAATCATTAATTTCATGTCAAATACATTGGGCATAAACACTTGATATGAAGCAATGGAAAATTGACCCCATGTGCATTGAGCTTAGAGTCATCTTTGGGCAGTTGTTTGGAGAATTTTGAATGTCATCATCAACACCACTGTCTATGATGCAGATCCTCAAAGAAAATCTCCTCTACTTGTCCTTGGAAGTGAGGGGGCAACAAAAGGAACTTGGGTTTTTCTTGTGAAGAAGAAAATTTGAGAGTGCATTGGCTGGTTAAGTTTCCCTCACAATGAAATAAATAAAAAAGAAAATAAGAAACCAAAAAAATTGGAAAATGAATGGAAGTCTGTTAGAATTCATCAAAATAGATCCAATTTCAACATGCATCTAATAGACATATTCATAGATATTGATTTTTTCAAAAGTAAAAAAAAAATGAATACAAGAAATGATACTATTATTCAACCCATCCCAAAATTATTTTCTAGTGAATCTTACACAAACTAAACTATAATAATTTTGTTTCCTAGAAATTTAATAGCCAATTTTTTCCATCTTGAAGAGGAAACTTGTGCCCTACTCAGTTTTGAGTGTTGGGTGCACATGCAAGTATTCAAGTGTATTTCAAGTAGAAGAATCCAGTTGTGGAAGGAAAGGCTTCTTCCATGAGAGAAGATTCGTTTGTGAGCCTAACCTGACATGATAAGCTCTCTCTGGTGATAAGCGCAGCTTGAACCTCTTCTTATATGGTAATAGATACCAAGGCTAGTGTGACCACTAGCTTTTGTTTGTTGCAGACAAGGTTTATGGAGTCTAGCCTCTTGCAAACTGGATGCTCTTGATGCTGCTCTCATGTTTGAAGAGCGCAATGTGGCTCTTTGAATTTTCTGGAAGAAGGATACTTTTTCCCCTACATCGCTACATGAAAAGGGAAGAAATGACATCCATCTAGGTTAGCATGGGAAAAAACCTTCTAACGAATATTTTGGGTGAGTATGAGATCGGTGTCTCCATGGGATCGATATTGGGAATAGTGATTACAAGAGACAGAGTTTTTAGATTATGGAAGTTTAGCTCCAAATTAATTGAGCCAATTTTTGGAATGCCAGTAAGAAGTTGAATTTGGCCATTAGGAAGTTCATCAAAGTTGTGCTCCATGTGCCATTATAGGGCTGTCTTTCTCAGCCAGCTTCCAATCTTTCCTGTGCCAAAAAATTTGGATTGTACTTGTAGTATTTTCATGATTTATATTCATGGGAAGTTGTAGGGTAATTTGTTTGTGATTTATTGCCTCGTAGTATCCGAAATTTTCCTCAATGCTCTTATGATTGAAGTTTTGTTTTGATTTTTATATTTCCCAACTTTAGTAGCTTTCAAATGGAGCCGTTAATACATTAATTAGTGCCATTAAATATATCTATTTCCATGGGACTGTCAGGCTGGCTAGATTCTAAAGACAATGTATTCAACAAAAGGTGGAGAAATGGGTGTATATTTATTATTTGAGAATCATTACATAATCATAACAACTGAGAGCCAAAAAAATACAAGTAGAAGTACAGAGAATCCTTCTATAAAACAACATAAAACATGAAGTTATATATATTATGACAAAAAATTAAATAAAATGCAGTTAGAGACTAGCATTACACTTGGAATCTACCATTTATTTTCATACATAAAATATAATTCATAGATTGACAGGAGTAGAAAAATTCACCTTGCAATCATGTTCCTCAGAAAAATACTCTCTATTAACATCACTCTTTGGAATAGCCTCATTGGAGTTAATGGCCAAGGCTGTATCTCGAACTTGGACTGGAAATCCATATTCAAGATCAAGCAGACACACCTGGAAAACGTTTTTGAGTTTACAGCATGTTTGGAAAACCTCTGTTTTCTTGTACCTTGCATCACGGCCTGGTCTCCACCTGAAAACTATAAATGGTCTGGTGCAAATTTTACACTCTTTGTCAAAATTTGCTTTTTTCTGCAGCCAAAAAAAAAATTTCATTTAAACTCCCTAGAAGACAAAGTGAACATAAAAGGATGGTTTTTCAAGGGGGGTTTTTTAATAACTGACCCGACATGAATGCCTTCTTCAATATCAGTAGGGGAGACTTTATCACATAGTCCAACCACAAACTGCATTCCCAAGAGAAAGATCTTTAATAACACCAATTATAATTAGTTGACAAATACCTCTTGGTATAATAACCAAGTAAAATTGACATAGGGATGGTCAACATAAAAGGTCAATAAAAACTATAGATCACCAAATTATGTTTAAACATTCCTTCAACAATGTTTCACATCACGCAAACATCAGTTGGAAACATTGACTAATGAGCACCGTGTGATATCAATCAACAATGATAAAGACATTGATGTACACTACATAGTGACTATAAGAGTATCCATATGGAGGACTAGAATGACTTATATGTATTGTGCAACTAATACAAGAACTAAAACCCAATTGTAAGGTATTGATGCAAATAGGCGAAACATTAAGGATGATGTGATCGATATTTCCATTTTTATTGATAGAGTGATCAAATCAATTACCCTCCACTCCATTTTTAGTTTTGGATATCTCCTTCATGGTTTATAAAACAAAAAAGAGAATAAAAGTAAGATTTACAGTTAATTTTTTGTTTACATTAATGAACCCCCACAAAAAAATGGATACTCGATTTGAGTGTCTTCTTCTTTGTTTAATGATGTGAACGGAGAGATAATGGTATGGTTGGTACAAGGTGTTTTTTCATGAGTTTTTAATGAGCCTAAAAAAATAAAGGTATGCTTAGAACCCTTCACATATTAATGAGCATGAGAATAATAGAAAGTGAGTTCCTTGAAGAAATCATGAGCATGTTAGTTCGGTTATTTCAAGCTAACAAAACCATTGTAAGTAAATACAAGTAGATATGTTATTAGGATTTTGTATAGTTGTTACAGGATTTTGCTTACACAGTCAGATACTTGGGTCCACCTTGCAGTTTGGGAAGCCTCTATGAGCCATAGTATTATTCCTAGACCTCCTTTGGTGGTGCCCACAACCCTACACCTTCTCCTCTCCAACATTAAATTCATTTATGCTCAGCCTTACCTGGTTTTTACACCATTGAAGCTCCTTCTTGTTGGACATGGAAGTCTTCACCTTTGTGTATACCCATACTCAATTACTCCCCTGCTTGACAACTCCAATGCCATGACAAAGAGCCAAATCCTGTTGAGGGTCCTCTTCTCAAGTAGAAGGGAGTGCTCAAGGAACACTTCAAGCTCATAAGGAAGCACAAATATATCATTCCCAAATCCCTACTCCTATACAATAGGAAATTAACTATGTTGATATTGAATTTCGTGTTCAACTTGATGACCAAGTTGTTGAGGAGGTCTTCACCTCTATCGTTGAGTGGGTGATTGATTCAGGCCATACTTTAGGGCACCAAAACTAATATATATGTATAATCGAGCTATACTAAAACATGAAATCGCTCCCCAAAAAGTATTTTCTTAAAGCATAATGAAGCTTGCAGGGAGATATTATTACAGATTTATGAACTACAAATGGAGCACAAGGATCCCAGTTTGCAACACTGTGACATCTCAACCAAATTGGCCCTTAAAATTCAATAGATGGGACAGAGAACAAAGATGAGAACTAAATATCAATCTTCTCAGGGGTTGCATGGTAATAGAATGGGCTGCCAATGTTCATGCCATGGACAATGAAACTAAGAACTTGTTGTGAAAACTTGTGCCCATATTGAGCATACAATGTTTAAGTATTGGCATGAAGGATTAATTCCTTAATGAGATCACAGCTTTTTCATTATGAATAAACCTTCAAACCACAACATAAGACATTAAAGCCTATGAATCTAATAATTGAAGACTACTACTCAAAAGAGCTTATTCTACTGTAAACTACTGATCAGTAGAGCTTATTCATTTCCTATCCTGCTGTAGCATGTGCCAAAATAAGGTTTCCAGTTGAAATTAGTGAATTAATGCAACCACCTCATGGATACAATGGTCCTTTCCTCTATGCTTAGTCATCATGCAAAACTACGAAACCTTGAAACCAAAATGTTTGCAGGATGGAATATTGTCATTGTTGGGCTACAATAGAACCTGGGTACTTGCAAATGAAAAATGTCATCAATTTTGATGCAACAATGGACATGATCTGCCACAAGATATGTGTAGCTGTCCTGAAGAGGATTTTTTTGAAATCTGTCAAACCACATACTACCCCCCTTTTCTTGAAACTCCCATTTTTCCATCACATAAGAGAACATAATATTGTCCAAATGATTGTTGTTAAAGGTTTGTATTGGATAGATGAAAAATTGTCACAAGGGATGCATGATCTACAATTCTGTCTTTTAAGGAATATTGATTCCATAGTCTTCCATAACCATTATTAGGCCACCACAAGTGCTAGTAATGCAACCCATCTGGCAGTTCTGCACCTAAGGCTCTAAGTGATACGCCTATAAATAGTTGGGGAATGCAGTCCAATTACATAGCTACAGAGTTTCCCCCGAGAGATCAGATCCACATTATTATAGGCAAACAGTTTTGAAGCAGTAATATGTAGTGTAGAGCACTCCTTGCTGGCTATTATGGAGTAGCAAGGCCACCAGAAAAAATTCTTCCAACCCTAGGTAACTGACTCTACTAGTTCTTAAGTTTCAGTAGCGGTAGTGTCTTCCTGGTGTTCTAGGATTTCTTCTGCCCTTACTTGTTTTTTTGGAGTAGTAGGGGTTTGGGTGGTGGTAGGAATGTATCATGTCCTCTTCTTTCCTGGAACATAGGGGGGCCTATTTTGATGCCCTCTCATTCTCTCAGTGGTTGGTTTTCTACTAATTATCTCAACATCAATATCACTATACTTCTATGGTGTAATAGAATTTGTCTCTTCTTAATATAAATTAGTAGGTAATTTATAGCCAAGGGATTCATGACAATATATTCTTCCTCCTTCGCAATTGCAATGGATGGAATCACACAACATTGGGCTCATTTAGTGAAGTTGCAACCATTGGAGTTGCAATGACTTCTTCCCAATATTTTCTTGCTTTGTTTAGAGCTTGTACCATGAGTAACCTGATAAGGCCATGGTGAGAGATGAAATATCTTGGTATGTCTGCTTTTTGTCCATGGGCTTCCTTATTTTGCAGGCACTTGAGTAGGAAGTACAACATATTGACATTGTGACAGTGTCTGAGATGGTCAAGGAAACAAATGTTCATATTCCTCTAAGCCAAATGAAGCACCTATACTATTAGTAACCTAGTGAATCAACTATGGCTCAAAGTTTTTAATGAAAATTAAATATTAGTTTTAGAATTCACTATATACATAAAGGAACCTCTCAACTATCTATAAATTCACTAGATAGCCTGTTTATAATGTGGCAATGATACCAACGAAGAAATGGTAATAGGTTACCATGGTTTAATGTAGACTCTCTGACCCAGAGCCTACACAATATCCTTCAGGCTTAGTCTGCATCATGTCAATATGGGGTGTAGCCTGAAAAGTAGAAACCAAAGTTAATAGAAAATTTTGCGAAAAGAAATATAATAAACATTATAAATATGCTTAACGAAAAGTATCGATACCTGTGTCACGACTGGAACCTGAGAAGGAATAATCTCTTTAGGCAGCCTTTGATGTGTAGCTCTAACCTGAAAAATTCCATAATGTTAATACTCATACCATATAAAATTATGTGACATAAATTCAATTTCAATTTGACATACAAAAATATAGATAGATAGAAATGAATGTGGCACCTGTACATGATCATGTCCATGATCTACAGAATGAGGACCAGGGGCAAGGCAATGTTCTTCTAAGAATGTTGTAAACTACATTTAAGTTAAATAAATATATTGGCCTAATTTTTTGGATCTACTAAATGTATATACACCAAAAATAACTCATCTTATAAATGTGTATTTTAAAATAGATCAAAACATGCTTGTACATACCTCGCCCATGGTGTGCATTTGTCATGTAATGGATTGCTCATAGAGGTCTCTACATGAGGATGCATACTCCATAAGCTCATCTCACTCCATCTCCCTCAACACGTCATCTGGAATACTAAAAAATGAACGAACTCTTGCACTAGATAAAGGTTGGCTTGTCCCTAAGCCGACTTCCACCCCTCCTAAAGCAGCTACAATATGTTCTTGTATCTTCTCTCTCATTTATGACGCAACACTGGAGATAAGGGATAACTCCTCTGGAAGTGTAAATACCCTAGGTGGTCGAGGTGCTAAACGAGGTGCTGGAGGCCTAAACCCAACATCTCGCATAGCATCAGGTCATTCATACGTACGACCTTTTCCAGCTCCATAGAATTTGGACCCAATATCTGTATAGTTTAGGTCCATTTGCTCTTGGAATTGAGCAAACAACATCCTAACAAAATATTGCGGCACCTCATCATTATTTGGGAACTTCTCGTATGCATACAGGAACTTCTCATAAATATAAGGTGCAATATTGGGATCATTGAATCTTGCAATCTTCAGACGTTTTTTGTCTTCAAGCCGCACGTCAAATAGTGACAAGGCCATTTCTTTAGTGACCCTAATTTTAACTTCATTTTAGGAGTAGATACCAATCACTGATGCTCTCCTCCTACGCATCATGTCAAAAAACACTTGGGTTGATGGTCCAACCCCACGATAAGTCTCTATCAAACTCTCCAAATTGTGCAAAACAATTTGGAGACAATTTCGACTAGGGGCAGAGAGATTGCAACTTTGCAATTCATTGCGCAATCTCGTGGAATTTTCCCTCATCCCATCAATCGTAAGTAAGGAGATGGTATCTTCTTAAGGCATCTACTCAAGAATATCACCGGTGGGTGTAAAGGGGATCATAGCTCGAATTTCGAGCAAACTCATGAACCCTATGACCTCTACCCCTAGGAGGGCGAACACCACCACCTGTAACATGTTAAATTATTGCACATATTAAAAATTAAATAATTTATAAGCAAAATTTGTATTTAAAAAACTTGTCAAGTCATTTGAAAATACCTGGTGGAAAAACTATCTCTTCCTCTTCGCTCATACTAGGATGGTTCCCTTCCAAGGAATGAACGTCTCTAACACCCACTGTACAAAACATTAAATTGTTTTATAACACAAGTACATGAGACACACAATAATTTTCACATTAAACATACATCAAAAAATAAATTTTCCTTTAGATTTTACCTAGAGGAGAAGTATCCAAGCGTGGGATGGATGCCACAGGCTGAGACATTGTTCTCCTTTTCCCCTCACCAGAAATAGGGCCAACCCAAACTCCTACATTTTCACCTATGGAGCATAATGTTTTGACATTAAACACATGTCATTTGAAAAAAAAATTCACATGTTAAAAATTGAATATAACGTAAAATTGAATGTTTTAACTAGCAATTGATCTAATGTGTACCTATACCGTGTATAAGATTATCCTCAAAATGGGCTCTATGAAATTTGGGGCGAATGGGAACAGGTCTATGGAGCTCCTCTTGTTCGATTTGCTGTCTGGGCGCACGAGTCATACCAGTGTGTCCACCTGTGCAGGACAAAAAAAATTCACATTAATCAAATTTTCACAACGAACAATAAATATAATCTACTTGAAAACATGACATAACTAAACAACCAATGTACCTGATAATCCTCCTCTCATGGAGGGGTCTTTGTAGGGCTCACCTGATGCCATTGTTGCTATAGTATCAAATCAAATTTCTGCCCCTCGTAAACAAATTAGAAAACAAATTATCAATCGACAGTCATGTCATTAGCTAAAAGGTCAACCAAGATAGAGTTTGTGGATTTATCTGAGATGGTAACACAGCTAAAAGGGATGCAGATTCACCTGAAATAGAAGTAATTGAAGGCGTAGACTGAAGGTATAGACTGCGGATTGATGAAGCTAGTTTGAGAAGAATAAAGTGCAGATACTTACAAGGTTACAATTCAGATATCGCAAGGGTTGTGATGAATTATGAAGTCTAATGAAAGGAAGGTAAATCTGTGATTTAATTTCCTATAATAAAAGTATTACTTCTGCTTAAATCATTTGTGTCCTGTACACTTTGGTAATTGACTTGATGAAGGATTAATTAAGAAGAATACATAAGCAAACAAGCTCACAAGTAATTATCAAGAAGACAATTTATAACCACTCCAGGTTCTCAACATGGTTTAAGAGCTATGGCAAAAGATGATCACCTTATGGTTTTAGAGGAGTGGGATTCCCTAGGCATTGTCTAATCATTATAAGTTTTGTATTTTTTTTTGGAATTGTGTGAAAATTTTTGGTTCAGATCTTGTTCTTTGTTTTTAAATAGGTTTTTGACTATATATATAGATTTCACTACTCAAACTTGTGATTCAAAAAAATCCCTACCTGATTCTAAAAGAATATGCCTGAAAACCTTCTAAAAATTCCTTAGGATGCCTTAGGTACCTTGGCTTGGGAGTCAGCTTCATTCAATGATCCAATTTTGCACCAGTGCTATATTATGGTAAGATGTTTTTAATTTGGCTTGATAACTATTGAATGAAATTTATGTATAACATATATTTGACAAAAGGTAAATCTTAAATGTTTTCAAGTTTTCATTTGTTTATTATAATGGGTGGAAATTTTTTTTTTTGGGTAAAATTGAGGTGGTTTTCGACTTGATTTACCACTCCTCTTGCAATGGGAATGTACGAGGATGTGCCATTGGATTTCTTTGCAAAACGTGTATCATTTATCCTTCTCATTCCAAGTGTATTTATACATTAAACTAAAGTAAAGGTGGGTGCAAAATATAAAAACTTACTAATTTTTATGCACGCCTTGCTCACCAAGATGAATTTCTAGAACAAGAAGTGCCCAAAACAAATTTATCTCCTCTCATCAAAAAATTTGGTGACCAAACAATGAATGAATGAAAATCACATTCCTTCTATAGACATTTCCATTTGGGATTATTTCTCTTAGTGCTCAGATGAAATATCACATCACTTGTTGGATGATGTGAATCCTGGCATCCAAACTAGTAATGGAGGATCCTTTCATTTTTCAAATCAAGCTTCTACCTCCCCAAATGCTCTTCCTTCATCTTGACATGAAATTTGTCCTATAGGTACCAACTCCCTAAATGATCCTCTATCATCCCAACATGATGTCAGTTTTGAAGCCACCACAATCTCCTTGGATTGCATCCTTTATGACTCCCTCCCATCTCACAATCTCCTTGGATTGCTTCAATGTCAAGAACATTGCAGTCAAGGATTTGAAACGTGGGTATGTTGCATATGACTCCAAGAACGACCCACGAAAGGAAGCAGCTAACTTTACCTCTCAAGTAATCATAATGAACCACCCTGGGAAGATTTCGAACGGCTATGCACCTGTGCTGGACTACCACACCTCCCACATTGTCGTCAAATTTGCTGAAATTATGACAAAGGTTGATAGACGTTCTGGTAAATAAATTGAGAAAGAACCTAAATTTCTGAAGAATGGAGATGCTGGTTTTGTTAAGATGATTCCCTCCAAGCCAATGGTTGTAGAGACATTCTCTGAGTATCCCCTTTTGGGTCTTTTATCTGTGAGAGACATGATTCAAACGGTTGATGTTGGGGTCATCAAGGCTGTTGAGAAAAAGGACCCTACTGGTGCCAAGATTCCCAAGGCTACGCCCAAGAAGGGTAAATGAAGTTTGCTACTACCAAATACTTTTGTGTAGAGGAAGGGAGATGGGATTGTATACCATACTGGTGCATGGTGTAGAAGCTTGTCTCATTCTGATGCACGAGATTTGGTAGTTAGGGGTTTAGTGGCTCGGCGCATGCAAACATGGGTTCTTGACCGGCGGTGGCAGCATATTCGCAATGTTATTTGTTGTTCCTAGCATTTTAGTAATTTGGGCAGGTTTAGTACAACTTTGTGGGTGAGGGTTTAGTACTGCATCGGATTTTCCAATACCATTGCAACCGCAATTTAATTATGGATTTTTATGTTTGTGTATTGTGGAAATTTAATTGTGGATTGGAGAAGAACTAGCGGACAGGGGTTTTTTTGCAAGGCAACAGAACCATAAATATTCAATGAGCTAAAGATGCTTACCTGGCTAGCTAGATGATAATGTGGCTCGACGGTGACAGCTCCAGCGTCCAAACGACAACAGTTCCAGTCGATAGAGAAAATGACAACCGAACAGGGAAAATGACAGCCGAACAGGGAAAATAACAATGTAGAATGCTAGGCGCGTTAAAATATTTAGGGTTTTATTATAAGAATAAAACTCTCGGACGAGAGTTAAAAAACTGTCGTTTGAGAGTTTTATTCTTAACTCTCGTCCGAGAGTTTTTTTTAACTGTCGTTCGAGAGTTTTCCCGAGAGTTTATTTCAACACAAATTTCGGATGAGAAAATACATAACTCTCGTTCGAGATAATTTTAACCCTGGTTAAGCCCAATCAAACTCTCAGCGGAAATACTAAAAATATCTTAGATGAGAGTTTTGAAAACTTTCGGCCGAGAAATAGAGTTGACTATTTTCTCAGACGAGAAATTAAAAATTTCACCCATATTCTAGCTCTCCGCCAAAAAGTGTTTCCCAACTTCGGGATTTCACCCTCAAATTAAATCAAATGGTGGGAGGTGTAATAGATGGTTGGTGGAGTTCTATTGTTCTAGTTGTAGAGATTGGATGGCGCGACATGGCCTAGTTTTAATTTCGGTAAGGTGCTACGGATAAGGAGAGATGGTGTGGTTTGACCACGAGTTTTATTTGCAGACAGAGGAATATGGCTATGGCCATTGACAAAAATGGCTTTGTGGGCTCATTTAACTCAGCAATTCATTGCGAGATGATGTGTAAATGTAGCGAAAATATTTGCCTATTGTTCGTTGTCCTCTGGTGTTCCATCTACGCTGTTATAGGTGAATTAATATTTCAACACTCCCTCTTAAGTTCAACTGTTAGGTTCTCTTGCATCCCCAAACATTTTTTCATGTAATTAAAACTTTTCTGCCCCAATGGTTTTGTCAAAATGTCTGCAAACTGCTTTTTAGTTCTGCAATGTTCAAAAAAAAATTCACCATTGTTCACTAGCTCCCTGATGTAGTGATACTTAGCATCAATGTGTTTCATTCTCTTATGCAACATTGAATTCTTTGACAATGCTATCGCTGAGCTATTATCACAATAAATTGTTGTGCCTTTTACCTGTTCATGACACAAACTCCTCAACATTCTTCTCATCCAAACTGCTTGACATGTTGTTGTTGTAGCTACCACATACTCTGCCTCTGTTGTTGACAAAGCCACAATTGACTGTTTATTAGAAGCCCATGAAATGGCTCATGAAGCCATATGAAAAACATAACCAGAGGTACTTTTCTGGTCATCTATGCTTCCAGCCCAATCATTGTTAGTATATCCAATCACTTCAGAATTTTTTGAAGTGGTGTATAAAATACCATACATTTTTGTTCCTTTGACATATCTCAGCATTATTTTTGTTTCTTTCCAATGTGTCTCCTTTGGCCTTTCCATAAATATGGAAATTAAACTTATAGCATGCATCATATCTAGCCTAGTTGTAGTCAAATACATGAGTCTGCCAACTATGCTCTTGTACAAACTAGGATCAAAATCCTTGTTGCTGTCATCTTTGCTTAATTTCAATCCCATCACTGTAGGAGTAATTGCTACCTTGCAATCCTGTATATTAAATCTTTCCAAAACTTATACATATTTGGCTTGAGATATAAAAACCTTATTTTCATTTTATTCTACTTCTATTCCTAAGAAGTATTTCAGCAATCCCATATCAATCATCTCAAATTCATCCTTCATGACTGATTTAAAATTCTCAATGAGGTAAGCATCATTACCTGTAAATATCACATCATCAACATACAAAACAACAATTAGCATCTTACCATATTTCTCCTTGATTTATAATGTGGGTTCTCCTTCACATTTCTCAAACCCATTTTCCAGTAGATAGGCATCTATCCTACTGTACCATGCTCTTGGTGCTTGTTTCAGCCCATACAAAGCTTTCTTCAATCTACAAACTTTGTGCTCTTGGCCTGTTTTCTCATAGCCCAGAGGTTGTTCAACATAAACCTCTTCCATCAACACTACATTTAGGAATGCTGATTTCACATCCATTTGGTAAAATTTCCACTTGTGTTGTGCTGCTATGGACAACATTGCTCTTACTGCTTCCATTCTTACAATCAGTGTAAATGTTTCTTCATAGTCTCTTCCTTGTTGCTGCTTGTAGCCTTTGACAACAAGTCTGGCCTTCTGCCTTTAAATCTTACCTTCAACATTGCTTTTGGTCTTGTGAACCCATTTCATTCCAATAACTTCCTTTCATTTTGGGAGATCAACTAATTCCCATGTTCTGTTTTTCCCTATGGAATTTATTTCTTCATCCATAGCATCTATCAATTTATTATCTTTTATAGCTTCTTCAAAATGAATAGGATCCTCTACATAACAATACAATGCAAATAAAGAGTTCATACCTTCATTTGCTACCTCTTGCTCATAAATATCATTCAGACTTCTGAATCTGGTTCCTCTTTCACTTGGTGTACTTGTGCTTGTAGAAGCACTCAAATCTGCTCCTTGTGGTGTGCTTGGAGAAGAACTGTTATCACTTCTCAAGGGTGTTCTCATACCTACTTGTGGTGTCTCTTGTTGTCCTTATGTTGGTGGAGGTGGTGCTGCTAATGGGGGATGTATTTTAGCTATCTCTTCCTCATTATCATCATGAGACAAACAACTCTTCACATTGACTTTTTTCTCAATGCTTCCATCCCAAGCTTATTCTTCAATGAACTACACATCTCTGCTTATAAAAAAATTCTTGGTGGATGGGTTATACAGTTTGTATGCCTTGGATTCCTCACTGTATCCAATAAATATGCACTTCTCCCCCTTACTATCCAACTTCTTCTTTAGCTGATCTGGAATGTGTGCATAAGCCACATAACCGAAAACTCTCATGTAGGTGACACCTTGTTTTATGCCACTCCATGCTTCTTCTGGAACTCTGTTCATTACAGCTTTGGTTGGGCATATATTGAAGATGTATGTTGCACAATGTATAGCTTCAGCCCAATACTCATTTGGAAAATGTTTTACCTTCAACATACTTCTTACCATATCCATGATAGTTCTATTTTTCCTTTCAGCAACTCTATTTTGTTGCGGTGTATACCTTACTGTAAATTGCTTGTGTATCCTATTTTCTCTACAAAAACGCAGATTTTTTTTTGAGATATACTCACCTTCTCTATCAGTTCTTAAAAATTTAATATGCTGCCCACTTTGGTTCTCAACAAGTGCCTTAAAGTGGCAGAATTTCTCAAGCACTTCACTTTTATATTTCAATAAATACACCCAATTTTTTATTTTGTAATCATCAATACAAGTCAACATATAATGGTTGCCTGCTAATGATGGTGTTTGCATTGGTACACACCAATGTGAATGGACAATTTTTAAGGGTGTCTTTGCGCTTATGCTCTTTCCTGATGGAAAGCTTTCTCTGTGTTGTTTGCCCAAGATGTAGCCTTCACATAGGCTGTCCGATTTCTCAATCAATGGTAATCACTTTACCATTCCTTTCCTATGCAACAAATTCAGACCTCCAAAGTTGAGATGTCCAAATGTCAAATTCCATAACCAATTTTCATCCTTTGCTTCTCTTTGGAATGTCTCTTGTGTCACTGCTGCTATTTCAATTCATTTCTTCAAATCTGCTCTCATTTTGAGAGGGAACATTCCATTCCTTTTCATCTTCACTTGTGCAATGCATTTCTTTCTTGGTGGTTTATCCATGATGGTGCATACATCATCTTAAAAAAAAACATTGTACCCTTTTTGAATGAGTTGTCCAATGCTCAATAGGTTACACTTCATACCAGACACATAGTATACATATGATATGGATATTCTTTTTCCTTTCTTTATCAAAACACTTACTCTGCCTTTTCCCATGACAGACACCTTACTGTTTGTCCCCAATGTTACTTGAGACTTTACATTTCCATATAACATGGAAAACATGGAAATGTTTCCAATAATATGGTTGCTACATCCTGAATCTAGAAACCATATATCCTCATTTTTCTCTTAAGCCATATTACATGCTAAAAACAACTTCCCTTGACTAATATTTTTTTTTGTAAAATTAGTACTGGGTCTATTACCTATGTCACTTTGTTTCTTCATACATTCATTGGGATAATAGCCATGCTTCTTACAGTAATGACATTAGACTTGGGATTTATCATACCTTTGTCCATGTGCTTGATTTTGTCCACCTTACTGACCGCTGCCTTGACCTTGGTTCTGATTTTGATTGCTGCCCCTTCCATGAGTATTTGCAGGGTTGTTTCTTCCTCCTCTATTTTGGCTTCTGCCTCTTCATTTTCCTTTGTAGTTTCCTTTGCCTTGACCTCTTTCTCTTCCAAAAGACATTTGGGTCTTGAAAACATGCTCCAACGATGAGTTTACTATTCTTCACAATCTTTGTTCATTTTTCATCAATGATGCATGAAGCTCATCAAAAATAAACTTTGAGAGATCCTTTGTCTCTTTAATGGTTGTGACTATTACATCAAACCTTGAGGGTAAGCTCCTCAATATTTTCTCCACTATCCTTCTTTCTTCAAGTGTCTCTCCATGAGACCTTATCTGGGTAACCAACCCAATCACATGTGTGAAGAATAAGTCTATGTTATCACACTCTTTCATACAGAGAGCTTCAAAGTCTCTCCTCAGCAATTGTAGCTTTGTTGTCTTCACCTTCTCCACACCTTCATAGGCAGTCTGGAGGGTATCCCATGCATCCTTGGACCTCTTGGTTGCTGCAATCCTTGGTAATACACTTTCATGCACTATTTGATAGAGATAGAAGAGGACTTTTGAGTCCTTCCTATTACTCTTTAGCAAATCTTTCTATGCCTATGTTAAGGCATTAAAAGCTTGTTCATCTGTTGGTTCTTCAAAACCATCTTCAAAAAGCTCTTATAAGTCTTGAAAGGCAAACAGGGCTCTCATGGTGATTGCCCAATAGTCATAGTTCTTCTCATTGAATTGTGGGAGTTGAGTATTTCCAATACTCGTGCTTATGCTGGCTCCTCCCATGGCTAGCACACTGAACTATTCTCTAAACTTGACTGTGTTTTTAAACAAACTGTCTCTTTGCTTAAGAGATAAACTTTGCCTTCAAAATGACTTCTCTGGACTGCTGTTTTTAAACACAAAACAAAAACTCTGTTTTTGTAAAATGCCTAGACTTTGCTAAGCATTCACACTGCTGGAGAATTGCTTCAACAACTCCTTCCTTCAGCTTCTTTGACAAACTTCAAAGAGCCTGGACTAGCTCTAATACCATGTTGGAATTTCTGAATGATTCCAAACAATAGAGAAATAAAAAATTCCTCTTCCCAACACAGAGAAATCAATTTAAAAATTCTGGGCAAAGATGCAAACAAAATATTCTATTCCATTAAAATCTATGAGATTTCACAAAATGAAACTCTTCTTCTGCTGAGGGATTACAATGCAAAAATATGTTGTATGACTGCTACACAACACAGTACATTTGACACTCTCTGTCCCATTAAAAATGCACACAGAATGCTTCAGAAATCTGCTCTCTGTCTCCTTTCTATTACAAAGTCATACTCTGTTTTTTCTGCTTGCTCGTTTTTTCAATACAAAAAAAAAATTACACAAACTCTCTGTCTTTTTAATACATAAAAAAATATGCACCTACAGTGCTCTCTGCCTTCGGGATTTTCAACATAGTCCCCTACACACTTGATCTGTTTCTGTGTATATTACATATAAGAAAATAACATTTTACATATATATAATTTTATATGAATTTATATCAAAGATATATATATATATATATATATAACTCGTATATATGTTCTAAATTAAAACATATGTCTATCCATTTTTTTTTTTTAAACAAATAACCGGAAGTGTAAAACTAAATTTATGTCAGGGTGAAGTAAAATGAAAAATAAAATTAAACTAAGTTCTGTACCTTCGTTGATATACTTTTCGTGGATTTTAAAACAAAAATTAAATCCATTTTAATAAAATTATCGCATTTCAACTTCCCTTTGTTGACTGGGCATTGTACCTATGAAATCGTTCTCCTATTGGCCAGCGGTGGACCCCGCCACAGAATTCAAACAAAACTAAGCGGATTGGATTGCTGTTTATCGAGTCCGAATGGAGCTTTGCTGACTGTACTCCAAAACTGCGCGATCCCCTTGTGATTGGTTGCAGGTGTGCGGACGTAGATGAGTGGACTCCATTTGAATAATTGTGGTGTTGGTTCAAATTAAATCAAATGGCATGAGGTGTAATAGTTGGTTGGTGGAGTTTTATTGCTGTGGTTGCAGAGATTTGATGGCGTGGCATGGCCTGGTTTTAATTTCGGTAAGCTGCTACGGATAACGAGAGATGGGTGGTTTGACCATGAGTTTTATTTGCAGAGAGAGGAATACGGCTATGGCCATTGAAAAAAATGGTTTTGCAAGATCATTTAATTCAGGAATTTATTGCGAGATGCAGTGTAAACATAGCACAAAGATTTACATGTTGTTCGTTGTCCTCCAATGTTCCATCTGCAACATTTAATATTTCAACACGATACGCAATATCGTTAAGAGCGCTTGAAAACACACGAACCCATCACCGCGACAAGGTAACCACCAACCATCTCTGTGCAACTGCAAATGATCCAACAACTTCCTTTGCCATTGAAATAACGGAGTTTAAACTGTGTTCCGCAGGTGTTGCTCAAGCTGAATTGATATAACAAGGAAAGTACGATCAGCGAGGCCATGATGGTCATAATGAATAGCCAAAGATGGATATGATAATAATAAGTCGAAGTACTTGCAAGTTAAATTAAGTCTACGTAAATCCAATGAAGAAAGCCATAGCAGAACTCGAATTTGCAGATCAACTAGCAACTTATCCCACATAGTACTTTCCATAGTCTTTCTGGATGGAGTTACAAAAGCCAGCAAATGGGCCAAAAATATTTGGTCATCGTTTAAACTAAAGTCCAAGAAATCCCTAACCCAATTTTTTTCCAAAACCTGGACTAACGATCCATCACGACCGTAACTAATAAATATTTATTATGACTCGACGAAGGGGCATTAATCACGGAGACCCACAAATGATTCAAAGTGTTTGTTTAAATAATACATTCCATTAAAGGATGGAAATTGTATTAAAACCAACTTAACGAACGAACCAACGAGCATTAAGAAGGGACACCTACAAAGGATTACTTTTGTTTTTTTAACTCGTGGATTCTTCGTTCTAATAACCGATGTAAATTGTATTAAAAGTTAAAACTACGTTAACAAACGAACGAGGATTAAGAAGAGACACCTCCAAATGATTTTTTTTTAGGACTCGTGGATATCGGTTATGGCTTTGATTAAGGTTTAGTTTGGTGTTTCCTTAAGTGTTATTAAAAAAAAAAAATCTTTCAATTAATATTTTTTTTAACTTTGATTTCCTAAATATGAAAAATATATTGGTATGAATTATTATTTCTTTATTAATATAAACTAAATTAAATATAGTAAATTATTATATTAGAATTGTACATAAAAGAGTTTTTATTCATTGTAATCACGAAGCTTATTTATAAATATTTATAGTTATGGGATTTTATAATGATTATATTTTTAGATTTTTGTGGTTTTTAGTTAGAATTGGGTGAAATTTTTCTTTAGTAAATCTTGATTTATGTCTTTTAAACTTCTTTTTTATTGCATATATAAATTCAACACCCTCAAATAACCCTAAAAAACTTAAATGGTGAAAAGCTCATAACAAAAACTTATGATTCTAATAAGTTTCTAAAAAAACATAACCAAAAATCTATAGCTATAAATAAAAGCTAACTTTAATTACCTAGATCCACCCATAAAAACTGCATTAATTACCGAAACCCACACATGATTCAATAAGTTCCATTAAATGATGAAAATGGGATTAAAACTAACTCAGCAAGTCAACATTAAGGACACTCCCCAACTATTATTTTGGGACTCGTGGATTCTACTTCATATTAATGGATCTATGCATATATTTTTTGTTTTTGGGAGTGAGGTTTGTTGCTTATTTTATGATATAAGAATAATTTTTCTTTTATATATATATATATATATATATATATATATATATATATATATATATATATATATTTGGAATAAGTAACATTTGGACTATTATCACTATGATTTATAAGTCCAAGTCATTTTCTTAGGGGTTATATTTTAGATATTTCAATGAATTTGAACATGTAACTTGTACTCACATTTACTTTATATTTTCACATATTTACTAACTGAAATTTCCCAAAAAAATGATTGAGATTAAAATTATGAAAATATAAATCAAACAAAATTAAATATAATAAATCACTGTAATATATGAGAGTTTATTTAACATCGCTACGACAATTTTCAATTATTAGATTTTTTTGGATGTTTCACTTAGATGTCTTCTAGGACTCCATAATTGTAATTCAAAAAATTCTTGAAGTTAACGAACCTAGAGAAATTGACCTCCCTTCAATGACTCTCTAGATGCAAGCTCATAAATTTGAAAAGGTCAAGTTTTATCATATCAAAAGACACCATAACCAAGCTGCAAATTCACTAGCTAAAAAAGGTGCAACCCTTGAATGATGGTTCTCAAACTATAGCATAGTGTGTTAATAATGAAGGATGGTTTTGAAACTATGGTAAACATGCAATGAATACAAATCATATGTTGATATGAGGTATAATATCTCAATCCATACAAATTTGGATATTTAATTGTATTGAATTAAAATTTGTCACGACATTATTTATTTGCATGAAGACTAACTCCTTGAAATTATGGAGATGGTAGCTTACAGTCTTGTTGTATTAAAAAGAAGTTCTCTTTAGTTGTACCATCGAGGAGGAAGGTCATATGCTCTTTTCCAAGTTTAAAATTTGGCTACTCTTTTCTATATATTGTGCTATGACCAAGTCAACTTGCATGCAACAATACTTGAATGCCTTAATTTACTTTAAGCCCATGCACAACCAAGGTTACTTAGTGATGGAAAATCTTGTCAAACAATTGTAGAGCCAGGAAGAAGGAATTGAATGCGAGAAAAGTGTTGGAGGTAGATGTGGTCGGGGAGAGATGGTTTATAAATGGAGACTCCTAGTCCTTGAAATGTTGTTAAAATGGTGCAATTATGGAATAAACCCAAAGGTTCATCTAGAGTCAATTTTTTTTATTTTAGGCATCCCTCATATGTGAGTAAGATGACAATGTTTCCATGAAATCTTGCTTTCATTTTCCATTAGATTGTCAACAACTTAAGTTTTTGAAGGACGATCTAGACCGTTTGTAGATGACTATGGATAGGCTGGAAATCAAAGTGGAACATATTGGAATCACTATGGAAAGAACAAAATTCGACCCACTGTGGAGAATCCATAACCCAAATTTGTGATTCCAACAAATATCTCGTCCAAAAATAAATCCAAAATTCTTGGAAAACCTTTAATAGATGAAATGGCATAGTTACATGGAATAAGGTTCAAAGGATCACATTCCATCACGATCATAAGCTAATAAATATTTCTAAGGACTTGATTTCCGAGCATTAGTCATCAAGACCCACAAATGATCCATTTAATAAGTATTAAATGATAGAAATTGTATTCAAACTAACTCAACTAGAGAGCCTTAAGAGGGGATACCTCCAACATATTTTTTTGGGAAATCAAGGTCTTAGGGACTTTATTCTTCCTCCAATTAATTAATCAAGGATATCATGTATAGGGGTTCATTGATTCTTATTTTTAGAGTGATGTTCCCTATACTAGAAATATAATATCTTTATTTTCAATAGGTTTTGTTTTTCATCTTATGATTATTGGAGTTTTTGTTTCTCTAATATAAAAATAATGTATTGTATCATAATATTTTTATTTTTATTTTGGAATAAGAAACATTCATAGTCCTACAACTATGATTTATAGTTTTTTACCATTCAAATAGGTAGTAATGGGCTACATATTTCTATGAATTCGAATATATAACCTGTACTCACATTTATTTTACGTGTTTACATGTTTACCAATTGGAATTTTCTAGAAGGAATATTGATAGAGAAATTATGAAATCATCTAGAATAAAGGGAAGCTAAATGTTGTTGCAGGTGCATTCTCAAGAAATGATGAGGATGTGGAAACATTGCTTTGTGCCATTTATATTGTCCAACAAAATTGGATAACCGAAGCAAGGGAGGAATGGAAGAATGACGAAGAAGTATGGACACTCATTCAAAAGTTCTAGCAAGATCCCAATACATCTAATACATTTAGTTAGAAAAATGATTCCTTATGGTAAAATGATCTCGTATATCTTTGTAAGAATTTCCAACTAAAAAAAAGATTATTTTTGAATTGCACACATCTCCCTTAGAGGACACTCATGATTTTTAAAAACTTACCACAGGGTGAAGAAAGAATTTTTTTTGGGATGGCCTTAAATTTGATATTCAAAATTTAATGGTTGAATGTTTGGTTTGGCAGCAAAATAAAGTTGAGAAAATTAAGACCCCTGGTCCGCTGCAGCCTTCATCCATTCCAAATCTATGTTGGGAGGAGGTTTCGATGGATTTTATCACAATTTTACCTAAGTCCGAAGGAAAGAGTGTCATCATGGTGGTAGTTGATAGACTTACCAAATATGAAAACTTTTACGCATTATATCATCCATTTAAAGTGAGTACATTTGCTACTGTATTTATGAAAACAATTCAAAATCTACATGGAAACCCAAAGTTTATTGTAAGCGATAGAGATCACATTTTCACTGGAAATTTGTTGACGAAATTATTTTCTGGTTTAGGTACTCAAATAGATCATAAATCATCTTATCATCCTCAATCTGATGGGAAAACTCAGATAGTGAACAAAATTTTGGAAGAATATCTTTGTTGCTTTGTATCTTATAAACAAACATAATGGGTCAATTTGATACCTCTGGCTAAATGGTGGTATAACACTTCCTTCCACGCTGTAGTAAAAATGACCCCATTTATGGCACTTTATGGATATCATCCACCGTCCATCACATCAACTTTAAGAGAAAATTCTAAGGTTCAAGCAGTGGAAGATCACATTGAGCATCAACAACAAGTTCTCCAAATCTTAAAGGATAACTTAAATTTGGTACAGAATTGAATGAAGCAACAGGTATATCAACATCATAGCGAGAGAAGTTTTGATGTAGATGACTGGGTATTTTTACGTCTACAACCATACAAACAAATGTCCATCAAGCAAGCTAAGAAGGATAATAAATTATCACCAAATTACTATGATCCTTACAAGGTGTTGCAAAATATTGGTACTATGGCATACAAATTGGAGCTTCCCGCATCTTCTCGAATGCACCCAGTTTTCCATGTTTCATGCTTAAAGAAGGTTATAAGTAACAAAATTTTGGTTCAAACAATATTTCAAAAACTTGATGAGGAAGGAAAAATCATATTGGAACACGAAGGAGTCATGGAAACAAGAACTTGACAACTACAAAATCGATCAATTTTAGAGTATCTCATCAAGTGGATGAACTTACCCACTGAAGATTCCATATGGGAGGATGAGAATTTTATACAGAAGCAAACAAAACTACTCAAGTGTTGAGTAAAACACTTTGTTTGAAGGAGAGGGGTATGTTAGGGCCCTATATTACTATTGAAGTCCCTTATTGTTGTTAGTGAAGCCCCCTTATTGTTATTATTATACCCTTGTAGTTCCCATATTGTTATTATTGTGCCCTTACATTATTATTGCTAGATCGGATAGGATTATATTCTGACCCCATGGACTCATACATATAGAAAGGAGGTTTTGTCATTTGTGTCATCCAAGAATTGTTCATTTATGTAATGTAAAGGAGGTTTCCCCCTCGAAGTGGCTTATTTTTAAGGTGTTGATCTCTCTTTTATTCTATTTTGGGAGATGGTTTCATAAGAGAAATTGAATAATTTCATAATAATTTGATCGAACGCCAATGATTTCGACCTGTCGTCGAATGCGAAGAACCTACCACTGAGGCATGTAAGATCCAAGGTACTGAAAGGGAGTTTCTAGATAATCTTCTTGGATAATGAGCTGGAGTCTATAGGATGTGATCCACAGAAGTAGGTCCATAATGTTTCCCACATCATTGAAATGAAACAAAGTATTTTTTAAATTTGATGAGAGTGATTCAACATTGTAGCAATGAAGGTAAAATGAGACACAAGAGGTTTTAATTTGCATACATGGCTTCTCTTGAACATATTGGTGACACGACTCCGAGTTTGGAAACATTTGTCTCAAAATGAGATCAATGGTCTTGGTGATGATAGGATGTGATCGAATGAGAGGAAAATGAATTTCCAAAAGAAAGAAAGTAAAATGATGACATGACGATATCCCAAACCTGACACAAGATGCAGGTGAGTTTCATGCTGAAGAGCGACATGTTGCCTTTGATACAAATTACAAGACATGTTTACTTCCATTTCCCCCCCCACTACTTCTAGTTAGTACCTCTTTATTTTTGTTTACAATCTTGAAGAGGATACTAGATGTTTGTCATATAGATTCGCCCTTTGGATGAATCAATCCTAGTGAGTTTAGAAAGCCCTAGGAAGTAGTAACTCAGTCTCTTCATGGTGACAAGTCCTACATCATTTAAGTTTTATGATTTTGTCCTTTTTCATAAGTTATTATATCTTAGCTCGAAAAAGGGTTAAAATTATATGGAGACTACGCTAATTCATTTACTTCAACGAGCTCGAAATGACAAGTGTTGAATGATCTTTTCATGTTTCAAAAGTCAGAAAAGAGCTGAAATATGATTCCAAGGGTGGTTCCTTTTTCATTTATTTACAAGAGTCTGAAAAAGCGATTAAAAAAACCAGTATTTCACCAATTACCATATCCAATTCGAAGTTATTTGTCACTACACATACAAAAAAATGTCACTCTAATCAAGAAAAATATATAACTATAGGTAAATACACATTTTGGAATGGTAATTTTTTTTTTAACAAGTTGATATAAACTCAAAATTAAAAAACAAAATTTACTTTTTACCATTTGTGAACTTGGAGAGAATTGTACCTATATTTAGCTTGATATTCATGCATGAAGTACAATTGATCCAGGAGACCATTCAACCAGAAATTTGTTGCAAGTAAGAGTTCTTTTTCTTTGCATTTTGTTTGTATTTTTAAGTGATTTTAGCCATAGTCTAGGTGCCTAGGGGAGTAGTAAAAAATTAGGGCTCGTGGGTGACCAATGCAGGATTGGCATATCGGGTCCGTCATGTTTACCCTCGGCCTAATAATACCAACCCACTGACAGTGCAGAGAAATTCTAACACAATCGAGCTAGCGCTGAGGGTTAAAATGTTTTCAACAAATATCGAAGTTTATCAATTATTTTGGCAATTTGTCTCCATGAAAGGCAATTAATCTTGGTTTAATGATTTTTGCAGTTGAAAAATGACCATTGAGCAAAAATAAAGCAGCCATGAGGATGAAGACCAAAAATCTCCACAAAACCCCAAATGTATAAGCTCACTTCGTGATTGTGGGTTACTAAATGTTTTTTTCACCTCACGGATTCAATCCCAAGAAGATCTATTGCAGCATTTAGTAAGGTAGTTGAATTTATAAAACCAGGTTTTTGCTTTAGGAGATAACGAATTGGACATAAAGGTGTCTGATATCTATTTTATCACCAGTTTTTCCATGAGAGGATAACCAATTCAACTTTCTGGTTCTTGCCAATGTCTCTCCTTGGACGAGATAGTACATATATGCACATCATGAGACATTGCAGTAAGCGATGCCACAAAACAAAGAGCATGAATATTGACATAAATATTGTCATACAACCTCCATTGAGAACCATCCTATTCACTATAGCTTAGGTGGTAGGGGTACAAGACTTTCATGAGGCAAGCGAGTCTCATTTTCAGTATGCCATGGATTATATTAGCCCAATCGTGTTCAACTGGAGTGAAGAAATTTTGATCAACATGAAATACCAACTTAATAAATGTAAGATGGTAAAAATTAATAATTTTGGCTATGGGTCGATTTTGGTGACACTTTTTTTGGAGCGGGTTCCATTGTTTCAGTACTAGTGGATAGAGGTGGGACTTCCTGCACTGAGAGATATATGATTGCTGAGGTGGAGTGGGTTGATTCCTCGCCATGGTGGTAGGGAAAAAATGTCTTATCCCCTTGCATTCTTCTTATGGTTGCGGCAACAATTTATGATGGTAGACGATTGGGCCTACACAGGGACAAAAATAATATGAGATCCACTTATTCCTTTACCATTAGGAGGACGATGGAATGACTCAGGTAAAATATTATTTTTTGAAAGGTTTAAGTTTTTAAACATTTTTTATTGATTGTGAACTGAGATTTGGACTTATGATATTTGCATATGTTGGACCACGGTGACCTCCAGGGCTTTATCCAATAGAACGGAGAGTGTCTTTCCATATTGAGAATGATTTGTATGTTGAGGGAGCTGACCCGATTGTAGATATAGAGTGAAACTTGGATGCCTTGTCTAGAGGTATTAGGGATTACACTACCATCGATGACATACCTCTCCGACATCAACGACACACTGTGGGAGTGTCTACTTGATTAAATCGAATGTTAGGCTGAGTCTTTAGGGCCATTTCATGTTATCATGAGCACCACGTTTGTGGATATACATGTCTCATATATTTAATTTTGCATTTGTGTAGGCTTGCTGAGCAATATATCTCAGAACACATATTTTTTATTTTTTTATGTCACACATTTTTCAAACTCTATATACATATATACATGTTTTTCCTGATGCTATTTAGTGTTCATGTTATGTCATGGTTTCCTTTTTTACATATGATGCAAATGTATATCTAATACACAATTTTCCAGTGTAACTATTACTGTATTTAGAATTATTGGAATATGTTGATAAGTGATGTCATCATAATTTCTTTCCAATAGATGAACACATAGATAAATCTTTAAAATCTGAAGGTTTCTGACTGAATAATGCATGTTTAACTATAATACAATGAGTTTCAAATCAAGTTTAAGAAATAACACCTTAATAAAACTAGTGAAAAATTATGATAATAGTTCTATAACCACATTATATTCAGAAATATTGTTAGTTGTTCAACCTAGACATATTCCATGTAAACTCACTAACTCACCATTGGGGGCATAAAGTGACCACGCAGCAGAAGAAAGATTCTGTGTACTATGATAAGCGCCATCATCGAAACTAACATGAGGAATACTATTCATAGATATATACAAACCAAGAGTAACATGGTAAGAAGAGGAAAACATGTTTGCAAAAAGGCAAAAAAATCACACCAAAAAATTGCAAACTAATCAAACACAAACTACTGTAAAAAGTATCCATGTGAAATAAAGCATAATAATTCTTAGGTAGAGCCCATGACGAGGCTCACATGAATAATTCTCATCATGAGTAATAGAAATAAGGCCATAGTTTTACTATTGGAATTGTATGTAGGTGTCATCTCAGCCAATTTTGTGAAATAAATCATAGACATGTACCCACTCCCCCTTGGCGAGGGAGGGTTACAAGTTATAAAAAAAAAGGTGACCCATTTGGAAAATGTGTGAATGGTAATAACTGGGTAGAAGGGAGCGAGTGGGGCTCAAATGTGAATATTCACATTGACACCATGTGTCAACAAAAAATTGATAGGCATGGTTGCCATGATGTTTCCCATATTTCATTCAAACAAAACATTGTGCACTCGAATGGGAGTCCGAAGGAGAGAAATAATTACAGGGGAAACGAGAGTTTCTCGACATGTAAGAATCTCACCAAGGCATAGAAGAAATGAGGAACGTTGATGCATATCATTCCATGGGGTTTCATCAAGCGACATGAATTCAACGATGCTCTCTGCACTTGGGAAAGTCTTGTTCAAAGGATCATCATAATCCAAAGAACCATGCCAAGGGGATTGTGAATAAGAACCTACGATAATATTCAAATGATAATTAGTTTCATATGCAACTACGGAAGCAAAAACGACAACTCGATATTCTTGTTCAACAGGAAAAAGCTAGAAAAATCATGTAGGAAATATTTTAAGGGTTTGACAGAGAATTTCTCCAATTTTCAAGACTTGATTTAGAAACATGAGTGTTTTTGACTTCTAAGGGAACATGATATGGATGGTGATAGACCCATATGAAAATTCAAATTTTATGGTGACAAAATTATGTGTAACACACTACTGGTTGACGCAGAGATATATTCCTTGTTGAATCCACCCGATGGTATACGATTATGGTTGTGTTGTGGTCAGTAGGCCAAGACGCTTCATGACATCTACTGAAATTAGGTTCTTTTGGCTTCCATTATCGACAAGGAATTGCAGTGGAGAACCCTTCACCCACATCTGGGAATGGAAGAGGTGCCCCCCCTCCTCTGGTTCCTCGAGCTCCTCCCTCTTGATGTTGGTGGTGGAAATTGTGGCACTGGGTTCTGCATCAATGATATGTTTCCTTTTGTTATTCCTCTTGTATGGTTCTATCTCAGAATCAGAACATGCATCTGATTCAGATGCCTTCAGCTCAATCACCAATGACTCTTTAGCCCTACACTAACCTAAGTTGTTAGTGGAGCTGTTATGAAATACACACCACTTCCCCATGTCCTTCTTTGGATTTGTGGTGTTGTTCCGAGTCACCCCACCTTGGCTTTGCCCCTTGTTTTGCAATTTGGGGGTGCCTTTCCCTAGCTTCAGATTTGCAGATCCAAAGTCTCGCTTGTTTTGTTTAAATTTTTGCTCGATCTTGGAAGCATATTTATATGTCATTCCAAGCAAGGTAATATCCATTTCCTCCTTAATGTATATGCACAAATACCTATGGTACATGAACCCAAAATGTTTCTCTGAATCTTTAATACCCAAATTTTTGCGAAGGGTGTGGAAAAAATGTCACCTCGTGCACATCTTGATCCCTTTGCTGCCGCAGCGTAGTCCATTAGATGTACTTGTCCTGATACATTCCCATGAGGTAATATTGTTCCTTGATGCCGTCCTGGAGTGAATTACGAGTGGGTGCGATCAAGAAGAGAGAGGGTTACCTCTCGTCCTTTTTCTCAAAGTATGTTTCCCACCATTCTTTGACATGGGGGATGACTTTGAGTAGTGGAGAAGTAATATTTTCTGCTCAAAGAATTCATGGACTAATAATCACCCTTCCAGAAAATTCAACCATATATCCACAACATCTGCATCTATCTAGCCTTGAAATACATGAATGTCAAAGTTGACTTGTACCTTGAAAGGAGTGACACCTCTAGAGTGGCTACTGGATGCAGATGTACTATCATTGAAGGATCTGGGAGAAGTTACCAATGATTGCATTAATTTTTTTCTCAACGACCTCTTCAAGAAATATTTTTATAGGATCTCCTTCTCTCTCGTCTTTCGTTTCTTCCCCCATGGGCGGTCATTGGGGTTTGCGAGGTTGTCTTGCAAAGGTTTAACTAGATCGAGCCCTAACTCCTTGTACCCCAACCTTGTTGAGGACATGCAAAGAATGATCGAGAAAGAGTAGACCAGTGTGATACAAAAATAAACATAAATGCATAGATTCAGAAAAAATAAAAATTCATTTCATTAATATCAAGTAACTGAAATATGCTTACAGACAGAATGAACATACACTAGGTAGTGCGATGGTAGTTTATCTTTGAGAAGAGATGTGGGGGATACATTCCTCTGAACTATGTTAAAATGAGGCTTGAAGGCCTATTTATTATTTTGAAACAATCAAAAAACTATAAACATAAAAAAACCTAACCCTAGGAGATTAGACACCAATCTATGGCCCCCTTTGGGGTAAATTGGTACGTCAATTTCCTAGGGTCGTAACTTGGGAATACGATATTCATTTGATGCACACGATACCTCGTTAGAAAGATATATCCGAGGACTACAAATCCAAATAAAAAATGTTGATTTAAAGCCTCAAATTTTCCTTCAGTGATTTTCCAAAAAAAAAATTCATTTAGGGCCTCAGAAGAGTTTCGAATGTTTAGGACCTAAAAAATTGCCAAAAATAGTAGATTGTGCTACATTTAAGGAAACTGAAAAAATGAAAGAAACAATGGTGGGGGTCCAATTGGAATAGGATGGTGGCCACAAATATCCTCCTAGATCATGCTTATTATATTATTCTTCTTGCAGGCTGCCATAATGTCCATTTTAGATACTTTATCGATGACCACAAAAACAAAGTCGTTTCAATGCTTGGTAGAAGGAAAACCCAACATGTAATCCATGGAGATGGATTCCCAAGGTCCACTAGGGGAAGGAAGTGGAGTATATAGGCCCTGTTTCTTAATGGTCGGTTTGGAAATGGCACAAGAAGTGTAGGATCTGATGTACTTCCTAACATCATGTCGAAGGTTCAACATATAGAAATAGTTCTACAGTACTACCACTATTTTCTCGACCCCAAAATTTCCATCGACCTGATTTTAGTGCACTTCCCAAATCATCTTGGAAATCTCACTTTAAGGAACATAGAGGTGTCCCAAATAGCATAAATGTGCATCTTGAAGGTGAAAATTGGGAACTTTCTAACCCTCTAGGAGCATCTGGTATGTGTTGCCGAATTCTGGATCACTTTTGTAGAGATGTGGCCAAATCAAAGTCTCATTCCCAAAATAGTTGATCATAGTGGTTAGCGCCATGATCGACAGTCGGTTGAGGCAATCTACAACATTATTTGTGCTTCCCTTCTTGTACTTGATGTTCAAATGGAATTGTTTCACGTATGTGGACAATTTCTAATGGAAATCATTCTGCAGCTTCCCTTGTGTCTGGAAAAACTACATGGGTCAGTGATCTGTGTGGATGATCATTTCCTTCCCAAAAATGTATTATTTCCATTATCTGTAGGCCAACACAATGGAATACATTTCTTTATCATAGGTGGGATACTTTCATACTATTTTTGAAAGTGTCTCACTATGATATGCCATTGGATTCCCCTGCTCAGTAAGTACTACCCCAATAGCATAGTCAGAGGGATTTGTTTCGATCTCAAATGGTTGCTGCAAGTCTGGTAATCTGAGCACTGGTGCATAGCAGAGGAAATGATCCAACTATGCGAATGCCTTTTGTTGAGATTTAGACCAAAACAATTTTTCTTTCACTCCTCCCTTGGTGACTTGACTCTGTTGAAAATGCAACAAGATGATGGAGCTTAGTGAAATGAAGTCGCCTTCACTAAGTGGGCCCGCAAGCTATTTTTGGCGCAAAGTCTATTTTTAGACTATGTCTATTTTTAGACATATGGATCATTGTCTATGAGTTGCAGGATGCTATTTATGGATGATTGATCGAGTTGGTAAAAATAGATGGACCTATATTTTTAGACATTGGGCGGTTTCTATTTTTAGACTATCGAGCTAAAAATAGAACAGTTAAATATTATTAACCCTTAATAATAT
Source organism: Pinus albicaulis (assembly GCA_034641835.2). NCBI lineage: Eukaryota > Viridiplantae > Streptophyta > Pinopsida > Pinales > Pinaceae > Pinus > Pinus albicaulis. The sequence goes on along the minus strand of CM076581.1, from coordinate 1,008,394,169 downwards.
TTAGAATATAAACATTATCTTATCCTCTTGGAGCACTTCAGTTTGATGCTTGGATGTGGCACATGTATCTGACAGAAGAAAATACGCTTTTCCTAAGGGTTATTTGAGCTATTGCATGGTTGACTTCAGTTAGAACTCATGTGGCAGAGTTTGGTGGAGTTGATGAGACAGTTGGTGGAGTTGTGTTCAGTTTAAACTTAGTTGAACTAGTTGTATTTAGTCTAACTGATAAATACAATAGTGATGAGTGGTGTGAATTAATTATTAATTAATTCACTAATTATTAACTCATAAATCAACTAAATAACACATCAGTTAACTGCAATGCATGGACAGTTCAGTGGAGACCAGTGTTAGAGGTGGGTGAAAGGGTGAGTGTGGCTATCAGTTGTGACTATGGTTGTGCATGAGATTTGCAAACACATTGATGGAGATTGCCAATGAGGATTGCGCAGTTGGAGCTAGTGGGATTCAAACTTGGATCTCATCATTAATCAACTTGGATTGCGCAGTAGAGGCAGGCAGACTTGTGGAGGAGATTTGAACCTGTGACTAGTTCACTTTCTATACTAGTTTGTGTGTAACTTTTGGAGATAGTGCTGAGAGCTGTGAGAGATTTGTGCTATGTATTGTTACATGTTCTGTATCATTATATTATATAGATAGTTGGGGGTTTTCAGCTATTGCTTTCCCCATTACATACTGTGTTGATATGTGTGCTTGATTATTTTTTTATGTGCGCATGCGACTGTTTATATTTCCACATATTGATGATCAATTGTAGAAGAGGTTATGTATTATGCATGAAGCTTAAATAGTGTGTAATCAGGATAATCTCGGTGAATAATTCAGAAAATTATTCAAATTTATACATGGTATCAGAGGGAGATTGATCATCGGATCTATTACAGCGATTACAATTATTTCAGTAGACAGAGTCTGTAACGAGCCAGGTAGCCTCTGGATCCATCCTTTCTCTGAAAGGTGATATATCCAGTAAATGCCCCTACAGTCGATCTATATGCTAGAAATAATTTGTTCTCACAGATCCAGAAGCAGTTGAGATTGAGCTGGTGGAATTCGAATTTGCAGCAGTTTTCTTGGTGTCGGAGTTGAAATGTCTTTCAACGGATTGCGACTGGAATATGCCCTTGAGAGAAGTTCGAATTATGTTGCAGGGAAGGATAGAATGGAGGTGGTATTAGATGATAATGGGCTGAAGGAGTTCATAGAAGCTGAGATCCCAAAGCCTACTGATGCTGCTCAAGTTGAGGCTTGGCAAAAGAAGATGGCAAAATGTCGAAGGATTCTGTTGGAGGGCGTGAAGGATCACATTGTATCCAGCATGCATGGAAAATATTCTCCATACTTGCTGTGGAAAGCATTGACAGATTTATTCCAAATCAAGAGCGACCAAAGGAAGTTGGTGCTCAAGGATAAACTTAGACATATAAATAGGGAGAAAGGCGACAGTATGCCGAAGTACCTCACGAAGTTCATCCAATGCAGGGATGAGCTGGGAAGTGTGGGGGTGACTGTCGATGATGAGGAATTGGTGAGCTTGGCTCTCCTTGGTCTTCCGAAGAGTTGGCATGCCTATCAGGATTCTGTCAATGGTCGAGAGAAATTGCCAGGATGGGAGCGACTTTGGTCGGATCTTGTGCAAGAGGAGATAAGGCAGAATACCAGGGACGGATCTTCATCAAAGGCATCTGATGAAGAAAATTGCGCTTTGGATGCCAAAGCAAAGAAGGGGAAGAGCAAGAAAGCTTCTCATTCTGGTGCAAAAGGCAAGAAGCAGGACATGTCCAAGGTGAAGTGCTTTCACTGTCACCAGCACAGACATTATGCCACAAATTGTCCGCAGAAGAAGAAAAATAAGTAGGTTGCTGGATCTGCAGCGGGAGAGGCCTTAGCCTCGCAATTTGAGTTGGATTTTTTGCTGATCACATGCTTGGTCTCAAGTGTGATGGGATCAATATGGTTCTTGGACAGTGGTGCGTCTTTTCACATGACTGGAGATCGAGATCTGTTTTCAGATCTAGATGAGAAAGATCTTTGAGTGCACATCCAGATGGGCGATGATGATAGATACATTGCGAACGGTATCGGTACCATTTCCTTTAAGAGGGATTTTGGTAAACCCTTCGTATTGAAGGATGTGATGCATGTTCCAGGATTGAAGAATAATCTGATCTCTGTGGCGATGTTAGAAGACAAGGGGTACGATGTTGTCTTCAGTGAAGGAAAGGCTTTCCTGCGCAGTAAGACAACTGGAGAAACCTGGAAGATAGGGGTTCGAGTCAAGAACCTTTATCAATTGCATGTAGATGGCGGTGAAGTAATGGCATGCAAGGATGAAGGAGTGGTGAGCCGGGATGATGGCGAGCTGTGGCACCGGAGATTGGGCCACCTTCACCATGGAGCTTTGAAGATACTGCAACATATTTCTACTGGGCTTCCTAAGGGCACTCTTGCGCAATCAGATCAGTGCAAAGGGTGTACCTTGGGAAAATTTGTGAAAGCCACCTTTCACGAGAAGGATAGTCGCGCCACAACGATCCTTGAGAGAATCCACACAGACGTGTGTGGACATTTCTCAGTAGCTTCAACAACAAAGCACAAGTACTATGTGATCTTTGTTGATGATTTTTCTCAGAAGTGCTAGATCTTCTTCATGCAGAAGAAGAGCTAGACATACTCAAAGTTCTGTGAGTTCAAGGCGCTGGTTGAGAAGGAATCGAGGAAGCATGTGAAGGCTCTTAGGAGAGAAAATGGTGGTGAATTCATCTCTGCTGAATTAAAAGACTTTTGTAGCGCAGAAGGGATTCAGAGAGAGCTCATCGCACCCCATAACCCACAGCAGAACGGGGTTGATGAGCGGAAGAACAGAACGATCATGGGTGCTGTACGGGCGATGTTGCATGATCAGGGCCTACCTCTTCACTTGTGGGCGCAGGCATGCGATACTGCATTATATGTGCAGAACCGTTGTCCTCATAAGATACTTGGCATGAGTACACCGGAGGAGGCATTTTCTGGCAAGAGGCCTGATATTTCCCATTTGAGGATTTTTGGCTCACCTGTCTACATGCATGTGACGAAGGATGCCAGAAAGAAGCTGTATCCCACCGCAGAGGTTGGGATATTTGTGGGGTACACTGATACGCCCCACAACTATCGTGTGTACTTTCTAGACAGTCGCAAGACTGTTGTGCGACGGGATATCAAATTTCAGGAGGAGAAAGCCATGCAGTGTTCGCTTGAGAAGGAGCCACACTTGCATGTAGATGAGGAGCTATTAGTTCCTAAGGATGAGCTTCAGGATGTGGATCAGCCACAAGAGGAATTTCATGGAGTGGAAGAGACCACTCATGCAGTGCCAACCATCAGAGGGCGCAAGCGTACTACAGAAGCTTAGCGACTGGCTCAAGATGCAGAGAAGGTTGTAGGACCACCTACAGCACAACGCAGACAGAGACAGTCACTGGACTGGTACATTGGATACATTGCTCTTGTGAGCAAATGTGTCGTGACAGAGCCATCCTCTTTCGAGGAAGCTGTGGAGGACCCCGCATGGGTAGATGCCATGGTGCAAGAGTATGATTCGATTGTCAGAAACAGTGCATGGGAGATTGTCCCAAGGCTGGAGGGGAAATCAGTGGTGGGTTCGAGATGGATCTACAAAGTGAAGTAGGTGGCTGATGGGAGTGTGGAGAAGTACAAGGCAATATTTGTTGCCCGTGGCTTCTCACAGATCTAGGGGATCGATTATGAGGAGACCTTTGCACTTGTCGAAAGGTACTCTTCCATATGGACGATCCTAGCTCTCTCAGCGCAGATGGGATGGCACATCCATCAGATGGATGTAAAGACTGCGTTCCTCAACGGAGTCATTGAGGAGGAGGTGTACATAGAGCAGCCCGAAGGTTTCGAGATCTTCAGCAGTGAGTCACATGTGTGCAGATTCAAGAGAGCACTGTATGGGTTGAAGCAAGCACCTCGTGCTTGGTACATACGGATAGATAGTTATTTCACCAGACTTGGATTCTCCAAGAGTGAGGCGGATCCTAACCTGTACGAGATTGTGGTGGAGGGGAAGTTGCTGATCATTGTACTGTATGTAGATGATCTGATTTTGACGGGTGATGAGATGTTGATAATTTCATGCAAGGAGGATCTTGCAAGAGAGTTTGAGATGAAGGACTGGGCCTCCTTCATTATTTCCTGAGATTGGAAATTTGGCAGCGCAGTGGTGGACTATTTGTTTCTCAGGGTAAGTATGCCCGGGAGATACTGGAGAAGTTCAACATGCATGGCTGCAAGCCTATTGATAGTCCTCTTCCTGGTGGTTGGAGGAAGGAGGATGCCACTTCAGCGGAGGTAGTGGATTCCACTGTTTATCGACAGTTGGTGGGGTCGCTTATGTATCTGGTCAATACACGACCCGATATACGCTATGCTGTTAACCAGCTTTCGCAAGCTATGGTTAAGCCTACCAAGCTCTTCTGGAAGGAAGGAAAGAATTTATTGCGTTATCTTAGAGGCACATCGGGATATGGCTTGTGGTATAGACAGGAGGATGAGGTGAAGCTGTGTGGCTTCACGGATGCAGATTGGGCAGGAAGCCCAACGGACAGAAAGAGCACATATGGAGGGATCTTCAGTATCGAGTCGACAACAGTTTCTTGGTACAGTAGGAAGCAGAGATATGTGGCACTCAGTTCAACAGAGGCTGAGTATATGGCAGCAATCTTGGCTGCATGCGAGGCCATATGGATGAGGAAGATCGTGGTCGGGTTGTTCGGGTCACACTTGGAGCCTACTGTGATTTATTGTGATAACCAGAGTTGCATTAAACTCTTGGCTAATCTAGTATTTCATGATAGATCCAAACACATCGACATCAGGTACCATCATATCAGAGATTGTGTGCAGTGGAGAATCATGTTACTTTCATATATTCCCACGGAGGATCAGGATGCTGACATCTTGATGAAGGCGCTCACCAGGAGCAAATTCGAATACCACAGAGGCAGGATAGGGGTTGCAGATAATCCATATATTTTTGAGAGGAAGTGTTGAAAATGCAACAAGATGATGGAGATTAGTGAAATGAAGTCGCCTTCACTAAGTGGGCCCGCAGGCTATTTTTGGTGCAAAGTCTATTTTTAGACTATGTCTATTTTTAGACTATGTCTATTTTTAGACATATGGATCATGGTCTATGAGTTGCAGAATGCTATTTATGGATGATTGGTCGAGTTGGTAAAAATAGATGGACCTCTATTTTTAGACATTGGGCGGTTTCTATTTTTAGACTTTCGAGCTAAAAATAGAACAGTCAAATATTATTAACCCTTAATAATTTTTAGAATATAAACATTATCTTATCCTCTTGGAGCACTTCAATTTGATTCTTGGATGTGGAAAATGCAGCTGATAGAAGGAAATACGCTTTTCCTAAGGGTCAGTTGAGCTATTGCATGGTTTACTTCAGTTAGAACTCATGTGGCAGAGTTTGGTGGAGTTGATGAGACAGTTGGTGGAGTTGTGTTCGGTTTAAACTTAGTTGAACTAGTTGTATTTAGTCTAACTGACAAATACACTAGTGATGAGTGGTGTGAATTAATTATTAATTAATTCACTAATTATTAACTCATAAATCAACTAAATAACACATCAGTTAACTGCAATTCATGGACAGTTCAGTGGAGACCAGTGTTAGAGGTGGGTGAAAGGGTGAGTCTACTATCAGTTGTGACTATTGGCTGTACATGAGATTTGCACACACATTGATGGAGATTGCCAATGAGGATTGCATAGTTGGAGCTAGTGGGATATGAACTTGGATCTCATCATTAATCAACTTGGATTGCGCAGTAGAGGCAGGTAGACTTGTGGAGGAGATTTGAACCTGTGACTAGTTCACTTTCTATACTAGTTTGTGTGTAACTTTTGGAGATAGTGCTGAGAGCTATGAGAGATTTGTGCTATGTATTGTTACATGTTCTGTATCATTATATTATACAGATAGTTGGGGGTTTTCAGCTATTGCTTTCCCCATTACATATTGTTTTGATATGTGTGCTTGATTATTGTTTTATGTGCGCATGCGACTATTTCTATTTTTGCATATTGATGATCAATTGTAGAAGAGGTTATGTATTATGCATGAAGCTTAAATAGTGTGTAATCAGGATAATCTTGGTGAATAATTCAGCAAATTATTCAAATTTCTACAAACTCAATGGCCAAGTGATATGACAGAACCCTAACATGAACTTGTTGTATAAATTAGCAAGACCCAGAAATTTGCAGAGCTGCGTTAGAGTGGCTGGGGTTGGGCAATCCCGAATGAACTAGATCTTGGCTGGGTACACATGCACCCATAGTTCAACAATAATTTATCCCAGATATTGAACCTAGGTCATGCCCAAAGTGAATTTCTCCAAATTGGCACACAACTTGTGTTGTCGCAGTGTTTGGAGGACCTATCGAATGTGGTGGAGGTGCTCTTCCCAACACTTTCTAAAGATTAGGATGTCATCGAAATACACCACCATAAATGAGTTGGTGAATGGTCACAAGATGTCTTCCATCAGCCTCATGAAGGTTGGGGGAGAATTCTTCAACCTGACAGGCATGACTAACCATTCAAAAAGGCCCTCCCTGGCTTTGAAGGAAACCTTCCACACATCGGAGGGTTCGATTGGTACCTGGTGATACCCAGACTTCAAGGTGATCTTGTTGAAATATTTTGCCCCCAATTATAAGAATGTCAAATTTTACTTGTACCTTAAAAGGAGTGGCTATTGGATGAAGATGTGCCGCTGGTGGGTAGCTGTTGAAGGATTTGGGAAAAGTTATCTATCATCTCATTCCTTTGTTTCTCGAGGGTTTCCTCAAGAAATATTTTGATAGGATCTCTTGCTCCCTCGTATTTCTTTTCTTCTACCATGGGAGGCCATCGGGTTTTGTGAGGTTTATCTTGCAAAGGTTCAACGAGATCGAGCCCTAACTCCTTATACCCCAACCTCGTTGGGGACATACAAAGAAATATCGAGAAAGAGAAAAATTCTCTCATACCATTGATGAGGACATATGAAGGAATGCAATAAAATACATAAATAACTAGAGATAAAGAGATGCAACAAGAATAACACTTCATTTCATTAATATGAAATAATGAAAAATGCTTACATACAGAATGAAAAATAAACTAGCTCGGGCGATGGTAGCTTATCTCTGAGAAGAGATGTGGCGGCTTCATGCCTCTAAACTATGTTAAAATGAGGCTCGAAGCCCTATTTATTTTTGGGAAGAAATGGAAAACCCTAAACATCCAAAAATCTAACCCTAGGAGATGAAACACCAAAAGTATGGGTCCTGTTTGGGTAAATTGGTACATTAACTCCCTAAGGACGTAAATTTGGCATACAATCTCCTTTTGATGTGCACAATACCTCGTTAGAAATATCTATCCAAGGAATAAAGCTATCGAGTGACCAACATGGGTCGAGGACCCATGTTGGTCCTAGTTTTCCAAAATATTTCGTTTAGGGCCTCAAAACATCTTCGAAAGTTCATGACCCAAAAACTAACAAAAATAGTAAATTTTGCTACAATTAAGGAAACATAAAAATTGAAAGAAACAATGGTGGGGGTTCAAGTTTAATAGGTGGGTGGCCACTAATATCCACCTGGATCAAGTAGACTTGCTAAAATCAGTGGTATGACTGCCCAGTCATCACCCCATTCAGCCAACCTACAAATATTTTAGTTGTTCGGCCAAATGATCAAAACATCATAACTTTGTTGTACGACATTAGATTGAGGTGAAACAAGAATTGTTTGAATTAATGAAGAACACTGTGACTTAATGCCAGTTTGAAATATCCTGGACACTTTCATTTTTGAGCTAAATTTTGATCACCGGATCCTACCTACCCACTAGCAACTTTTGGATTCCAAAATTTAGCTTCTCATAGTAAATAAAATAAGGATGAAACTCAAAAATTTCCCAAAAATCAATCCTTAAATTTTTTTTTAGCTCTAATCAAGGTACTCAACCTATCTTCTGTGTGAAGACCTTACTGTCCTCTCAAGAATCGAGCCACAATTCTTATCACCATGTAGGAACAAAAACATTGATGAGTGGAATCTGAACATTTTATTTAAATCCATATTTTCATGGCTCAAACAACTTCATCTTCAAGTTAAATTATTGAATACAATATTTAATTTCCATCTTGGAATTCAAAAGAAATTCAATTTCTTCCATCCACTGATTCAAATTTTTCCTTACTCTCTGTAAACTGAGTTTGTACACAAAAGTACTATGGCTGCAAAAATTCAATGACACAATCGACTTTGTCCAAAAAAACATAGTCATTTCTTGTAAAACCTTTAACAAATAATTCATTCACAACAAGCTTCATCTTGAACACTTGTATCACTGAGTACATGAGGAAACTATAGAAAAACTCGACGAAAAAATTGTTCATCCCAAAATTGCTTAAATATTTGGAATCATAAAAAAGAAAACAACATAACATGTCAATGAAAACCATACATGTTGCACATAGTTATTATTTTTGTTCACTTTTAAAAAGTACACAAAATAGGTAACGACAACAACAAGCATTTGCAATTTACAAAGAAACAAACTATATAAACAGTCTACCCAATATTTTCCACAATGGTGCTCCACGAACTCGTAAACCACTAGCTATGCTCGAATTTCTTCTCCGACTAAGTCAATTGGATCTACATTTCTATGTCACAACCACTTGGTATGTAGGATCCTTCTTGAATAGAAGAAGCCAGAATGAGGTAAGTGAAAAAATGATAGAGTTGGTATAATGTTGACATTAGATTGTGCTTCTAAATTAACATCTCTAACTTCATAGATGATAATATCTCAAGGAGGAAGGTGTGGACAAGGGCAGGGGAAGGGAAAGGGGTAGGGATAGGGTGAAGATATCTTACAATATTTCCTAGACAAATACCCCAAGGAAGGCAACATAAATCTAGTGGCCAAGGTCTATAAAAAAGGTTATTCTTAATAGTTTTCTTCTTAGAAGCTAATCCATATAGGATTTACATCCCCTGTATTTTTTTTAGGAAGGGCTAGGGGCTTAGTATAAGAGCTTAGGGGACTAGCTAGATGTTTATATTTAGGCATTATACTCAAGAGGAATTCCTAACATATATTAACATAGATCACCATAGGTGTTATTCATCATTATTAGCGTCACACCCACTACATTAGGGTTATACCTATAAGCTACCATCAAAAGGATATCAACATTCTTAACCTCTATATGACTCATGTACTCTAATAGCTTCCTTACTACAATAGGGGACCTAATCTATAAGGTAACTCTGATAGGGAGTGTGGGAGATAGATACCCTTCAATTGACCCAAAAATTGGAGAGAAAAAAGACGAGGACATTTCTTTCGAAAGCCAACATGGATTGAGTTGTTTGTGTTTGTGTGTATAGATTCTTATTTAATAATGTAAGTACATATATATATATATATATATATATATATATATATATATATATATATATATATATATATATATATATATATATTATTAACTTAACAAGTTAATATTAAAAATTAAAATGTGTTAATAATTTATTTAATAAACACATCACATTATATTTTATTCTTATAATATTGTTTTAAAGTATTCTACATAAACATGAGATAAGTGGTATGAATACCATAAATAAATCCCAAAACTAATAAAAAATATGTTTAAAGTCAAATTTTGATCCTATATTAAAAACATTATTCTTCAAATTTTTGCTAAATTAAAATATATATTTAAAAGAATTGAACTATAATTAATGGTAAAAGTCAACCGATTTGAATACCCATTATACCATACCTTATAAGTATGAGAACCAAATTTTCTTTTATATAATTATTTAACTTATTGTTGATATAATAACATATCTTTATTTATTATAAAATTTCTTATTTCATTATGAATGAAAATGTTTATAATATATTGTTCTATTCAAAGTAGTTATTAAATTTAAAAAATAATAATGGTTTATTTTTATTTGTCTTAATAATTTTATATCATAAATTTTAATTGATATATATATATTTTAAAGTAATGAGTATTTTCAATTTTGTTTTTCCTAATTTATTATGAATATCAAATCTAAAATTTTTTAGTAAAATTATTATTGATAGAGTATTTTAATTTCTCTATAATAAAAATTTGTCATTTTTATTACAAAGATTTTTTTATAGTTTAAATTAAAAATTAACACACATACATACACATATCTAAATCTATAATAGGTTTATAAATTACATATACACATGTGAAGCTCAATGTAGTGTTAAAGTTGTAGTGACTAGTTTTATTGGCATATGCTCTACAACTTAGGAATCATTGCAACCAATTCTATTGCATTCAATGTAATTATCAACAATATAAAAAATTCTAAATTTAAGGAAGTTTCAAATTTAACTTTTAAAGACCTAATTTCAATTCACTATTGTGGATTTTAATTATAGTTAGAATGTTAGATGTTAACTTATAAGCAAAATCATAGATCTTAATTAAATACAATGTTAATCGGATTGTTTTTGGTTCATCACAATATCTTTTAAAATGATCTATATTTCTCTTAAAATATAGAAATCTTGATAAAGATTACTAATTTAAAATTAAAATTATAAATGATTCTTTTGTAAAATTATTTAAATTTGTAAAGTTAAAAAAAAATTGTTTTGGAAAAAAATGAAAATGAACAAAAGTGCTTTTATTAAAAGGAAAAACTCATCAAAAATTAATTCGTTAGATGAAATTTACTCTCTAATATTGTCTCTAGTTGCTACTAAGAAAAAATAAATTAAAAAACTTGACTGGGTTTTGGTCTTCCAAATGCTAAAAAAAAAATCTTTATATGTTGGAGATATACATGTGCTTATTTTTATTTTAGTGCTAGCAATTTATTTAAAGTTTGTCCTTTGAATTTATAAAGATTTGATTTATGAAACTAATTGCTCATTAAAACAGATAAACATCAAAACAGTTATCTTATGGGACATATTGTATTGGAAATGTTCAAGGAAAAAAAATGAATATTAACCATCTCATAATTCTATTTAAATTTTTATAATGATTATTATTAATCAATAAAATAATTAATACTAGTTAAATATATATAGATTCCAAAAAATATGTAATTTGATTTAAGTATGCACATTCTTCTCTACGTTAGCATAGAGTTTCTCAAATTGTAAATATTCTTTATAACAATATGATAAAGAAATAATATGGTTTAGTGATACCACATGATCAAAATACCATAAGTCATGTTCATAAATCATCATGTTTTAGTTGATCTACCACTAAAAATATTTTAGGATATTTCATGAATTTTGAATCTCTACTATATGTTGCAAAAGAAATTCTCTAAAGCAGTAACATAGGAAATAATAGTATAGAGGAAATGTTCTCACATGAATCAACTTGTCAACTTAATTAAAACACACATAATATATATAATTTATTTATTTAGTATATAGTGTAAATTGGGTATATAAATTTATTGTGCTTGATTTTTGTTAATTTGTCTTTCTTAACACGGTCTTTATTTCAAAAATGATAATTAATGTTAAACCATCTTTCTATTTATTTAATATATAGTGTAAATTGGGTATATAAGTTTATTGTGCTTGATTTTGTAGGCTTGTCTTTCTTAACACTTCTTTATTTCAAAAATGATATTTACTGTTAAGTAGGTATTGGATTTAAAGTAGGTTGCATAAACTTAGCACACCAAATTTTATTAAAGTGAAAGTTTTAATGCATATTGTGTTTGATGTAGTAGCATCATGTTTCCAAAAATTTGTTCATTTAGTAGAATCTAGGGGCTCTTGGGTTTCTCAAAAGATTTGGTTTCCTAAGTATTTAATTAATATAATTTTCAATATTTTGAGCGATTTAGGTGAGGCATTTAGAATAGGATTTAATTAAATATTGAGAGGCATATTTGTAAATGTTATCGAATGTAGGAGAAAATGAGTGATTGATGAGTGATTGGTGTGGATTGAGATATTTTAAAATATTCTAAATCTTAGATTAGAAAGTAGTTCATGATTTATGGAGGATCCTTAGGATTCGGTTGAATGTTGAGATCCTCAAGGGATAAAGAAGAGATTTTAGGAATTAATTGAGGACTTAGAGGATTTACGGATTTTGTTGAGTAACCTATGGATCTAAATTAGAATTGGTTACAAAACCTTTTCTATATATTTTTAAAGCCTCAAAGGCACAAACAGGTAGAGTGAAAAAAAGAGAGAGATATAGACTCTTAATTGTAAACCAATGGGCACAGAGAGAGTGGAAGATAAAAGGCCACAAAAAAGGCCTATGAGGCCAAAGCAAGATTGTAAACACAGTTTGCTTGTATTTGTACACTTTAAATGTTTAATGAGAAATCAAATTTTAGTTTGACGGTATGTCATTTATGTTATGTGTTGATTGATCCATAATAGATGAATTCAATATGAGAATAAACTTATGTGTAGGATTGTAAAGAACAAATCACAAATTCTAGACGAAGAGGGGTAATATAGAGATTGCTCTGTATTCAACATAGAGACAATGTTAAATGGAATAGTAAAAAGCTCAGGAGAGATAGTGTTAAACAAAACAGGAGGAAGCTCAGGAGAGATTCGCGTTGAAAAATTTCGAACAAGCTCAGGAGGAGTAGCGTAACAGAGTTGCGGAGTGGCGACAACAAAGAGAACAGAAATTGACGAAGGTAGAGAATACTGAGATGAATTTGAAAGGAGGAATCGACGGTGAGGATTGAATCAAAAAATCAAAGATTTGAGGTTTGACGGGGGTAGAAGAGGTAAAGAAGATCCACGTACAGGTGAATGGACGGTCGGGATTAGATCACAAAGTTGAATGTGAGAGATGAATGGTTAAGATGACTTCGCAGGGTAAGTTGAGAAAGTACGAAGTGGACGTGTGTTGGCATGGCGCTATTTTGCATCGACAATTACCAAGTTTATAAGTTAAGGACTTTGAAAGGTAAATAAAATAACTTGCGATGTGCTAAGGACAAAAAGATGTGATGCAATGAGGGTAGACCACGTGTTAGCACTGCGCAACATTGCACATCGAGGTTTTAAAAGTTTAGTGTTAAGAGTTTGCACGATAAACTATTCTGGTTGAGATGCGATGTGGATAGGAGATGGCATGTGAGAAGATACAACATGATGACTAGATCTGGTGAAGATCTACGATGGAGATTACAGTGAGACTTCACATCTGCAATTGTATCGTTTAGATTTAAGTTGCAAGTTAAGTTTGCCGACTTGCGATGCGCTATGATTGCTTGAAGGTATTGTGGGACCCTTAAGAAAGAAGTTCCAGGTATATTTAAAGAGGGTTAAAGTTATGTGTGATTTGTTTACAAGTGAAGCATAGTTGAATTGCTAGCGTATGTATGTTTGAATAAATTCTAAAGTTTTATTCCGCTGTGCGTGTGAAAAGGAGAGTTATGTGGGCCATAACCCACAAGTCCGTAATATTTGTATAATGTGAAGCCATGTATGAGATAATGTAAGGTGAAGGGGTGAAAATGAATAAAGGTAAAGTTTATTATATTGAGTTTTCAACCATGGTTAATGCTTCTGTGTTCATTTGATTTATCTTTTGAACCTCAAAGGTTAAGGTAATTAAGGTGGGGTTAATTCTGCTAACCTTGCATGTGTTGATGTTTTGTTAATTGTGACCTCTGGTTTCATCATTAGGTATTAGAGTGAGTAAAAGCTCTTTTGGGAGAAATCAAAACAAGCATAGTTTTGATGATGATGACAGAGTTAAACTATGCAGAAGACATTGATAATGGAACAGAGTGAGATTTAGTGTGATTGTGAATCAGAGGAGAGGAAGCGAGATTATAAATCTAAAAAAGTGGAGACAAGTGTAAGGAAAAGTCAGGCAGTAATATCTGACAAAGACATGGTTGTTTTCTAGTGAAAAAATGAATATCCATTTGAATGTGAAAAGTGGAAGCAGAATTCTTTTGAAATCATGTAGGTGTTGTTTTATTTAACTCTGATTTGAGTTTTTCAGGTTGCAGACAAAGGAGGAATATCTCAGCAAAAGAATATGTAAAGAAAATAAGAACCAATTGTGTTCTTGAAGGCAGAGTAAAGTGGATACTCTGAAGAAACAGAGCAAAGAACCTGAATGTTCCAGTTGAAGGTTGGACACAAAGGACAAGAGTGTTCTCAGAAGAAATTAGAATTGTAGAAGCCAAGGAGAAAAGGAGTTTCTTAATAGAGGTTCCAAATATAGAAAACCAATGTTACCAAAAGACCAAGATTCAAGGAGAGAAGGCTTGGTGAGGTACTTCCAACAGGTATGGTGACTTGCTGAGAAGGAGAGGATTAGTGAAATTCACAAGTGAACAAATAAAATTCACAAGAGATAGAAGAATCACTACTGATAGTCATAGTAGAGGTTCAGAGAGAAGCCACGGTAGAAGAAGAGTTGAGAAATATGACAAGGTAAGTAGCATAGAGAAGATAAGTCAAGAAGATATTGACAAAGAGAAAGATGAGATAAATTTTCAACTTGGATTATTGATGGATATGTTACAGAGAAATAAGGTAGATCATAGGTATGGTTTGACTATGAGAAAGAAAGTGAAATGGCATAGGCTACAAGAGAAGAGAAAGCAGAACATGAATATTCATCTAATAGAGGAGCTGAGCAAGCTTGAGGAGATAATGAATGTTCAATTAAGGATAGAGAAGCTCAAAGGAGTTGAATACAACAAAATAAAATTGTTAGATATGAACAAGTTCCTTTTCAACTTAAAGATAGAGCAATGATGTCTGAAACAACAGTTTAGGCTACTAAGCCTTATGATTTTGAAATTAACAATTTTTGTATGGTTGCACGTGTAATACATGAACATGGAAAATCTTTCGATATTGTCAAAGGAAAGGAAGCAGAGAGACAAAATCTGAATTCTGTTTTAAAAAAGAAGGATGAGACAGTTAGGTCTCATGAGGAAATTCATAAACAGTTGAAGGAAAATATTACTTTTCAACATACTGATAGAGCTATAAGCAGAGGAAGTTTGGCTTATATTGGTAGCCAAGTCAAGCAAAATCAATGTATTTTCTTTTATGCAGAAAGTAAAGATGTGAAGGAAGGACAAGATGAAGATCTTGTGAGATGTTTGAGTGTCATTAGGAGCCAAAAAGAAGAACAACTATTTGTTATGAGAAAGGCTAGAGATGACTTTATACTTTTTAAGTGTAAGGAAGAGATTAGAGTATTATAAGAATTCTTGAGAGAACCTAAAAGTGAAGAGGAAATTATAGCCAAAGAAGAAGGGATGTTTATAACATCTAAGGAGATTGAGGTGAGTTTAAATTTTCAAGTGTATGATGTATTTGCAGGTGATGAAGAAGATACAAATGAAGCTATAATAAAGGAGATGGAGGAAATCTTATCTTTTGAAGGGAAGAGTGAAGTTAAAAGGAAAACTAAGCTATAATAAAGGAGATGGAGGACATCCTATCTTTTGAAGGGAAGAGTGAAGTTCAAAGGTAGTATGAGAATGAAATTTTTTTTGTCTTCAAAGACAATAATGATGAAGGATAATGGAATTGTAATCACGAAGAAAATGTTGAAGCAATAACCAAAGTAGGTGAGGCGGTGACTATCATAGTGAATAGAAAATTATGATGTGATAGTAATAAGTGGAAATACTTGCAAGTGAATGAAAGTCTACTTAAATCCAATAGGGAAAGCCATAGCAACACTCGAATTTGCAGATGAACCAAAAGCTTAGCCCACAGAATACATTCCATAATCTTTTTGAATGGAGTTACGAAAGCGATCAAATGTTGATCGAATATCATTAAACCATGGGAAGTACCATGTAACCTGCGACTGAAAAATACACTAAATGGACAGGAGACAGACAAAGGAAAATAAGAACAATCTTAGATCTACATACATAGGAGTTTCTTTTCACTATATTATAAGGGAGTTCGTATTAGAAGGGTGCTTATTTATAGATACCTATGAGTGTTTTCTAATTACTAGATTTTTTTAAGAGGCGTGTTTAGTTATAAATGGGCCAAATCTTGATTTCTGTTGTTTAAATTAAATTCCAAGAAATCCCTAACGGAAAATTTTCCAAAACCTTTACCAGATAAACTAGCGCATTTTTATGTGGACATAGGTTTCAACGATCCATCACGATATTAATCTAATAAATATTTCTGTGAACTAAATTTTAGAGGATCCATCACGATCCTAAACCAATAAATATTTCTGAGGACTTGACCAAAAATGATCTGTTTAAATAGTACGTTCCATTAAACGATGGAAATTGTATTCAAACTAACTCAATGAACCAGCATTAATAAGTGACACTTTCAAAGGAATTTTTTTGGATTAGTGGATTCATTTTCCTATTAACGGGTCGTGGATATCGAGTATGGCATTCATTGAGGTTTGGTTTGGTTTGGTGTTGTTTTGGATTTGTTTGGGAACTCGTGGATTCTTCTTCCTAACGGATTGTGAACGATTTGTGGATATTGGGTATGGCATTTATTGGGGGGGTTTGGTTGGTGTTGTATTTTTTTTTTAAGTGTTGTCCCTTATAATATGTAAATATAATTTTTTCTTTCAATCAATAGGTTTGTGGTTTATTTTATGGGAACTTTTGTTTCTTTCTTTAATATAAATATAATTTTTTTTTTGGAATAATTATATGTAAATTATGAAATTATAAATCAAATAAATTTAAATATAATAAATTAATATATTAGATTTGTGCATATATTAATTTCTATGTACGATACTATAAGAGAGTTTATTTATATATGTTTATAGTTATTGGTTTATTATTATTATTAATTTTTATATTTTGTGGTTTTAGTTAGAACTACCGTGATTTTTTTTTTTCAAACTTTGATTCATTTTTTTAATTGTATTTTTATTATTGTTTATAAGGATTCAACACTTTTAAATATCTCTAAAGACACTTAGATTGTGGAGAGTTCATAATCCAAACTTGTAATTCAAAAAGTCTCTTACAAAAAAATAAACTCAAAAATCTTAGAAAACCTTTACAAGATAAAATATATGTGAAGTGAGATTTAAAGAATCAAATTCCATTGCCATCATAATCTAATAAATATTTTAAAAACCTTGATGATAAAATATTAATTACCAAAAAATACACATAATCCATTTAATATGCATGTTCCATTAAATTATAGAAAGTTTATTAAAACTAACTTGACGAACCAACATCAAGAAGGAACACCCCCAAAGGATTCTTTTGGAGACTCATTGATTCTTCTTCGTATTAATACGTGCATATCGGGTATGGGTTCATTGAACTCTTTTTTCTTTTCTTTTCTTGGCAGTGATGTGTCTTATAACTTGAATACAAGACATATATTTTTCAATAGGTTTGTTGCTAATCTTATCATATGATATTTTTTTGGTTTTTTATAAAATTGTATAAAAATTATTGGTAATTAGGTGGATAGGCCATTTCTTTTGAATGAGGGCATATTTTTTTTAGTCGACATTTATTTTCTGGTATTGAAACATGTGCATAATATGGTTAGCGCTCGGATAATAACATGTATGAAGAATGGGGGCCACGCTCGGATAAAATATGTCCGCGGTCATCGGATAAAAATATGGCTTAGCCTAATTAATTCAACGTCACCCTAAATTCGACCTGCGCTCAGGAAGTAATTAGGCCGATACCCTAACTTGTAGATGGTAGCAGCTCCGGCAGTGGATCGCGCACGGAAATGGCTCAGAAAAGAGATAACAATTACTGTATTCAATTCCCCATTATTCTTCATGACCAACAACTTCTGGGCTTAGCACCTGCATGACCAACAGCTTCCAGAAATTATGGTCATGATGATCATATTTCTTCTCCTATTAGGTTAGTATTTCCATGTTTTAAGTTGTTGTTTCTAGATTTTATTCACTCTTCTGTGTTTATCTTTTTTCTCTTTCTGTGTGACGACCCATGCAACTGCAGTTGGAGACCACAGGCTTGTTTCCAACCCATACCTACTGAACTTAGGAATGAGGAAGCAACTTTTCTCAATGAAATTGACCTCGAAGATGATCAAACAACAGGTATTTTTAAAGCTTTATATGCTACAGGATTCTGCTAGTTGTTTAGAGACTATAATTGACCTTTGTTGGAAATATTTTTATTGATGGAAAAGGAGCACAAAGGAGTAGCACCTAAATTATCATTAAGGTAAAGGAGTAGAGAAGCGACATCAATAAGGAAAAGGAGCAGATCATGCAATGATGTAGTGAGAAAGCATAAAAGAAAGGCAGAGGAGCAGCATAGAGGCAAGGAGCAACACTAGACCATTAGAAAAGGCAAAGGAGTAGAGAGCAGAAAAATTAGAATCAAAGGAGAAAAGGAAGCAAAGGAATAAAGGTAGGAAGGGAAGTTAAGGCAGCAAAGAAGCAAAGGAGAACATCAAGAATAGAAAAATGCAGTAAAGGGAAAACAAAATTATAGCAATAACATGACAAAGAGGCAAAGGAAAATCATGAACGAGCTGGGTCAAGTCAGATTGTTTTGCGTTTAGAATAGTGCACGAGGGCACATGCAGTTCAACAGGTCGAGTTGGGTCACGTGCATATAATGTGAAGACTTTGTTGTATGAATATGAATAGTGGACGAAGTTCCTATGAAATTCGCTGGAGATCAAAGTATGGTAGAACAAGTTTTGTTACAGATGTGATTCTATTGACAGAGATCAGTGTGTGGGTGGAATGGATGGTGAAGATCAAGTCACAGAAATTATAGCGAGTGATGGACGGACCAAATCACAGAATACGGTTGGCGCACATCGAAATCGGTGACTTCTATATTTACGTGTTAAGAAATTGCAAGTTATATTCTTTAAGATGCGATGCGATGAGGAGTGACGTGTCAGGCAGAGGTCCATGCGCATGTCACACATCGCATGTGATCTGGTATAACAGTTAATGGCAGAAATGTAAACTTGCGAAGTTATGATGCGATAAGACACAAAAATTGTGAAATTCAAAGTATGAGAGAATACATAAGAAGTTATATTGTTTAAGTTGTGATGCTATGAGGAGCCACGTGTTGGACATAGGTCCCTGCACATATCGCATAGCGCATGCGATATGGTATAACACTTAACGGCATAAATGTAAACTTCAAAATTTGCGATGCGATAAGACACAAAAATTGTGAAATGCGAAGTGTGGGAAATGACATGGCAAGACAACGTTGCAGTGACATGGCGATGACCTGGCAATGACATGGCGATAATGTGGAAGTGACATGGCAATGGCATGGCGATGATGTGGTAGTGACATAGCGATAACGTGGTAGTGACATGGCAAGGTGATGTGGTACGATGATGTAGAGATGACATAGACTTGGCCCGCATATCGCACATCGCAAGGTCAGGAGGATAAGCACACAAGAATCATGTTAAAATTTCAAAGTGCGAAATGCGTTAAGAGTATCAAATGTGATATGCTTCAAAGCTAAAGTCTAGAGAATTTAAAGACGAGCGTGGGACCCATTCGCATACCACAAATTGCTATCGAAGATTCTTATATTTATATCTTAAGGCATCACAAGTTAATTGTTTTACATTGCAATGCGATAAGAAGTTTGGTTTGTGATACAGTGAGATCACATATTGCATATGATAAGGGGAAAATGGTTATTGCTATGAGCTAAATCTTGTGACATGTGATAAGGGGTGGATGCAAAGGTTTTCAAATACGTAAGTAAGCCCTTTTTAGTTAATAAATCGCATTGGAAGGAAAAAGGAAAATATAATGTAAAACCAATTGAATTCCGAAATGCGTGTTTTGGTCGATTTAGTGTGTCCTAAATTGCTGCATTTAATTTGTCAATCCGGGAATCGTAAGCTGATGAAGTGCGGCGCACTATATGTGCAAGATAACCTATTTCTTAACTTTTTGTCGTTTTTGGTTTTCTAAGGTGAAATGGAAATTCTAAGATGAAAACAAGTTTGGTTATGTTTTTTCAAGGAAGTGATATCCCCTATAATGATTTACCAACTTGAAACTTTAAAAAGCAAATTGAAATTTACAATGACAAGACTTGAAAGGAAATGAAAATGTGCTGCTGAAATGAAAAGGTGCTACTAATCTAATAAACAAAACAATGAACTAT
Source organism: Pinus albicaulis (assembly GCA_034641835.2). NCBI lineage: Eukaryota > Viridiplantae > Streptophyta > Pinopsida > Pinales > Pinaceae > Pinus > Pinus albicaulis. The sequence continues at coordinate 1,008,373,904 of CM076581.1, read as the reverse complement.
TGAGCATGAAAACTAAACTATTCTTGCTGCCAACTAAACATAAAAGAAACTATGCTTAAGGAAATTCAAAATTGCAACAAAATAAATCTAAATCAGATTACATCAATTTATCTTCTAATCCTTCATCATTAGTCCAGCTATCATTTTCGGAAGTAATCATAAACAATTTGAGTAACTGATATTTAATTTGCAGAAAGTAAACTAATACTAAACCATACACTCATGATTCAATCCCTCACCATCAGTCCAGCTGTGGCTTTCGGAGGCAATTGAAGATGTCATGCATGATTTAATATATCTAAATTTGCAGAAAAGAAACTAATACTAAACTACACATTTCATAATACAATCCCTCACCATCAGTCCAGCTGTGGCTTTCGGAGGCAACTGAAGATGCTATGAGCAGCTTAATATATCTAAATTTGCAGAAAAGAAACTAATAATAAACTACACATTTCATAATACAATCCCTCACCATCAGTCCAGCTGTGGCTTTCGGAGGCAACTGAAGATGCTATGAGCAGCTTAATATATCTGAATTTGCAGAAAAGAAACTAATACTAAACTACACATTTCATAATACAATCCCTCACCATCAGTCCAGCTGTGGCTTTCGGAGGCAACTGAAGATGCTATGAGCAGATTAGTATATCTAAATTTAACTACTGAAGCAAATAAGCAATACTGAAATTAAACAAAAGCTATGAAAATCAAATTAGCAGCAGAACAAATGATTCAATCCCTCACCATCAGTCCAGCTGTGGCTTTCGGAGGCAACTGAAGATGTCATGCATGATTTAATATATCTAAATTTGCAGAAAAGAAACTAATACTAAACTACACATTCATAATACAATCCCTCACCATCGATCCAGCTTAACTGGGAGAACAATGAAGATGCTATGAGCTTAGTTAGTATATCTAAATTTACGAAAAGAAACTAATACTAAACTACACATTTCATAATACAATCCCTCACCATCGATCCAGTACATGGCTTTCGGAAACAGCGAAGATGCTATGAAGCGATTAGTATATCTAAATTTAACTACTGAGATAAGCAATACTGAAATTAAACAAAAGCTATGAAAATCAAATTAGCAGCAGAACAATGTTAGTTCCATGTCATAAGTTAAAAAGCTATGAAAATGCCCGGGCTGCCTATCTATAACCTGAAACAAGAACACTGATCAGTGATTATCAACATAAAACATAAAAGACAGAAATGAAATGGAAATTATGGAAGTGTATAAACAGAAATGAAACAAATGCAATATATGAACATCTGAATGGATTATGACACAATGAAATGAAATTAAAATTATACACTAATGCACAAAACCTTAGCTGAGCAGGGGCCCTCTACACCAGCCTTGGCAACGGTCCTCAAATACGAATTAAGTTGGAAAACAGAGTCTTCTCATATTAAAAAGCAGTCATTACAGAATGGTAATGTTACGGCACAAGTGCAGCGTAATCACTACAGAGCAGACTAATCAAAAGATAACAGAGACTACATTCACTAACATCAACTAACTTCATATGCGTATGCAAACGCACTATATATAACAACAAACTATAATTGTCTCCTAAAGTTCATGCTGGTAGAGAGCACGTAGACCACTACGTCCACGGATATAGGAGCATGGCCGTGTTGGAAAGTGAATCTACGGGAGGTGGATGCTTGAATTCGACTCCAGAGCTCTGCACAGATGTCGATTTAACCTCCGCAGGCTTAGAAACGGCCGTATGGATCTTTATGTGCCACGAAACAGAGTCCGACCGACATGAAACTCCATGGTTGACTTCCATGTGGACGCCTTTGACCGCGGCTTCTTTGGACGAGTTTGCTTGAACCAATAGGACACTAACCATGTCCACGTCATTCCTAGCCTGCCCATGTGGCTCGTTTCCCTTGTAGACACCTGTAGCATAGAGTTCCACAAAATAGCTGCGGAAAGTTGCAGCAGCTGCGGAAAGTGGCAAGATTCCGCAGCTGAATGAACAAAATCTAGATCAAATAGAAAGCACAAAAATATAATTAAAAACCATGTTAGATGCTCTTTCGCACATGATGCACATATCGATAATTTGGGAGGTTTAGGTGGAGTGAAAAGGTATGGAAAAATGTATGTAGTGTACAAATTTGGGACCTAACATACTCCCCATCGTGAAGGAAGAAAATCTCAGCAACCAAAATTTGATACTTTTCTTCGGTCGATGTGCCTTTGGATACTAGCCACACATCCAATCCTTTCCTCTTCTTCCTTAGAATTGCCAATATTCTGGTTTCTTCATTAGCACCTAATGTGATATTTACAAGTGCTCGCTCACTCTCTCGGCATTTCCTTTCTGTTCTTATTCTTCTTTCTCCGCCACATTCCCAAATGCAACATAGTATATTTAGACAGATCTTGGTTCAAATTTTGCCTTGTTCTTTCAGAATATTCTAGTTTTATTTTGATGTGCCTATTTAAAAGTCTAACCTGTACTTCTCCTATTTTAATGATTGAACTAAATCATCCGCAATGTATGAGGCCTAATGGAGGAAGTACTGGACTGTGGGTCGCTTTTTTCAAAAGACTTACATTACATACTTCTCATCGTCATTTATTGTAGGTCATTTTATCACCGTTCAAAAGGCTGAAGGAGAGCAACGAAATCAGCGAGGAGGGCTTACACTAATATTTTGTCGCGAGAATAAGATGGAGCATGCTCACTGTCTGACAGCGAATAGAACGGCCGATTAACCGACCGAGATGGACTATGGTCAGCTTGGGGACCGTTTCAGATGTCTCCTCACCCAAATCAATGAAATGAGGACCCTTAATTTGCGTTTTTTCTCAATTTCCCTTAAGTCTCCGTCGTTTCTCCCCTCACACGTCAGTACACCGCCTTTTTTGTTTTGTTTTCTTTCTTCTTGACAGATGATCATACAGTTGATGACTAATCTTCGTATAGCACTTGATGATCTTCTTCTTTAAGAAGGAGTTTTATGTACAAATTTCAATAGTTTCTTTTCTTTGGTGCGTCCATTTTTACCCTGATTTCCTTCTTCTTCCTTTTACCACTTTCTTCCCCACGCTCTTTCCATAGTAGTAGTAGGAGTATTTTGGATTTCATCAATTATTCTTTTCTCCTACTTCTTCTTGCTGTACAATTTTGCAGTGAACTTCCTAGGAGAGTAATTTGGCTCATAACATTTAATTTTTTCTTTCATCTCCTTCTTGTTGAACCACTTAACTTCGAGGTTCCTCAAAGAAATTTTCATCCAGAAATTGTTCCCATCCTGCCTTTTCTTTCCTTTAACTCCTTTTCAACTTAATTTTTATAAGGCCGTGGTGATAGAGCCAGCTTCCACACTCTCATGTTTTACCCATTGCCACCCATTTTCTTCAAGCTATTAATATATATTGTAAGATTGAGAGTTTGATTTTTCTAGAAAATTCATCACGAGTCATATGGTACACATGGACCCAAAACTGCCTTCACAGCGTGTAATGAATTTCTGAACAATTGAAGAAAGAAGTGGCCCATTCTTCTTTCAATGCATGCATAGGAATTCCTCTTTGGGGTGCCCATTATGTCCACCTTGGTTTCGTGAAGATTTTTCTCCATGCCTCATCACCGATGCTTTTATTTTTGAACCAACGCTTCCTCCGAAGAAGTTCGTGGTCACACATAGATGCTTCATTGAATGCAAACTTGAGGTCTCCAACTTCCGGCTCTGCTTTCATCAAACGACCTTGCAAATTCTTTCGAATTTCTTTGTGATAACCCCCGACCCCCCGAATAAAACGCAGCCTATTTTTTCTTTCAACAATATCTCTTTTGCTTGCGGATATCCCTCTACAAACTTCACAACCTTCCACCAGTTTAGCACTTACCTACTCTACTTCTTTCCGTTCTTCACAAATTTGCCTTCGTGAGGTTTCAAATGGAAATAGAATGTGGTTGAATGCATGGGTGAACGAGCAACAATGTAATGGGGATGTATCATAAAATGGGAATGAGCACCATAAACGGAATGGAGTGAGATTGTGGGTAGACATCAGTTAATGAGCAAAAGGAACGAAATGGATGACAATGGTAAATATCCTGAGTGAGAATGAGAAAAGTGGGTTTCGTAAATACTACAGAGACACAAAGAGATTAAAAGTATAACACATTCGGCGCATTTTTGAATTTTGGTGGTCACGTTAACAACATGAACACGTTTCAATCAATTATGAATTCATGCGCTGTAAGAGTCCTTGGTCAAATCAAATACGTCTCATTATCTCTCGTGGGATATTGGAACATGAGTAAAACTGAATTTCATGAGCAAAATCGTTGTGAATGAATGCAAAATGCAAGAGGATACATATGGACGATAATATTACTGTACGTCAATATAATCATATACTTGATACTATGTCTTAACTATATAAAAATGTGTTTTTCAATGTTGTTTAAATAATGGATTTGACTGAATCTTTGCTTTCATTTAATTTTCAACCGATTGACCTCCATTATGTTTTGAATGCTCCATTGATCCCTTCCAATTTATTTTTATTTTTGTAATTATAAAATAACATCTCATCGAGACATTCTTTGAAAAATGTAGTAGTGGTCGCTAATCGGCTCGTCGCGGAAATCGGAGTCACCGTTGAAACATTTATGTCACCAAGTGGAACCGACATAACACATTTTGGATGAATGGAAATGGACTTAAAGGATGATAACAGACAGATGGAAATGAATATGAAAGATTTATTATGAATGATAAGCTGAAGTGCAGAACAATAAATGAAATGAAACAATGAATGAAGTATTGAATGATGGGGTGTAAGTATAAAAGCCCGGAAATGAAAGATTTTTTTTTTTGTAATATATAGTGTCAGTGTTCCCCGATTTTCACCATTTTCTCGTATAAGATCGCCAATCAATGATTGGTTTTCGTGCTTATACCATTTTTTTTTTTTTTTTTTTTGGCAATCGAAAAAAACAAAAGCTAGCCTGTGGAGAAGAAGAATTCTTCTTGACCAAACACATTTCTAAAAAATAACTTTCGAAATATTTTTTGAGAAATCCCTTTTGAGAGAGTAAGCTATGATAAACTTTCATCATGTCATTCAAGCAAAAGAGGAGCTGAACATATCAATGGCTTCCTAGATTCTTAGCCCATTATGAAGATCTTGTCAACTTTAAGGGTGCCCAAGCCACATGAGTTCAAATTTTCCTTGAAAATCTTGAAACTTGTTCAAATAGCAATGCCTAACTTCCTTCTTGAAACTTTCGATACATATTTGTTGTTATTTATTTTTGATACTGAACTAGATTCGTGCCTAGAACGTTTCTTGTCCGATCTCATCTAGCTCATTCAAACTTTCCGATTCTATGCTTTTGCTTCTCGATAAGTCCATCCTCAAATCGAACTCGCTATCTTGAAGGTCTTGACTTTGGAACTCAATGGGGAGCAAGACTTTCCCATAAACAAGTTCATGGTGAGAATGTCCTGTATTCCTCCATGTAGTCTCTCAGGAGGCCTATAAGGCTCCCCGGAAGCCTTTCTTCGCCTCAATCTCTTCTATGTAGATGCATCAGCTTTTAAGATGATACTTTCAAGAAATTTGCTTGTGGACTCCACTTGACCATTCGTTTTCGTGATGGTATGAGCAGATCTTCCGTGCTTGATTTTGTATTCTTCCATCAACTTCTCCACCAAATTGGATGTACACCCGTCTCGTATCCGCTAATTCTTCGTGGGAACAATTTATAAAAATATCCTCACAAATAAAATGAACAACCCAATTTTTAGTAGCGTATACTAATGCTTTAGCTTCCACCCATTTAGTAACATAATCGTATGCACCAATATATACTTTTTGCTTATATGGTGGATTAACAGGTCCAATGAAATCTAAAGCCCATTTTTCAAAGGGTTCAATGAGCACCGTGCTTGCAATGGCATTTCTCATTTGAAAGTGTAGGTTTCTACTCTTTGGCAAATTGCCTAATTTTGACATATTGTTTTGCATTCTTTGAAGAGGGAAGGCCAATAATATCGTAAAGAAAGGATTTATACGTCCTTTGTCCGCAAAGTGTCCGCCGCAGCGATTCACTTGCATGACATGCCTTAAGAATATCGTAGGCTCATCTTCCCCCGACACATCTTCCCGACTCGGCGCATCCTCGGCCCCGTTTAAACAATTTGAAATCCATGAACATTTTGAACTCTCCCGAATAATTTTTTCGTTTTTCTCTTGGAAAATAAATGTGAAGTAGTTTCTCGTAAACTAAATAGTTAGCAATATCTTATACCAAGGGTCTTAATAGTTACCGAAAACAAGTATTCACTGTGAAATTTATCTTGCCATGTGAGAATCTTTCTTAGTATTCTCAATCATAGACAAGAAAACTGTACCACCGTATTCGTTTTCCTCATTCATCCAACACGTAATATTGAATTCCTAAAAAGTAAAAGCTATCTTGTCACCTCCGCTATTAGTAATGTGTTTGTCTAATAATATCTAATTGCGTAATGGTCGCATGAATAAAGTCATAGCCACATAAAATGTTCAAACTTATTAATCGTATGAACAACAAACTTAAAAACTCTTTTTCAACACAAGATAGTTCAACTCTGTGGGAGTCAAATTTTTATATCGTGTATAACAATGGCATAAGTGAATTAAATTTTTTTTGACCCAACACGGGGGCCTGAAGAGTCGTATCTCAAGCATCCGCAGAACATGAAAAGGAGTTTCCAATTTGTTCTCTCAAGATAGGTGCTTCGTATATTTTGTTTTCAAAAGTTTCAAAAGCTATATTGACACCCAGGATCCCATTTAAATTAAGCGCTTTGTAAGCAATTTGGGAGGGAGATGCTATTTTAGTGAATTTTCTATAACTTTTCTAGTAACCAAAAGAACTAGAAAACTTCTAACATCTCTTTGACAATTTGGAATAGGCAACTTGGATATGACTTCAACTTTTGATCTATCAACCTTAACTTTCTCTCGAAATATGATGTCTCAAAACAACCTTTTTAGTAAACACTGTAAAGCATTTTTCTATGGCTTAATGAAAGGTTTGCTTTTTATACATCTGAAAAGAATTTTTCTAAATTTTCTAATGCTTCTTCAAATGAATTACCATAAACTGAAAAATCATCCATATAAACCTCACACAATCATGGATTAGATCGTAAAAATTTTAAAATGCCTTGGAATGTTGCCGGTGCATTACAGGTTCCAAAAGTAGCACTTGATAAAAGTTTCTATGAAGGTTAAATGTATTCACTTGATCTTTAAAGCAAATTCGTATTTGATTATATACCAAAACGCATCCAAAATGAAAGTACTTTTAAAATTGCCAATGTATCTAATACCGATCAATAAAAGGCAAAGGAAAGTGTTCTTCAAAGTTGCTTTGTTCACCTCGTAATTCATTGCATACCCTCCATTTACCATTCTTTTTAGGTGAACAAGAACCAAAGGAGAAACCCATCGGCAATCCAAATGGATAAATGAAGCTTATACTTCGAGAAGTTTTTGGAGCTCTTTCTTTCATCACTACCCCTAAGATTTGGATTCATCCTTCTTTGAGGTTGTTCCGATTGGCTCCAATTGCTTTTCTCAATATAGATATGATGGATGCAAGTCTTAGGATCAATACCTCTGGTGCTTCTAAAGATACCTTGTAGCAAATGGAATGTTTTAAAAGATTCGGTTAGCTCTTCTTGTTGTGACTTTCCAACATGAAAGGATATTCAATGTTTTTTCCGGAAAATTTCACATAATTCACCAAACTTTTCCAGAGTAAAGAGACATTTGTTTTGATGATAAAGATTCTATGTCGTATTCCAACCGGAATTGTGTGGGGTCACATTCTCAAGATATCTCAAAATTTTCTAATGTATTCCATTCTGACTATCCTTTCGTCGATTTTGTACCTGTAAAATATTGTGTTGTATAGTGTTCTACCATCGACCCATTCATTGTCTCCTATTTCCGTGATCGCTCGTCAGAGGATACAAATTGGAATTTTTCTTTGTTTAATTACCAACAGAAATGCAGAAAACACCCAGACTAACCATTAAAGAAATTTCACCGTGGCTAGCCAAGGTCTTCCTAAGATAACTGGATGTCCTCCTAGATTATTCTTGGGAGTCAAAATCATAAAGTCTATCGGATATTCCCAAGAATCTAAGGAGACCGAAATATCTTCTAATACACCATTTGGTTTAATAACCGATCATTCCATAAGTTGCGTAAAGTAGGTGTAAAGAGGAAGATTAGGAAGTTTCAACTCATCATAGTCTGCTTACCATAATGTTGACATACTTCTAAGTCAATCAATGTGTTTGAATTTCTATCCCATTATATGTAGCCTTGACAATTGGACTTCCTGATCAACCACATACTTTTGCCGGAATTTTCCCATCACAGAATGTCCTTCAATCTTTCAGTCAGTGGATTCTTCGTGTCTTTTTTAGTTTCCTTCCGTGTCTTTTGAAACTCAACTCCTTTATAGTTTTTGCTGTATTAGGAATTTCTCGAATGGATTGTAGCAATGAATCTTGATACAAACATTCTTCAATTCATCTAGAAAGTCAGCAACAAGATTTGTTTTTTTCCACCCCTTATCAATTTGTAGTCTTTCCGGAAAAGGAGGGTGTAGAGAAGGATGTGTTGCTCAACTATAGGAGTTGTGTTAACTTTTCTTTTTCTTTTCGTAGCTTTTCTGAACGGAAGATTCTTCCCTTAACCCTTATTAACTTGAAGAGAGTCCTCCTCGCAGGTATCTTGCTCTTGAACATTTACATAGATGTTTTTCTAAAACTCATTTCGTATCCGAGTTGTATATCATGATATCAACTCATATGGTAGAAATTGTTGTCTCTACCATATAAGTAGTTTGAGGATTCTTATTGTTGTGGATTTGCCATTTAATGGGAAGTTGATTTGTCTTCATGAAGGGAGCATGATGTTGAGGATTTGTATTTCTATGAGAAGGTTGTTGTTATGAAATGGCAATGAAAGCTAGGATTTGGGCTTGGAAGTTGTGGAGCTTGTTGATTTTGAAAGAGGATATATGATAAAATTGGAGCAAATCTCCCATATGATTTTGGGTCCCTTGTACCCATGGCTGATATGAATTTTGGATGTTGGGGCCAAGGTTGTTGCCAAGGATTCCAATTTGTGGGGTTTGAAGATTCATAGGGTTGTTAAACCCGGAGATTGTTGTCCCTGTCTCTCCTTACAAAAAAACAATAGGAGATTCTCATCAATTCTGGATCCTTTGAAAACAGCCTTGAGTCCACGAAGGACAGAATCTTAGATCTCATGATTTATAAACCACATGTTTCTACAATTTTGCATCCAAGGACATTCCCTTAAAGATGTTTCTTCTCATATTTCTATTAAAAGATGGCTAAAGACCGTTTTCTCGTTTCCGCTTGTTTTGAATTTTTGTATGTGCTCCAGTTGTTCACCATGCTCTCACATTTGTTGAACCACCAAGCATATTACCAATCTTCTCGCCGCCACTGATTCGTTGCAGATTTGTTAGCCCTAACAAGAGAAGGATCCCCAGGCTCCTTCTCGTTTTGTAGATTTCTTTGAGAGATGGATACATGACCGTTATATCACGAAGTGGAAGTTGAGAAATGTCTCCTTTCCCCATCATGTTTAAAATATCTATCCATTCATCTCTAATGGCTTTTAATATGAGGGCTTTCAAGGTTTCATCATTTAAATTGCTCATCTTTGCTCTTTTCAAGTTGTATTGAAATATTTCAAGTAAGTCTTCCAAATTTCATCTTCTTTAACATCATTTTTGAACACTTTCATCCTTGTGATCAGGCATAACAGTCCAAGTATTCATTCAAAATATCATTTCATTCCCAGTTCTAATAGATTGAGTGGCTAATCCCATGAACTATTTTTAAAGCAGACCTTCTTCAATGTTGGCTGAAAACATTTTGAGTTTTTGAGAACTTCCATATAGTCATAAGTTCGCACACAACTTCAAACTCAAACAGTAAATGTTTTAGGATCCTCACTTCAATTCATAAAAGTTAGTAGAATTAACATGGTGAGATATTTTTCATCATGAATAGTGCCCTCATCATCCAGGAATCCAAACAAATTGTCTCCTTCCTATTTCTACCATTATTTCCTTCACCATTGTTGTTCCATTGTTTCCTCCTCTTCTACCTCCACCTCTATTTATTACTTCTGCCATGATAGCTTTTGAGTCCTTATATAGTCCTCTAGTTTTTCTACCAAGGGAGGATGAGAGAAAGTCTTTGTTTTCGTGCTGGTTGCGTAGTAGGTAGTAGAACTCTGTTCAGCCTGCTTCCTACTCTAAAATCTTAAGGCAGGGGTAGATGGTGGTGAATCTGACTTGCGTTCGTTGAAGATGGAGTTAGAAAATCGAACTCTTGCTTTAGCTATAAACCTTCCCTAGAATCTCTTTTTGGCTTATGCATGTCATTTTTTTTTTTTTTTAAAGTTGGGCTACTACCTTTTCCATCTTCCGCATCACACTAGGTGCAAGAAGAGACATATTAAGAAATTACTAAACCAATAACCTCTTCTCGATTCTCCGCATCACACTAGGTGCAAGAGGAGACATACTTCGTTAGTTATCAAGTTTTTCCCTTCTTTATGATTTTATGTTTTTTTTTTTTTTTAAGAAATTGGCTACCTAGTTACACTTCCCCGCAATGGCGCTTAAAAATTTGGTCAATTTAGTGTGTCCTAAATTGTTGCATTTAATTTGTCAATCCCGGAATCGTAAGTCGATGAAGTGCGGCGCACTATATGTGCAAGATAACCTATTTCTTAACTTTTTGTCGTTTTTTGGTTTTCTAAGGTGAAATTGAAATTTGGAAGATGGAAATGTTTGGTTATGTTTGTTCGAAGGAAGTGATATCCCCTAATGATTTACCAACTTGAAACTTAAAAGCAAATTGAAATTTACAATGACAAGACTCAAAGGAAATGAACAAAGTACATCGAAATGAAAAGGTGCTACTAATCTAATAATAAAACAATGAACCATTATACATGAAAACTAAACTATTCTATCAAAGGAATTCAAACATAAAAGAAACTATGCTTAAGGAAATTCAAAATTGTGCAATAAAATAAATCAAACTGGACAGCATCAATTGATTTTTTTCCATCTTTCATCATTAGTCCAAATTTATGAGATTTTCACAATCATAAACAATTTGAGTAATCGATATTTAACTCATATGAAAGTAAACTAATACTAAACCATACACCTCATGATTCAATCCCTCACCATCACCCAAATTTGTGGCTTTTGAGGCAATCAAGATGTATTGCATGATTTAACATATCTAAATCTACAGAAAAGAAACTAATACTAAATCATATCGCATATTACAATCCTCACCATCACCCAAATGGCTTTTTATACAACCTAAGATGCTATGAGCAAATTAATATATCTAAATTTACAAAGAAACTAATACTAACCACACATTTCATAACACAATCCCTCACTCATCACCACTAAGCTTTTTATAACCTAAGGCTAGGTGATAACAATATACTTCAAATTTATATAAAGAACTAATACTAAACTACACATTTCATAATATAACCTCTACCATCACCCAAATTGTGGCTTTTGGGAGAAAATCAAGATGGTTAAGAGCAACATATCTAACGAATCATCAAGCAAAGAGCAAGGAATATTGAACAACAAAGCAGGAAATCAACATACAGAATGTTAGTTCCCAGTGCTCACTAGTCAAAAAGCTATGAAAATGCCCGGCCGCCATCTATCCGAAACAAGAACACTGATCAAGTTGATTATCAACATAAAACATAAAAGACATAAATGAAATGGAAATTATGGAAGTATAAACAATGAAACAAATGCAATATATGAACATATGAATGGATTATGACACAATGAAATAAAAATTAAAATTATACACTAATGCACAAAACCTTAATGAAAGTAGGCCCTCTACACCACCTTGGCAACGCGTCCTCAAATACGAATTAAGTTGAAAAACGTAGTCTTTCATATTAAAAGCAAACACAGAATAATAATGTTATATATACAAAATAAAGAATTACCATAAAAGAAAGATATTAATCAAAAGACAATGCAGACTACATTCACTAATATCATCAACTCCATATGCAAACGATTATATATAACAACAAACTATAATCAAGTTTCCTAAAGTTCATGCTAGTGGAGAGCACGTAGACCACCACGCCCGCACAGAGCATGGCCGTGCTGGTGCTAAATCTGTCGAGAGGTGGATGCTTGAATTCTCGACTTCGAGAACCCCCGTACGATGTTTATCCTCCCAGCGAAACCGCCGTATGGATCTTCATGTGACACGGGCCGCAGTCCGGCCGACATGAAACTCCATGGTTGGACTTCCATGTGGACGCCTGACCGCGGCTTTTGGATGAGTGCTTGTTAACCAACAGACACGAACCATGTCCACGTCACCCCGACCGCCCATGTGGCCTTCAAGTTTTGTAGACACCGTAGCATAGAGTTTCACAAAATAGTTGCGAAAGTTGCGGTGCTAGCTATGAAAGTAAAAGATTCGGCACCGAACGAGAACAAAATTCAGATCAAACAGGCAAACACAAATATAATTAAAACCATGTTAGACGTTCTCAAAGGATATTGACACTTGGGAGGTTAGTGAGTGAAAAAAGGTATGGAAAAATGTGTATGGAAAAGATGCAAATTTGGGACTCAACAATGCGATGGATAGGTGGTTGTGATAAATTATCCAGAGTAAATACATTTATTTAAAGTCTTATTAATGTTTTCGAGACTTTACATAAAATATGAAGTGGTACGCTAATTTCGGTAATAAAGAAAGGCTGAACGGGAAGAAAAGAATCCTGTAAGTAAAAGTTTGCAAAACAAAAGGATCTAATCTATAGAGTAATGGCTATTATGACCACCATAACAAAAGGAATACTAAAAGAAGGAGACTTGGGTAACTAACCTCGAGACAGAGCAAAAGGAAAAGCTTAACGTTGCGTAATAAGAAGACATGTAGCATGGCTTAGTGGGCTCGTAGAGATCTCCGTGAAAGTTGAGCGCGTTGAGTAGTGCGATACACATCATGTATGTGTTATAAATAGTTGTTAAGGAAGCCAAGTCGGGAAAAAGGCACTTATGCATCACAATTGAATATAATAGCGAAACATAAAAGAAAAGGTATAGTGAAGGATAAGAGGAAAAACACAAAAAAGATAAGATGATGACAGAAGTTGGTTGAAATATTTTAAGGAATGAACAACAGTTGATATACTTTATATTGTTTGTGATGAAAAGGAAAGTTTCAAGCAAAGAAAACTCCATTTGATACTAAAAATAAATGTATATATTGTTGTGTTATCTGAAGGGCGCTTTCAGTGAGGAAACTATAAGGAAGGCAAGAGCTGTGCTCACTTCGATATTCTGTTAGAATGAAAACATCCATGAAGTTAGTCTCTAAAGTGATGTTATTGTAATGTGCACAAGAGCAGAGGAGGAAGAATGATGGCAGAAGACAGAGATGTTGTGCACATCTAGAGTTGATATGAAGCAGTATATGGTGTTAAAATGAAAGGCAGCCAGTGAGAAGGAGTAAAGAGTTGACATTCAGGTAAATCATGATATGATTTTTTATAGGAGTTGGAGCCTGTATACTTACTGAGCGACAGTTAACCGTGCCTGTAGCCGAAGCCTAGGGTAGAGCCTCGTGCTGTAGCCCTAAGAAAACAGATGGGAGTTCTAGCCAGGTGTGCTATAGCTTACATCGTAGTAGTAGCATCCCGTAGATTGGGGTCACAAAAAAATCTGTCAGTTATGAGGTTGGATTTTCCTTGCATCACAAAAATAATAACATGTGGTTGTATCCCTTATGTGTATTTGCTACTGTGTCCGTTGTTTATGTGCATGATTACAAAAGGATGTAAGTATTTAACCGCTATCACTTGCTACCCACATATTCGCCTTTTTGATTCATTACATATTAAGTTTCTTATGAAATGGAGGTGTAAATAATTTTAAAGGAAAAGGTTGAAATGTCCATGAATGCACTAAAATGATTCACCCCCTCTCGGCTTAGGCCAAGGGGGGGGGTAGTTGGATCCTTATAATAATTTAAACCGGAAGGAGGTCCTAAGTCACCAAAATGGCTAGCCTAGAAGGATGCTCAACAAATAAAGCCACATTGTTTATTGGCACAAACTATGCTTTCTAGAAAATAATAATGAGGACATACTTAATGTCTCTAGGAATAGAATTCTCAACAAGCAAGAAAATATAAAATTAAAAGATAGTAAATAGACCTAGAAGAAGCTGCATAAAATTTCTAAAGCTAAAGAAAATTAATTAACGTTAATTTTACAAATTTAAGTGAGTCAAAATTTATCAAAGTAATGCACAAAGAAGACTACCAAAGATATCTAGGATACATTAGGAAACATTCATGAGGGAGATACAAAGTGAATATGGCTAAACAAAGAAGTACATAGAACTCATTTGAAAACTTAAAATGAATGAAGATGAAGATATAGTCAGACTTTTCTGCAGAGTTGCGTAAGTTGTGAATATCATGATAGGCTCAGGAGAAGAAATAAAGAAAGGAAGTAATTACACAAATCATTGATTGCCACCACTCAAGTTAATCTCAAGGTTTATTCCTCTAATAAACATCAAACTCGAAACTCTTGACCAAGAACCAATTACTTGGAAACTCAATAGCATATGAGATGATACTTCACAAAGGGAGACAAACATGAGGGAGGCTACCTTTAAGAAGACTAGTGCATAGAAGAGAAGGAAGGTACATGCTCAAAGTTGACAGAAGAAAGGCCATATTTCTTAAGATTTGATAGAGGCAGAAAGTAACATGCATAAAGTAAAATTTAAATGATTCAATTGTGGAAGATGGGGAATTATGCCCAAATGTCCCAAACAAGATAAGATAATCAACCTAAAGGAAAGGAAAAGAAGCTTCATAACAGCAGAAGTTAAGAAATTTTAATAGAAAATCATTTTATGCTCAAAGAAGACAAATAGCAGCATCTCTAAAGCCCACAGAATACTGAATGAAGAAGGAACCTTAATTTGTCGTAATGGCCAAGGAATAGTTTATAGAAGACTACATTTTGTAATCTAAAGAAGAATGAGAGGTAGAATTTGAGTGGAAGTTGATACAGCCAAAGGAAATTGAAAGGCTTAAACTTAAGATAAGAAATAGAAAGAGATTCTTCAAATATGCAAAGGTAGAACCGTATCTGCAGACCTTATTATATTTTAAACATGTGTAGAAATTTAAAAATACTATGATGACAGACTCCCTCCTAATCTGTATCTACTAATACATAATCCTTCTAGTTAATTCTTTTATGGAAATTTAATCGCCAATTTCAAGCACATGAAAAAAAATCTATTTCACACAACAAGATGTTTTACCTCTGGAAATAATAAAGCTAAAACACCAACTATCATATATTATGTATAGATTATGGATCATGAAACAATCAAGGCAACTTCATCTATTGATCTTAGTACAATCTAGAATCGCCTCAAGATTAACACACAAAATTGGCTCATGAACATGCCTCATCTCATTGGGATTTCTTAAAATTTCTACCTCCACCGCACAATCCACCAACAAGAAGATCAAATTAATTCAACTGTTTTCATTTTTGACCTAGTAATCTTCATTAATCAGTGTTCTTGCTGCACTTGTACCCACTATAGTCAATGATAGTCAAACAAACCTCTCACCATTTCTCCACTCGGGTCTCCCACCGTACCCCACATGCATGTAGTTAAATAGCCGTATTTTTTTCATTATATGTGAGACTACTACTTGCATTCACTAATAATTAATTCGTTGACTTTTCACTATCAGATTTTTAGTTACAACTAGTTAAACTAGAATAACAATCGAGTTTAACCTGATTTTAACCAAGTTAAACTCAAATAACAACCACATAACTACTTCTTCCAAATGTTATAACTTTATCATCAATGACAACGAAGTCCATCATATGTCCCACCAATCAACTTTGAAACTTCTTAATTCCTTCAATCAAACGTTTCACACATCATGAATTTAAATTTATGTTTAAGAGAATATATTATTATTTATTGTCCACTGTTATTATATTATACACTGACATACATCTATAACATTTTTTCTCATGTACATAAAAATAACTTTATTCTATAAACAGAATTTTCTCAACCATCTATAAACAGAATCTTGCTATAAATATAATATGCTAACCATTCTCAAAATACACACACTCAAAAATAATGCCCTCATGGGCCCCACCTAGTGTAGGTGTGGCATTATTTTTAACATTGAGATAATTGTCTTGTTGAACTTAACACCCCTTCCGAAGAGTGATTATCCTGACCCCGATTCATTTCTGTATGAGTCTGGGTCCTTTCTTGTGAGTGCCTCGCGAATATCCGCATCCGATCTTCTCGCAGGGAATGTACCGAAGCAACATGATCCTTCATCGCACACACCTTCCGAGGCGATGGATACCGTAATATCTACAGTGCGCTAGATCTATCATAAACATAGGATTAACGAAGATTTTGGTTAAAATCAAATTATCACAATAAGTCACCTAGAGGATCTAAATGAGAATTGAACAAATCGATTAGGATCTTCTCTTTTCATCCGTAGCCTCCACATGTACTGACTCTGTCGTTGCGGGTATCGTCTGTCATCAATCTGTAGTGCTATGATATTTTTTTTCCCCGCCGTACTTGAAATATTTGTAGATCTCTAAGTATCAAAACCCTCTCGTGATGTGCTTTTTATTTCAAGTAATGCTTACCAACCGCTCTTCCTGAAGCACATGTGTCTCACCCCCACGTCTATCTCGTACCATAAGTCATACTTAGATGTGCCTCCTTAGATATTTCGTGACAGTGTCGACCTTCCCCAAAGATTCAAAGGTAACCACTGCCGCACTGTTGGTTCACCGTATGCTATCGGTCTTTTATTAACTATATACAAGGAGCCATCCCACCTTGGGGTTCTGCTAAGCTAGCAAGGTTGGCAATACTAAAAAAGATGAGACAACATAACCACTTTCATCGTCAGATCTAGTTTCGGGTCGTAGAGGGATCTCTCTCGTATTGAATGTTTATGTCTTCGTTCAAAGTTAAGGTGTTAGCAATATGCGGTCGCAGTTTGTTTTTTTTAATATATTTTTGGTTGTTGAGAATCGGTGAAAGAAGGGTTCAATATAAGACAAAGATGAGAAAAGAGATTTAGGAAAAGGAGAGATATTCATGAACATTCAAGACTATTGGGCGATGGAATCAGGAAAGGATTTGCTTGCTAATCAATATGTGTAGGCTTTGGCTTGGGCTAGTCATATAAATTCCACATGGACTTTAAAGATGAGAGGTGCAGATAGGCAAGATGGAAAGTGGAGAGCAAGGAAACATTAAAGATTCATAACACAAAGTTGAAAACCCGAGACGTAGAGAGACTTTGAACTCTCAATGCTTTGGCCTCCAGCCTTGAGGGAACTTAGAAAGGTTCAATTAATTGAAAAGGATCCTAGTGAGATAGACAGGCTCCAGACCTTCCAAAGTTGTCTTCATCCACGTCCACTAATCAATGTTAAAGAACAAAATCACATTTACTAATTACACGCTATACAGCATATGAACGCCACTGTTAAATCAATTGAAATCAAACTTAGTTAGAATAGCAAGAAAATATTAAAGGGAGAGAAAAAAGAAAAATAAGGTGAATTCCTATGCGAACAATGCAAAAATAAGAGAAATGTAATGAAATAAATAAACACAGAGATAGAAAAATATCAGTTACGAGATTAGGATCCAAAAGAAAACAAGTTACTATATTAAAACAACACTACCAAAGTACAACATTACCAATGGCTTTATATTCTACCAAAACATCTTCTATCTTACAATTTTTACACAGAGAACATGTCTCAAAAGAAATCGCTTTAAGTGTTTCTCTCGATAACTAATCAACAACAACCTTATAATGAGTTTCTTCATTTTTTATAGCCGAAAGACGTATAAGAGGAGAGAAATTAAATGTAACATTAACACTCGTAAAATAGAAGAGGGCCGAAACCCATTCTCCGTTAAACTCTTCGTATTTATCTCAGTACTTTCGGATGAAATGGTGCTTCGTCAGCTTCTACCTTTACTCGGGTATGCTTCCGATGTACTTGGCTATAGAACCGTAGTACTTTTGGTGAACAGTAAATAAATGACCTAATATTCCCACCATACTTGCGAAACAAATGCTTTGGTAGCTGATCACCGTGGTCGTACAGAATTTCTTCAGAACACGTAAACAAAGGAAACAATATGGGAGCTTGGTCCTTTAGGGAACGCAACAACCTGATGTGAAACCCCGATAGCATTGCCCATGACATCTTTGACATAGTACTATTCTTCAAATCAATGGATTAGGCTCGAAAATTCTTACAATGATAGGCTCTCGAACACTCGCCTTTCCCATCATCACTAATGCTTCCAGGTCGGCCCCCGATCACAACTAAACTTTAATGGTCTTGATTTTAGAGCGTAAACTCTTTAATGCGTTCGTCACACACGTCTTCTCGCACCTTTCCTCACGATTTTCAATCTCCGAGACGGTCCTTTCAGCCAACTTGAGCAGGTCACAAAACTTGTGATTTCGCCGTTTGTAATTTTTTCATAAAAGACAATCACCACAGAACTATGACAAGCAAAAGGTGAGGATGGGAGAATGTGGTAGCGCGCAAAGGATAAACTAAGCTTTAGAAAACAATGGTGGACAATGCGAAATGTTGACATGGTGCACACGTCGACTAACAGGGTTTGGTGGCAAACTGCTACAATGCTTGATCGGGTCGGTGGTGGGATCAGACGGCAGAGCATCAATCTTAATGATTAGTGAAATGGGTGGGATGCATAGAGATGAATGAAAACACAATGAAATGCGTGTGGTAGACTCCCAGTGGGTGAAGGTGATGAAGGTCTGACTGGGATCTTAGACGACCAAGGAGATCAATCTTGAGGATCGCAATCGGTGTGTTGGTGTGGTCAGAACAGAATACCAAAGTTTCGACGCATTGGGAGCCAGGCGATTGAAGGCGCCACCATTGATCTTGGACCAAGATCAACGGCGGGATTGAGTTGGTAGGGAGAAAGGGAAAGAGGGGGACAAACCGACCCGTTGGATCTCGCAGGATGACGGCTCCGATCAAAATGGGGGGAGAACAAGTAACCTGACACCGATGGGCAAAGTGGTGCACCAGATCCCCATCATTGGGATCCTGACTCAATGGACGGTTAGGATTTGGATTCGGTGAAATTGCAATCGCAAAGGGTTGAACATGGCAACATTGGAACATGCAACTGTGATTGAGTTGTAAAAGTGAGGTTGTTGGATCGTGACGAAACCGCGTTGCTGAGATTGGATGAGCGACTAATCAAGTGAACAAAGGGTGGCGACAGCAGTTGAAATGCCGCACACATCGAGGGAGGCGTACTCATGATGGCACGTTCGACTGCAAACAATATTCAACCATGATTGCGTCGTGAGGTCTTACTAAAACCAATCGCACGAGCTTCTTCAATGCTCAAAGGAACACCAACAACTGACATAAGCTACCAGAATAAATGTTTTGTCCGGGTGCGTCACTTGGGGAAGTGTTAGGTTAAGTGTAGTATGGCCAGGCCATATTATAATAAAAGTAATGGTGTCTTTTAATGAATTTAAGTCAGAAAGGGTAACGGTAAGGGGAAAAAAGGGGACCCCACAACAAAGGTGGTGCGGGTAGAATTTAAAGGGTTTTCGTAGAGATTTAGGAGGACTAAGGGAGAAATTTCAGATGAAAGGGAATTTGAAAAGAGGAAAATGAAATGCACACCCACAGTGATACAAGGTAAATAAAGGTTTTTGGATGCACAATTTTATGCAATCATGAGGCTTACGGACCTGGTGAACAAAGCAGAGAGAAAGGATTAATAGAGACAGAACATGAAGGTCGATGATGATGTGTTTTCTATGAAATGCATTCTCAGTCATAAAACTAATTAGCGCCTTGCCATTATTGCATGAACGAGAAGCTGGTCAGCGGGTCTATTACGTGTATGGCTTCTTCTTGCCACAACAGCCAAGAACCACAGAGACATGATCTTTGGAGTAGGCCGTACTCCTATCGCTACCAACAGAAGACATTCGAATCGCAGTATTTTTCCCAAACAATCTACTCACCCATCCTACAATCCTAGCATTTCTTCTTCTAAGGTGCATTTGAACTAGCGTACCCTTTACATCATTTTTATTTTTTACAAAACCTAAATAAACCTATTCTAAATCTATCTCTATTACTCCGTGACCAGATTAGACCTACATCCACACTTTCACCTAATCTAATATCTCAGATTAAACTAATTCATTAGACTTTTTCAATGGATAGTCTAGCCTGTCACAACCTGCTTATAAAGATAGTTGCTCATGGACAAGAATTTCCAGAATCAAAAGAAAACTTTGTTTGAGATTTGAAAGCTCAGTTATCCTTTCTTTGTGACCTTGCTTTGAGTTTGTTATATGTCACTTTATTTTCTTTCTTGCTTTCCGCTTCCGATCTTGGGTTTTGCGAGAGTCGATTTCTTCTTTTCTTTTCTTCTTTTGTCGGTCTGTTTTTGGGCATGTTTGAAAGTCCAGCTATCTTTTTACTTTTCTCTCTCTCTGTGTGTTTTGATCACATATTAGAGCTAATCTTTTTTTGCATTTTTTTGCAGGTCCATCTTTGAGCATCAACCCTCCTTTTTTTTTTTTTTTTTTTAGAAAATTTTTCTTTTTTTTTTCTTCTTTAAAAAACAAAACACCCAGAAATGTTACAAAGGTAATGGAAAATGGAAACTGAATTAAAATCTATGAATGTGCTGAGCATCTCATTGTTGACAGACCTCAAAATGCCTCCACCATTCTAATTTTTATAAAAAGTATTCAACACTTAGGTCGCATGATGTATGGACTCACATAAACTGGCTAAACTTGTCGTGCTTTCTTCCTTTATCCTTGAGTCCCACTCTTAGAACTTTAACTCGATTAAATCAGCAAAGCAGGTTCTTTTTAATAAAAAACCTCTTAAAGTTTTCCCAAACTTTGACAGCTCTCGTTATAGACCTCCTCCCTTGTTTGCCGGAGATGAATTGCTGGTTTATCCTTTCTTGCCTGTAGCTGCCCTTCTTGAATTCTCTTGGACCAGCGAATCACCGGTACCCCAAGGTCGGTAGGAAACATTGCTTTTGTTCCGTAGGACAAGCCGGTATGGTGACATGCCAATGACTTCTTAGAATTTCGTTCACTATTGCAGAATGTGCAATTAACTTTTTAAAGCAAGACTTTTTTTTTTCAACAAATTTTTGATGACGGCTACTGTGCTTTTGTTTGATGATTCAAAATGAAGACATTACCCGTGGGTACAGGCGCCTGAATTACCAAGTGCTATTTGATACTTGTGATGAATCAACCATTTTATTGGACCCAAAAGCAAAGCAGATTGTCAATATTTATTTTCCATGGGTAATAAACCGAGAGAGGATATGACCTCTAGAAACTGATGATTGAATCTATGGCATTCCTAGTAGGTATTGCCTCTATCCACTTAGTGAAGTAGTCTCGTAGCTATTAAGATCCATTTGTGTTTTATGGTTGGGTGAATTTCTCCTATAAAATCTAGGCCCCACTGGGAGAAAGGACCCTTTTCAACATGATGGGTTGTAGAGGTAAGGGGGAGGAGCTTTCTTTGCCTCCTCTTCTCAAAATATGGCATTTGTGGCAGGCCATTATCATCTTGGGCGGATGTCGTTGAAGAGCCGAGGCCGTAGTAACCAACTATGAGTATTTTTTTTTGCGTGTATATCTTAAATTTCAGTGGCTCTCCACACTCTCCTACATGGAATTCTTGTTTAATCCTCTTCCGGCTCATTTTCAGCAAAAAATTAAGCAATAGGACATTTGGATTTTTTCCAGCATAAGCCCTCATTTATTATGGTAATAGCTTCCGGCTTTTAGCTTTAATTTAGTCATCTTTGATGCCTTGAAGAGGGCATCAGCAAAGGCTGCTGCACGTCGAATACCAAGGAGAGCTCTGTACCCCTTCACCGAAAGGACCGTAAAAATCCCCGTTGTTTGCCATCCAAGGTATCCACATGTTATCGTCAAGGGCTTCAGATTATCCATTAGTCGAGCCAAGTCTCCGACCTTGACCGCCTGCGGGTTTTCCCCGGTTCGCATTTAAGATCATAACAACCATTTTCCCCTCTTCCCATCCGGGTCTGGGATGATATCTTTAATCACTACCAGTGCCAGGGCACATAGGTTATGTAGGTGGGGAATGTAATGTACACCCCAGCCTCTCTGTCACTGACCAAGGTACACCGTTTTTCCATTATGTTGTATTTCAAGGTGCATCTCTCAATGCTTTGGTCAAGAAGGAAATGGACCGTTCCATCTCTCTCCGGGTTTTTTTGCAAGAGAACCTGTACCATCGTATGCTCTGAGCACAAATGCTGAGAAAACTGAAAATCCTTTAAATTTGTGGGTCACATTAGGATAGCAGCCAGTGAGTGCAAGTTTTATCGATTTAAAGTACTTGCCTTTACAATCCATTAATCCCCGCATTCTTCTTCAACATGTTTTTCAAGTATTCTTAAGTTGTTCATCTAGGTTGGGAATAAACCTCTCTTAAGAAGTTAATTCTTCTAAATAAGAATCGTAACTTCCTTGATGCTTTCGTGATGATTAGCATTCCTCAACTCTTTGGAGGATCTATCCTAATCCCCTTTTCGTATATGATGTACAAGAAGCTTACCTTCTTGGCACCTCAACAAAGTCTTTTTAGGATTCAATGACGTACCTAACTTCTACACTTTTCAAAGACCTTTTCCGTATGTTTAGGTATTCTTCTTTGCTGCTTTGAATAGACTCATATGTCATCTGTGAGATGACAAACAAGTGTCATATTTATTCAGTGCTTATGTCCATTGATCTCCGGAAGGTCGTCCATTGCTTCATCACCCAAAGGGCATTTTAACATACATAAAGGTGCCCCATGGGGTGGTAAAAGGCTATCTTGAGTCACTGGGATTACCAAGACTTGGTTGTAACTCAAAAACCATCTAGCAGAAATCCTTTTTGAGCCTACTACCTCCGAAGAATATGCTCCATTTTTGGCAAAGGGCAATTGTCTTTGAGTGAGGCTCTATTAAGATTCCTAAAATCTATACACAATCTAATTTCACCTCCGTTTTCTTTCTCACAAAATACAAGGTTTGGAGACCCAACCTCAAAACTCTCACAGGAACTATTATGCCCTCGCCTCTACATATCTTTTAATCTCTTTTTCAACCCGCAAGAAATTTCTTTGGGTTTATTTGGTGAAGCTTTGTCTAAGATAAGGCTTCATTTTCTTTCATGTAGGTATTTTTGTGTTGTATAATGTTCGTGTCATAGGCCTTTAAGTCTTCACAGTTTCCACAAACATGTCAATAAATTCTTTGAATAAGTCAAATGTGTATTTCTTTTTTATGTTTTTCGGCAAGGACTTGTTAATTTAATCATTTTGGGCATATCTTCTATGCCTATGTTTCATTATTCAACGTCGCAGTCCACGTGTTCTATGGTAGCCTGCCACATCATCAAAGTCAAAAGGTCCCCCTAAAGGCGCCCACCCCGAGGTATGTTCTCATTTTCTTGGTCTCAGACCTTCAACTTTTCATTTATTTTTACAATTTTTTAGGCTTCAATTATTTCATTCAAAGTATTTATTTCTGTTACGGGGATGTTCTTCCTCGTCCGAGGTTCCTAACTTAGGCAGCTATCACCTGGGACAGAGAGCCTGAATTTGAAAATTCGAACTCGTCTCGTTATTAGCAATCATTCTCGCTTATCGCCTTGAACACCTACCAATATTTTTCTTTATCCCACTACAGGTTCAAATCGGTCCGATGACTTGTTGTCGTTTGGAGTCCAGGTAAAGAACCGGGCTAGCAAGCGATCCATTTGCAATGACGTTTACCTCAGTGGACAAACACTAGTCGTATTCAACAAAGCATATCCATTTCGCATCATTCTCATATGCTCAACCCAGGGTGTTTGGCCGCAGAAGCCACCGTTCACCGTTTTATAACCAACTCAAAGTCTCCCCACACGGCTATCTTATGGGCTCCCAATTTCTTCAACATTTAAGCCTAGATCGCAGCCCCACACTGCAGAATATTATTTGT
Organism: Pinus albicaulis; assembly: GCA_034641835.2. Taxonomy (NCBI): domain Eukaryota; kingdom Viridiplantae; phylum Streptophyta; class Pinopsida; order Pinales; family Pinaceae; genus Pinus; species Pinus albicaulis. The sequence goes on along the minus strand of CM076581.1, from coordinate 1,008,349,604 downwards.
ACATTTGGAATGAGGCTACAGGTGATGGCCCCCACGTAGTCATCAGGTTATGTAGCCACACTCAAGCCCAGCTTTCTTGGTGCATGACCATCAAAGTTCATTTCCTCACAGGGTCTATTTTTCTATTTTATCCTCTTGTTTCTCTCCCGGATGGGGTTTCACCGTCTCTGTGTGACTCGGCCTCATGTTGGAGTGTAAGGAGTTATCGAGGGGCAATTAAATTGCTGTCTGATGACCATTTTCTTGTTTGCAGACTCTCTGCTTGCATGACCCATTCATGTGTTTCTTTCTTATTTTTCTCTAAGTTATAGCCATTATACATGTCCATAGTCTCAAAATGTTTAGCATTCATGCCTTCGGTTCTCGCCTTCCAAAGAGATTCACTGCCACAAGGATAAATATCTGGTGCTGTGTGTTGTTAGGCAGGCATTGTGCTTTTCGGGCTACTAACCAGAACTTCATTTGTGCCTCCCCTCGTACGCCTTTCTAGTTACTAAAAATAGGGGATTGTGGCGCAGTGCCCGCTCATCCGCATTGTACCCTGCAACTTGGCCCCCAAGACCTCGACAATAGCATGCCATACTTGGTCGGCACACCCGCCACATAAACATCCATGACCAAAAACGACGGGATCTAGGCAAGGCTCACACACACCGCAGAACAGCGTATACTCACCGTTGTAATCAAATGAATATAAGTCTTTGTAGGGTCGGTTATTCCTAGGCTCAACCTTTCCATAAATCACTTTAGGCACTAAAGTTGTGTGAGGCAAACGTAGCCATTGTATTTGGGTGATCTTATCATGAATATTGAGACCCATAAAGGATATTACTTCCTTCCTCATTTTCTTCAACCTTGGGACCAAAAGTTAAGGGCTGTTGATCTTTACAGATGTATTTATGTTACTATCCAGCTTCACCTAGATTTAATGCTGTACTATATTTTTATATACATCCTGTACAACCTGCAGGAGTGTGAATACTGTATTTTAATTTTTGTAATCTCACTCTCTAAATTATATGTTTTAATCACTGAATGTCACTAATCATGACACAATGCTCTTAGTGGTCGAATCAATGGGCCTTTCTTGCTTAGAAATATGTTGTTGATGATAGTTTTATTAGGGCACCGACTTCTTATGCAATATGCCACGCTGGGCCACACTCTGTTATTATTAGCGTTTTGGTTGTCTTTTTCCTTTTTTTCTTCTCGTAACTTTGTTGTCTACATTTGCCATTTTCAGTATCCTTTTAGAAGTTTTCTGTGCCTCTTTTTAGATGCAACTCGAAGATTTTGGTTTTGAAGTGTCTAGGTTCTTTTTTGCTTCTAAGTTCATATTGTTCTCTCGATCGCATGATGGAATCCTCAAACCCTAACTCGTAATCCCTCGTATTCTAACCATTCCTCATCCCACAGAGGTGAGGAAGGATATTCTTCTATGGAATGGCTTGTGATTGAGTTTTCCACTTTAAACATGTTTATTACTTTTTCCCCGTAGTCCTAAGTGATTCCCTCACCACCACAGTCTGTCTTTTAACTCTGTTTGATTCTGTTTTCTTTGTCTGTTTTGCTGTGCTGTCTTTTCTAAAGTTTTTGTTCTCGTTATTATTTTGATTTCTATTTATATTACTAATCGTGGGACAACCATCTTTTCCATCATTTATTGTAGCCTTTTTCTACGTTTTTCCTTGGGATAAGCGTCGTTATTGAGGCCGTATGTGGAAGCTACATTGTCATCTCTATATGTTACTCCTTCACACTGAATTCTTTCTTCTAATCGATTAGCTTTCACACTCACCGATCCTTTTTTAATGTCTTCCAATGTGTTTTTACTTCCTTCCCCCCTCCCTAAGTCATAGGCTATGTCGTTGATCAAAGCCTGTAGGTATTTTCGCTAGAGCCATACCTTGGGGAGGTCGCGGTGAGGAAGGGCGTTAGAACACCCGCGTGAACCCTTGTAGTAGCCGTGAACACTCTCTCCTCGTGTTTCTTTTAAGGTTCATATATTCTACTATGATTCGGCGCAGTGGTTTGCCTTAATTTTCCATTTTTTATGAAGGTTTGGTATAAAGCAGGGAGGTTCCTTGGATACTACTAGGAGGTGGCCTTTGAACCATTTCTTCACATCGCTCCCAAGTTTAGTAAATATTTCTATTTTGACCGTATCATCATCTATCTCCATGTAGTCAAAGAATCTTCCATCCACTATGAAAGCAAGCAAACAGTATCTTAGCAAGAAAGTGTGGATTCTTGATTGATAACTATTGGGTAAGGGTACTAGAGGTCAGTAAACCAAAGGTGCATACCAGGCTACCATGATGATGTTTTGATGAGGTGGAGTTAATTCTTGAGAACCGGTAAATGGATGACAGGGATACTAGGACATAGCAAGTCTCATGAGTTGACATTTAGGATGACTGAGCCCCAAGTTTGAAACAAAGTGAATGTTGTGTGGACAGAGGGTTCTCCTTTTGTCCTTGAAGGTGCTTATCACTATGAGGTGGTAGAACTGTGGAACTCAAGGTTCAGTTGGCCCAGACACCAATGACCTAGTCTCAGGTAAGCTGCTTTTGGAAGTCTAGGTCTGGGAAGGTGAGGCTAATAGAGTCATGAAGTCTTCCTGGGCAAGAAAGTTAGCTCTATGTATGTGGCTGTTAGCCGCTGGTTTTATATGTAGAAATTCTGAATACCTTTCTAATTATTCACCGAGATTATCCCTGACACATTAGTTTAAGCTTCATGCATAATACATAACCTCTTCACAATTAATCAATATGCGGAAATAGAAAAGCAGCTCGCATGCGCTCATTAAAACACAATCACACACATATCAACACAGATGTAATGGAAAGCAGAATAAACCCCAACTATCTCAGATACCATAATGACAGACAAAATGCAATAACATAGCACAAAGCTCTCACAATGCCAAACACTGTCTCACTGTATACACAAAACTAGTATCAAAGTGGAACTAGCTGTGTTCAAATCTCTTACAAGTCTCTGTCACTTTCATCATAAATTCAAGTTGATTAATGATGAAATCCAAGCTCAACTTCATCAGCTCCAATCGCGTAATCTCATTGGCAATCTCCATCAATGTGTGCAAACTTATGCATGTACCAATAGCTCAAATCGTATAGTATACTCACCCTTTCACCCACTTAAGATCGTGTCTCCATCAATCGTCCATGCATTGTGCTTAATCTCATGTAGTTTTGTGTCAACTACAGTTGATTAATTAGTGAACTAATTATTAATTAATTACACGTACTCACTATTTTGCGTATTTTTCAATAGACTACAACTAGTTCAACTGTTAAACTTCTAACACAACCCACCAAATCGTCTCTTCATCAACTCCACCAAACTCGCCACTTGAGTTCTTAAATCGAACAACCACAACAGCTCAACTAACCCTTAGGAAAAGCGTATTTCTTCATAAATTGCATTTTTCCACATCCAAGCATCAAAACCGATTTGCCCAAGAGTGAAAAAAGATAATGTTTATAACGAAATATTATTGTAATAATAATATTTTAACGTTTATTTTAGTTTTATGCGCTCAAAAACAGAAATTGCTCAATGTCTAAAAATAGAGGTTCATCTATTTTTACCAACTCGAATTAACTTCATTCATAAACAGTGCATTCTCGCAACTCATGTACTGGCGCATCCACATGTTCAAAAATATATACCTAAAAACAGACTGTAGCCAAAATAAATGCGTCTACAAATGAATAGCATTTATCACCAGCCCATCATCTTGTTGCATTTTTCAAACTCTCTTGTACAAGATATGGATTATTTTAAAATCGTACCGGCCTCTCGGGTATTCAAATTTGCCTCGGTGGAGCGCTTGCCGAAGATATCAAGATCTCGATCTCCAGGAATACATAGTAGCAATATGATTCTCCCGCCGCACACAATTCGATATGGATGGTACTCTCATGTCGATGTGTTTGGATCTATCAAGGAACACCGGATTAGCCGAGAGTTTAATGCAACTTGCTATCACAATAAATCATGCGTAGGCTCCAAGTGTGAACCGAACAACCCAACCGTACCTTTCTCATCCACATGGTCAGCATGCGCCCAAGCTTGTCGCTACATACTCACCCCTCTCGAAATGAGTGCCAATGCGCATATTTGCCTTACCGACGAAGAAACCCATTGCTTTGACCGACATCGAAGATCCCTCCAGCTGTGTTCTTTTTTTTCCATTGGGCTCCCCGCTCAATATGCATTCGTGAAGCGTGCCACCACCCCTCATCCTCCCTCTGCTCCGTGTACTCACGTTTCGTTATCCCGACGCGGTGCCTTGGCATAATGCAATACATGCTTTCCCGTTTCTAGAAGAGCTTGGTAGGCTTAACCATAGCTTGTGAAAGTCGTTAATAGTGACAGCATATATTTGTCGTGTATTGACCCGTATACATACAAATTCCCACCAACTCGTCGATAAAAGGGGTCCACTACCTCTGTCAAGCAGACTCCTCCTTCTCCTCCAACCTCCGTGAAGAGGAGTATCAACAAAGCTTGCAGCCATGCATGCTGAACTTCTCCAATATTTCTTGGGCATACCACCCCGAGAAACAAACAACCCATCGCTATCGCTGGGCCCCCCCCCCCTCTAATCTCAGTAAACAATGAAGGAGGCTTCAAGTCCTTCATCTTCAAACTTTTGAAAAGATCCTCTTTCATGAAAGTACTGGCCGGCACCATCACCCATCAAAAATCCCATCATATACATACAAGACAATGATCAGCAACTTCCTCCACCACAATTCGCATAGGTTAGGATCCACCATCTTTGGAGAATCCAAGTTCCGGGTGAAATAAATGTTCATTCATGTGTACCAAGCACAAGGAGAACAATCCGTATAGTGCTCTCTGAGTCTCATTACGCGACCTATTGTTGAAGATCTCGAAACCTTCGTGCCAATCTATGCACACCTCCTCCTCAATGACTCGTCGAGAATCTGCGCCGCATCCACTCCGATGGGATGTGCCACCCCATCCGCGCCGAGAGAGCCAGGACCGTCCGTATGGAAGAGCACTGCGATGTGCAAAGGTCTCTCACAATCGACCCCCTCTTATCCTGGTGAGAGAAGCTCGAGGAAAAAATACGCGTCTTGTACTTTCCACACTCCTCCCGACCGCCCGCCTACTCTAGATCCATCGCGAACCCCCACCACCGATTTCCCCCCCCTCCGCCCGCCGGACAACATTCTATGCACTGCTTCTAGCGTGACAACCGATACTTTCACCAGACTCTACCCATGCAAGGTCTCACAGCCTTCCTCGAAAGAGGATGGCTCACACGACATATTTTCTCACAAGAGCCGTGTATCCGTACCGTCCTGACCTGCCTATGTTCGTTACCAGTCGTAGTCCCACAACCTTCTCGCACTGAGCTGCACGGCCACCGTAGTGCGCTGCGCTCGATGGCTGGTACCGCATGAGTGGTCTTTCCACTCCATGAACTTCTTGTGGCGAATCCACATACGAAGCTCATCCTTAGGAACTAATAGCCCCCCAACCGCATGCAAGTGGCTCCCTATCAAGCGAATAATCGCATGGCTTTCTCCTCTCGAAATTTGATATCCCGTCGTGCCGCCTGCGATCGTCCGGAAAAATACACACGAGACAAGCGACGTACCCCAAAATATTCCAACTGTGGTCGGATCAGTTTTCCCCCGCATCCTTCGCGATGGCGGGCAGACAGTGGAACCAAAATTCGAAATGGGAAACACGTTCCCCTTACCAAACGCCCTCCTATGCAGTACTCATGCCAAGTATCTTTTGTGAGGACAACTCGTTCTGCTGACACTCAGCATTGCATGCCTCATCCCACAAGTGAAGGCAGCCCTCGATCATGCAACATCGCCCGCACTCCACGACGCAACAGAAAGCTCGCCGCAGAACCCCGGCTCATTTAACAGGGTGCGATGAGCCTTCCGAATCCTTTTCCGCCGCAAAATCCTTGAATTCAACAGGATGAATTCACCACCATTGTCGCTCTTCCGAAGAGACTTCACATGCTTCTCATTCCTTCAACCAGCGCCTTGAACCCGCGTAATCCTTGAGTATGTCTCTACCTCTTTTCTTTGCATGAAGAAGATCCAACTTCTCCAGAGAAATCATCAAAAGATCGTTGTACTTGTGCTTTATCGTCGAAGCCATCGAGAAAGCGTCCACACATCGTCCTAGTAGTCTCCTTCAAGGATCGTCGTGGCACGTACTCGTCCTTCTCGTGAAAGGTGGCTTTCTACAAATTTTCTCAAGGCACAGCCCTCGCACTCGATCTCACCACAGAGTGTCTTCAGGGAAGCCTCCAGCGAGAAATCGCCGCAGCTTTTTCACACCCATGGCAACAGTGGCCCAACCTCCTGCCACCGCTCATCATCCCGCCACCACCTTCGCCTACGCGCCGCTACAGCCATCTACTTGTAACCGACAGTTGCCCTTAACCGAACCCCTACTTCCCGGGTTTTCCATTGTCTTACTACGAGAAATATTTTCCTTCTATCAAGACCACACTAGCACTTTTGTTTTCAACATTTCACACAGCAGACCGCATTCTTCTTCAATCCCTGAACATGCATCACTTCCTTCGTTCAGCGGGTTTTTCTCGTACTCCCTCTCAAAGGAAACAACGATACTCGCCGCATCGTATCTACCATCATCATCCATCTCGCTGTGCACTCCGTGATCTTTTCATCCAGACTCCAGTGACCTCACTCTCGGCTGTGGAAAGACCACCATCAAGAATCCATCGATCTCAATAAATGAGGCCGGCTAACGATTAGCAACCACTAAACCCACATAAGGCCTTCTGCCTGGCATCTTAGCTGCTTATTTTTCTTCTTCTCGCGACAATTTGTAAAATAATGTCCGTACAGGACAGAAAGCATCACCTCGGGACATGTCTTGCTTTTTTCCCTCGCACCCGGGAATGAGAATATTTTTTTGCTCTTCCCCTTCTTTTTCTTTGGCAGCCAAAGCCAATTTTCTTCATCGTGCCTTTGATGAAGATCCATCCCCATTTCCGCCCATTCCCTCGACATCCCACCAGCCGCCCCATCCCCGGAAATTTCTCTCCACCATTGGGATGTAACCGATAGGCATGCCAACCTTCGAAGACCAAGGAGTAGCCAAGCCGCCACCCCATCATCGACAGCCACCTCTGACACCTTCGGCCATCCCTTACTGGGATGAACTTCTCGGAGGTGCTCGACATACTTTTCTTCATTCTTGAACCAGTTATCCTTGAGCTAACCTTCCCGCCGGTCACTCTTGCTTTGGAATAAATCGTACGAATGCTTTCTTCTGCGATAAAGTATGATAAGCTTTTCCACACGCGGATACAATATGATCCTTCACTAGTAATTTTCCATATTTTTCCATCTTATTTTTCCAAGCCTCAACTTGAGCAAAGACTCGCAGGCTTTGTGATCTCGCCCCCTATGAACTCCTTCGCCCATTATCACTAAACAACACCTCCATTCTCACCTTCATACGACACCAATCACTCCTCAAGAATGTATTCACGAACCCGTTGAAAGGAGATTTTATCACACTGAAGAAAACCGCTCAAATTAAATTCTGTACCGCCACCCCGACCCACCAGCCTCAAACTCGTCAGCCTCCGATCTCGTGAGAAAAACATTTTCATACGAGATCACCCGTAGGGTCTGATTTTATATCACCACAATAGTAGGTGATGATCCAGAGGCTACCCTGCCTGGCAGCATCATTACCAAATAATTGTAATCACCGTGTTAGATCCAGTGACCAATTCCTGCCCTCCGATACCATGTAGAAATTTACAATAATTTGCTAATTATTCACCGAGATTATCCTTGGCCAATACCTTATTGAAGTCATGTACACATAACCTCTTCATAAATGATCATCAATAAAAGTGGAAGGATATAGTTTATGCGCTCATATTAAATACACACACACACTAACATTATGATGGGGTCGGGGAAATTAATACGAAAACCCCCAACTATCCGTATATTATAATGATAGAATTATGCTGTTTATATATACATAAAGCTTCCTACAGCCTTCCGCATTATCTCAATACACACAAACTAGTATGGAAAGTGAAATAGTCACAGCCTTCAAATCTCTTCAAATCGCTCGCGCTTCATCGTACAATTCAAGTTGATTAATGATGAGATCCAAGTTCGAATCCCATCGGCTCCAAATCGGCGCAACCCCTGCCAGGCTCCGCATCAATGTGTGCAAATCTCATGCACACCAATAGCTCACAACTAATAGTAGACTCACCCTCACCCACCTCTAACACCGGTCTCTGTCGAATGTAATAATCACAGTTCTTAGTTGAATTATGAGTTATAGCTTAGTGAATTAATTATTAATTAACTCACACCACTCATCACTAGTGTATTTGCCGCTTAGACTGTGTTGTAACCAGTCTAACTAAGTTAAACCTAACACAATCAACACCTGCCTCATCAACTTCCCTGCCCTGCTACTTGAGTTCTAACCGAAGTCAACCATGCAATAGCTCAACTAACCCTTAGGTGTATTTTCCTCACAACACACACAACCCAAGCAACAACCGAAGTGTTCAAGATAGAAAATATAATGTTGAGAGAAATAATATTATTAAGGGTTAATAATATTTAATCGTTCTATTTTTGTGCCTTTAGCGCCCAAAAAATAGAAACCGCCCACTGTTTAAATATAGAGGTCTATCTATTTTTACTAACTCGACCAATCATCCATAAATAGCATCTCAATCTACAGACTATGATCCATATAAGCTAAAATATGACATAGTTCAGAAAATACATATATAGTTCTAAAAAACAGACTTTTGCTGTAAAAATATTCTGCGCTCACTTATGAAGGCGACTTCTTATTTCACTAAGCTTCCATCATCTTGTTGTATTTTCAACACCCTCTTACATTGAAAATGGAGTGTCTTTCTCTCATGAAGGCTTTCCACATATATTTCTTCAGCACTTTCCATGAATCTCACTATTCTGGTTACTATTTCTTTATATGCGTCAAGTAATGCAAACATCCATCGAAGTGGGCTTAGGAACATCAATTTCGATGGATTCCTTCAAGCCATTATGTTCAAGCACCGCCTTCCTTCCTATCCTTCCATGGAAGCTATTTTGTAGCTTCTCTAGTGCATACTCTAATCCGAAACCATGGAAGCCATTTCGATAAGCTTACTCAACCTGCGCCATTAAGAATGCTTTGCAAATTGAATTGTTTCACCAACAAAAAATCAGCATCGCTTCAATATTACAATATTTTTTTCTTCGTTACCATGTAGAAATTTAAAAATACTGTGATTTATTACCTGATTTCCTAATCTAAAAATTATATCCACTATTAGATACATAATCCTTCTACTTAATTTTCATGGAAATTCTAATCTCCTACTACAAACACATGAAGAAAAATAAATCACACATAACAAGATGTTTTACCTAAATAATAAATCCTAAAACCCCAACTATCAATGTATCATGGATCATGAAACAATCTCATACAAATCTCTACTCCAAGAGCTCTCAAGATAACATACAATTGTCTTACACTCGTAATAAAAAAATTGGCTCACACATGCACCAATTTACTTCTCCCCGACAAACTCGCCCACTACACAATACCGCGCGAAGATCCCAAATGAATCTAATATTTCTACTGTAGCTACGCAATCATCATTCACATCTCCACGTTTGGTCACACTTACAACCACTATAATCACAACCGGGATAATCTAGCCAGCACTCCTACCATTCCTCCACCGGGTTCCATTGATCCGATATGCATGTAGTTAACAAGATAGCTTCTCAAGCCAGACTCCGTATTGATTACATTGTGGAATTAATTAAATAATTAATTCACCGTATCTCTCACTAGTGTATCTTTGTTAAGCACTAGTTACAACTAGCACAACTATGTTTAACCCGTTCTAAGTTAAACTAAATAACAACTCACATAACTACTCTTCCAACTATTTTACAAATCTTATCACCTTGCCACAATGAAGTCCACCGTGCATGTCCCACCAACCAACCTTGGAACCTTAATTCCTTCAATCAACTCAATAATAACAATTAACTAAATCGAAGTGATTCAAGAGAATTATTAATATTATCGTCCACCCACATACATTAATAATCGACATGTTATCTATTTTATGTGATCTATAACAGACTCTTTACCAAGGAATTAAAAAAATATAATCTCATCTATAAAACAGAATTTTCTCAACCATCTACAACAGAATCCCGCTATAAATAGAATATGCTCATCATTCTAGAACCGTATATACACGAAAAATAATTTCATATGCCCCGTCTTAGTGTAGGTGTTTGTTTTTTTTACTAGATTGCATTTACCTGAATTCAACATAACCACAATCAAGGAAAATAGAGGATATTATAAAGAGGCAATAAAGGGAGAAAATTTGGAGCGTGATAAATTGGGGAGATGTAGTAAACCCTCGAGAAGAAATCGCAGAAGGCCCAAATTTAATTAATCTACATTAGCTCCACCATTCAAACCCTAGGAAATTGGACCATATTGATAAATAAACATTCTCTTAATATGCTCCGGATAGGTTATGAAGGAGAAACCCAAGAACTGTGGAAGATAACAAGAATATCCCTTGGTAAAAGGAAAAGGGATACATAATGAAGCAATGTGCAGTGACACCATGGACTATAAGCCAAGAATACCATATATACAATAAACAAATAAATAAGAACTGTTCAAGTGACAAAGAAAGAAACATTAAACAGCCACCACAAAAGACTCATACGCTCCTTTAAGGACGTAATTGAAAAAATTCTAAAGATGTCAAAGGAGGTTCTTCCTCCTGTGAGGTGATTACTTGTTTCCACACACAAACTGCAGACATATTACATACTACAAGACAAAGAAAAATCAAATTAATAATTATATAAACGAATAAGATTTTCATGGGCAGATGGAAAGGACAAGATTTTCACTATACAAAAAACATCTGCCCAGAAGAGGTTGCTAATCATGCAATGACTATGGACATGTATCAACTCAATGGGGACTAGGAACCCAAGTTGAACCAAGAAAAGACAGAAATGAAAATACTACCTCAAGAAAAAAAGATGAGGGTGGCAAATTATCAAAGACACAAATAATTTCCAAAGCTATTGTTATTCATGCAATGAATTTGAACATAAATATGTTGAATGTAGACTATGTTAAAAAAGGAGCACCATTCTATACATCACCTAAACATACTTGCAAAATAATATGTTATGTGTGCCACAATCTTTGACACAGAGAAAATGGCTCCAAGATACCATATACATTAAAGGAATCTAGATAGATGATGGAGCCAAATCAAATTAGACCAAACTGAATAAAAAGAAATGCAAGACATAATAGAACTCAGCAACAAAGTATGGAAGAAGAAGAAAAATGGCTAGCTCCGTTACTTTAATGACATTTTTGAATCCATCAAGGCCTCAGTGGGAGCTTACTCTAGAAGCAACATCGATATCCACTAATGATAGACAAGAACATCTTATGGGAGAGAATTATAAAAATTCCACAAAATTGTCAAGAAGAGTTAAGTTGAAATAAGAAGAATCCAAAAGTTCGTGATGGGAAAGGACAATTCTCCGGCGTACAATTATAGAAGAGGAAGATATCACATTCAATAGCTAACATATCGATGGACGAATATAAAGCAACAAGCATCCATGGTGATAAAGGGAACATCACTCATGAACTTGGAAACTTAGAGGACATTACACCGTGTGTCTCACCCAAAAGTGTTAATAATGAAACAACATTCTTTTAAGAAGGATGAATAAGAAAAGTGTTACACCAAGTGCTATTAATGACTGCTGGTATTATACGTGTTCTCAGATCATAATTTCATGATATGCATCATGGTGGTATGGTAGAACACCATGAAGTATTCTACCTATCAACATTATAGTATATGTGGATTAAGCTCGTTGCTCTAATTATTGCAAAGTATCTTTTTTATTGTAAATGCTAGAGAATGTTTAGTTGCATTATTAAAGTACAGCACATAAAAGTGCCAAAGGATCATTATATTGTTTGGTGACGAAGTGTTATATTGATCATTGGAAGCGGTATCTATTCTTGGATATAATTTCATGCCCTTCCTCAAGTCAAGAGTGGACATATCTCGTGCCTCTTTCAAGATCATTCATAAAGTTGTGTGAAGTTTGTTCACGAGACTTTACCCAACAAATTGAACAGGCTGCCAGCATCATTATGATAGAATAATTGAAGTATCCGAAGCATGACAAAGTTAGCTGTGGTTAACTTTAATGCATTAGTTTGTGATACCACATGATTATCCATTATCAGAAAGGAATTGCGTATATTTCACCATCACAGAGATCACCTGACTAAAATACTCTGTGTCAAAACAAATTTATAGTTGGTAGGGAAATTTACAAATGCGTTGAATGTATCTAGCTCAAGGTTTGTTTAAACATATTTCCGTACATAAATAACTGGGTCCTTTTAAAATCAAATATATTGCAGAAGACACAAGAAGTTGTAAGCTCTTTTCGACTCATTTTTCACATCAACATCAAGGGCTTGCTCGTAGTGATTATATCTTTCTTAAGTCTAGCACATATCACTAATTATCAAGTAGTAAGGGACAAAAGAAGGAAACATTTTGCAGACATGTTTAGTTCATTCCTAGTTTTGGGATAGCATCAATTTGTAGCATATTCATATGTATTCTATGATTTTCAAAGCTGCATTTAAGCAATGCTCAGATATCTTGAAGTCCGAAATGCACCCAACGATGGTCTACTACACCTTGTAATGTTGAAGCAATAAATAAATGCTTATGTGTACAGAAAGAACACCATTTGTATTCAATATCAAAAGTAGAATATAATGGTGGATTAGGTGTATTCATTCAAATACAAAAGGATTCATCAAGTGTGTATTTAACAGACAAAGGAGTGTGTGTATTCATTTTATACATTTAAAGCATTAGAACAGGAAGAATTCTTATAACACAACCGAGAGAAGTACTAAAAATGATGGAAACCACATTGGAAAATGTGTAAATCTTTTCCATCGATAGTTGCAGAGGAAAGGTTTGGAGAAGGTAGTGTACTTAAAAGAAGAGGAGGAAGAAAGGCACTTCTCATAATGAAAGGATAAGTATGGAGGAAGTGCTTCCATCAATGCCAAAGGGGAGAGACTGTTGGAAATATTTCCATTGATGGAAAATGAGGAAGAAAGGAGCAACACCTCAATTATTATTAAGAAAAGACAGAGAAGCATAAAAATAAGGAAAATTAGAAGATCGGCAATGATGCATGAGAAAGCATAAAAGAAAGGCAAGAGGAGTAGCTAGAAAGAGCAGGATTCAGACCATTAGCAAAGGAAAAGGACAGAGAGAGGAGAACCATTACAATCAAAGGAGAAAATGCAACAAATGCGTTTAAGGAATCAAAGGAACAATGGCAAAAGAAAAGGGAGGTTAAGGCAAAGAAGAAGCAAAGGAGAAGATCATGAGAAGAAAATGTCAGAGAGATAACAAATATATTTAATAAGGACAAAGAGGCAAAGGAAAATAATGAATGAAAGGTCAAGCTCACAATTTTGTACGAGAACAGCAGCAGAGGGTGTGTAGTTGAACGGTTCAAGTCAAAGTTGCGTGTACATAATGAAGTCTCATATGAATATGAATATGAACGAAGTTCCTATGAAATTTGTTGGAGATCAAAATATGGTAGAACAAAGCTTTTTGCTGCATGACTTACGAACAAACATCACAGTCGATGGAACTGGACAAAGTGCTTCCAAGTCACACAAATGATAGTGAGTGATGGACTCGACTAGGATCACAGAAGACACGCTGGCACACATCGCAATCATCAACGTTTATATTGATATGGTATATCGGGCGATATTACACAGATGAGGAGCCATGTATGTCGGTGGATAGTTCATGTGCATACTGCACCGCGTACACATAATATTTAAGATAGAAATGTAACCTCAGGAAGTATGGCGTTATTATACGGGGAGAACTACAAAAGGAAGCGGAAGAAAACTTACAAGCATGTTTAAGTTTCTGATGCGAAGGGGATGAGCCATGTTCGTGTGAAGGTCCTTGCACACGACAGCTCATGCACAGGGTATGCGCTTAACATAGAAATGTAAACCTGCGGCCCCATATACTGCGCACATGTAACGTGTGCACATGCGGATGGCATGGTAAGAGATTATGTGGCAGTGACGTGGCGATGATGTTGAAACAGATTGATGATGTGGAAGTGACAGCGCATGACATGGCACAGCATTGACAATGGCACATGGCAAGGTGACATGACACGATGATGTATCGACATGGATCTAGCTCCCATGGATGTACATTGCAAGCCCAGGAGGATAACACACAAGAATCATGTTAAATTCAAGTGCGAAATGCGATAATATTACCTGATGCAATATAATTCAAAGCTAAAAGTCTAGAGGATTTAATGTTTGGCATGGGACCCATTTTGATATTTCACATCGCTATCAATGATTCTTATATTTATATGTTGCTTAACAAGTTCATTGCGCCTGTGGTTAGGGATGTTAAGGCGCCCAAGCTATATGTGATTGCATATCGCACATGACAAGAGTAAACTTGTTGCTTTGAGCTAAATATTTAGACAGTAAGGGTAGATGCGATGTAGTCTTTCCAGATTTGTTGCAAAGAAGCTAAATCCGTAAGTAAGGCCTTTTTAATAAGAAATCGCATTGGAAGGAAAAGAATATTACGTAAAACCAATGGAATGTTGAAAATGACGTGGATAGGTGGACATACATTAATCAATGGTAAATATGAATTTATTTAAAGTCTTGGTTTAATGTGTTTATTTTTTTTATGAAGAAAACCCTAGAAGTGGAGGTCTATATTTTGGGTAACAGAAGAAAAGGCTTGAACAGGAAGGAAAGACTATGGTAAGTAAAAGTTCAGGCACGTGGGTTCGACTATAGAGTAATTGTGTATTGCAACCGATTAATAACAAAAGTGCTGAACACGGCGATGAGATTGGCAAGTGACCCGACATAGAGCAAAAGGAAAATTTGAACGTTATGTGAAGAGACACATGTACCATGGGTTGACCGAAGGTTTAAACACCTCAAGGTAGAGCTTAGCATTAGGAAAAGAAGGATGTTGAACGCGACAGCAAGAGAAGGAAGGTAATGGATGATGAAAGGAAGCAGGAAGCATAAAGTTAGAAATATAACAAAGAGAACATAAAAGACAAAGGGACAACGGGAAGAAAGAGACAAAATGTGACAGCAAAGCTAAAAAGTTGAAAGGGCTCAATTGAAATATTTTTGATGAATGTCAATTTATTGAGAGTATTTAGTGTTATTTGTGATGCAAAGGCAAGTCTCAAGGCAAGAAATTGATACCAAAATAAATATATATTGTTGTGACATTTTGAATATGATGAGAGGAAACGAGGTGGTGGAAGGAAAAGGGCTGCGCTAACCACTTAACATTCACAGCAGAATGCAAAGATTCAAGGTGTTATCTCTAGAAGGATAAGGATAATGTTCATATAGAGGTTAGAGAGTTATTAATGAGAGGAGACAGAGACAGTACATCCAGAGTCGATATGAAGAAGAGAGAAGCGGAAAGGTAACAGACAAGGAGAAACAAAGCCGATATCCATGTACCAGTACATTTTAATGTACCCTGAGGAGACACATCCATATCGTTGTAGATTATTATTATCTATTAAATTAGCGAGAGAGAGCCTCGTGGGTGGTAGGATATACAAAATAGATGAGAGCGAGCTTTCGTGTAAGTTGTAGTTATAAATTGAGGTAGTAGTCTCTGCGAGGTTGAGCCTACAAAAATTCGTATGTGAGAGGGCGCTGAGCTTGCCTTTCGCATCACAACAATAATAATATGTGGTTTTATCCTCATGGGTTTCCACTTACATCTGTTGTCTAAAACATATGACTATGTTTTGATGTATTTATTAACTTGCTTATCACTTGCTACCCACATATACGACTTTTTTTTGATTAATTATTAAGTTGCTTATGAAATGGAATTGTAAATAATTTTAAATGAAAAAATTTTCAAATGTCCATGAGCTACCAAATCGATTCACCCCTCTCATTTTAGCTAAGGGTTCATCAATTGGTATTAGAGCCGCTTCCTTAGTAATAGTTTTCATCAATCGAAGGAGGTCCTAGGTCCCCAAAATGCATAGCTCAGAAGGATGCTCAACAAATAAAGCTCTGTCATTACCCTGAAGAAACTATGCTTTTTGGAAAAAGGCACTAGGACATACTTAATGTCTCTAGGAATTAAAGTTTGGGCTGTAAGAAAATATGCACCAAAGGATGTAGATATTGATGAAGAATCCGTAAAAATTTCCGAGCTAATGAAAGGAAATGAATGAATTATTGATGATAAGTGAGCTAGAATTTATTAAAGCACAGAACAATACAGAATACCTAAACATATCCTGGATACTTAGGAAATACATTCATGAGGGAGATACAAGGTGACATATATTCAAACCATGCCACACAGAACTCATCGAAAAATTAAAAATGAATGAAAATGAAGGAGAACATTATTCTGGAGTCAAGAAGTTATGAATATCATGATAGGCCTAGAGTAAATAGCACTAAAGAAAATGCTGTGGTATACCATGCTGAGATATCTACCACCTAGGTTTAATGCTAAGGGTTCTACCATAAAAGAAAAAAAAATTGGGAAACTCACCTGAAGTGAACCAATTTACTTTGGCAACCTAACAAATATCAAGAGACTTCCTAACAGAAGACAAAATGAGGGAGGTTTTCTTAAGGGCAAGCATATGCATAGAAGAGAATAAAGGTACATGCTGTGGATCTAATCTTATAAGAAGCTAAATTTTTTAGAATATTGGAGAGGCACATGGGGTACAAAGGTAAACTTCCTTCTAACCTCTTTTCCACCAGGAAGAGGCATTTTTCCCCAAAAATGTCCAACAAGAGAATATAGAATCAACCTAAAGGAATGAGAAAAGCATCTCCTATAACATGCAAGTAAAGAGAAGAAATTGAAAGAGAAATTCATATTTATGCTTAGCAAGACAACAAAGTACCGAAAGCTCGTATGAACTCTCAAAATGAAGAAGGAACTTCCGAATTTGTCCTGATGTCCGCATGGGAAGAGCCCGAAGATGATATTCGTAATATATGAAGAGTGAGTGGATTTCCTGAGGGGGAGTTGATAAGTTCCTAAAGGAAATTGAAAACAAAATTAAGAGTAAAATAATAAAAGAGATCTTTCCGAAAATATGCAAAGGTAGAACCGTATCTGCAGACCTTATTAAATTTAAAGTTTAACTAGGAGAATTAAGGAAAATAGAGGATATTATAAAGATAAAATAAAGGAGAAAAAATCCTGACATGATAAATAAACATAGCAAGCATAAGGAAGAAATCAGAGAAGGCCCAAATTGAATTAACTATAAATATTCCAAAAATGAAAATCTCTTAGATGTTGACCGTATTCTAATGCTCAAGGACATCTCTCATAAAGGTCAGAGGAAGCAAAGGAGAAACTCTGTAAATCCAAGGTAGAATATAACAAGATTATTTTTATAAACAAAGGATAACAGAAGCAGTGAAAGGGAATCCATGACTAGAAGCAATAAGATCAAGGATGAAGAAGAAAACAACAAGCAGAACCTCAAGTGACAAAGAAAGGAGAAATGAAGAAATAGTCAACTACAAAAAGGCATACGCTCCTATGGATGAATTGAACAATTTCTAAGATGCCAAAGGAGCTTCCTTCTCCCTGTGAGAAGTATCAATTTTTTTTTGTCTCGCTACAAACCGAGACATATTGCAACACATCGTAAGACAAAGTAAAATCTAGTCTAGCCGCAAAATATGTACCAATAAGAGGAATTCCTCAAGAAATTATATGGAAACGAAAAGCTTACCGTATACACAAATCAATTCTATGGCTATTTTTATTCATGCAATGACTATATATGTAGCAGCCAGTCAAAAGACTAGAGAACTAAATTTTAATGAGAAAAATACACAACATAAATGTATAAATACTACCTACAACAGGTAAGATGGAAAGGATAAAGGCCATTTGTGCATGCAAATAATTTCCAAGGTTGTTATTCATGCAATGAATTTGGAACAAATCTATTCAATGTAAACTTTGTTAAAAAAGGAAATGACAAATTATATCAACAATGACACCATAAATACATATGTGTCCTGCATGGACATAAACCAAATGACCCAGCAACCACATAAAGAACGACTTTAGACAGATGATGGAATCAACCAAATCGTACTCAAACCGTGAATTAAAATAAAATGTTGACATTATAAGGAACCCCAAAAAATTATGGAAGAAGAAGAAAAATGGGGAGCCTATTACTTTAATGAAATTTTTAACCATCATAGTTTGAGGGGTGCTGCTCTAGGAAAACGCAGACATTCTAATCAAGGATGTATAAGAAGAAACATCCCAAGGGGAGAGTTGTTCCAAACGTCCCCAGAACTACAAAGAAGATTTGCTTGGAATATGAATAGCTAAAATTTCGGGATGGGAAAGTACAAATTTCTCCTATGAACTACAGAGTAAGAAAGAACACCGAAGCATTAAATATTGTTTGAAGATTATGATGCAAAGAGTAAAGAATCAATCAGCGTGCTTAATAAAGGAACATCGCCACAAACTGGAAATTAACAGTGACATTAACGTGTTTCTCACTCCAAGTGTTGATAATTAAACAAAATTATTTCTGGTATGATAATAAGAAAAGTGTTATCCCAAGTACATATTGATATAGTGATACAGTCCCTAAGATCGTAATGTTATGGTATGCATCATGGTGGGGTATGGCATAAACACATCGATGTAGCTATCTTGCATATCAACATTATAAAGGCATGTGATTGCTTTGGTTTCTCCGATTATCAGCATCTTCGATTGTAAATGCTGGAGAATGACGAGTCGCATTATTAAAGCATGGAAAGGTCATTAAAATTGCCAAAGGATCATTATCTTTGTTTTCATTTGAAGTGTGCGATATATCGAGCATTAAAGAAATATCTATTCTTGGACAGAATTTCATTCCTTCTCAAGCCGCATACATATCTTTCGGGCTCTCTTATTAAGATCATTCATAAATTCATGTGAAGTCTCATGGTCGAGATTTCGATTAAACAAATTGAAGATGTTTTGGTCAAGATCATTATAGAACAAATTCTAGCATTCTAAGCATGATGGGCTAGTTGTGTTAATTCATCACAGTTCAAAGAGTCTATTATTGATTCATTTAATATTACTTCGTAAGAAAGGAAATGTTGATATTTCACCATTACATAGAGTCCGATCACAAATACCTCCCGTGTGAAAATGAAATTATATAGTTGTAGTGAAATTTACCAATGCGTTGAATGTATCTAGGCCTAAAGGTTTGTTTGAATATGCTCTACAATATTAAAGGTGTTAGTCCTTTTAAATTGAAAGATATTGTCTAATATTACAATAAGTTGTAAGCTCGTCGACCTATTTTTCACATCAACATCTAGGGCTTTTGGCTTGTAGTGATTATATATTCAGCACCCCAGTACATATCACCACTATTAAGCAAGAAGGGAAAAAGCACAAACATTCTATGGTGACACGCCTTACAAATATTCCATGAGTTTGGGATAGCATCAATTTGTAGCATATTCACGTAATCTCTATGATTTTCAAAGTGTTACCTCAACAATGCTCGTATATCTTATGGAGTCTCTGTAAAGTAAACACAATGATGGTCTACTACACTCTTGTAATGTTGAAGTGCACACAAATCAATGCTATGTGTATCATAAAGCAAAACACCTACTCAGTAAGTGTTAAGATCAAAAAGAAGTAACACAATGGTGGATTAGGTGTATTCATTCAAATAAAAAAGCACCATCACAAGCTTAATGAATATATGGAGTGTGTATACTATTTCCACATCAAAAAACCTCTAATGAAGAATACTGGTACACAACCTTATGAGAGAACTATTGAAATGATTGAATCTACATTGGAAAAAATTTTAGAACCCTTTCCATTAGATGTCAATAGTATGAAAAGTATAAGAATAAGAAAGGCACTTTTTGAAAAATCGGAAGAGGAAGAAAGGCACTTCGCAAAATGAAAGGGGAGGAAGTGTTGGAGGAAGTGTCATTAATGGCCACAAAAGGTGATGTTAACGGCTGGAAATATTGTCATTAAGGAAAAGGACATAAAGGAGCCGCACCTAAATTATCATTATGAAAAGCAAAAGCAAAGAAAAAAAAATAAGGCAAAGGACTCCATCATAATCATGCATTGAGAAATCATAAAGCAAAGGAAGAGGAGCAAGAAAGAGGCAAGGAGAATCACTAGACCATTAGCAAAGGCAACGAGTAGGAGGAGAAACATTAGAATCAAAGGAGAAAAGGACACAAAGGGTATAGAAACAAAGAAGAATAAAGTAGCAAAGGTATCATGGAAATGAAAAGAGAAGATCATGAGCAAAAGAAATGGGAGAAAGACAAAAAAATTATAGAGCAACACAAAAGAGGCAGTAAAGGAAAATTGTGAATGAGCTAGGTCAATCTGCATTATTTTTCATTCCGTGCATTAGTACTAGGAAGCATGGGCCCAACGGCCTAGCAATGTTGCGTGGATATAATGAAGATTGTGTCATGAATAACAGGAACAGAGTTCCTATGAACTTCGTTGGGAGATAAAAGTATGGTAGAACGAGTTTATTACAAACGTGATTCTATTGAAAGAGACTGGGCAGTGGTGTGGGAACAGACAAAGAAGATCAAGTCACCGAAATGACAGCAAGTGATGGAGGGACCACATTTCACAGCAAGCAGGTGGCACACATCGCAAATGATAACTTATATATTTATGTGTTAAGACGTTGCAAGTTATATTGTTTAAGCAGATGCGATGAGGAGCTGTCGTGTTCGGTGGAGGTCCAATGTCACATATCATACATCGTATGTGGCGATATAATAGTTAACGACAAAAAAATGTAAACTTGCGAAGTTGCGATGGGATAAGGCACATAAATTGCAAAATTCATTCATATTCCGTTCCTCTTCATTCAAAAATATTGACCCCGAAAACAAAAGGTGCGGTGCGAGGAAAAATCATTCTCGCTTCCCGTGGTGAAGAACGTATTTATAATTCATAGATCTTCAATAAATTATATCATATCTATCTCACACTTTTATACGTAAATCAGAACATAAATAAATGTATTTGATATGGGCCTCTATTCCAAGGCTATTATGTTGCCACGAAATGTAAGTATATAGGTATGTAATTATTCCGTAGAATGAAAATAAATATTCATAGTGATAGTGAACCCTGAACTTATGAGTCTTATCCCCAAATCCATTAGGTTTGTTCATTTGGTTGGGGCTACCTACAATGATAGAAATATATGTAGGCACTTATGGGGTGTGATTTTCCCCCAAAAATAAGAGATTGAACTGCAAGGTAGTAATATGTCTGAAAGAAGTCCCCTTCCAACCATAACCATTCCAACGATACCCAATAGAGGTAATGTGTATCTTATTCCATGCCATCATTAGTAAGTTCCATTTACACTAATTTAATTTACACCTCCATTTCACATACAAGATAATATTTTTTGATGGAGCGGCTAGGGGATAATTATGAAGACAACTTCTGAGGCTGCTGGAAGTATCAGATAGGCCATAGGGAATGAGGTATAGTAGTTCCCAGTGTGAGGTTATAGAGATAGCACCCATAAAAATTCCCCTAGATAAGGTTATAAAAATGAGCACTTCATAGGTTGCATTTGTTCAAAGAGTTTGAGAGCCTTCTCATCTTCCCCATGTTGTGCATGTCCTCCAAAAATTGCAGTTCAGGCAACAACATCCCAATCTATGCTTCTGGATCTGCCAAGTTAGACTAGAACAATCACCTAATTCTATAGGGATGTCACTAAACGAAGAACCCATTGAAATTTCTAATATTTTAACACTCCTATATCTTTACACTTCAAGTCTTTTCCTTTGTTTATTCTCTAATGTGTAATTTCTATATTGTAAAACAAGAAGAAATTTTGCCATATTTCAAAATCTTCATGGTTGGACCGGGGATCCTCAGGATGTTATTTTACTCATATTTCAAAGCTAATTCTGAAGCATTAGGATCACTTTCAGACTACGCGATTTGGCTTCTAAGCTTTATTATAGTTTCTTATGTTATTCACCTAGGAGACTCAGGGTTCAAAGTAAACAGAGAAGTTTTTGTTCAAGTAAAAGCCTGACTTGGAATTGAAGAACTAACATCCTTACTACCAAAATTTCTTAACATAGAGATCTTGTAGCATCAGTGTGCCCAAATATGGGTAGTTATAAATATCCTCCAGTTTTCATTTATGTTTCACAATAAAGCTAATCTATAAATTTTAAGACCTAGAGATTGGGAGGAATGAAATATATTATACCCTATATTTTGTTATAAATTACCAGTTTTCGGCAAACCAAGGAGGAGTAAATAAATGAACATAGGTTTGAACCCATTGGTCATCTATTAGATTTTGAAGCATCTCAAAAAATATATTATTTAATAGTTTTTTTTTAGATTCCAAGTCATTAGGTTTGCACTTATTCTTACAATGTTGCTCCATGATATTGTGGTGAAAGTGTTAACGTAAGAAGAGAAAACCCTGTGAGAAAATAAATTATAACTTTCTGTACTTTTTGTCATACTACGTAAGAACTCCTCAGTTGATGTTAATTGCCAATAGTCATGCAGATTCTCCCACTGAATTAATGCATCAATGGTTGTTGTATCTTATCCGTTGTAAAATCTAATTCAAATGTAGGTTAAGGAATTATAGCTCTGATAGGTTCTTAAATTTTTTATTTAGAAGTTGTAATTAAAGACATCATTAGGAGACAATAAGGGAAAATTATAGAAATGTTATTTTGAGCTTTGTCTTCTAGTCATTGTAGCAATATTCCTAAAAAAAATCATTATTATGTTGGGATATTATTACTTGAGTTATATTGTGAGCTTCCTAGGGCATAATTTTGATTCAATTCTTTCTTCCTTGTTCAACTTGTATGTGTCTCATTTGAAGTTGAAGTACATGTTAATTGTGTCCTTAATTTTATACTCGACACACTCACCTTGTTTTTCTGCTTGACAATAGAAATATAACCACTATAACAGGGGTAGCATTGCTCTACTTGGGCTATGAGGTTTTATTAGCTTGAAACATAATTTTTTCATTTTCTTGTAATTTTGAACATCTTATGTCTTAATGTCTCGATGGAGGGCTAAAAACCTACCTAGATATACAGGACAACTCCCTTTTGCAGTACTTCATTGTTTTCTGAATCAGTGGGGAGTGTTCCTTAAAACAACTTTAGTTTTGTAAATATTTTAGGTCTATCTTTCCTAAACATTCACCTTCCATGCAAATAATCTCCTTACAACCATGCAAAAACCCTCAATATCCCATTAATATATTGTCATTTCCAAACCTCTTATATTAGTCCATAAATCATTAAGTTATATAACAAGGGATTTGGTGGAACTAGTGTCTACTCGCATGTATGCTTTTCCTAAAAGTTAAATATGAGATTATGAGCAATGTGCTGGTCCTGTTTTCTCAAACTCTAACATAGGGGGAAGAGTCATAACCCTAGCACGAGAGCCAATGAGAAACCATCAAGTAAGGGATGACACCCAATTTCACATTTGTTTCCTTGCCTCTTATTTTAATACTAAGGAAGGAACTTCCTAACCTGTGGGTTTTCCTATGAGTCAAACTAAGCTAGATCATGTAGTAAAGAGGAAAGGATTTTCTAGCTTGGCTTGACATAAGACTTGGTCAACAACTCTATTCATTATAAAGTAAAAAAAATCATTTATGTGTGAAAATGTGTATCAATTATGAATAAGTACAATATGTGTTGACTTAGGAGAACAATACTTATTCAAATTTATGCCTGGATATGAGATATTTCTCGGTGGACCATTCAAAGTGCTCAAATTCAATCAATGGATATAAAAACTAATGGCACAATTATTTACAAAGATGAATTCACATATCATTATTCATCATACTTATCCTAGCCCAATAGGAATAATATTTTTCATGATTGTAAAAATTAAGAAGGAGTGGCACTATCAGGAGTAGTAACTTAGATTAGAATAATGAAATAACACCAGTAATATTTGAAACAAGATCATGAATCTAATCATGTGTAAAATTTTTACTCTATTTTAGGAGAGAAGAACATAAGACATTTCAAATGTTTTAAATAATGTTCAGTTTAAAGGGAGTTCATAAACATCACAAATATCCAAACCTGACCATAGAAACATGACGTGGGCAGTGATGGAAATGTCGGTATAAATTTGAGGTGATGCTTATATGGAAAAATAAGCTCGGAAAACAAGTTTTTTAATCTCATTTGTCATTTATGTAATATAGCAATAAAGAGGTGACATGTAAATTACTTTAAGGATATGAAATTTTCCATATATAATACTCAGAAATGAGCAAATATCATCACATAACCACTAACTTCAAATCATCTTGAATTGAAAGTTATCATTGCAAACATTCATCCCTCGAACTTCAGATTTACAAATGTGTGAAGCAATGAGAAAATTCTTCGTTTTTTGTCATAGTTTAGATGTGTGTATTCCAAAATTAACAAGTGGTGTTTAAGACTCACAAAGAGTGTGATAACAAAGGAGATGTAATGTCATGCTAGCCACCAAAAGACACCATAAAAAATACCAAATATTATGTGAATTAAAATGCACCATTCAGATCGTTACAAGGCCAATAATTCTATGTTCGTAATAGTGTTAAGGATTGAAGATATGAATATAGTAATTATGAAATTAAACTTTATAACCACAATGTTTCATTAGTTATTGCATTTTCTCACTTGAGTACATACTTAAATATGTGTAATGTGTCAAAATACTTCCTCGAAGTGAAGGAAAACACTGATTTCAAATAGTATCAATGGAAAGTGAATAAATAAGGGCATACATAGTTCTTCAAAGAGGGATATTCAGAGTATATTTACTATTTTATCAG
Source organism: Pinus albicaulis (assembly GCA_034641835.2). NCBI lineage: Eukaryota > Viridiplantae > Streptophyta > Pinopsida > Pinales > Pinaceae > Pinus > Pinus albicaulis. The sequence continues at coordinate 1,008,324,423 of CM076581.1, read as the reverse complement.
TAGTTTGTAGCACACAATTATTACCAAATCAGTGGTGTTATTTTTAACCTCAAAATTATGTGATTAGAAAACACAAACTTTTGTAATAAATCGAGTTTAAAAAAAAACTCAGAACATACCCTCTGTTCTATCTAAGGCTAAGTAGGTACTGGATGATAATCTAAAGATGATGCACCTCAAATTGAGAGCATATTATTTGAATAAGGTACAACTGACTATTATCATTTTATATGAATAGCATTCTAATCACCAACCATGATGATATCAATGGCTAGAATTGGATAGTTTCGTGATGACTATTCTGGATTGTGCATATACCTATCTCCAAAATAAATTTGCCAACGACAAACCCAAATTACAAATTGACTAGGATGGCATGCCTTCATTATGATTCCTATGTTTAATATTGAAGGTTTGTTTTACAATAAATATTTGAGACCCAGGTCAAATTTCCATGGAATTTTAATATTCTGTACTACCTCTAATGTTTGAGCCTACATAGTGTTCCTACCTCAAAAAAATGACAATATTCAAATACACGTTTAGCCTTTTTTTTTTTTAACTTATTCCTTGTTCACATTCATATCCACAAAATTATGTTTCTCATTAGTTTATATCTCTACCCTCTTGTAGAGCTAGCTTTGGATTACCTAGCTATACTAGCTGCAAAATCATGCAATTACTTTATGTCACTTTTTCTCTTCCTCTGATGCTAACAACATCAATGTTTTCCTACCTTATGGAGCATATTTCACTTGTAATCATTATATATGTGATGGAAGTTATCTTACACAATACAACTCGAATTAATTTTTCTTACATATTTCCCATGATCTAAATTGAATTCCTTTGAGGAATTACCTAAATTTTAAAATGTTGAGATGTGGCCCTTTTCTTGTGGCATATTTGGTGGTTTTGCATTAGGACCAGTCTTATTAGGTGTTGCAGGGGAAATTTTACCAACAAATGGTTTTTATCGATTTAGATAAGGAAAGGGAGTTTCTGGTGGTTCTATGGTGCTACGTCCAATTGGAAATCTAAGTGTTCACTATGAATGGATCTATTATATAGTGATAAAATAAGTGCTCTTGTAGAAAAAGAGAAGAGGGTAGTTACAATGCATATTAATAAAATCATGATATAAATTATATTTGAAATTCTTATTCATGTTTTTCTTACATATTATTTTATGCTTTAATATCCCTTCTAATGCATTACAATTAATTATGGGTATTACCATTACAAAAAGAATGTTATACTTTTCTAATATCATGGAGCCAACATTGACACAAAATGCCATCCCTCCATTACTGAATGGTTCCACTGAGACTCAACCTCTACTCCAAATAATCAATATTGAGTCTGTTACCTCATTAAAAGCTATATCTTCACACTTCCACATCACTCTCTCTAATGGTATGCACCAACAAAATATTTTGCTACCATCTACATATAGCACACAGATTGCATCTAAAGACATCCAAATTGGCCCAGTCATTTTTCTTAAAAAAACAACTTCCACAGTGTCTCAAAACTTTTCGTAAGATTAAATTCTGAATTCAAGTTATTCCTTTTTTTTGTATTTCCATTCTTCTTGCATAACAAAGTATTATCCATTAATTTTTTATTTTTATTTTCCTTCATTCACAACAATTCCATTCCAGTTCTTGAACTTGAGTTTGTGCAACATAAAGTAGCTTTGGTTAAGGACTCATCAACACTATTACATGCAAAGGCAGGCGAATCCCAATCAAGCTCTTCATCAACACAAGAGATTATGACATTTATTGTGACCCCGTCAAATATGACCACAAGTACATTTTTATCATTCAAGGCACTCAATCCTTACAAAAATTATTCGTCAATCTAAGGTAGAGGATCAGCAAAGACAACCTTGAAAAATTACAGCACCGTGCATGGCTCTAGAAAAGTCTTTGGCTTTGACCTTATTGATCATGATAGAGATGCGATTCACCTTTCTTCATTTACTGAATTGGCTGAATCCATTTATAATCTAATCCAAGTTGGGAAACTATATATTGTTTCGAATGGAACAATTAAAAAAAGAAAAACCCAAACTACAACCACCTAAACAACAAATCGAATATTTACATATTTTTTGTGTCTACTGTTAAACCATGTTTGGAAGATGATCAAACCTTTTGTTATCAATGATTTCATTTCAAAACAATTGCTGAAATCAATTCCACAAGCCCAAAAACCATTTTAGATTTTATTGGTGTTGTTAACTCCACCTCACCTACTTCAACAATTCGAAGAAGAGATGGAACTGAGACACTAAGAAAAACACTCATGTTAAAGGACAAGTCAGGTTTTATAATTGATGCAATAATATGGGGAGATCAATGTGACTCTATAGGAAAGAACCTTATTGAATTATGTTCTTCTGAAAACCCACCAATCCTTGGTATCAAGGGAGTTCGTGTAATTGAATTTAATTGAATCAACATACAGACAGTCTCCACTACCACTCTTGTCATAAATCCAAACATAGAAGAAACTAAAAAATCAATACTTGGTTTCATGAAACATGTTACAACTCCTCATCTCCATATTTGAGTAGAAACTATAATGTCAACAGAAGATGATTCAGGAGATTACTTGCATGGAAGCCTCTGAGAAATTAATATGGGTTTTGGTTCGTTCCTCCGTGACTTCTCTACACATGGAGGAATTTTATTTTCTTGCATGTCCACTAGATTTCAATGGAAAGCAATTCATGAAAAAAGCAGTGCACCATTTTAACAATATTTGGCATTTTACAAAGTGTAACGGTGAGTTCCTAGAATGTGGCTATCATTACAAAATTAAATTCAAGTTACATGACCACACCGAGCACCTTCAAAATGTCACATATTTCAATGATGCAGGAAATGAACTAATGGGAATCACAACAAAATATTTTTTTCTTCTCTATATCAAACTAGTTGATCTTCAAGAAATCTGTGGGCGTATCTTAGGTCGCCTGTTCCTTTTGACACTTTCCATCAAAACAGAGTACTACAATGGTTTCGAGCAGTTGCAAACAATACCGATAAATTCAGAGGAAATTCAATATGATGTTGCATGCAAGGAGGTCCTTAAATACATTGACACATTGACCGTTTCACAACAATCTGTTATTCATGGCCTTTGAGATCCCTTATTATATGCACGAAATGCTATTTTTTGTACATGAAATAACGTCTTTGTATATATTGATGTTCCATACCATTCTAAAATACAACCATGACGTTGTGATAGACACTTTCTTTTACAAAACTCTTTTTTCAATAATTACAAATGTGTATATTTACCCTTTTACGATTTACATAATATACATACCGATGCTTGACACTACAATAGTGTGTTTTTTTGCCAATACTCTTGTTCAACATGTTTTCCAAAGTCAATTGAATCTCACTAGGACATGTATATGTTTATAAATCGATTTTTTATCCATTTCCATTTTCTTTCTATCATTTTATGATAGTCAATTATAAAGTTGAAACCGTTAAAAAAATGTCATACATTTCCTATGCATTCATAACTCAAATTTGTTTCACTTTAAATTACTCATGTCTTGTGCCTAACAAAAAATTATTTGTAATTTCATATATATGCCATCCGATGATCAAAATGTGGATAAAAAATCATAGCGGTGCCTTGTTTATGCTCAAAATAAAGATACAATAAATTCGTACCAACGACTTATTTATACAAAAAAAAAAAAAAAAAAAAAAAAAAACATACTTCTTCTGCTACACCCCTTCCCTTCTCAACTGCTCTCCCAAATATGCATACCATTTCACCCTACCTTCATAAAAACTAGTATAACCCCCCGCCCCCCCTTAATGAAAAACACCGTTGCTTTCGACAAAGAATAGATAAAATTTCTACATTGCATGTTTGCACACTATGCAAAGAATCATATCCAGGTATGAAAAAAACTCTTTCACATGGTAAAGTTTCTTGATTTCATTGTGCATCATCTAAATCTACAAATCCTTTCACTCATATGAACAAAATGGACCCTGGCGAACGACCATATGTCCTTCAAAATTTAACAAAATTTGAGGAAATTCTCATCGCACCTGTAAATCCCATTCTACAAGTAACATATGCCCATGGTGGTCAATATAAATATAGCTGCCATACAATCAGATTCCCTTAAGACATCAATACTATTACCAAATACCTACCTCGAATGGTTTATGAATTTGACATCCTAATTGTGAAAAGCCACAATCCTTCTGAACAACTTACGAATTCTTCGTGTGAAAATCACGTGTACTTGCAGCACTTGAATACAAAATCGTACCCTTGTAATGCCTATTTTTTTATTATTGTGCCCTTATATTATTATTGTTAGGTCGGCTAGGATTACATTGTGGCCCACTAGGATTACATTGTGGCCCCATGGACTCCTATATATAGAAAGGAGGTTTTGTAATTTGTATCATCTAAGAATTGTTCATTCATGTAATGTATTGGAGGTTTCCCCCTCGAAGTGGCTTATTTATAAGGCATTCATATCTATTTTCTTCTATTTTTGGAGTTGGTTTCACAACATTTGGTATCAGAGCTTTGGGATTCTAGGGTTTTGCTGCTCCAAACAGGTCATCGTGGAATTTTCTCTATAATTTTTTTTCTACAAAGGTTCAGAAGTTGAAATTGTTAGAGTGCGAAGCCAAAATCTTTAGGAACATCATAACAAAATTTTAGAGCTTGGTTCACAATATTTTCAGAGATATGATCTGTGGAGGGTAGGTCATTTTGCAGGCTCCTGAATTTAACCTAAACAGGTCATTGTGGCATTTTCGCTATAAATTTGTTTCTACGAAGGTTCAAAAGCTGAAATTTTTAGAGTGCGAAGCCGAAATCCTAAGGAACATTTTCGCAAAATTTTAAATCTTGGTTCATAATATTGGCAAAGATATGATTTGTGGAAGTTAGGGATTTTTCAGGCTTCTAAATTTCATCTCAAAGAGGCGATCATGGGAAAATATTCATACCTCTTTCTCGGAGCTTCGGATTGGAATGCTATAAAAAGTGACCACAAGTAAATGTATTTTAGTTTTCTTTCTATAAATTTTAGAGCCAAAGGAGGAAACAATGACACGTGGTAAGTCTTACAAGTTCTCTCTACTGAACCAGTCCATAATTGGGTCATTTTTTGGAGATTGGACATAAATTTGCCTTGAAGAACCCAAATCAGATAATACCTGTGGAATTTGAAAGAAGCTTTAGAGGGCTACTACAGGGCCGAATTTTAGATATTTAGGATCTGCAATTATAGAGATAATTCAATTTCAATATCAAGCTCCTCAAAAGAAAGTAAAAGGTGTGTATTTTTTTTTTCCGAATTGCATAAGTCTTGTTTTAAGAATCAAGTTTAATTGATTCCAAGGGCATATTGTAGAATAAATATGAGTATTGGATTCTAGAATGGTCCCTAAAAATAATTCAACACCCATTAAGCCTTTATAAGGCTCTACTATGACTCATGAAGACGAAGAATGGCAACATGACAACATGACATGCAACAAATCTCGCTCTCGCAAAGAGAAACAAAAAATGACATGGAATTTTTGAAGAAAGGCATGGAAACTAAGATGGATGGTTTGAAGAATAGCGTGGAATCTAAGATGGATGGTTTGAAGAATGGCATGGATGGCATGGAAGCTAAGATGGATGGCATGGAAGTTGGCATGGAATCTAAGATTGATGACATGGAAGCTAAGATCGATGAAAAAATGGAAAACATGAAGAATGATCTAAAGGAAAACATGGAAGGTTTGACAAAGTTGATACAAGAAGTGTTTCCTAATGGTGAAAAGATAGTAGATGAAACTCATGATGAGAACAAAATAAATGTTAATCATGATTTCATAAACTCTAATGTTGGAAATAAGAACCACCGTATTCTAAAAATGGATATGAGGAAATTTGATGGAAAGGATCCTATAACATGGATACTACAGATGGAGCAATATTTTGATCTCAATAATTTGCAAAACACACAAAATGTACGCATCACAACTTTACATTTAGAAAAAAATACATTTGTATGGTATCGATGGCTTTGCTCTTGTAAAAAAATTGTCACTTGGTCAATTTTTATGAAGGAAATGATAGCACATTATGAGGAAACAAGGAGAAACACCTTCTTTAGCTAATTGATAAATCTCAAACAAAAGTTTCCAGTGGGGGAGCACATTGAGGACTTCAAAAAATTGAATATAAGGGTAACTGATATTCCAAAGGAACATAGGATTGATCTCTTCATAGGTACTTTAAAGGATAACATGCAACATGAAGTTCATGTTTTGGAACCTAATTCATTGGAGAAGGCATTCAGGTTCGAAAGAAAAATAGAATGTAAAATTATGGCGAAAAGGAAACCTACCACTCACTTCTATAAAGAGGGAAGTGTTACTAGTCCTATATTTCCACAACCTACAAGGTTGACACCACAACAATTGGAAGAAAAAAGATAAAAAGGGCTTTGCTACAGTTGTGATAACAAATACACTAAAGGTCATATGTGTGCTGAGAAGAAATTATTTTACATAGATTGTGAAGAGGAAGAATAAAATGAACAAGAATCTTCAAAAGAAGAGAATATACACCAGGAACCAACCCTAGAAGAGGAAGAAATCTGTTCGACCATTCCGTGTAATGCATTGGAATTACCACTCCTCAATGGATTTTATCACAATTTACCTAAGTCCGAAGGAAAGAGTGCCATCATGGTGGTAGTTGATAAACTTACCAAGTCTGCACACTTTTGTGCATTATCTCATCCATTTAAAGCTAGTACAGTTGCCACTACATTTATGGAAATAATTCAAAAGCTACATGGAAACCCAAAGGTTATTGTGAGCGACATAGATCCCATTTTTACTGGAAATTTTTGGACGGAGTTATTTTCTTGTTTGGGTACTCAATTAGCACATAGCTCATCTTATCATCCTCAATCCGATGGTCAAAATGAGATAGTAAATAAATGTTTGGAAGGATATCTTTGTTGTTTTGTATCTGATAAACAAACATAATGGGTCAAGTGGTTACCTCTCGTTGAATGGTGGTATAACACTTCCTTCCATACTGCATCAAAAATGACCCCATTTATGGCACTTTATGGATATCATCCAGCGTCTATCACATCATCTTGAAGAGAAAATTCAAAGGTTCAAGCAACGGAAGATCACGTTGAGCATTAACAAGAAGTTCTCCAACTCTTAAAGGATAACCTGAATTTGGCACAAAATCGAATGAAACAACAGGCAGATCAACATCGCAATGAGATTAGTTTTGATGTAGGAGACTGGGTATTTTTATGGCTACAACCATAGAAACAAATGTCCCTTCAGCAAGCTAAGAAGGATAATAAATTATTGCCAAAGTACTATGGTCCTTACAAGGTGTTGCAAAAGATTGGTACTATGGCATACAAATTGGAGCTTCCTACTTCTTCACGAGTGCATCCAGTTTTCCATGTTTCATGCTTAAATAAGGTTATAGGTGAAAATATTCCATTCAAACAATATTGCAGACTTGATGAGGGAGGAAAAATCTGTGGAACTTTAAGTGGTCACGGAAACAAAGAAATCAACGAGAAAGCACGAAATCGACCAATTTAGGAGTATCTCATCAAGTGGAAGAACTTACCAATTGAAGATTCTACATGGAAGGATGAGAATTTTATACAGAAGCACCCAGAGCTACTCAAGCTTTGAGGACAACACTTTTTTGAAGGAGAGGGGTATGTTACGTCCTTATATTACTAGTATAGTCCTTATTGTTGTTACTTTAACCCCCTTATTGTTATTTTTGTACCCCTGTAACCCCCATATTGTTATTTTTGTGCCCTTACATTATTATTGTTAGGTCAGCTAGGATTACATTATGGCCCCACTAGAATTGTATTGTTGCCCCATGGAATCCTATATACAGAGAGGAGGTTTTGTCATTTGTATAATCCAAGAATTGTTCATTTATGTAATGTATTAGAGGTTTCCCTCTAAAAGTGGCTTACTTGTAAGGAATTTATCTCTCTTTTCTTCCATTTTTAGAAATTTGGTTCATGTAGCCCATCTGCAATTTTTGCTCTACCAGATCAACCTACATATATTTCTTCTCTTCTTCATAATGTAACCACATCCTCTTTATATCCCATTAAACGATAGTCGATTCTACTTATGATCTTGATGCCATGCTAACTCCATTAGATATCCAAACTTCTTCATTTGTTCCAATTCTCCCAAACTCGTGTAGTGAAATTTATCACATTTGTGCTTATTTGCACTCCACCCATCCAAACTCAATAAACTCAATCGAGTGGCCTACAATATCTCTATCACCTATGAATGAATACACTACTGGGGGCCTCTTTTCTATGGAATTCCCCACACTCTTCCCTACAGGAATTGCCATGATCACACAACCAATAATTACAAAAGTTGAAATGCACGAATATGCTTTGCACCTATTACACTACCATGATAATTGATTTGGCCAGCATCCAAGATTCTGTTACTACCTATATAACATCCTAATGCGCCACCATAGCTAGTCAACTTCTAATGTTTTTGTTAGGAAATATATTGAGAACAACTTGCCAACAACTGTTTCATATTTGCGACAATGTCTTCATGAGTTCCCAAATTCAAGAATTTCCAAACAGGTCATGCACTTTGGCTCAACCCTACGAGGTACACGCTCTTTCTAGAACAAGCGTCGCAATGAGCTAACTGACATGATCGCACAAATTGGAAGCCCAACATTTTTCTTCACTCTTAGTGCAGTTGATACCAAATGGCATGAATTGCACAAGATTATGCCTACTAATGTTCCCTCAAATTTGAGCAATCATTACAAGTGGATAATTCAAAATATAATTAAAAACCCACATTTAACATCCCAATATATGCATTGCACATTTACAATTTTTCTCGAAGAAGTTCTACAAAAAGGCCTCCATGTAGTTGATTATTGGTGCAAGTATTTTTTATTACCATTCCTCTTTACACCTACTGTTACATTACAAACACATCTAAACCAATATTGACTTTCAATATTACATTCAGGTACGAATGGCAACATAGAGGATCTGCACATAGATTTATTTGGTTTGCAATGATCGATGTGGATATTGGTGAGGTCACCTTCCTATTCCACTTGGGGCCCCACCATTGTCTCTTTTAGTTTTTCAGTTTCGGCACAACTTACTATTTTTAGCAATTTTTCGGGTCTTGAACTTCCAAAGCTGTTTTGAGGCCCTAAACGATGTATTTTGGGCATCGTTTGTCCAATAAATATGATTATGTTCTAGAATTGATATTCGTGGCGGCATTTTTAGTCCTCGGATAGATCTTTATAATGATGTATCATGTGCGTCAAACGGAGATAGTATGCCGAAGTTATGTCCCTGGGAAGTTGAAATAAGGTTATTTTGGCTCCCATTATCAACAATGAACTATACCAGGGAGCCCTTTACCCACACCTAGGAGTGGAAGAGACGTTCCTCCTCCTCTGGATCTTCTGGTTCCTCCTTATGGATCTTCATAGTGGCAACATTGGCGTTGGGCTCCGCATTAATAATTTCTTTCCCTTTTTCATTCCCCTTGTCAGGTTCTAATTCGATTATGCATGCATCGACTCGGAAATTCATCTTGAGCCATGCTTATTTGCTTGGCTCGGTCTCACTTGTGTTGTGAGTGGAGCTCTTATGGAACTCACACCACTTTCCCGTGTCCTTCTTTGGATTTGCGGTGTTGTTCTTTTCTTGTGGCTTCGATGAGTTGTCTTTAGCCGCCATGCCTTGGCTCGGTCCTTTGTTCTGCGGTTTGGAAGCACCTTTCCCTTACTTTTGATTCGCAGATCCAAAGTCTCGCTTCTTCTGCTTGAATTTCTGCTCAATCTTGGCAGCATACCGGTATGCCGTACCAAGCGAGGAGATGTCAAGGAACTCCATTTCCTCCTGAATGTATTTGTGCAGACAACTACGATACTTTAGCACCAGATGTTTCTCTGAATCTTTGATACCCAACTTTGTGCGCAGGGTATGGAACAGATTCGTAAGCTCATGCACATCTTGATCCCTTTGTTGTCGCAGCGTGGTCCATTGTATGTACTTGTCCTCATAGCTCCCCACGGGATAGTACTGTTCCTTGACGGCGTCTCGGAAATAATTCCAAGTTGGTACGGCCGAGAATAGAGAGGGTTATGTCTGGTCCTTGTTCTCACAGTAGGTTTCCCACCAGTCCTTAACATGGGGGGTAGCTTTGAGGAGTGCAAAAATAATCTTCTCCCGGTCTGAAAAGTCATGAACAGAGAAATATCCTTCTAATAGATTCAACCATCTATCTACGGCATTTGCATCTATTTGACCCTCAAATATGGGAATGTCAAAATTTACTTGTACCTTAAAGGGAGTCGCAACTCCAGAGTGGCTACTGGATGCAGATGCGCCGCCGGTGGGCAGCCGTTGAAGGATCTGAGCAAAGTTATCCATCATCGCGCTCCTTTGTTTTTCGAGGGCCTCCTCGAGCAATATTTTGATAGGATCTCCTGCTCCCTCATCTTTCTTTTCGTCCCCCATGGGCGTCCGTCGAAGTTTGCGAGGCTGATCTTGCAAAGGTTCCACCAGATCCCGAGCAATGGTAGGGAAGCAATGGTCCCCATTGCATTAGTTCCTCCATGAGATGAAGAGGTCTGCTGGTGAACCACTTTCCTTGAGTGCGAGGTGGCCGGCTTGTTAACCCAATACGAGTTAGTTTTTTTGGAGAGTGTTCTTGATTTTCATGTCCATGATACAATCTATGGTGGCTTGTTACCTACAGTCTAGGTTTAACTCTATTGATGTGAGTTGTTCTGCAATGTCGGAGGTGTCGATGAGGTGGGAAGTAGACGAGCGGTCCACATTGAATACGGGTGCAAAATCAAGGAATGGTGGAATGCGAGCTCGAGCACTATAGCCTTGGTGATGGTGTACGACCATGCGGACGGTAGCTTGTGATGGGTCGATCGAAGCACTCATACCCAAATGTAGCCATACTTTGTCGCCCACCTGGAAGTTGTGTGGCACCCGGTGTTGATCATGGCATTGCTTGTACTTAGCATTGGCTTTGTCCAATCTGTCATGAACCTGTTGGCGGATGTGTTGAATGCGCTTGATGAAGCTATTTTCTTTGTCAACTTCAGACTGGACATGAGCCGAATCGGCCTGAGTAGCCGCAAATGGCATGGCTACGTCAATGGAACATAGTGGCTGGAATCCCAAGCCCACCTGAAAGGGGCTATGGCCGATTGAACTATGGAGAGCCCGATTATAACTATGTTGTACATAAGGGAGGCTCTCATCCCATGTGCGTGGATGCTTTGAATTGTACATGCGCAGAATGTGTACAATCATTCTGTTGACGACCTCTGTCTGGCCATCTATTTGGGGATGGAAAGTTGTGGACTTGGTGAGCTTGGTATCCAACATCGACCAGAGGCTGGACCAAAATGTGCTGAGGAACCTGCTATCCCGATCTGATATGATAGACTGTGGGATCCCAAAGTGCACCCACACTCGTTCAAAGAAGAGTTTAGCAGTGGCTTCTGCTGTGATATTCTTCTTGCAGGCCGCCATAATAGCCATCTTCGAGAATCTGTCGACGACCACAAAAACACAGTCATTTCCCTGCTTAGTAGAAGGCAGGCCCGACATGTAATCCATGGAGATGGATTCCCAAGGTCGACTAGGGGTAGGTAGAGGAGTATATAGGCCTTGTTTCTTGATGGTCGGTTTGGCAATGGCACAAGCAGTGCAGGATCTGATGTGCTTCTCGACATCCTTTCGAAGGTCCGGCCAATAGAAATACTTCTGCAGGATTGCTACTGTTTTCTCGACCCCGAAATGCCCAGCGACTCGACTGTAGTGTGCTTCCCATATCATCTTGGCACACTTGCTTGAAGGAACACAAAGGTGTCCCATGTGACATAAAAGTGCATCTTGGAGGTGAAAATTTGGAACTTGCGTACCCCCCAAGAGTGCCTTGTAAGTGTGGCTGAATTCTGGGTCACTCTCATAAAGAAGCGGCCAATCAGAAGTCTCGTGCCCACAAGAGTTGAGCACGGTGGTGAGCGCCACGATCGGTGGTCGGCTGAGGCAGTCTGCAACATTATTGGTGCTACCCTTCTTGTACTTGATGTTCAAATGAAACTGTTGCAAATATGTGGACCACTTTTGATGGCGATCATTCTGCAACTTCCCTTGTGTCTGTATGAACTGCAAGGGCCGGTGGTCTGTGTGGATGATTGTTTCCTTCCCAAAAATGTAATGCTTCCATTGTCGACAAGCTTGCATAATGGAATACATTTCTTTGTCATAAGTGGGATACTTGCGAACTGTGTCAGACAATGTCTCACTGTGATATGCCACTGGATGTCCCTGTTGAGTAAGAACTGCCCCAATAGCATAGTCAGAGGCATCTGTCTCGATCTCAAATGGTTGTTGCAAGTCTGGTAATGTGAGCACTGGGGCAGAACAGAGGCGATTTTTCAATTTTGTGAACGCCTTCTGTTGAGGTTCCAACCAAAAGAATTTTTCTCTCGCTCCTCCCTTGGTGACTTGACTCAAGGGCCAAGTGATATGAGAGAATCCCAACACGAACCTATGGTAGAAATTAGCAAGACCCAGAAAGTTGCAAAGCTCTGTTATAGTGGTTGGGGCTGGCCAATCCCGAATGAATTGGATCTTGGTTGGATCCACATGCACCCCCCTTTCATCAATAATGTATCCCAGATATTGAACCTGGGTCATGCCAAAAGTGCACTTCTCCAAATTGGCACACAACTTGTGTTGCCATAGTGTTTGGAGGACTTGTTGGATGTGGTGAAGGTGCTCTTCCCAAGTCTGGCTGAAGATCAGAATATCATCTAAGTACACCACTACAAATGAGTTGGTGAATGGCCGCAAGATGTCATCCATCATCCTCATGAAGGTGGCGGGAGCATTCGTCAACCCGAAAGGCATGACCAACCATTCGAAAAGGCCTTCCTTGGCTTTGAGCAATCTTGCACACATCGTAGGGTTCGATTGGTACACAGTGATACCCAGACTTTCAAGTCATTCTTGAAATATTTGCCACGCTTGACAGTCGAGAGGTCATCAATCTAGTGGGATGGTACCTATTCTAGTGATCTTGTTAGGGTTTTAGATAGTCAATAAAGAGTCTCCACGTCCCATCCTTCTTCTGTACCAACACGATTGGGCTCCCACGGGGCAATGAACTTGGTCGGATGTGACCTTTCTGCAGTAGATCCTGAAGCTGCCTCTTGATTTCATCGTTCTCCATAATAGAGCACTGATAGATTGGTCCATTGGGTAGCGGTGCACCTGGGGTCAGATCAATCAGGTGCTTGACCTGACAGTGCAGAGGAACCCCTGTGGGTGACGTGAAGATGTCCTCGTACTCCTCCACAACCTTGTCCATTTGTTTTTGTCGTGTAGAGGAGCCCTATCTGGAGGTCGTGGCCACAGTCTTCCTCTTTCCCTGGGGGCGGATCATTAGGAAAACAAATTTCCTAGTTTGAGAAATGAGCTTACTGCATTGTTTTGCAGTAACCAAAGAGATAGCGGTAGGAGGTGGTACCTTTGGTATCCTGTACAACTTATTTCCCAAAGTAACAATAACGGCACAAGGCAGGGCTACACAACATGATGCTTCCACAATTATGGTTCTCTTATAATACATCGAGAAACATCAATAGGAGCAATGTCATATAATACATCATCGTGAAGGATTTGTTGCTATATGGAAGGTGCTATTGCAAGTTGCACGAGATATATTCTGGTGAAGCCCCTTTGTTGAAGTCCTAACAAGATGATGAGCTTAGTGGAAAGTCGCTTTCACTAATTGGGCCCGCAGGGTATTTTTGGCACAAAGTCTATTTTTAGACTATGTCTATTTTTAGACATATGGATCATGTTCTATGAGTTGCAGGATGCTATTTGTGGATGGTTGGTCAAGTCGGAAGAAATAGATGGACTTCTATTTTTATACATACTGGGCGGAATCTATTTTTAGATTGCCATTCTAAAAATAGATATGTCGAATATTATTAGCTCTTAATAATATTTGGACTCTAAAAATTATCTTATCCTCTTGGAGCACTTCAGTTTGATGCCTGGATGTGGCACATGCAGCTGAGAGAAGGAATTACGCTATTCCTAGGGTTTAGTGGAGCTATTTCATGGTTGAATTCAGTTAGAACTCATGTGATAGAGTTTGGTGGAGTTGATGAGACAGTTAATGGAGTTGTGTTCAGTTTAACTTAGGTGAGCTAGTTGTATCTAGTTTAACTAATTGATACAATTAGTGAGAGTGGTGTGAATTAATTGTTAATTAATTCAATAATTATAAACTCATAAATAAACTAAATAATACATCAGTTAACTTCAGTGCATGGACAGTTTCAGTGGAGACCAGTGAAGAGGTAGGTGAAAGAGCAGTGTGACTATCAGTTGTGACTATACTGGTGCATGATTTTGCACCACACATTGATGGAGAGGCCAATGATGATTGTGCAGTGCATACCAAAGGGATTTGAACTTAGATTGGGAAATTACTCATCTTGGATTGCGCAGTAGAGGCAGGGTAATAGGTGGAGCAGATTGGAGCATGTGTTTTGCTAGATCTAGCTTGATAGTGTGTAGCAATTGAGGGTGTGCATGAGAGCTTGTGAGGAGATTTTGTACTATGATTGTTACATGATGTCCATTACATATAATATAAAGATAGTTGGGGTTTTCAGCTTTAAGCTTTCCCATTAAATACTGTGTTCATATGTGTGATTGTTTGTGGTTTTAATGTATGCATGCAATTGATTTTATTTCCGCATGTGATGATCAATGGTAGAAGAGATTCTGTATTATGCATGAAGCTAAAATAGTGTGTGATCAGGAGAATATTGTTGAATAATATATCAGATATTCAAAATTTCTACATGGTATCAGAGCGATATTGATCATTGGAGCAATTGCAAAACATTGAAGCAGTTGAGTTTTGTGCTGGTGGAATTCGAATTTGTAGTAGTGTTTTCTTGGTGTCGAAGTTGAGATGTCTTTCAACGGATTGCGATTGGAGTGTGCCCTTGAGGGTAGCTCAAATTATATTGCATGGAAGGACAGGATGGAGGCAGTGCTAGATGAAAATGGGTTGAAGGAGTTCATAGATGCAGAAATTCCAAAGCCTGCTTCTAGCGATGCTCCCGTACTTGACGCATGGCAAAAGAAGACAACAAAGTGTCGAAGGATTTTGTTGGAGGGCGTGAAGGATCAAATAGTATCCAACCTTCATGGTAAGGCTTCTCCATTCTTGATGTGGAAAGCTTTGACAGATTTATTTCAAAGCAAGAGCGATCAGAGGAAGTTGGCGCTCAAGGACAAACTCAGGAACATAAAAATGGAGAAAGCGGTATGCCCAAATTACCTCACAGTTCACCCAATGCGAGATGAAATTTGGAAAGTGTGGGAGTGTGATGATGATGAGGACTGTTGAGCTTGGCTCTCCTTGGGCTTCCAAAGAGTTGGCATTCCTATCAGGACTCTGTCAATGGTCAGGAGAAATTGCCAGGATGGGAGCGACTTTGGTTGGATCTTGTGCAAGAGGAGATAAGGGGAAGTACCACGGATGGATCTTCATTAAAGAACTCTGATGAAGAGAATTGCACTTTGGATTCCAAAGCAAAGAAGGGGAAGAGCAAGAAAGCTTCTCATTTCGGTGCGAAAGGCAAGAAGCAGGACATCTCCAAGATGAAGTGCTTTCACTGTCACCAACACGGACATTATGCCACAAATTGTCCGCAGAAGCAGAAAAATAAGCAGGCTGCTAGATTTGTAGCTAGAGAGGCCTTAGCATCGCAGTTTGAGCTAGATTTTTCACGATCACATGCTTGGTCTCAAGTGTGATGGGTTTAGTGTGGTTTCTGGACAGTGGTGCGTCTTTTCACATGACAGGAGATCGAGATTTGTTTACTGATCTGGATGAGAAAGATCTTGAAGTGCACATCGAGATGGGAGATGATGGTAGATACAGTGTGACCGGTATCGGTACCATTTCCTTTGAGAGGGAGTCTAGTAAACCCTTCGTATTGAAGGATGTGATGCATGTTCCAGGATTGAAGAAGAATCTTATCTCAGTGGCGATGTTAGAAGACAAGGGATATGATGTTGTCTTTAGAGAGGGAAAGGCTTTCCTGCGTAGTAAGGAAACTGGTGAGACCCGGAGGATAGGGGTTCGAGTTAAGAACCTTTATCAATTGCAGGTAGATGGCTGTGCAGCAATGGCAGGCAAGGAGGCGAAGGAGTGGTGGCGGAGATGATGAGGATTGGCATCGGAGATTGGGCCACCTTCACCATGGAGCTTTTGAAGATACTACGATGGATTTCTACGGGCTTCCTAAAGAATCTTGTGCACTCAAATTGAGTACGAGGGATGTGCAGCAGGAAAATTTGTAAGCCACCTTTACGAAGGATAGTCATGCCACGATGATACTTGAGAGAATTCACACAAATGTGTGTGGACCTTTCTCGGTAGCTTCGACGACAAAGCTCACCAGTGCTATGTGATCTTTGTTGATGATTTTTCTCGGAAGTGCTGGATCTTCTTCATGCAGAAGAAGAGCGAGACATACTCAAAGTTCTGTGAGTTCAAGGCTCTAGTTGAGAAGGAATCGGGGAAGCATGTGAAGGCTCTTAGGAGCGACAATGGTGGTGAATTCATATTTGGCGAATTCAAAGACTTTTGCAGCGCAGAAGGGATTCGAAGAGAGCTCATAACACCTCATAACCCACAACGAGTCAGGGTTCTTGAGTATCAGAACGAACGATGGGTGCTTATGCTCCACGGGCGATGTTACATGATCACGCCTACTTACGCAGCAGGAAGAGGCTTGCAATCTTGCAGCCTGTGTGGCGCAATTTGTCTCTGGGATACTTGGCATGAGTGCACCCGAGGAGGCATTTTCTGGTACGAGGCCTGATATTTCTCATTTGAGGATTTTGGTTCACTTTTTTACCTTCATGTGATGAAGGATGCTAGGAGGAAGCTGGAGCTGACTGTAGAGGTTGGGATATTTTTGGGGTACACTGATATGCCCCAAAACTATCATGTACTAGGGTTACCAGTGTGCGACGAATATCAAATTTGGAGAGCCATGAAGTGTTCGCTTGAGAGAGCCACGCACGTACGGATGAAGACGATTAGTTCCTAAGAG
The DNA here is from genome assembly GCA_034641835.2 of Pinus albicaulis. Taxonomy (NCBI): domain Eukaryota; kingdom Viridiplantae; phylum Streptophyta; class Pinopsida; order Pinales; family Pinaceae; genus Pinus; species Pinus albicaulis. The sequence goes on along the minus strand of CM076581.1, from coordinate 1,008,307,152 downwards.
GATGAGTCTCGAGGATGTGGATCAGCCACAAGATGAGGTTCATGGAGTGGAAGAGACCACTCATGCAGCACCAACCATCGAGAGGCGAGGAGCGCACTCTGAGAAGTTGAAGCGGCGGCTCAATATGCGAGAGAAGGTAGTAGGGAGCACCTACATCCCTGGCACGGATAGGAACATTCACTTGATGGGTACATTGGATATATGAACTCTTGTGAGCAAGTGTATCGTGACAGAGCCATCCTCTTTCAAGGAAGCTATGGAGGATCCCGCATGGGTAGATGCCATGGTGGAAGAGTATGATTCGATTGTCAGAAACAGTGCATGGGAGATTGTCCCGAGACCAGAGGGGAAATCAGTGGTGGGTTCGAGATGGATCTACAAAGTGAAGCAGGTAGTTGATGAGAGTGTGGAGAAGTACAAGGAAAGATTTGTTGCCTGAGGCTTTTCACAGACTTAGGGGATCAATTATGAGGAGACCTTTGCACCTGTCACAAGGTATTATTCCATACGGACGATTCTTGCTCTCTCAGTGCAGATGGGGTGGCACATTCATCAGATGGATGTGAAGACTGCGTTCCTCAACGGGGTGGTTAAGGAGGAGGTGTACATAGAGCAGCCTGAAGGTTTTGAGATCTTCAGCAGCGAGTCGCATGTGTGCAGGCTCAAGAGAGCATTTTATGGGTTGAAACAAGCACCTCGTGCTTGGTACACACAGATAGACAATTATTTCATCGGACCTGGATTCTCCAAGAGTGAGGCGGATCCTAACCTATACCAGATTCTGGTGGAGGGTAAGTTGCTGATTATTGTACTTTATGTAGATGATTTGATTTTGACAGGTGATCAGATGTTGATACACTCATGCAAGGAGGATCTTGCAAAAGAGTTTGAGATGAAGGACTTGGGCCTCCTTCATTATTTCTTGGGATTGGAAATTTTGTAGCACAGTGATGCACTGTTTGTTTCTCAGGGTAAGTATGCTCGAGAGATACTGGAGAAGTTTAACATGCATGGCTGCAAGCCTGTTGATACTCCTCTTCCTGGTGGTTGGAGGAAGGAGGATACTAGTTCGGTGGAGGTAGTGGATGCCACTGTTTATCGACAGTTGGTGGGGTCGCTTATGTATCTGGTCAATGCACGACCTGACATATGCTATGCAGTTAACCAGCTTTCACAAGCTATGGTTAAGCCTACCAAGCTCTTTTGGAAGGCGGGGAAGCATGTATTGAGATATCTCAGAGGCACATCAGGATATGGATTATGGTACAAACATATAGATGAGGTGAATCTATGTGGCTTCACGGATGCAGATTGGGCAGGGAGCCCAACGGATAGAAAGAGCACATCTAGAGGTATTTTCAGTATTGGGTCAACAACAGTTTCTTGGTACAGTAGGAAGAAAAGATCCGTGGCACTTAGTTCAGTAGAGGCTGAGTATATGGTAGCGAGTTTGGCTGCATGCGAGGCTATATGGATGAGGAAGATCCTGTTCGAGTTGTTCGGTTCACACTTAGAGCCTACTGTGATTTATTGTGATAATCAGAGTTGCATCAAACTCTCGGTTAATCCATTATTTCATGATAGATCTGAACACATTGACATCCGGTATCATCATATCAGAGATTGTGTGCAGTGGAAGGTCATGTTACTTTAATACATTCCTACGGAGGATCAGGATGCTGATATCTTGACGAAGGCGCTGACCAGGAGAAAATTCGAATACCACAGAGGCAGGATAGGGGTTGCAGATAATACATATATTGTTGAGAGGGAGTGTTGAGATTGCAACAAGATGATGAGTTTAGTGGAAAGAAGTTCCCTTCACTAAGTGGGCCTGCAGGCTATTTTTGGCGCAAAGTCTATTTTTAGACATATGGATCATGTTCTATGAGTTGCAGGATGCTATTTGTGGATGGTTGGTCAAGTCGGAAAAAATATATGGACTTATATTTTTATACATACTGGGCGGAATCTATTTTTAGATTGCCAGTCTAAAAATAGATATGTCGAATATTATTAGCTCTTAATAATATTTGGACTCTAAACATTATCTTATCGTCTTGGAGCACTTCAGTTAAGTGCACAGAAGTGGCACATGCAGCTCACAAAAGGAATTACGCTATTCCTGAGGGTTAAGTGAAGCTATTACATGGAGACTTCAGTTAGAACACATGTGACAGAGTTTGTTGGAGCTGATTGAGGAAGTTAGTGGAGTTGTATTCAGTTTAACTCAGTTAAACATAGTTGAGCTAGTTGTATCTAGTCTAACTGATTGATACACTAGTGAGAGTGGTGTGAATTAATTATTAATTAATTCACTAATTATTAACTCATAAATCAACTAAAGAATACATCAGTTAACTTCAGTGCATGGACAGTTTCAATGGAGACCAGTGAAGAGGTAGGTGAAAGAGCAGTGTGACTATCAGTTGTGACTATACTGGTGCATGAGTTTGCACCACACATTGATGGAGATGCCAATGAGGATTGCGCAGTACACACCAGGTGGATTCGAACTTAGATTGGGCCATTATTCATCTTGGATTGCGCAGTAGAGGCAGGCTAACAGGTGGAGCAGATTGGAGCATGTGTTTTGTTAGATCTGAGCTTGTGTAGTGTGTAAAAATTGGAGATTGTACTGAGAGCTTGTGAGGATTTTGTACAATGATTTTTACATGATATCTATCATTATAATATACATATATTTGGGGGTTTTCAGCTGTAAGCTTTCCCATAAATATTGTGTTTATATGTGTGATTGTTTATGGTTTTGATGTGTGCATGCGATTGTTTATATTTCCACAATTAATGATCAATAGTAGAAGAGGTTATGTATTATGCATGAAGCTCAAATAGTGTGTGATCAGGATAATCTCGGTGAATAATTTAACAGTTATTCAAATTTCTACAGCCACCCGATGGTGTATGGATGTGGGTGAGTTGTGGTCGGCAAGCCCAACCGCTTCATGGAATCTGTTGAAATGAGGTTATTTTGGCTCCCATTATCGACAAAGAACTGTACCGGGGAGCCCTTTACCCACATCTGGGAGTGGAAGAGACATTCCTCCTCCTCTGGATCTTCCGGTTCCTCCTTATGGATCTTTGTAGCAGCAACAGTGGCATTGGGCTCCGCATCAATAATCAGTTTCCATTTTTCATTCCTCTTGTCAGGTTTTGATTTAGATTCGGAGCTTGCATCTGAATCAGAAGCCCTCATCTTGGCCACCAATGACTACTTGGCTTGACACTCACTTGTGTTGTGAGTGGAGCTCTTATGGAACTCACACCACTTCCCCGTGTCCTTCTTTGGCTTTGCAATGTTGTTATTTACTTGTGGCTTTGAAAATTTGTTTTGAGTCGCCATGCATTGGCTCTTTCCTTTGTTATACAGATTGGAAGCACCTTTCCCTTGATTTTGATTTGCAGATCCTAAGTCTCGTTTCTTCTGTTTGAATTTCTGCTTAATCTTGGCAGCATACCAATATTGCATACCAAGCGAAGAGATGTCAAGGAACTCCATTTCCTCATAAATGTATTTGTGCAGGAAAGTGTGATACTTTAGCACCAGATGTTTCTATGAATCTTTGATACCCAACTTTGTGTGTAGGGTATGGAACAGATTCATCAGCTCATGCACATATTGATCCCTTTGTTGTCGCAGAGTGGTCCATTATATGTACTTGTCTTCATAGCTCCCCATAGGATAGTATTGTTCCTTGATGGCGTCTCGGAAAGAATTCCAAGTGGGCATGACCGAGAACAGAGAGGGTTATGTATCATCCTTTTTCTCACAGTAGGTTTCCCACCAGTCCTTGACACGGGGGGTAGCTTTGAGGAGTGCAAAAATAATCTTCTCCCGGTCGGAAAAATCATGAACCGAGAAATATCCTTCTAATAGATTCAACAATCTATCTATGACATCTTCATGTATTTGACCCTCAAATATGGGAATGTAAAAATTTATTTGTACCTTAAAGGGGGTCGCACCTCCAAAGTGGCTGTTGGATGCAGATGCGCCGCCAGTGGGCAGCTGTTGAAGGATCTAGGCAAAGTTATCCATCATCACGTTCCTTTTTTTTTCGAGGGCCTCCTCAAGAAATATTTTGATAGGATCTCCTACTCCTTCATATTTCTTTTCATCCCCCATGGGTTTCTATCGGGGTTTGTGAGGCTTATCTTACAAAGGTTCCACCAGATCGAGCCCTAACTCCTTATACCCCGACCTCGTTGGGGACATGCAAAGAAGAATAGAGAAAAAGTTGACGACTCTGATACCACTGATCCGAATTTATGCAGGAACGCAACATAATACAAAAATAACCATAAACATAGAGATGTAGCAGAAATAAGGCTTCATTTCATTAATATCAAATAACAGAAATTTTCTTACAAACATAATGGAAATAAAATAGCTAGGGTTCTGGTAGAGAATATCTGAGAAGAGATGAGGTGACTACAGACCTTTGAACTGTGTTGCAAGGAGGCTCGAGGGGCTATTTATTATGGAGAAAAAATGGAGAACTCTAAACGTCCAAAAACCTAACCCTAGGAGATGAAGCGCCAAAACTATGGGTCCCGTTTGGGTAAATTGGTGTTTCAACTTCCCGGGGACGTAACTTCAACATACTATCTCTGTTTGATGCACATGATACATCATTAGAAAGATCTATCTGAGGAATAAAAATGTCGCCACAAATATCAATTGTGGAATAGAATCATATTCTCTTGACAAACGATGCCCAAAAAACGTCATTTAGGGCCTCAAAACGGCTCTGGAAGTTCAGGACTCGAAAAATTGCTAAAAATAATAAGTTGTGCTGAAACTGAAAAATTGAAAGAGACAATGGTGGGGCCCAAAATGGAATAGGCAGGTGATGACCAATATCCACCTGGATCATGCAATATGAAACAAATATGGATTCCCTTGACTGTTCTCAATGCTCAAAAATATTTTGACCATTACGTCTTCTCGACATAACATCAATATTCACATCAACCCAAAGTGAAGACAATGAAGAGATTGTTAATTGTGTCCAACAACATACAAAGTGTCATGAATCTTCTTATCTTCGCCAAAAAAACTATGTTCGCGGCTGTCATTATGCAGTACCGTGGGAGTTAAACCCCACATCTTCACTTTTCATAGACAACAAAGATCAAAAAACCTACAAGCCCTCTCATAATGATGACAGATTGAGCATCCATAATGCCGATTTAATTTCCATATGAAGAGTGAATTTTGATTTCCAACCAGTTCTATCATGCCATTTCGTGTTAAGCTACATTTCAAAATATGCAGCCAAAGCATAAACAAAATCAGAAAGCTATCGCCAAATCTTATCATGCCTCTCGAACAAGGTCTCTCCAGAAGTACCTACTGTTAATGTTGTCCGAAAAATCCTTAGAGAAATCATAACACATAGAGACATTGGGGCACAGGAAATATTTCATATGTTACATAAATTACCACTCTCACTCTGTAGTTGCACATGTGTTTCTATGAATGTTAATAGAATTATTTTCAGATATGTTTTACATTCTTCTGAAAATCCCCTCTCAGCACCACCCTTTATTCTTGCATACATGAATAGACCTACTTAATTAGAATCGTTGCCCCTCATTGAAGCTGCACACCCATGGTAATTTTCTCCTTGTCGTAAAAAAAACTTGTGTAAACATATTTTCCCTCTGTTGACTGTCCATATCTTACCACGATACACCACAATCCCTTCCCCTAATGATCCTACTTATGCCACCTTTTGTTGGGATGAATTAATATTGTATTTCCCTTGATGTACCTTTGCCAATGACATTGGATCCACCAATGAGGAAATCATTGCACATTGGGAACAAAAAAAAGGGACATATATAGCATAGCATGTTCATCACAAAATTTTAAACCAACAAACTCCACAATAAGAAGCTCAATCTACTCCTCTGTCTATCCCTCCTGACGTCCCCCTTGACCCCATGAAAATGAATGAATGGAAATCCTCTCTCATCTTACATAGGCTACAACATTGAAATTGATACCTTTGAAATCATTAGCCATCATGACTTTGATGTTAATCATAATTGGTCTCATACTTCCCTACCTCTCCACTTGCAAGAAACTACCATAAATTTCATTGAATTCAACCGCTCAAATAGTCAAAACCAAAATTGTCCTTTTTCAACCCTTCCTGAAAATCACATATTATCTCCCACCCAAAAAAAATCTTTCACACTTGTTATTTCTCACTTCAAAAATGCTTCACCAAAACCCCTAGTCAGAACCATCATACAAGGGACAACTGGGACATGAAAATATTATTTTCTTAAATGTTTGCAACGTGCATTTATGGAAGACTCCTCAACAAGTAGAATCTCATTGTTTCTACTTTCACCCGCTAGATTTGCAGCTTTAAACATAAATTCCCTTACAATCCACTCTACCTTCACATCCTTATCCAAACAATGCATCTTGTTAAAGGACAATTGCTCCTACACTTGCAAGAACAGTTTTTCCATGTAGAGTACATCCTCTTTGATGAAATGAGCTTTATCAGGCCAATAAATATTTCTCTAATTGATGATCGCCTACAAAAGGCATTTCCCCTTCATCGAAATATACCATTCAGAAATCGATCCATTATCCTTGTCGGGGATTTAGGCCAACTGCCACCTATGAAAGGCATTCCTCTGTACGCTGGCACATCACGTGGCACTTCACCTTGGCATAGTTTTGATAAATTCTTAACTCTTACAACTATTTTTGACCAACAAGGTGTTGACCCTTCCCAGGTTAGCTTCCACTAGATTCTCACATATCTTAGAAATGGAACAGGTACACTAGAAGATTGGAACCTCCTAATGTCGAGGACAAATTCCTCTACTACACATCAAGAGAGAAAAACATTTGAAGACTCCATGCACCTATATGCAGCAAACAACTCAGTTTTCTTGCATAATAAAAAAATGCTAAAAAAATTAAACATGCCAGTAGCGGTTTTCTCTACATAGAAACAACGACAACAAACTTTGACTACATCTAAAGAAGAATAACTAGACGCAAAGGTTCTCTTGTGCAATGAACATAAAGTTATCCTCACTGGAAATTTGTGGGTACATGAAGGCCTTGTAAATGGCACACTTGGAAAATTCATTTCAATATTTTATGCACTTGACTCAAAGCTCCCAAAATTTCCATCTTTCATGGTAGTCAAATTAAAAAAATTCAAAGGAACACCATGGGACATTTCACACCCAACATATGTACTCATTTCCCCTATCACAAGAGGTGCATACCAACAAATACCACATCTAATGGAATGGGCTTTAACAACACACAAGTCACAAGGAATGACATTAGAGAAAACAACAGGCGACATCAGCCCCAAAGGATGCCAAGGTTTAACATTCACTGCCATTTCAAGAGTCAGATCTTTGTTAGACCTTTGAATCAATCCAACATTTCCATTCTCACGCATATCACCAATGGAAGAAAATTCATATCTACAATGCAAAAATCAAGAAGAATCATTGCTCGCATCAAAGTATATGTAGAAGAGTACAGTCTAACCAACAATAGACCCTTCCTTTCATCTTTACCAATGGTGAAAATCACTTAAGGCTTTTAAAATTCTAGACACAGTTACTTCCTTTTAAGTTTGATCTCATATTGTTTTTTCTATTATTTTTCAAAAAATGTTTATGCTTACTTTAAGTATTTTTTTACTCTATAATTATTACATTTTCATCAACTGCTTCCACTAAAAATTACTATTTCTCTTTCTTCATGGCCAACATATATGGATTTACACTCCTTAAACATGCTTTATGAATGGTGCTGAGAAATTCAGCAATAGGAACTTACCTTACAGGATATACAAATGAGGTTCCTACCGCCACCAACATTGACTCTGTACCATTTGCATACAACTATTGCCTTGTTATATAAGATTTGGAAAATACTAGGGAAAACAATCCACATAAATGAAGGAGATGCACATAATAAAATGCACGCTGAATGGCAAGAAATAATTTCACATCGTGGCGTCACAATAGACACAATTGGTGATACTGATGCCATGCCTCGTCATGTATATATGATTAGATATTCACTATCATTTAGATTTACATGACATCGCTAAATTTTATTTTACACATTTATATTTATTCACCTTCAAGTGCATCAATGTTTCGTTCAACTACTAAGCAATTTTGTATATCTCTCTGTATATAAGTCATGTTTTGTTCAACTACTATACCATTCAATGTAATTTCAATTGTTTCTCTAATAATGTTTCTCTTCATTGTTGTGCCTCAAACCCATCTCCAAATACTCCTTCTCAAGAGGAGAATTATATGATATCATATCTTTCTTGAGTTTCTTATTCCGTCTTCAGTGATGATCTGGTGTATGAGTCCTTTTCCTTTGGTTCTACAGTGTAGTTGAATCTAAAAAATTCATGTATTACTTCAATCTCATTTTCTAATTTTTCTTACTCTAATACCTTTTAATAGCTTCAAGGTGTTCAAATTTTCAAAATTGTATCCAATAGGAATCAATTTTATGTATGAAAATTCACATGATATTCTTATTCATTCTATTATGTTATGTTCTGTGTTAATACCTCTATGTTTGTCAACAACTTGGAGTACTAAATTTTTGAAATTCTTATTCTCCTCTCTTGTTAATTTCCTTAACCACATCTTGAGATTTCAGTTCTATGCATCTCGTAATTTTTTCATAGCTAGAAAATTTATTATACATAAAGCTTCATAATTCCATTTTTTTTTTCCACTAGTAATAAACATTTAATTTTGTTTTGAGCTCATTTTTTCTTGTTTTTTATTGTTGTGAGGTTGGTAAAACTGATTCAAAAATAACACTAACAGAAAATATTCTAATTATATTCAGTTTCCAGCCTTAAATTTTTTCCAGAATATCAATTCTATCTTTTTACATTCGAGTACATGAGTTTCCAATCAACTAGGAACTGCACGCCCACCAACATGTTGCACAATTCTCAATGCATGTAACACTTTATATGTCAGTGATTTAAGCTCTCATGATAGGAGGTACTTTATTCTCTATTCTAAATGTTTGGGGCTATGCTTATAGAAACGAAGGAGACGTAGTTGAATATTTTTCAAGCATGGTGTTGCTACGTGCATCCTCAACCATTTTGGATGGCATCCAAGGCGTTGTATCAGGTAGAAAATATTTCCCATAGATTTCTTCAGATCTAGAATAGTATAGAATCACACTCACCCACACACACTTACCTCAAAGGTCATTTTTTCTAAAATTTCAACACCTTTGTAGGTATTGCTAGATGATGTGGATGGAAAACATTAGGTGCCTATCCAAATCTTGCACATACTATGTGGTTAGCATTCCAATTGCAGTCAATTTGGCCTTGGAACTCTATCTCTGTGGTAGGGCCATTTTTATCCTTTTATGCTTGATTCAATTTCTCCTTCCAATGTTAATAAGTGGATTACCTATGAAAACATTACTCAAATTTAAACTCCTTGTTAACAGATGAATAAAATCATACTTTCTACGAATGAGAGAATAAATGAAACACTAATTTTATTATGAGAGTGTTGTTGTTTTTATCAAGTTTTTATTTTCCGTAGACCATAGGTATAATGTATTATATAATTTATGTTATTTAAACTCTCCCCATCCTGAAATTAGTTTCTCGACCTCCGAAAAATATTCCTAATATCACCTAATCTTGAGAGCTACTATGGTGTGGATATATATGTAAATTGTTTGAAACTAGAAATAAATTGAAAAATTGTAAAATGAAATGCCTATGCATCATTTATATATGTTGTTTTTATTTATTTATAGTCATGGATGTGTGCAAGTTAGCATATTTAAATGACGCATTGGATTCCAAGGTTGTTCATAGAGATATAAAATCTAGTAACATTCCCCTGGATAAGAAATCAAATGCTAAAGTTATAGATTTTGGGTTGGCCAAGGGCCTTGGATCTAAGAAAATCTATGTCACAACTCAGGTAAGGGAAAATTTTGGGTAAATATTGATCCCAACCATGCTATTTGTTTCCAGGGCCCAATCTTTGGCTCTAAACCTCTAAAATATTTTCTCATTTTGCTAGATTATTGGCCTTCAAACCGAAGGGAATCATTGTCTTTGGTGCAGGACGAAATCAATTTTATGCAATTTTCTCTATTTTATTTTTTTGTTAGAGCATACCAATCTATGAAACTGGGAAAAATTTAGACTTGGTGAGATGTTGTGGGGGGTATTATGGATCTCTCTTGTTAGTCATCTTTTTGTGGTGTTATGTGGTTCGGTTTTGCTTGTATATTTTTTTCATTTTATTTTATTACTAGCCTAGGAACCAATGAAAGCCATTAGCTTTTCTCAAGGAAAGAATCATGTTTGTGCATTCTTTCACTTTTATTTTGTGGTTAGACCATATTGATCCATTGGAGTAAGAGTTAATAGGATATTGGGTATTTTGGATTGTTGCTATTTGATTAATGGTGTTTTACGGTGCCCTTTAAATTCAACTACGTTGTACCTGAGTATGCCAATACATGAATGCTAAACTAGAGAAGTGATGTATACATATTTGAAGTACTTATCATGGAGATTATTTCTGCAATAAGTCGTGTTGATTATGGGACAGGGGAGGTTAGAATATACAATTCCCTTCAATCCATTTATAGATGTCTTCAGTACTTACATGTAAGCTTCAATCCATTGTTGAATTTCTTTAATACTTTAATTTAAATTAACCGATGCATAAATTTAATGAAATGAATCTATTTGGATTTGAATATATGGAGGTAAACTTTTTATAATGGCTGAAAATGATGGCCGAGAGAAAAAGAATTAGGAATTGATGCATTAATTCAATGGGAGCATCTATGTGACTGTTGAAATGAGAATTTTTGGCATCCCTGTGTTGCATGGAACTAGCTTCTGGCAAGATGCCAAAAAATAGGACATGCCATACAAATGTTGGAGGTAGATGAATTCCTATTTTGTGATGTATGTTTATTATTTGAAACAATAGCCATGTCCCTCCAAAGTATCAATGACATTATAAGTTTATATATAAATGAGAAAAATACATCCGATATATATGTATACACATATTTAATGGTGTTTACAGTGTATATGTACTCTATTTACTTGCATTAATACATGGTTTCTCAATTATTATTATTGTCATTGTAGGAATTCCATAGTAATATAATCTGAAACTTGGATTTTGTTTGAACGAGATCAACGCCTAGGCCATGAGGATGCTACCCAAGCATGATGTGAGCACTTAGAATCCAATGAATTACAAAATCTTGAATCCAAGCAGTGACAACACTAGCAATTGCCCCAAAAGGTGCAAAGATAGGCAGATATGATTTTTAAATAAAAAAAGTTGTACAAGAAAATAGCAATTGAGACGTCAAACTTAAGTTTTTTTGGTGTCTTTTTTTCTTAAGTTTATAATATGTAAGTATTTAGAGTTTTTTATCAAAAAAATTCTCAAACTTTATTACAACTGCATGCTGGAATATTAAACACTGGACACCCAAAATGGCAATGCGTAAATTGATTATGTCATATTTTAAAGTAATAGAACTAATAGATGAGATGATATTTTAATTTACAAAAATTGACTGTGTCAAGGATCCATTTATGCATGCAAAAGCATCTATAAAAAATAAGAAATTATAATGTGGTTAAAAAATGTATTGCTAGATTACAGCGAAAAATAACTATTTTATCTAGACTACACTTATTTTAAATACATATTGAGTGGTTCTAATAGCTAAGAATGCATTCCTTCTTGGAAAAGGTTAAAAGTTCAAATTCAAAAAGGTAGAAAATAAATATCTAGGAATCAAATCACTACGTAAATACATTGCATTCATATTTAAGTATAGCTTCCTTCATAAATCCGGATCATACATGGCAATAAAAAATAAACTCTATCGTTACAATATAGTAGCAAGATGTGGGATTCCACTATTTATTTAACTGGACATATTACAATTCTACAGGATATTTATATAAATAACATAAAATTTAATTTTGCAACATATTTATATGCATAACGTAAATAGACTGTGCTCTGTGCTTAATATAAAATCAAACTGACTCACAAATGTAGAGTTCTACCTCAATTTACTTGTATAATTTTTGTCTCGTAAGGCACCATTCTTAGCCATATGGTTAATAATGTAGGCTCTTTGTCCTTCATATGGTGTAGTTACACCAATTTAATTTAAGACAACATCAAAGAATTACAAAACTTTATGAAACATTCTTGAAAATTCATACATTAGTATGTATGTATGTTAGGACAAAGGAAATATACTTGGATGGGAATAATTTCACTTAAAAAATGTAGTCACAATATTTTTAACATTTGAGGCCTTTGTCCTATTCAGGTATGATGCACCACTAGCACTGATCTCTTCCTCACTCATATGAAATTATGACTACATTAACCGAAGTCAGAATGAATCATAAATCGTAAGCACAAGAATACTTAAATAAAAAAACTATGTTGGAAAATAAATGAAAAATAATACAAATTCACAAAAATACATGAATAAATAACCTACATGTACTTAGAAAAGCATAGATATGTTTTGCACTGCTGTAGAAATAAATAAATCGTAAGTATGTTTGACTGTTTAGTGTCCAAGCATAGAAAACATTGACATTTATCCAATGGAAAATTTTCCCAACTATATGATGCTATGTATATTCGATTTTAATATATTTTTCACATTTATCCAGTGGAAAATATTCACAAGTATTTAATGTTTTGTTTTCACATTTATTCAATGGAAAATCATGGCAAATATTTACAAATATATAATGTTGTGTAGATTAAAAAAAACTTTAAATTAAAATCCATTAAATATCACCATCGTTGACTTAAATATTAAGTTGTAACCACCAACATAATTGTTAAATGTTGGTTAACGTTATTTGTTAAGACTTTAAAAAATTTCTTGTTATTATATTGAAATGATACATTATGAACAAAAATTAAATTTTGATTAATTAAATTTGTTATGAATTGGTTTTATAGAGTGAAAGACTGATGGTAAAAAAATATTTATTCCAACTGAGAAGTAGTTGAATGAAAAACAGTTTGGTCAGTTACTCTTCCTTTGTGGATAAAAGAAATATCCCTGTGAGGAAGAGGGCTTCTGACTTACGTTCAAAGAAGTGAGGAAAGAGAGAGTTGTATTTTTCCTGAGCTAATATAACTAGTGGAAGAAATACTTAGTTATCTTGCACTTATGGAAGGTGGATTGGACCAGAGTCCCGAGATATCTTCCACGCACTCTTTTTTCTGTCTACCTGGTTCAGGATTGGGGGGGCGGTGTGAGGACGTAATTTCCTCATCCACGGTAGGGAGGAAAACCACAGTCAATCACAGATAAGTAGATTGTACTATTACTCAAAAAGAATAGAGTTCTGGATTAATTGTCTTGCAAGAAAAGACAAAAAAAAAATGTAGTAGAATGTTATTGTTATTAATAAATAATAGAGTTCTGGTTTATTATTTAGTATAAGAAGGAAAATATAGGAAAATTATAGTTATGAATGGAAGAGAGTTACTGTATAAACTGTTAAGTTTTGGTTAATATTTACAGAATATATAATTTCAGTACAGTAGACGAAATAGAAAACTCTGTGTGTTGTAGTATGTATTAATGAAAAAGAAAGACACAGTCAACATTATATTTCATTAAAATACCTAGATAATGATTCCTTTAAAAACCTAAGGATGAGGAGGTGTATTTTAAATAGCTGAATGTTTATAGAAATTAAGTAGACAAGGTACTGCAAGTTAACTGAATAAGCATGTTTGTAAGTCGATTTAGAAACTTGTCTATATTTTAGAACTCATAGGGTTCCTAAATATTGGATGTTTTTTTCGTCTTCACAACTATACACAAACTACTAGTTTGTTCGGTCGACCCCTATATCCATATTTATAGTCGAAACAAAGTAGCAGTAAGAAATGCATGAAGCTAATAAAGACGATAAGACATAGATTGCTGACAAAGGCAGGAACTGTGAAATATAACTGCCTCTGTCATTATGTTAAACTATACGACAAACATTAAACCTTACTAAGAAGCAGGTACAACTATAAATCAACTTTCTGGAAAAATATGGAAATTTCACTAAGTACTGTGAATAAACTACTAAACCATTCGACAACCCAGAAAGCAGAAAAGGTTAATTTTATATGATGGAAATCAAGGCTAAAATCGTTGTAGATAATATAGAAAACCATTGTAGAAATGCTACCATTATTATTAATAAATTTTTTATATAAAATATCACTGGAAGAAAACTATTCATGCAGTTTGTGCTTAACCAAGAAAACAGAAATTTGAAGATGAGAGACGAGGAAATATTCAGAATTTAAAAATAGTACCATAATGCCTTTAAAATTTCTCTGCTCAACATAGTTAAACCGAGACATAATTTGGTGGACAGGACACATAGTAATTACATTGTGAACTAGAACGAAACCTATACAATTTACAAAAATAGGATGGTTCGATTGAATAAGAAAGTTGTGTGCTTATACAAGTCTATTGGAACCGAGCAATGTTGAACTCCATAGATATCTAATACTTCAAACCAGGGATTGGATTTCCAAACCAAATTTATAGAAGGTACATTTGTAAGATGAGAGGAGGATAATTAGCGGTGGTTCTGGGAATCATATCCTCCAGCAGTTTCTTTAAAATGATTACCTGCCATTAAAAATAAACATGTTAAGTAATGGTTGCCATAATGGTAAATAAAAAAAGGAAGACCTTAGAGCAGAATAGTACAGTTGTAACTTACCTCTGTTTACTCCTATTGAGATAGCTGGGTTAAGTTATCCTGCAATGGTACCATAGGAAACTATGGGTAAGTAACATAGAAAAAAAGAAAATGAAGGAAAACCACAAAAGAGGCGCTAAGAATTGGGAACCAGTGTTACCTTCTGCCAACACCTTCCATAGCTAAGGTTGAGCGAATAAGTGAAAGATGGACCAAAATGAGTTGGGGGTTGGTTCACTAACACCCTAGACAATTCTACGCAATGGAGAGTGGGATTGGGTATTAGAAATAAGAATTTATAAAACAAAAACGGGCATTAACCTTGCGGAAGAGCCACTAGGGTAATACCATTCATCTACAGAAAACCTATTTTCTTAAGAAATTTCTCAGAACCAAAAATCACTTACCATTTAGGTTGTATAGCATTGTTTCCATTAAAAACATGGTTCTGAGAAGAATGCATCACAATGGATATAAACATTACTATTGAGCGGCAGACAATGGAAATGATAATGGCTTCTTTTCCTGTGGATGCCTAGGTTTTTTCTCTGGAGAGCTGGCGACTGAATGCTGGAATGGCAAAAGGAAAAGCAGTTAATGTGGGGAGGTCAATCCTTAGAACCCTAGTTTCTCCATCACTATTAGATCTAGGTGAGGTAGATCAATGGTTTTAAATCCAACAACTGTACACTTTGAGTACAACCATTAAGTGGCAAATATTCTGAGAACCAAAAATGTACCATAAATTCAATTGAACCAAATATGTTGGTGTATTAAAAATAATAACCCATATTTATAGATGAGCCATAAATGTAAGGTATATCCATGACCTCAAGTGGCGGACATGTGGATTTTTCATCAGGTAATGGAGAGAATCAAATCATGACTACAAATTTATATGTGGTATATTGGAACGAGAGCATATGTTTATTTATATGTATTTTGTTTCATGGAATTTGAATTAACAGAAATTAGAAATATAAATTTCCGAGTTAAAGTTGAATTGGACAGATAATTGATTTGTATTTTATGCATATAATGAAACTATAAATGTGTGGTAGGATGAAAGTTAATTTTTTTTTTATGATGATCAAAATGGATGTTACAAGTGGTATCAGAGCAGCGTTGTAACGTTGGGACCCTATGCGTCAACTAAAATTTTCAAACTGTGTAAAATTGATGTGCAGATAAATAAAAGAATTATAGCAGGAGACAATATGAGACAGGGTCAAACGTAGCAACCACCTCAGAACACCAAGGAAACCCAACCCCTACTGGAGATGACCGGAGAAATGTGGGTGCAGCTGATTGTGGATCAGCATGAGAAAACCAGTAGGTTTTTGGAAGAACAACAACACCAAACCAGCTTACCGAAGTTACAAGACAAAATGGAGAGGGTGCAAAATGATAATGCGCGATTGATGCAAGAACAAGAGAGGATATTAAAAAGCCTCTCAGACAAACAAAATAAAGGAAATGAGAAGCCAAGTACTGATAAAGAGTTTCGGGAAAGAAGTGAGCAATAGACACAAGACCATGACATTGACATAATGGAAAGAAGTTAGTCATAACGGAGTAACAGAAATGAAAACTATAATGAAGCTGAATCAGATAATGTATTAGACTAGAAAGAAGTGAAGAGAAAAAAAGTAAAGCTACAAGGAGAATTTAGAAAAATAAAGCCTCCTACATTTTATGGAGTAGAAGAGGAAGTGGTTGAAGCATGGTTGATAAACATGAACAAGTATTTTCAAGTGTATGAGTACAACAATAATCTTAAATATATATTGATTGTTTATTAGTTAAGGGAGAAAGCCACATTATGGTGGGAAGAGGTGAAAAATGTCCGTAGTATAGATGACCAAGATGTGACTTTGGACTCATTCCAATAGTATTTTAAAGATAAATACTTAACTGAACACTTATATGACAAAAAATATAGAGATTTCCATGACTTGAAGCTGGGACAAATGACGATGGATGAGTACAACACTAAATTTACTTCCTTACTTCGTTATGTTCCCTATTTAAGAGATGAAAAGGCTAAAGTATAATGGTTCTTGAGTAGTTTTCTGACTCATATGAAAGAATGTATCGAGTTTATGAATCCTAGGACTATGGACGAGGCAATCAGAAAGGTCAGAATGTGTTACCAACAAGCTAAAGCAAAGGGTGAACAAGGTAAAAGCTGGCAGGCAAAGAAAGATAATAAAGACAGTTCTGGGTTTAAGAGAAATAGAACCAAGAATTTCAAAGGTGCTACCAAAATCTCAGTTAGCAAATAATTTGGAAGGAATCATCATAGAATAATATGGCCTACAGAAGATAAACCCACAGAATCCTCCAACAAACCAGAACAAAACCAGAACCAGAAGCCACCTTTATAGTGTTGGGGGTGTGGTAAGGCACACTACTATAGAAACTGTCCACAACGAGGTAGGAGTGAGGTAGTTACCAATTTATAGGAGGCCTCAATAGTGGGTGATGTCACCAGAAACATACCCAAAATTAATGCAGCACTGGAGGACCGACAAGCGGATTACTAGCTGACAATGATAGAACTGGAAGGTAAATTGCTATCTCAAGCTGTTTCTATTTTGGTAGACCCAAGTGCCAATTTAAGCTATGTAAGTCCCAAAGTAGTAGAAAATTGTAAATTGCAGAGTTAGAAATTTAGAAACCCATGGCTAGTATAGTTAGCCATTGGACCAAAGAGGAAAGTTACTGCCAAAATACTGAATTGTGCACTAAAAATTAGTGAAAAACAACTAACTATGGATCTCAATATATTACCTCTAGGTTCTTATGATGTGCTCCTTGGCATGGAATGGATGGAGAAGCACTGAACATTAGTAGATTTTAAAGAAAAGATAATCTACTACAGAATGCAAGATGGAACCTGCTAAGAAATTCAAGGAATAAAGAAACCTTTACAGCTGCGTCCAATCACAACATCTCAAATGGGAAAGTGCGTGAGGAAGGGATGTTAGTTATATGCCATACAAGTGGTCTTTACCAATTCTAGATAAAAGTCTACAATGCTGGAAAATATACCAATAGTAAAGGAGGTTATGGATGTACTTCCAGAGGAAATACTAGTCTTAAAGCCTAGAACAGAGATAGATTTTACCATTGAATTGATGCTTGGAGCATCACCAATTTCAAGGGCACCCTATCGAATGAGTGTACCTGAATTAACTGAGTTGAAGATGAAATTACAAGAATTATTAGATAAAGGGTACATCTGACCAAGTGTATCCCCTTGGGGAGCACCTGTGTTGTTTGAGAAGAAGAAAGATGGAACCATGCGAATGTGCATGGATTACCGCTAGCTTAATAAACTGACTGTTAAAAACATATATCCTCTACCGCAAATCGATGATCTATTTGATCGAGTGAAGGGAGAAAAAATATTTTAAAATATAGATATAAGGTCGAGATACCATCAAATCCGGATAAAGGACAAATACATACATAAAACTGCTTTTCGTACAAGGTACAGACACTGAATTTGTGGTGTTGCCTTTCGGGTTGACTAATGCACTAGCAATATTTATTTGGTTAATGCATGGTGTATTTCACCCCTATTTGGATAATTTTGTGTTAATATTTATTGATGACATTTTAGTTTATTCTAAGAATGTAGAGGAACACAAAGAACACCTATGGATAGTGCTGGAAATGTTAAGAAAGCACCATTTGTACACTAAATTCATCAAGTGTGATTTCTTCAAGGAAGAAATACAGTACCTTGGTCACATAATTTATACTGAGGATATTTCTATTGACCCAGAGAAAATCATAATGATTATGGAATGGAAATTACCTCAAAACATGGTAGACATCCGATCCTTCACTAAATTGGATGGTTATTATCGACGATTTATTGAAGGTTTTCCAAAAAATGCCTTTCCAATTACTTCCTTACAAAGAAAAGGAAACATATTTAAATGGATAAAGGAATGTCAGGACAGTTTTGAAAGAATGAAGCATTTATTGACTACAGCTCTGGTGTTAAGGGTAGCTGATCCTAATAAAGAGTTTGAGGTCTGCATAGATGCGTGCAAAGGAGTTGGGGTGATTCTCTCACAAGAGGGTAAGGTGGTTGCCTATGAGTCATGAAAATTAAAATAGCATGAGTAGCATTATTCCGCTTATGATTTGGAGTTGACATCAGTAGTGCATGCACTCCGAATATGGAGGCACTACTTTCTTGGGAAAATATTTACTCAAAACTGACCATAGCAGCTTAACCAACTATTTTAAGCAGGTTGATCTCACTTCTTGCTAGGCAAGGTGGAATTCCTTCCTGAGGGAATTTGACATTGATATGCAGCATGTAAAAGGTAAGGAGAATAGAGTAGCTGATGCATTAAGCATAAAATTGCATGGTGTATATGAGATATATTATAATCAGGTTGAGTGCAGATTTTTGGAGCAGATAAAAACCGAAGCCGAGAAAGATCCTGAATATAAGTTTATGTGGCAGCAACCAAAGGAGTTCAAAGACCAAGGAAAATCTACTAATTACGAAATTGAAAAGGATGGGTTTATAATTTTCAAAAAGAGAATTTTTTTCTTCAAACAGAATGGAGTTGAAGGAATTGATTTTGAATG
The DNA here is from genome assembly GCA_034641835.2 of Pinus albicaulis. Classification (NCBI taxonomy): domain Eukaryota; kingdom Viridiplantae; phylum Streptophyta; class Pinopsida; order Pinales; family Pinaceae; genus Pinus; species Pinus albicaulis. The sequence goes on along the minus strand of CM076581.1, from coordinate 1,008,287,695 downwards.
AACATCATCGGAGTAATTACTCTAGAAATCCTATATATCGGAAAATGTTAACAATGATAAGGATAAATTACTTTTGGCTAGGTATAAGGAGAGATATTTCAGAGTATCTAAACAAGTGTTTAGAATGCCAGCAAGTGAAAGTGGAGCACTGACACCCATCTGGGTGGATGCAACCTACACCAGTACCTGAGTGGAAGTGGGAAGTGATATCGTTAGACTTTATCACTGGACTACCAAAGTCAAAGAAGCATAATGAATATATAATGGTAGTGGTGGATCGATTAACAAATAAACACACTTTATACCAATACAATCCACTTATAAGACAGTGCATATAGCAGACATATTTATGTGCGAGATTTTTAGACTGCATGGTATCCCAAAGACTGTCATATCTGATAGGGATGTGAAGTTTACTTCAGCGTTCTGGAAAACGTTGTTTACAAGATTGGGGACTCAAATTAATTTCAGTACTTCTTACCATCCACAGATGGACAAACAAATGAAATGACTGAATTAGATCCTGGAGGATATGTTACGTATGTATGTGATGCAACAACCAACTAGGTGGGACGAATATCTGCACCTAGTGGAGTTTTCTTACAATAAAAACTATCAGGAATCTCTTAAGATGAGTTTGTTTGAATCCTTGTACGGATGGAAATGCAAAACTCCTATTAATTGGAGTAGCCCAGAAACCAAGTTGATGCTTGGACCATACATGTTAGCTGAAATGGAGACATAAGTAAAGAAGATCCGACAAAATTTTAAGGTAGCTCAGGATAGGCAAAAAGTGTATGCAGATAATAAAAGGACCTACCGTGAGTTTCAGGTGGGGGACCACGTGTACATAAGTATTAATCCAAAGAAAATCACTTTAAGATGGGCCTCCTGTGCCAATTTGGCTCCCAGGTTTTTGGGCCCCTTCCAAATATTGGAGAGGGTAGGACCTGTGGCATACCAATTGGATTTTTCCAGTTGTATCTGAGTGCAAAACGTCTTTCACGTATCATTATTGAAACGATACATTCATGATCCAAAGCACATAATTCACTGACAGAGTATTCAGGTAGGATATGAATACTTGGCTTGATTGAAAATGTTAAATTTATGAATAAACTAATTCCAAGCTTATTGTTTGTAGGTTGAGCGGAACAACGAGTTCCTGGTCAAGCCTTAATGTATAATCGATCGGAGAGAAATCATGCTCCGGAAACGAGCCATCATCCACATTAAAGTGCAATGGAAGCACTTTGGACTAGATGAAGCTACCTGGGAAGATGAAGGTTTTGTTCGGGAAGCCTACCTTAAACTTTTTGCTGGAGCAGAATGAGAACATTAGGGATGGTGTTCACTTCCACGGGGGGAAGTTGTAACCATTGGATTAATTTTTAACTTTTGGTTAAAGTTACTTATTAATACTTTAAAACATTTCTTGTTATTACGTTGAAATGATACATTATGGACACAAATTAAATTTTGATTAATTAAATTGGTTATGAATTGGTTTCATAGAGTGGAAGACTGATGCTAAAAAGATATTTATTCCAATTAAGAAGTATTTGAATGAAAATAAGTTTGGTCAGTCACTCTTCCTCTATGGATAAAAGAAACATCCCTGTGAGGAAGATGGGTTCTGACTTATGTGCTAAGAAGTGAGGAAAGAGAGAGAGTTTTATTTTTCCTTTGCTGGTAGAACTAGTAGAAGAAACGCTCAAATATCTTGCACTTCTGGAAGGTGGATTGAACCAGACTCTCGAGATCTCTTCCGTGCAGTGTTTTTCATGTCTACTTGGCTCAGGATTGGAGCACGGGGGTTGAGGACGTAATTGCCTCATCCACAATAGGGAGGAAAACCATAGTCAACCACACATAAGGACATTCTACTCTTACTCAGAAATAATAGAGTTCTGGATTAATTGTCTTGTAAGAAAAGACAAAAAAAATGTATTAGAAAGTTACTGTTATTTAGAAAGAATAGATTTCTGGTTTATTATCTAGTATAAGAAGGAAAATATAGGAAAATTACAGTTATGAATGGAAGAGTGTTACTGTATAAACTGTTAAGTTTTGGTTAATATGTATGCAGTATAGAAATTCAGTACAGTAGAAGAAATAGAAAACTCTGTGTGTTGTAGTATGTATTAATGAAAAATGAAAGATGCATTTAACATTATATTTCATTAAAATACCCAGATAATGATTCCTTTAAAAACCTAAGGATGAGGCGGTATATTTTAAATAGCAATTAAGTAGACAAGGTACTACAAGTTAACTGAATAAGCCTGTTTGTAAGTCGATTTAGAAACTTGTCCATATTTCAGAACTCAGAGGGTTTCGGAATACTGGATGTTTGTTCCATCTTCACAACTATTGTTACACCATTTTTTGTCATCTAACCTATCATTAGATGGACCCAAGTACACCATGTAAGACCAATTTTTCCCTAAGTAAAATTGCTCTCACTATGTAAAATAACTTAATAAACCACATTTATTAGGTTGTTTATGGTCTAAACAGGAAACCCCAAAAGGAAATATTAAACAAACCTATATTTGTTTGATTTTCCTCATGGAATAATTAATTAAACCATAATTTAATTATTATTCCTAGTCATATTTAACCCAAAACAAAGAAATTAATTAGATAAACCTTTATTTATCTTATTATTTTCTAGGAATAATTATTTAAATCTTATTTAGATAATATTCCTTGTTAAATATGACCAAATCATCCACAAATAATTAAATAAATCATTATTTATTTGATTATCCTTCAACCACTTCCTTAAAAGATAAATAAATCATTTATTTATTTATTATTGACAAATAAAGGGATTTGACCCAAGTCAAATACTTTTTCCCTCCAACAAATATAATAAAATATTCCATAAAAGGTGGATCTAGATTTGGTTAATATTATTTTAATCATGCACCAAGATCTAGAATGACCCAATATTTTGTTATAAATAGGAGGGTTTTTCCTACCATTCTTCACCTTTTGTTGCCTATTAGATCACTGTCATTATTTGTTGTGTGAGCTCCCTTTGAGTTCTATCTTTGTCTGGGTTTTCTACACCAACAAGAGAGAGAAATGCTAGATCTGAAGTGCTGAGGACTTCCAAGAACCCATCCCATTGAGAAGAATTGGAAACATCTTCTTGTTTTCCTCCCAGGTGCCCTTAATACAAAAATTCTTTCAAAAATTGTTCTTGTCTTGTCTATTGGATATATGGAGCAAACCCTTCTTTTTACTGCTTAATGTCTTTCTATGCATAGATTTGGTTTTTTGCAGCTCTTGTCTTGATCAACTAACTGCAGATCTGAAGATATTGGCAGCCATATTTGATGTTAGGGCTATTAGTTATGCGTAGCTAAAGTGGTCTTTTTTCGTACACTTCAACAAAGGATTCATACTAACAAATGGCGACTCCACACGGGTTTTAAATTACGACCGTTGTCGTTTTTCATATTCCTGCATATCCAGCTACTTCATACCCTAGGGTTTCTTTTCAGCTTTTTTTTTTCCTATTTTAATGTTTTTTTTCTCACATAAAACCCTAAAACATTAAAATTTCTAACTTCCGCATGTTTCTGGCCCTATTGCGCAGGTGACCGACATCAGCTGCAACTGAGACGGCAAATTTTCTGAAAATCTGCCGCTGAGACACCCGGAGCTTCAGGTCTCACTTTTCAGCCCATAACCTGCGACCTGGACCTCCAGGTCACACTTTTCAGCCAATTTTCTGCGACCTGCACTGAAAACAGGTCAAGACCTGCGACCTGCCAATTTTTCAGCTGTTTTTCTGCAATTTTTCTAGGTTTTGCTGAAGCTTCTGTCAGGGTTTTCCAGCCTCTGCCTCCACCCGTTTAGACCTGTTTCTGATCTGTTTTGCTCATCTAAGTGGGAACTTGGGCCCCTAGGGCTTCAGTACCCTCCACTCTTTATGGAAGAGTTTTTAGCTATTTCAGACGTCTGTTTTTCAGAGTTTCAGCCTTCCCTTTTTCAGATCTGATACCTCCTCCTCAGATCCCTTTAAATCAGCTTTTCTTCCTTTCAAATCACCTCTTGTCATTTTGTTTGGACCTCCCTTTAGGACCTCCTCCCTGTCCTTTCCGCTTTTTGCTGATTTCCTCCTTTTTTCCAGCCACCTTGCCTCTGCCTCTTGGCTGTGATCTACACCTCTTTTCAGCAGCTTTCTCCTTTAGATCCCTGTCCCTTTCGACCCTAGATCTATTGGCCTCTTTTTAGTGTGTTTTGACTAGATATTTTCCCTCTTTTAGATTAGTTTTGAGAGACCCGCCTTTTTGGGTTGAATCGATGCACTAGTAGCTGTTAATTTTCTGTTATTTCAACATTATATACTGTTTTTGCAGCATTATTTTCAGTTACGCAGCACACTTTTTCTCTTGCTCTCAAAATGAAAAGGGTTTAAAAATTAAAATTAACGCACGCCACACACTCACCCTAAGCGAAGAAGAGCTTGGTTTACACCGCCAGGCAAAGACTTTAAAATCAATTGACACTGCACCTATCTGCCCTTGTTTCGACATTGTAATCACTTGATTCTGCACCTCCTTGCCCTTGTCGTCGTTCTTCTTCCCCTTGTGCCGTGATTGTGTTGTCATCATTGCGCCCCCAAGGCGCACTTCCCGGAGACTTCTTGGCCTTCACCCTTAGTTTCCGGTCGATCGACCTGCTCCGTCCCGCCGTCGTCGAGCCAGTCCTCCTCTGAGTCCGCACTCTGACTCCTCTTTTGATTCTTTGGGTTCTCCTTTTCCTTCTAGTTCTCCCCCTGCCACCTTCACTATGTCTGGTCCAGGGCCTAATGCTAGCGGTGCTCCCGGCCCTAATGTCGGCACTACTACTAGCGGAACCGCCACAGGAACTACTTCGGCCACACCCTTGCTGCCGTACATCGCAGGCCTCAACCTCCCCGATTTCAATCGGTTGATCAATGACCCTATCCGCCACGATGTTGGTTGGCCTGCTATGCCAACCAAGCTCCCCTCCGACATCCCTAAGTTCGAAGGCATTGCTGGAGAAGATCCAACCAACCATGTCCGATCTTTCCACATGTGGTGTTCCTCCAACTCCATTACCGATGATTCCATCCGTCTTCAGTTGTTCCAATGCACGCTTACCGGCGAAGCTTCTAAATGGTATGTTGACCAGGCCACCTCTTCCCATACCACCTTTGTGACCATTTCCCAAGCCTTTTTAGCTTACTTCCAGCTCCCTCTCCGATACGATACTGGTACGGAGCTTTTGACCTCTTTCAAGCAAACCTCTTCGACCCACCATTCTGCTCATGTCTAGGAATGGCGAAGAATACGAAGCTTATGTCGAGCTCCCCCTTCGAAGATCAGATCTATATGGACTGGTTCCTTCGCTCTCTCTTAGCTCCCATTGGCAAAGATGTCACCTCCCATTTCCCTCAAACCGAAGAAGCTGCCCTCCAAATGACGAAATATGACCTGATCTACGCTCAATCCGGTTATGTTTATACCGTTCTTCCTGACATCCCCAGGCCCGGTGGCACTAACGCCCCGGGGGCATCTCATTCCACCGACGGTATCGTTGGAGCCCTTTCCCATCCGTACGCTCAACCTCCTATGGGCTATGGTCTCCCTCGGGGAGGGGCCAGCACCTCTAGCACTCTTCCCCCTCCCGGTAGCATGTATCCAGGATACGGCATGCCTCCTCCTTTTGCCCAACCTCCTACTTACCTCAATGTTGCCCAACCTAACCATTACCTTTATCCGCAGCCTGGTGCGCCAGCTCCTCCAGCATATGCGCTTCCATCTCCCTTGCCTCCTCCAAACCTGCAACAGCAGCTACAGCCCCCTCCAGGGCAAGTATTTGCACAGCAAGGCGTGACTAATCCCCTTTCTTCTCAAAGAAGGCGGAGAGGCAATCCAAACCAATCTGCCCCTGGTACTCGTGGACCCAATCCTCAAGGTGTTGACCCTAACACTGCTAACCAGCAACAGGGCACTCAGCCCAAGCCGGACAGGCCGCTTCGCACAAATAAGCCTTGTTCGTGTTGCGGTGTTTATGGTCATTACACCCACGATTGTCCCCTCTTACCCCAGATGCGGCAGATGTGGGAGTCTCAAGCCACATTGCGCGGACAACATGCCTCCCCTAATGCTCCCCCTAATGTGGCCCTTCTATCCAACAATTGTGTTCTCCCAGTCCTTTCCCTCAATGAGATTCGTGGCTGCCCAAGCCACAGTGCCAGGGCCAGTGCCACTCCTCGATTCCATTTCCTAGTTCCTCAATTACCGGATCCTCATGATGAACTTCTGATCCTTCCCCTCATCTCGACCTTCACCTTCAAACTCGGTCTACTTCGTTACCCCAAGCCTCTCTACGGTCTGTGAGCCTCCTTCTTCGGGTTCTACAGGCCTGCTCGACATCCGGTGGCCTTACACTCCCTACTTAAAGTTGAGGTTCCATACTGCCAGATTCTAAGGGACCATTACATCGAAATGCTACTTCTAGTGTTTTGCTCATTTGTATGCTTATAGTAGATGATTTGGCACAATCCCCTGCTGCCATTTCCACACTGGAACTCCTCCAGTCGTGCCCTTCTCAAAGGAAGGCTCTACTATCTGCCGTGGGCGCTGTTGATCCTGCTGGTGACCAAATGATTGTTTTCGACGCCACTCAATCGGACCACCCTCCTCTTCCTCCTTCCGTTGCTTTCCAAATCCCAGTCAAAATCCGGAACGCCACTGTCTCCCGGTGTATAATTGATGAGGGGGCATCCACGTGTGTGATGTCCGCTTCGGTTTGGAAGCAACTCGGATCGACTGAGCCTTCATGATCCACCCTTCGGCGTGGAGACGACCTCCCAGCCCATCGGCCTTTTCTGTAATTGTCCTATCACCCTCGCCGGTAAGACTGTTTGCGTTGACATCGAAGTCATCGACGCCCCTCTATATTACAACATTCTATTGGGGTGAAGCTACACCTATGCCATGTCTGCTGTCCCCTCTGCGGTTTTTCGCAAGATGTCTTTTCCTCACAATGGAAACATAGTCACCATTGACCAGTTGACTTATCGTGAGCCAAAGTCTCAGACATCCCCTGAGACGACCATCTCTTCTGTAGCCAATAAGCAAACTGGCGTCTACAAAGATTCCTCCCTGCTTGGAACTTTTCCTGGTCTCTCTGATCCCAGCTTATCGAATGTTTGCATGATGCAATCGTCTCGGGCTACCCTTAAGCAACCCGCCTCGGCTAGTCAGCAACCTCAGACACAACCTCGCCCACCGCAACCTTCTCCTAGCCCTTTATCTCCGCCAGCCGGACCTTCTACTTCTGGCCCTTCTCCTACAGCTGGTGTCCCTGACCCCCTTTATCCCCCTAGATCGGTTCCCCCAGGCCTTAACCATCTCGGAGCCGTCCCTCCTGGTCATTATCCCTCTGGTTAGATACCTTTCCTGGCTCCCCCTCCCGGAGTCTATACGGTCCCCGTCATGGCCACCCTCTCTCTCCCTAACCTGACCCTGGGCATACCCGTCTGGTACATTGACCCTCCAGCCGCTACCCCACTCGGTCACCCCAAACCCTACCTTGCCTTGACACCGGTCCAACCGGTCCCCCTCGCTTCCTCCGGGCCCCCCGCACCTCCCCAGGACCCTGCCCCTGTGGTGAAAACCCCGGGAAAGAAAGACAAAGCTTGTAAGGGGGCAACCAATCAGGACCAAGCCGCCCCGACAAACCCTACCCCTCCTCGACCGCCAAAGCACGCTATCCAGTGTGCTTTGTGCGATATTTTCGGTCACGCCACCCATATGTGTCCTGAATTGCCGCACCTCAAGATCCTAGTCAACGAGACGTTTCCTGACTCTGATATCCCCGAAGTCTACGTCACTATCCCGGATTCTATCCCGAAACTCAAAACCTTGCACACAAATCACCCTTGTGCTTTGTGCGATTTCCACGGCCGTTACACCCACCTCTGCCCCTGCCTTGACGAGTATCGTTCCTCCTTAGACACGTACCGCCAATTCAAGGCTACGCACGACAAGATACCTTCTCACTTGTCTGTGAGTTCTACTTCAATAGGACCAGAGGATATTCCTACTCCCCTTCACATTCCTCCTCCCGCTATCGAACCAACGGAGCCTTCAGCCACCATTTTGTACCTATCGTCATCTTTGAGAGATAGTTCACCTAACCTTCGACCTGAAGACACTCTCGGTTCCCCCTCATTCGACCTTGGATCTGTTGACGTTGCGCATCTGAGCCTTTCTCCACAAGATGACCAGTCACACATCACTACATCATCAGGTGATCCTTCTTCCTCCAGTCTTCCCATCTTCCAGTCCGATGAAGACATTATGGAAGCCATGACCAACCCTGACTTTCTGTGGGATGATATGCACCATCGCGCATACTTCCTCCCATAGCATTCCCATGACCAATATGTTGTGGAAACCAAAGACTTCATTCCCAATGCAGTCGATTGGTTCAAAAATCCCATCCCTGCACCTGATGCTTTCGAAGAAGGAAACATGGCCAACATCTCTCCGACCATTAAAATTGACATTTCGGTCAAACCAGGAATCGAAGAATATATCACCTTGGGCGCCCAATGCACCCCGGAAGAAATCGAAGCTTACACTAAGCTTTTCAAAGAATTCCGTGATATTTTCGCCTGGTCCTACTCCGAAATGCCTGGGCTCGATCCCACCATCGTCGAGCATCATATCGACACGTGGCCCGATGCCAACCCAGTCCGACAAAAGTTGAGACCCATTAATCCTTCCAGACGTGATGCTATCAAAGCCAAAATCGATAAGCTCAAGCAGGCTGGTTTCATTTATCCTATTGAATACACCACTTGGGTGTCCAACCCGGTTCCCGTCCTCAAGAAACAAGGCACCATCCATGTCTGCACGGACTTTCGCGACTTGAACAAAGCTTGTCCCAAAGAAAACTTCCCCACACCATTTATTGACCAAATCATTGATGAGTGTGTGGGGCATGAGGTTCTATCCTTTATGGATGGTTTCTCCGGATACAACCAAATCGTTATCCGTCCTGCTGACCAACTTAAAACTGCGTTCATCAGTCCGTGGGGAACTTTTGCTTACCGGGTCATGCCTTTCGGCCTTAAAAACGCCGGCGCCACTTTTCAACGGGCCATGTCTTATTGTTTCCATGACTTAGTTCATATTATCCTTGCTTATTTAGATGACCTCACTGCGCGTTCTAAGCATCAGGCGCAACACCTCCACGATCTGCGTACCGTCTTTCTCCGATGTCGCAAGTATAATATCCACCTTAACCCGTTGAAATGTGTCTTTTGCATTCCCGCCGGCCATCTCTTAAGATTCATAGTGTCTAAGGATGGTATCACTCTTGACCCTTTGAAAGTTCAAGTCATTCTTGAACTTCCCATTCCACGTACCCTACGCCAGCTCCAAAGTCTCCAAGGCAAAGCTAATTTTCTTCGTCGGTTCGTCCCTGACTATGCCACCACCGCACATGGGTTCCTTAGACTCCTCCGATCCAATATCCCATTTGTTTGGGATACCTATGCTCATGAGTCTTTTGATGCCCTCAAGCAGGCTCTCACATCCGCTCCCTTGATCTGCCCTCCCGACTTTGATCGGGACTTCATCCTGTACATCTCCGCTTCCACCTATTCGGTCGCTGGAGTCCTTATCCAGGAAGATGACAATGGTATCGAGCATGTGATCTACTACATCAGTAAGAACCTAGTAGGGCCTCCTGTTTCCTACTCACATGAAGAAAAACTAGCACTGGTTGTTGTGTTCTCAGTCCAAAAACTTCGTCATTACATCCTCATGTGTTCCACCAAGGTTGTGACTAATTCCAACCCCATGGATTTCCTATTGAGTCGCCGCATCCTCACTGGGAAGTACGCCCGTTGGGTCGTCATCCTTCAAGAATTCGACCTCGAATTTGTCACACCAAAAAGTAAGAAAGGTTTAGCCCTTGCTGAACTCATTTCTGAATTACCTACCGGAACACAAGATCCTCCAGTTAGTGATGATTTCCCTAATGAGCACTTATTCGCCATTACTTCGGATGATCCTTGGTACGGCGATATCCTCACTTACTTGCGAACCCAAAAGTTCGCTCTTCACCTTGATCGTGACGCTCGACGACGTATCCGACACCAGGCTCCTCGCTACCTTCTTATCGGTGACGACCTCTATCGTCGCGGTATAGATACTGTCCTTTGTCGTTGTCTCACGCACGCTGAAGCTGAACAAGTCCTCAATGCTTGCCATAGCGGCGCTTGCGGTGGCCACCTCTCCGGTCTTGCTACTGCCCAAAAATTCATGCACGCTGGGTATTTCTGGCCTTCCCTCTTTAGTGATTGCATTGAAGCAGTCAAACACTATTCCAATTGCCAACATTTCGCCCCTAAGGCGCGAGCTCCCCCAGCTCCCCTCCATCCGGTCGTCTCAACTGGTCCCTTTTGTAAATGGGCCATCGACTTTATGGAGTGTCGCCCGCCATCCGCTGGTAACCATAAATATATCATCGTGGTGGTCGACTATTTCACAAAATGGGCCGAGGCTATGCCAACATTTAACAACACCGCAGCTACCGCAGCCCTCTTTTTCTTTAACCACGTTATCGCTCGATTCGGGGTTCCGAAATAACTGGTCTCTGACCACGGACGACATTTTGAAGATGAGATATGGCGTGAGCTATCCTCACTATTGGGTTTTTAGCACCAATATTCCTCCTCCTATTACCCCCAAGGTAATGGCCAAGTTGAAGCAGTCAACAAAATCCTCAAGACTATGCTTCAACGAACGGTGAATAAGCACAAAACCAATTGGCATCTTATGCTCTTCCCTGCTTTGTGGACCTATCGAACCTCTGTTAAAACCGCCACCGGGTTTACTCCTTTCCACCTCGTTTTTGGAGAGGAGGCAGTCTTACCGATCAAGTGTGAAATTCCTTCCCTGCATCTGGCCGTTGAACTTCTCCCTGACACCCAACCTCTAGAAAAACGACTTATCATGCTCGAGCGCGCCTCCAAAGACCATCGTGTTGCCTTGCAAACCATGGAAGCAGCCAAGAAACACACCAAAGCTCAGTATGACAGAAAATTCCAGCCTCGTACTTTTCACGAAGGTGACCTTGTTCTAGTTTATGACCAGGCCCATGATGTCCTTGGTCATGGGAAGTTCGACTCATTATGGCTAGGTCCTTACATCATCAGTAAGGATCTCGGTAAGGGGGCATACCTCTTAGAGGATTTCGAAGGCAATCCCCTTCCTAATCCTCGCAATGCACTCTATCTTAAGAAATACTACCCTTAGCATTTCCCTTCTGAAATGCATGTTTTATTTTCTTTTAGATAGCCAGCATATTTTTCATTTTTGGGATTTGATACTTCACCAGGACACATTTTTTCCAAGACGGGTCACTTCCCCTCTCATTAAAATCGCATTTCTTCACTTACAACACTTGTACTTGGGGCACCACTTTGCCTCCTTACTTGTCTTTGTTCGTGTTGATTTTCGTCGTGAGTTACCATCTTTTACTCATGTTTTCATGGTCCCCCATTGGACCTTTACTTTGTGGCAGCACCATCGAGTCGCCCTTTTTTAGAGCATCCAAGTGGAGTCATCATCGCATTCATGGAGTCTATCCCGAGTCCCTTTGTACCCCGCTATAGTCCTCCATCCCTCATTGCTTGGTTTCTCTCTTGTGTCGCACATTATGGCCTTCAGTCCCACTGTCCCCTATCCCTTATGATATTGCGTCAGTCGCTGCCATGTCATTCATGCCCTTTATGCTCTAACAAGGGAAGTCGTCCATTCGCTACTCAGTCCCCTCCATTCCATCATCATCATTGGTATTAGTCTGTCCATCGCTCTACTATTTTCTCTCGTGCCTTAGTTGAGGATCTCTCATTGCCTCACCTATGGCGGACCTCCTTCTGTCGACATCAGCTCCTTCATTCCAGAAGACAGGTCTAGAGGGCGGTGTACCTTGGTTCCAGCTTCCACTCTTGTTCGGTGCCTCGAATCAAGCAAAGGGATCTCTCATTTCCCTTTGACTTGATTGTTTCTCCACTCCAGCTCCTTTCAGCATGATCTAGATCCGTATACTTGATGGTTCAGTGATGCAGCAGCAACTCTTGGTGATTACTGGGTGTGTGTGAGATGTCTCAACCCTCATGAGGGGGTGGCCCTGCAGGTAGCCCCCCACATGCCCGGATGACCTCTTCATTGCAGCCTTCGATGCAGCTGCATATATTTAATGATGACGGCCTTAGCCGCTTGTAGCGCCTCTTTGATTTGCATGTATCAGTCAGATTTTGTGAGCCCTTCCCCGCTTATAGGGGGCATTTGGGTTGTATTTGTATCTCATGTACTCAGATATTCTTGTATAAGTCCTGGCTGTTATCCCAGGCACAACATGTATGTGGGATTCCTCATTGTATTCTTATCTGGCTCATGTTTATGCCGGTTGTACTTTATGGTTCGGTCCCTTGTTTACTGGACACACTATTCTTTTGTACTTTGTCTCGGCGGGCATAGGTATGCCTCCCCCGCCGCCTTCAGCACAGGTACCCTCTCATAAAAAGAGACTTGTTGCACCTGCGAGTCTCGTCTCCTCGGGGTCTAGTTCTTCAGCACACTATCTACCTTGCATTTCTCTCTCTGACTTCCCTTTTGTTGTCTAGTGATTGAGTTCTTACAACGTACTTCGGTCATACGTTTTGCTCCTGACACTCGCACGCTGGGGGGCAATCTGTTACACCATTTTTTGGTCATCTAACCTATTATCATTAGATGGACCCAAGTACACCATGTAAGACCAATTTTCCCTAAGTAAAATTGCCTTCACTATGTTAAATAACTTAATAAACCACATTTATTAGGTTGTTTATGGTCTAAACAGGAAACCCCAAAAGGAAATATTAAACAAACCTATATTTGTTTGATTTTCCTCATGGAATAATTAATTAAACCACAATTTAATTATTATTCTCAGTCATGTTTAACCCAAAACAAAGGAATTAATTAGATAAACCTTTATTTATCTTATTATTTCCTAGGAATAATTATTTAAATCTTATTTAGATAATATTCCTTGTTAAATATGACCAAATCACCCACAAATAATTAAATAAATCATTATTTATTTGATTATCTTCTAACCGTTTCCTTAAAAAGATAAATAAATCATTTATTTATTTATTATCAACAAATAAAGGGATTTGACCCAAGTCAAATACTTTTTCCCTCCAAGAAATATAATAAAATATTCCATAAAAGGTGGATCTAGATTTGGTTAATGTTATTTTAATCATGCACCAAGATCTAGAATGACCCAATATTTTGTTATAAATAGGAGGGTTTTCTCCTACCATTCTTCACCTTTTGTTTCCTATTAGATCACTCGATCTATACACTCTGGTCACATTTTTCTACATCATTTGTCATGGTGAGCTCCCTTTGAGTTCTATCTTTGTCTCGGTTTTCTACACCAACAAGAGAGATCTGAGATCCAGCTACCAGGACTTCCAAGAACCCATCCCATTGAGGGAACTGAGGCACCTCTTTTTTCCCTCCCCAGTTCCCTTAATATAAAAATTCTTTCAAAAATTACCTTTGTCTTGTCTATTGGATATATGGAGCAAACCCTTCTTTTTACCGCTTAACCTGCCTTTTCTATGCATAGATCCTGGGTTTTTTGCAGCTCTTGTCTTGATCAAATAATCGGCAGACATCTCGAAGATATTGGCAACACTTTTTGAGATAAAACAGGTTATTAGTTGCTAGCTAAAGTGGTCTTTTTGTATGTTTGACAAAGGATTCACACTAACAACTATACACGGACTACCAGTCGGTCCGGTCGACCCATATATCCATATTTATAGTCAAAACAAAGCAGTAGTAAGAAATTCATGAAGCTAATAAAGACAATAAGACATAGATTGCCGACAAAGTCAAGAACTGTGAAATATAATTGTCTTTTTCATTATGTTAAATTATAAGAAAAACATTAAACCTTACTAAGAAGAAGGTACAACTATAAATCTACTTTCTGGAAAAACATGGAAATTTCGCTAAGTGCCGTGAATAAACTATTGAACCATTCAACAACCCGGAAAGAAGAAAAGGCTAATTTTATATGATGGAAATCAAGGCTAAAAACATTGTAGATAATATAGACAACCACTGTAGAAATGCTACCACTATTAACAATAAATTTTTTATATAAAATATCACTAGAAGAAAAATGTTCATGCATTTTGTGCTTAATCAAGAAAACATAAATTTGAAGATGAGAGATGAGGAAATATTCAAAATTTAAAAATAGTGCCATAATGCCTTCAAAATTTCTCTGCTCAACATAGTTAAACCGAGACATAATTCAGTGGACAGTCCACACATTAATTACATTGTGAACCAAAAAAAACCCTATAAAATTTACAAAAAGAGGATGGTTCGATTCAATAAGCAACTTGTGTGCTTATACAATTTTATAGGAACCAAGCAATGTTGAACTTCGTAAAGATCTAATACTTCAAACAAGGGATTGGATTTCTGAACCATATTTATAGAAGGTACCTATGTAAGACGAGAGGAGGATAATTAACAGTGGTTTCGGGAATCATATCCTCTAGAAGTTTCTGTAAAATAATTACCCGCCAATAAAAATAAACATGTTAAGTAATGGTTGTCATAACGGTAAACAACAAAATCAAGACCTTAGAGCAGAATAGTGCAGTTGTAACTTACCTCTGTTTACTCCTATCAAGATAGCTGGGTTAAGCTAGCCTGCAATGGTACCATAGGAAACTATGGGGAAGTAACAGAGAAAAAAATAAAATGAAGGAAAAAAACGAAAGAGGTGCTAAGAATTGGGAACTGGTGTTACCTTCTGCCAACACCTTCCATAGCTGAGGCTGAGTGAATAAGCGAAAGCAAGACCAAAAGGAGTCGAGGATTGGTTCATTGACACCCTAGAAAATTCCACGCAATCGAGAGTGGGATTAGGTGTTAGCGACAAGAATTTTTAAAATAAAACCAGGCATTAACCTTGCAGAAGAGCCACTAGGGTAATACCATTCATGTACATAAAACCTATTTTCTTAAAAAGTTTCTCAGAACCAGAAATCACTTACCATTTAGGTTGTATAGCATTGTTTCCATTAAAAACATGGTTCCGAGCAGAATGCATCACCGTCGAGATAGACATTACAGTTGAGCGGTGGACAATGGAAATGATAATGGCTTCTTTTCCCACGGAGGATGAGGTTCTTGCTCCGGAGAGTTGGTGACTAAATGCGGGAATGCCAAAAGGAAAAGCAGTTAATGTGGGGAGTTCAATCCTCAGAACCCTAGTTTCTCCATCACCATTAGATCTAGGTTAGGGAGATCAACGATTTAAAATCCAACAACTGTACACTTTGATTACAACCATTAAGTGGAAGATATTCCGAGAACCACAAATGTACCATAAATTCAATTGAACCAACTATGCTGGTGTACTAAAAAACAATAACCCAGATTTCTAGATGAGCCATAAATGCAAGGTACATCCATGACCTCAAGTGGGGGACAGGTGGATTTTTCATCGGGTAATGGAGAGAATCAAATCATGACTACATATTTAGATGTGGTATATTGTAGCGAGAGCATATGTTTATTTATATGTATTCTATTTTCATGGAATTTGAATTCACAATAATTAGAAATATAAAGTTATAAATTTCCGAGTTAAATTTGATTTGGACAGATAATTGATTTGTATTATATGCACATAACAACTACTCTATATTTTTCTCTCATTTAATAAAGAAGAATTTTTAATTATGAATTGGTTCATGATGTATATGATCGTTAAATTATAAATTAAAAAAAACACAACTAAACAATATAAATTTAATATAATATTTATTATTTCAAATCAAGCAACATTTGGACCATTATGACCATGATTGATAGGTTCAAGTGAATTTGAAGATGTAACTTGTACTCACGTTTACTTTATATTTTCACATATTTAATAATTGAAAATCTCCCAAAAAAACTATTGAGATGGAAACTATAATAATATAAATCAAATTAGATTAAATATAATAAATTAATATATTGGATTTGCTCACAACGGTGTCACTATATTATAAGGGAGTTTGTTTAACATAGCTATGACAATTTTAAAATTATAATACTTTTTTGGGGTTTCTAATTCCAACTCAATGAAATTTTTTTGGGTCAAATTTTGATTTGTGTTTTCTAAACTAGGTTTTGTAGACCATAGTTATGTGAAAGGTTTAATTATTTCTAAATTTATATAACAATTATTAAAAATTTATATTTTGATAATACATTGGGTTTATACCATAATTAATTTTTAAAATATTTTTGTCATAAATTTTAATTGATATATATATATATTTATAAATAATGAGGATTTTTATTTTTATTTTGTTTATAAGTATGAGAACATATCAAATCTAGAATTTTAAAGTAAATTTATTGTTTATAATCTTAATTTCTCTATAATAAAATTAAATTTTGTTTACTAAAAATGTTTTTCATAGTTTATAATAAAAATACACACATAATAAGCCTATAAAATGTATATAAACATTTAAAACTGAGTGTAGTGTTTAAGTTATATCATGTATGTCAAGTTTTACAAATTCTATTGCATTTAATGTAATTAGAAAGAATAAAAAATAAATACATTTATTTAATAAAAGGATGTTTGAAATTCAACTTTTAGAGACATAATTTATATTCATTGTTGTAGATTTTAAATATACTTAGAAAGTTAGATAATAAATTATAAGCAAAACCATAAATATTAATTAAATATGTCATTAATCTCGTTATTCTTGAATCACCACAAAATATGAATTAAGAAGGAAAAAGTTAATAATCCATTCTTATGTTAAAAAGTAAAAAATTATATAAATTTTAGTAATTCTTAAAATTAGGATTATAAAAGATTTTATTTATTTTTAATTAGTCAAATAGTTTATATAATTTTAAAAAAAATGGACAAACATATTTTATCTTATTGAATTTAAAAAAAAAAAATGGAAAAATTAAATGAAAACACATAAAGCAATTTTTATTAAAAGGAAAAAACATGAAAAATGAATCTATTGGTGAAATTTACTATCTAATATTTTTTGTGCCTATTATTAAGAAAAAATAAATTAAAAAAATTAAGTAGAGGTTTTTGGTCTTCCAAATGTTAAATAAACACTTTATATGATGTGTAGAGATATACATGTGCCTTGGTAGCATATTCGTTAGAGTTTATCTTTTAAATTTAAAAAACCTATATTTATGAAACTAATTATTCTCTTTATGGTAGAATCATATAAATTAAATCATTGATAAAATGGAATAAGCATCAAAACACTTACCTCATAAAACATTATATTAGTAAAAAATGAAAAAAACAATAATAATTAACTAACTCATCACTTTGTTTTCAAATTTTATAATAATTATTATTAATAAATATAAATTCTACAAAACATGTAATAAGATTTAACTATACACATTCTCTTTTATTTTATCATGAATATTCTTAATTTATAAATATACTTTATAACAAAATTATGAAGAAATACTATGATTTAAAAAACAATAAATCATATTCATACAACATAATTTTTTTATTTATCTGAATTTTTAATGTATACCTACTATTAAAATATATATTAAAAGATTTCATAGATTTTAAATCTTTATCATCTACCTCAAACAACTTACAGACATAGATTCATAATAACACATGGCTAAAATAAAAAAAATAAAAAAATAATTATATGTTTTATATTATTTTAAATTATTATTGCAGGTCACGAGTCAGAGGTGCCGACAATTGAGTTAAACTGCTTCAAGTCTAGCCTGGAAGATTCAACGAACGAATTGGGAAAATGATGGGACGATGAAAGGTTGTGCTACGTTGCTTGTTGGTTGGTCACACGTGTTTGGTGGGCCATGGAGCAGGACAAACAGGTCCAGGCAGATGTGATGGCTGTAGGTTTGCGAGGACATGGTCAAAAGATTTCGAGATACCTCCCTTCCTCTAAGTTGTAGGAATCGAGTCAAACATGAGGTTGATTTGTTGCTCTTTGGGTTGATTTAAAAGTGAATTATTTTTAGTAATACTTTTTGGAGACAGAGGTGGTTAAAATAGGAGACTTATGAGTGACCATGGACATTGAAGCTGCCCACTTCTCTCATAAAGGAAATACGCGACTCCTTTTTGTCGGATGTAATGTAATCCTCTGGGCAGGGAAGATAGGTACCACTAAAGGATGAAACAGAGTTATAAAAACCCAGGTAAGCATTAAGAAAGGCAGATCGTGGACTTGTGGGTGCTTTCGTTAGAGCAGTACTCAGATAAGACGAGACTTGAACTCATGACCTGCTTAACAGCAGGAATGCCTTAATAGTATGTCCACTGGCCACTAGACCATGCCCCTACCAGTGGTATTGTTTTTGTTTTTGAATCAATAAGTTTTTTTTTTATTTTTGTTTTTTTTAATATAAATAATTTATTGGTATGAATTTTTCTATTTTTTTTGTAATTATTAATATCTGATAATATAAATTAAATTAAATTAAATATATTATTTTATGAGAATTGTTCATAAAAGAGTTTTTATTTATTGTATTAAGGATGTTTATTTATATATAGTTATAGTTATGGCTTTTTTATAATTATTATATTTTTATATTTTTGTGCTTTTTTAGTTAGAATTGGGTGAAATTTTTCATTAATAAATCTTGATTTCTGTTTTTTAAACTACTTTTTTATTGCATATTTAAATTTAACACCGTCAAATATCCTTAAAACACATTGATTGTGGAAAGCTCATATCCCAAACTTATGATTTTAACAATTTTCTCAACAAAACAAATAAAACTGACAAGAAATAAACAAGTTTAACTTTAGTACTTTGAGTGTCCTAAGGGTTTTGATAGCGTGAATCCATTTCCAGCATCAAAAATGGATTCCAACACTCCAAGCACCTTGTTTTTTGAGTTTTAGTTAACCGAATTCCAATTTGGAGTCCAAAGTATTTCACGCTCGGTAGAAAACTCCCACATAATCCAATACTTCACATTAAATGATGGAAATGGTATTATAACTAACTCAATAAACCAACATTAAGAAGGGACACCTCCCTAGGATTATTATGGGGACTCGTGGATCCTACTTCATATTAAGGGATCATGCATATCTTTTTTGTTTTTGGGACCGATGTGAGATATCTTGTTTTAATAGGTTTGTTCCTTATTTTATGATATGATTTTTTTTTACTAATAAATTTTTATTAAAATGTATATATATATATATATATATATATATATATAAACATTTGGGCCATTATCATTATGATTTATAATCTAAGTCATTCTATTAAGAGTTGTAGGTTAGATATTTCAAGGAATTTGAACATATAACTTGTACTCAGGTTTACTTTATATTTTCACATATTTACTAACTAAAATTTCCCAAAAATATTATTGAGATGAAAACTCTGAAAATATAAAACAAACTAAATTAAATATAATAAATCATTGTATTATATGATATTTTATTTAACATAGTTACCACATTTTTAAATTATTGGATTTTTTGGGGTTTCTAGTTCAAATTGACTGAAATATTTTTTGGTCAAATCTTGATTTCTGTTTTTAAAAATGGGTTTTTGATTCCATATATGGATTCAATACTCTAAAAGATCCTTAAAACACTTGGATTGTGGAGAGATCTTAAGCCAAATTTGCGATTTCAACAAATCTTTTACCAAAAAAATAAGTCTAAAATTCTTGAAAATCCTTTACTAAATGAATTATGTGAACCAAGGTTCAAAGGATCACATTCCAACATGATCATAAATTAGTAAGTATTTCTAAGAACTTAATTATCTAGCATTAATCACCAAGACCCAAACGACCCAAACATGATATGTTTAATGTGTATGTTTCGTTAAATGATAAAAATTGTTTTGAAACTAACTTAAGGGATACCTCCAAAGGATATTTTTGGGAAATCGAGGCATTGGGGACTACTCGATTCTTCCTATAATTAAAAACTCATGGATATCGGATATGGAGGCTCATAGAGTTTTCTTTCTCGTGTGATGTTCCATGTATTGTGAATGTAAGGTTTTTGTTTTTTCAATAGGTTTTTTTGTTGTTTATCTTATGGTCATTGGTGTTTTTGTTTCTCTCATATAAAAATAATGCACTATATCATAAATTTATTTTCTTTTGGAATAAAGAACATTAACACTCATATCACTATGATTTATAGGTTTATGCCATTTCATTAAGTAGTAGATATTTCTCAGAATTTGAATAAGTAACTTGAATTCACATTTATTTTTCATTTTCACATGTTTACAAATTCAACTTTTCTAAAAAGACTATTGATATGGAAACTATGAAAATATATATCAAATTAATTAATATATTTTAATAAAATTAATAAATCAATATAAAAAATCAATAATATTTATGATTTGTTTAGTAAATATATTTTATTATGCGGAGGAAAGAGCAGGAACTTGGTAATTTATCACCCCCAAGAAAAAATAGAGACAATTTTCCTAGGTATTAGGAAGAGAAACTAGTAATCGAGCACAACCTCTCGCTTTATGGCAAGGATTGGAAGTGGAAATTGCAAAAGATATTACTCAATTGGATGTCTTTGAGGAATCCATAATTGTAATTCAAAAAATCCTTGAAGTTAGTGAACCGACAAAAAATTATCTCCCTTCAATGACTCTCAGAATCCAGAAGCAAGCTCATAAATTTGAAAAGGTCAAGTTTTATCATATCAAAAGGCACCATAACCAAGTTGTAGTTTCACTAGCTAAAAAAGGTGCAACCCTTGAACGATGGTTCTCAAACTATAGCATAGTCTTCTAATAATGAAGGATGGTTCTAAAACTATAGTAAGTATGCCATGAATACAAATCATATGTTGATATGACATATAATATCCTAATCCATACAAATTTTGATATTTAATTGCATTGAATTAGAGTTTGTCACAACATTATTTATCTGCACGAATGGTTCGATCTTGGGTGGAGGCCCCCAACATATAAAAAACTGAAATAGATCTCGCAAGATCTACAAAATTAGAATGCCAAAAAAAAACACACGGTAAATAAAACCATAATTTATTTTTAATGAAACAGAGAATAATTTTAGAAGCTACATTGTGGTGGAAAATCTGGCCTTGTAACTTGTTACTTATAGCATTTTTTAGATACAATGCCACATGTAAATTCCATGGGCAGGTAAATACCATGGGTGAATGAATACTATGGGTAAATGAATACCATGGGAAGATGTCACTTACAATACCATGGGTGGATGTCATTTAAAATACCATGGGTAAATTCCATGTGTGGATGAATACCATGGGTGGATACATACCATGGTTGAATGAATACCATGGTTAGATGTCACTTAAAATACCATGGGCTGATAAATACCATGGGTGGATGAATACCATAGGTGTATTCCATTATCGATTTGGATCATTCCTCCCTCTTTAAGAATCAATGGTCCCCATTGAGTGAAGTTCTCTCCTAAGAACCCTTTGTTGAATATTAAGAGGCACTAAAGAGAAGGGTTTTGTGTGGTTAACCCATAACGGTGATGAACGAAGATCCGATGATAGATATACCCTATAATGCTTGTGACAAACTGTGATACTAACAATGTGCGGCCTAGCAAATGGACTTCGATGAACTATGGGTTTGTGGATGAACCATAACCATGAAAAACAAAGAACCAAGGATAGATATACCCTGTAATGCTTGTGACAAAATGTGATGATACAGTGTGCGGCTTAGTAAATGGACTTTGATGAAGTGTGGGTTTGTGGATGACCAAAAACCATGAAAAATGAAGATCCAAGGATAGAGATACCTTGTAATTCTTGTGACCAACTATGATACTAAAAGTGTGAAGCCTAGCAAATGGACTTCGATGAGAAGGAGTTTGTGTGTTTGACCCATAACCGCGATGATGACTGTTGATGAAGTAGCAGGTACCTACATATCCTCGAGTGGGAGGGAACATCTCCAAAGAACCAAATCCAAACATTTTTATTCTAAAACTGGTGAATGTGAAGCAGGTGCCTACTAAAGCGGGGTGGGAGGGCATGTCTCGAAAGGGAACCCGCTCTAAATGCTGCTCCATATTCAAAATGGGCATAACTCTATTAATATAACTCTGAATATTTATTACAATATATTTTTTGGAAATGGAATGATCATTTTTCACCTTCTCATGTGTTTGAAATCACTATCTGGAAACTCTGGAAACTCAGATTCGCACTGCAACTATTCTACCATCACAAAATTTCGAAAAAAAATAGTTGATTTTAAATCAGTGATAACTCCCTCGTCCGGACTCTGATTTGACTGAAGTTTTTTTTTTAAATTGGGTGTTTTTCCAAGGTGAGCTTGGATCTATAAAAATTTCGCTGAAATTTCTCTCTAAAAATTGAAAAAAAAAATGATAGGAGAGTCGTCGCCCATGATTTTTTATGAGAACAATTTCTACAATGCCGTTGATTTTAAATCATTGATATCTCCCTCATCCAAATACCGATTCGACTGATTTTTTTTTAATTGGATATTTTTTCGCAAGGAATCCAGATCTTATATTTGTTTATAAAATTTTTGCACCAATATTTTAATATTTTCTCTATAAACTTGCTGCCCAAAAAATTTCGACAAAATAATGAAGAAATAACAAAGCTTCTTTCCTCTTTGCCAAAGAAAGTGCTCCATGGAGGTCTTTGAACTTGCATGGAGTTTGATAAATATGGATGCAAAATGTTGAAACTGAAATGTGCTTCAAACCCTTATTCCCATGGATTCGTAACCTGAATCTGATACCACTGATCCGTATCTTGGGGGTCGCCCCCCAATATCTAAAAAATTGAAATGGATCCGACAAGATCTGAAAAATTAGAATGATAGAAAAAAGGAGAGGACACACTGTAAATAAAACCACAAATAGTTTTTATTAAAACACACAATAAATTTAGAAGCTACATTGTGGTGGAAAATCTCTCCTTTTACAAGATGCGACTTGTTACTTATAGAATTTTTTAGTAACAATACCATAGGTAAATTCAATGGGTGAGTAAATAACATGGGTGAATGAATATTATCGGTGAATGAATACCATGACCAGATGTCACTTACAATATCATGGGTGGATAAATACCATGGGTGGATGCCATTTACAATACCATGGGTAAATTCCTTTTGTGGATGAATACTATGCGTGGATACATACCATGGCTCAATGAATACCATGGATAGATGTCACTTGAAGTACCATGGACGGATAACTACCATGGGTGGATGAATAAAATAGGTGTAAGACATTTTCCATTTGGATAAATGATTACTAACTCCTTTAAATTTTGGAGATGGCAGCTTACAGTCTTGTTGTATTAAACTGAAGTTCACTTTAGCTATCGCGGAGGAAGGCCCTATGCTCCTTTCCACGTTGACGATTCGACTACTCTTTTTTCTATATATTGTGATATGACCAAGTTAGCTCACATGAAAAAAGAGTTGAATGCCTTAATTTTGTTTAAGCCCATGCACAACTGAGGTTACTTAGTGATGGAAAATCTTATCAAACAATTGTAGATCCAGGAAGAAGGAATTGAATGCGAGAGAAGTGTTGGAGGTAGATGCAGTCAGGGAGAGATGGTTTATAAATGGAGACTCCTAGTCCTTGAAATATCATTAAAATAGTGGGATTGTGGAAGTTAATGCACAATGGAGTGCTCGACTTAGTTGAAAAGTGGAGTGGACCCAAAGGTTCATCTAGAATCGAGTTTTTCATTTTAGGCATCCCTCATATCTGAGTAGGATGACAATGTTTCCACAAAGGATCTCTCTCAATTTTCGTTACTTTGTCAAAACTTAAGTTGTTGAAGGATGATGTAGACCTCTTGTAGATAACTATGGATAGGCTGGCTATCAAAATGGAACATAATGGACTCACTATGGAGAATTATTAACCCAAATTTGTGATTCCAACAAATATCTCACCTAAAAATAAGTCGAAAATTCGTGGAAAACATTTACTAGATGAAACGACATAGTTACGTGGACTAAGGTTCAAAGGATCAGATTCCATCACAATCATATGCTAATAAATATTTCTAAGGAATTGATTATCTAGAACTAGTCATCGATACACACACATGATCCATTTAATAAGTATGTTCCATTAAATGATATAAATTGTATTGAAAGTAACTCAACTAGTGAGCCTTAAAAAGGGACACCTCCAAAAGATTTTTTTGGGCAATCGAGGTCTTGGGGACTTGATTCTTCCTCCAATTAATGAATCAAGGATATCATGTGTGGGGGTTCATTGATTCTTTTTTTTTAGAGTAATGTTCCCTATACTAGGAATATAACATATTTATTTTCAATAGGTTTTGTTTTTCATCTTATGGTTATTTGAGTTTTTGTTTCTCTAATATAAAAATAATGTATTGTATCATAATACGTTTATTTTTATTTGGAATAAGAAACATTCATAATCCTAAAACTATGATTTATAGGTTTATGCTATTCAATTAGGTAGCAGTGGGTTAGATATTTATAGGAATTTTAATATATAACTTGTACTCACATTTACTTTACATGTTTACTAATTGAAATTTCGTAAAAGGAATATTGATACAGAAATTATGAAAATATAAATCAAAATAATTAATATATTTTAATCAGTTTAATAAATAAATATTAATAATTAATAATTATTTATGATTTGTTTAGTAAATATATTTCATTATGTAGAGGAAGGGTCGAGAGGTGTAATTTATCACCCTGAGGAAGAAATAGAGACACACTTCACCTAGTGATTAGGAAGAGAAAATAATAATCAAGAAGTGCTTCTTGTTTTATGGCGAGGATTGGAAAGGGGAATTGAAAATATATTACTCACTTGGAAGTCTTCAAAGGCTCCATAATTTTAAGTCAAATATTCCTTGAAGTTAGAGAGGATCCAAAATTTTATCTCCCTTCATTGACTCTCAAAATATGAATGCAAGCTCAGAGAAATGAAAAGGTTGAGTTTTATCATATCAAAAGGCACGATATCTAAGTTGTAGATTCACTAGATTAAAAAGGTGCAACCATTGAACAAGGTGTGTTAATAATGAACTATGGTTCTCCAACTATAGTAAATATCCCATGAATAAAAATCGTATATTGATATGAGACATAATATCCTAATCCATTTAGATATTTTGATATTCAATAACATTGAATTAATGTTTGTAAGTATATGAATTGTCTACATGAAGACTAACTCCTTGAAAGTATGGAGATGAAAACTCGCAATCTTATTGTATTACAATGGAGTTCACTCTAGTTCTTCCATCAAGGAGGAAGGCCCCATCCTCTTTTCCCGATGGAGGATTTGACTACTCTTTTCTATATATTTTATTAGGAACAAGTTAGCTCTCATGTAAAAACCTTAATTTAATTTGAGCACATGCACATCAGAGGTGACTTTGTGATGGCCAATACTCTTAAACAATTGAAAAATGAAGAAGAAGGAATTGAATGTGATCAAAGTGTTGGAGGTAGATGTCTTCGAGAATATATGGTCTATAAAAATATATTATTGCTCCTTTAAATACCGTTAAGAAAGTGCAATTATGTAAATTTATGCATGATGGAGTGCTCATCTCAGTAACAAAGTGGGTTGGGCCTGAAGGTTAACCTGGAGTTGAGTCTTTAATTTTTGGAATCCCTCCTATCTAAGCAGGGTGATAAGGCTGCCATATAGGCTCACTCTCATTTCACATTACTTTCTCAATAAGTTGATTCATTGAAGTCTAGTGTAGACTACTTGCAAATGATTGTGGATAGGTTGGCCTTCAAAATGGAACACATTGTTCAAACACACTATCGAAAAAAAATACATTCGGAATCCTTAAGGTGATTTTCATAATCGAGGAAAGACCAACTCAAGGCACATGAGTAGGGACACACAAGGATGAACTGCTAGACCAACCTATGGATGAGGACCCTCCCCATCACGAGGATATTGTTTATCTAGAAAAACAAGGAAATTATGAACATGGGCAAGATGGTAGTGGTTAATTTTTTTGTTTTATATGCTCCGAAAGTATATAGTGTATAATGGATTCTTTAGAGACTATAAAATAAATGATGCTACGACTTTAGATAGTAATTGGCTAGGTAGAAGCATGAATGTTTTTTTTGTGAAATTCTAAAACAATGAAGATGTTTATTTTTCTCCGAATGTAAAGGCGTTGGCTTGTTTTCTAGTTGAATTAATATAAACTATATATATATATATATATATATATATATATATATATATATATATATATATAGTTTAATTATTAATTATTAATTATTATCTATAATATTGTTCAAATAATGTAGGTAGGTATATGATTAGTGTTATTTACAACCTTTTATTTCTTTGATCAAAATTGGTTATAG
Organism: Pinus albicaulis; assembly: GCA_034641835.2. NCBI lineage: Eukaryota > Viridiplantae > Streptophyta > Pinopsida > Pinales > Pinaceae > Pinus > Pinus albicaulis. The sequence continues at coordinate 1,008,261,150 of CM076581.1, read as the reverse complement.
TAAGAACTATATTATTCCCATTTTTTTTGAGAAATTTATTTATGAAATTTTATACTTATAGGTTTTGTAAATTTGAAAGTAATTCATTAGATTTATTTAAGGTTAATGGGTGCTTTTTTATTTAAGAATAATGACAAAAGATCATATTTTAATCAATTGGGGAAACAATCTTCTCTAAATATGGAGATAATTTAATGCTCCATATAGTGCTTATATATCAATCCTTAGATGTTTCATTTTCTCTTTTATAACATTGCCTAAAATTTTGTGGATATGGGTACATCGATTCATCCTTCATCAGCTAAATTTTTTTGGCTATGGGATGCCTCAATTGATGTATAACAAGCTTTTGTTTCTTTCCTTACTACAAAGTGTTTCATACATTATTTATCTTCAAATAGTTTTGAAAATTATATAAAAAATATTATGAAGATCTTGGATTTCAATTGTGAAAGAAATATAAATTATGGAAGGTTTTTGGTGCCTAGTGGGACCATGCTCTCTAGCCTTTTATGGAAACCAAAACATGTTGGAACTTCTTTAGTCTCAAGGTGACCAGTGATTATTCGGTAGGGAAGTTTAAATGTTATATTTTTTTACCAACCTAGAGGTAGATTTTCCTATTAGGTTTTCCAAAAATATATAAAAAAAAATTGGTTGGAATGACAAATTTAAGTGTTAATTCTATACGCATTGAGTACCTCATGGATTTTTTTAAGATCACAAGCTTGCTTATGAACTCAAAAATGCATTTAAAGAAAATAGAAATAGTGATACCACCAAGAATTATATCATTGTATTCTAAATGAAAAAGGTTTAAACATAGACTAAATATTATTTTCCTTCTTCAATCCGCGATAACAATTTGAAATGTGAGTAAATACCCTCGGCAAAGGGATGCACATTTCAATTAGGATGATGCCATCAATATAAACAGGGGAAAAACTATAGTAAATATTTATATGTAATGTTATTATTTATAGTTGTAGGAATAACATACACTACCAGGACCCCGAATGTGAGTGTTTAATCAGGGAAGTACAGAGAACATCTTGCGGGTTGGCGCATGGCAGGGCCACATGGCCATCCACAAGTTCTCTCCTCGGGATTCTCCAAAATTAATGCTGCTTGGCTGCCACCCCAAGCGGCATTTACTCCGCTGCATAGGTCGAGGTTGCCTCTGTAAGAAAATGAAGTATCTTGCATGCTCAAATGGTTAATTCCCTCGACCCTCTAGCTCTGCCTCTGGTTATTTTCTTCGGCCCTCTAGTTCGGCCTCTTGTCCTTCTGAGGATTTCCATCTCCTGCTTACCATTTCTATGCATAGTCATTCTCTTCCCTTGCGATGCGCTACTCTTTCGAGGCAGCAGAGCCTTATTCCTGCACAGTGACTGGAAGGCATTGCAATCTTGGAGGTTGCATCAAATTCCTTCCAGGACACCATTTCTCTCAGAGTCCTTACTGTCAATTTCGCCTCTTGGCTTCAATTTTGCCCCTGATTCTTTGCTTTAGCCTGTTGACCTTGTTTTCTCCCTTTCTCTACATTTTCTCCACCCCCATCGTGCCAGCATGCCCCGCCTTAGGCACCGCATGCATTGCCGGTGAGGCAGCAGTAGAAGTCGTGTCTCTCGTCTGCCTTCTTCTTCCCATTCCAGCTCTTTGACCTATTATTTGGAGCATTCCTAGGGCGGATACCTTGATATGTGCAGTGGTAGAGGCCGACTGTTCGACTCCTCTGCTCAGCCTCCCTCCTCGACTCCTCTGACGCACTCTCCACCTTGTTTGATTCGCCCCGCCTCTGCGCAGTCTCTCACCACCACTCAATTTCAATTCCAATGCTCCTCTGATCGCCCTCTTGTTTTTGCCACCATCTCCATTTCTTTTTGTGAGGTGGCCTGTAATGACCGCTATCTCCTTTCGCCCATCCAACCCAAGCACCCCTGCAGTGACCTCGGCCCCTCTATTCGATGAAAGCTCATCAGGCTCTGACTGGGCACAATCCGGATTCGAACAGTGGCAGCAGCTCAGACTATTACAAGGAGCGTAGCAAGCAAGATGGAGACAAAGGCGATGTAGGAGTTACGCCGCAGTAGATAGCTCTAGGTCACCCACATGCAGAAGATGATCAATACAAATGCATTATCGTCGAAGAACTGCCTCCAAATTCTCATGACACATAGTTTTTCAAGTCTTACTATGCTTAAGGCCACTAGTTTTTTTGTTTTTCCTTCTGTTTTCTATCATGCTTGGTACATTTATACAATTTTGTATAACGTTGGTTTCCTCTTTAGAGGCAGTGCTCCAAACTCATTTTGGGCTGGTTTCCCTACATGGGCAGCTCCATTTTTGGTTGTTTTGAGACAAAATGCCACTGAAACAAGCTAGATCCGTAGAGGCCGGTGCCTCCATGTACCATATGTTTTATTATTAGAGCTTAATCTTACTTAGGAAAAAAAAAAAACATACACTACCACGAAAATAGCCTCTAGTGGAGGTTATAAAGGAGGTTTTTAGTGTTATAAAATTGGCTAAAATTGTCAAAAAACATTTTCTACAACATCCTATTTTGGTAACGAAGGTTTTTACGGAGCTTCTAATGGAAATTCAACACAACAAAACAAAAATGGGTGTCTATAGGTTTTTATGGATATTTTTATCATTGGTGCGCGCATCATGTGTGAATGAACCGGTTCATTTTAACCTATACATACCGATATTATAAACATACCAAGCATCGAGATGGAAAAAAAAATCAGAAGCCCTAGGGCATTTATCAACATCTCGGTGTGTGTCACCCATACATACACACAAGGCCGATAGACGGTGCATGCACCAGTGTCGTTAAGGTGAAAAAACACACCGTGTCGTTAAGGTGTTAAAATGGACCCAACCGTTAAGTTATAAAAATGCACCGACACGTTAAAGGAAAACCATATTGGTGCATGCAACACCTATCCGACCAGGTCGTAGTTGTCGATAAAGAGCATGGGGCATTGTAATTGGTATTGGTATTTGGAGTGGTGCTCATAGGTTGTAGAAACAGACCGATTCCTAGTATCATACAAAAGCACCAGTGCACAGTATCAAACACACACACTGATGTTCATTTTCTATTTTTTAGAAACATCGACTCGTGAGAGTGTAATTATTGTGATTTTTTAAAATTCATTATTCATCAAAAGTCAACACATATCTTATAAAAATATTTATATCAATTAAATTTTTATTAATGCATTTGAATGTGATGTTTGGATGAATTTGTTACATCACATCATCAAATTTCACATCTCCTCATTCTAATATTTAATCATCCATATATTTAATTAGTGGTGTAACATTTCACAACGACAATGGAGAACGCAATAGAATAAATTAAAACATATTTTATTATGTATATGAATAAGGCACTCTTTGTCATAAAAAATGGGACATTTATTGGTATCCATTTGTCTTTCAATTGGGAAACTATGTCGATTACATTAAATAAAATGTCTGATTTTACAGGAAAATGTTTTGAAAAAATACAACGCCTTGCTTTGATATCCAAACATATTGATCATTGTTCTTCACTGGAACTGTTGTCACTGCTTGAGCTACTTCCATGACTTGGGTTATTTGGAGGAATTTTTTTTTTCATTGTGTCGATTTTTTTCTTCTTCTTCAAGTTCCATCTACAAACATAAAAATAAAGTGTAATGATTATATATACATTGGTGAGAATAATGAAAATTGAAATATTAAATAATATATATCAATGTAAATTGAAAAGAAATGTACCACAACAAGAATTGACTCACGAACTATACACATTATTTCAATACCAAATTTCATGCCATCTTTCAACATTTCATTTGTTGGTGCAGTTCCATACTTTGTTTCCTACAAGTTTTATACTCCATAACAAATCATAGATTTAATACAAATTTTTTTTTCTATTAATTATAGATGGAGCTAAGTAAAACAAGATAGATACTTCCAAATTCCACAATTAATTTCGTATATGCCAAAATATATTGACAACCCATATTTAACCAAATGTCAATCAATTCTTCTGATCATTCTTCCTTGTATGTTAGCACCTCTTTGAAAATATTCAATGATGATTTTTGTAAAACAACTTAAAATATACAAAAATAAAATCTAGTTAAGTTGTTATAAGGAAGTAACAATTACTCACAAACATAGATATCAACCGTTTTCTTCGTTGTCACCTGGTTTTATGTGTTGAATGGGTTCCATTTTCTTTTCATTTATGCACGAAAATACTTGAAAATTAATAATTAATGCTAAATTATTTATTTATTGTACCTAATCGAAAAATTAAATGATTACATATTACATTTGAAGCACGTTGTTGTTGAGATGACTCCTTGTGTAGTGCAATTATGTCCATTTCTTTGACCATCTCCTTGTACACCTTTTTGGACATTCCTACTGGCACATTTCTGATATCAACTCGTTCATCCTTTGATATTTTCATAATCTTCCTGAAAAAGTAATATGACAATACAGTATTTAGTTTTTATATTGATATATGGAAACTAAATATAACAAAAGTGGTATTAATAAATGATTACTCTGTAATAATATATATATATATAGATATATATATATATATATATATAGATATAGATATAGATATATATAGAAAAGCATTTAAAGGAATATTAATTTTTCAATCCTTCTTTTTTTTTTTGTAAGTTCTTGCTATTAAAATTCTGACATGTCTCATTAACCAATTCTCTAGAAACTCTTCCTCTAGTTTAAATAAAAAAATTTTCTTGGAATCATTGGATTGATTTTTGTATTGTAAGTGGAAATAACGTCTATAGTCTTATGCAGAATTATGTATTACGGATAAAACACATTCCCTAAATGTGATGCTATGCATTTAGAACAACAGATCAAAGACTTTGCAGACAATTTTCCTAAGAATAAATAGACACACAGAAATATGGAGAAACTTACTTGTGATCCAAGCACTTCCTAGTCTCCTTTTTCCACTCTTGTTGTAGCTTCCAATCCAACCTTGATCGCTATACTAGTTACTGTAAGTATAAACACTGAACAGAAAGGAGATTACAATTTACAGATGGCTATTTACGTTAATCAGTTAAATCAATGAAACATGAAATATATACATCAACTAAGAATCCATGATATGAAAGATAGAAACATATATAGATACATATGTGGGAAAATCAACAACAATATTTATTAATGGATAGAAGGGGGAGGTTACACCCAGTGATTGACTTTATGTCGCCAACTCCAGCATCATCCCAGCCTCATCACAATGAAAATATCTCCAGCAACATATCACTCAAATCAAATACTCAATTGAGAATTCAACAAAATTTCTTTACCAAATTTCTTCCTTCTCAAGCACTAGGATTTGTGCTCAATTTATAGAACAACTGAAGGTAGTTTCTCAATCAATGACTTTATAATAATAGGAATGACATGTTCCCAAGCTTAGAGGTGTTAGATGGACACATGGATTAGAATTTTGACACATATGGACTCTTCTAGAAGGCACTGGCCATGTGGAGATTCCAGAACAATGAGAATTTTGCTCCCAATTGACCAACACACCCTTGAATGTTAGGAAGTGCTTTGCAGAGCACCCATAAATGGAGGTAGATGCATATGAAAATCAGTTAGTCCCTAGAGAGGCTGTGTTGGTGAGCTCATAGGTGATAAAACATGTACTTCAAACCTTGGAAACCTTACAATGGAAGTCATGGATGATTTTTTCTTGTTCTTTATCTTAGTGCAGGTAGAAACCAAAATGATAGGGAATAATAGACCGTATTTCATTTTTTCTGGGGATGATGTATATTTTAACCAGGTCATTAGGAATGGTTCCCAAATTGACCTATAAAAATTCCCCCCTAAAGCATGAAGTGAGAATAATAATAACAATACTTTTTGAATGCGATGCTTTACACCGCGATGGGATGGAACTGAAGTAGAGTGGTGACCTGCACAAATATGAGAATACATTACATCATGACATATCCTCTTCATCACGAATTGCTGAGGGAAAGCATTCCCATGCTCAACACATAAACTATCTAATAATATGTACATAGTTCAAAAAGTCATCTACATTGGAATGTTGTCCAATACAGACATGCCTATAGATAGAGGCCCATGTTCGGATGAAGATTTTTATGTAAGGTCACCATATAGATGATGTGTACAAAAAACCTGAAATTGCAGCCTTGATGGCTGAAACTAGATCCAGGGTCTTCTTATCTTGTTCACTCGATCGTTCCGGTACAAGTCTAGCGATGCGAATAGATGATTTGAAGTCAAACATGGTAAGACTTCATTTGATTACCAGCTAATGATGTGAGCTGTTAACAGACGTGAGAGAACCACCATTGATGTAAATTTCCTTCAAGGTACTGTAGTACATTTTTTAAGGCATGAATAGATGATTTGATGTCGAACGCCAAATAAAATATTTTAGTCAAAAGTCCAGAAGCGAGGATCTTGTCGATGTTGTAACAAGCGTCATGGTACTGGAAGGTGATGTTTCTAAGTGAAATTCCTAGATGATGATTTGACATCGACAGGAAGTCACTTTATTACGAAATGAGAGTTACTGATTTAAGAGATAAAATATGACTTGATATAGAAATGTTCAGGGATGACTGTCATGAGAATGAAGTTTTATGAGTATTGTAGAAGGATTAATATTCACTAAATGACTTCTCTTGAATATATCAACGACACTGAGATGAGTTGGCAGCATTGACCCAAAATTGAAGTGAAGGTATGATGAACCATAGGTATGAATGAATCATCAAGAAAATTACCCAACCCAAACAGTCACAATGATGGAGTGAAGTGTCATGTTCAAGAGCGACTTGCTACCGTAAAAAGTGCTATTCACTTTCCCAAATTTTTCCCAGTAATTTGTTGACTAGTACCTCTTTATTTTTTAATAAGCTTGAGGAGGATAACATATGCTTGATCTATAATTCAACCATTTGGGCAAATAATGTATCGTTATTTAATAATTTAATGAGTCTAGTGATGAATTAAAATCAATTCTTTCCATGATCGACAAGCCCGTCACTATTTAATATTTTAATGAGCCCAAAGACAATGAAAACCTGGTCCTTTTTCATATTTAGAGAGTTTGAAAAAGAGGACGAAAGAAAACTCCATTAGTACCTTTTCGTAAAGTTGTCGCTCAGATCCGAAAAAGTGTAAAATAATATCTGAGAGAACCTCCTAGCCATTTTAAACTAAGGCATTCCTTTTTGGTAAATAATATATCTCAGTCCAGAAAATGGTTAAATTTATACTGAGTATATATCAATAAATTTACTTTTGCGAGCTCAAAAATACAAGTCCTTGGAAATATTTTCACATTATTGGAGTCTAAAAAGAGCTAAAAGAAGACTCCAAGGGTTCCTTTTTCGTTATTATCCAAGCTCGAAAAAGAGATAAAAGTGCACTTCAAGTCCTTTTTCATTTTTCTCAAAGCTTGAAAAATAAGGATAAAAGTATGCTTTGTGGTCAAATCATTCTTGAAATAAATGTGCACGACTAAGTTGCTCATCAATTTAAAAACCTGTTCAGAACAACATCAAATGGATTAAAAATACCTGTTTCATGATAAAAATAGAATAAAGCCATAGTCACAGCAATAAATATGAGTTTCAAATAATCAAATGACTAATAAAAAGAGTTTTACTATTCATTTTTACCATTTGAAAGTTACCATTTTCATTTTGGAGTTCTGAACCTGTTTCTTCCCTCAAACTTCAGTTGTTGATTGCGATCGATTATGTGGACGGTTTTCATCACCGTTTCATCTAGGTTGGTACCATAAATCCCCTCTTCCTACCAATAGTCAATTCATTTCATTTCACTACAAATTTTTAGGTATTTGGGCCCCTTAGGGTAAATTATTTTTCCAAGGAGGGAAACACACCCTTAAGCATAAATTTAGGTGCTCACATTCTTGATTCTTGCATTGTACCCAAAATTTACCTATTTTTTTCATGAAAAGGAGTCTAATGAGTCTTATGGTTATGTTTCAGGAATTCATCAGACTATAATGACGATTACTTGGAGAGAAAGAGAGCATGAAGAACAAAATATGATTGGTCTAAATGATCTAGGTATAGTAAGAGCCCTAATAGATTGCGGGTTATTAAAGTACTTCTGCTTGTCAGGGATGAGGAAAAAAATAGAACTCTTAGAGTTCTTAGTTCATGCATGGGATACAACTATTGAGGCATTTCACATTAGGAACAAAGTGGCTCCTATTATAGTGGAGGATGTATATTTTCTGACAGGCTCATTGAGGAGAGACTTTCCTATTTCCCTCTTAGGGTCTGCTCTCGGAGGAGAGAGAGTGAGAGACTATGTTTTTCAATATTTCTATCCAGGGGTAGAGCCAACCAAGAATGGGAAAATCAACATCCGTGACATTCATGATTTGCCTTGGAGAACCATTCTATTCACGATTGCAAAGCTTGTCAGCATCGTTACAATACATGTAGTGAATAGATCTTATATGCAGTATGTGCTAGAGTGCATGGAGCCAACACTATTCAACTCGTCTGAAGCTTTAATTTCTCAAAGAAAAGAAAAATTGAACAAGGCAAAGTGAGGAAGGAAGAAAAAATTCAGTTATGGTTCGATCCTCATTTCATTACCATTAGAGTGGATTCCACTGATGCAGCCTCAGCATGTGACACTAGGTGTGTCTAATCCTAATGATCTGAGGATGCAGAGATGGGTAGAACTAATGGATAGGCATGTAGGCAAATCATCCATTGTGTTATCGACTGCATTCTTTGCCTAGTTTATGTGACAGGTTATCGCCATCGATGAGTATGCATACGCAGGCGTCGATTTCTGACGATATCCAGACTTAGATTTACCAGAAGGTGCTCATTGGGGTGCAATAGTTAAGAATTTTTTGACCATGTTTTTTGTTTTTTCTAAGGTTTATACAATTTTTTTTTATTTTAATGTTTTCCCAAAACTAAACTAAATTTTTTATGTAATGCATATGTTGGTCGAGTTCAACTGATGGAGGAACCAGAGGATGGAGCGGATGAGCCAGCAAAGAGGGATATTGGAAGAGAAAACCTTCAAGATTCTAGATTGTCAGATCGAAGAGTTACACATGTGACTGCAGCGCCAGACTATAGGCGTTCCGAACCGTTGGATGCGATTACTGCGTAGGATAGCTAGATCGATAGCATGTTACCATGAGCATCACTAGTTTACTTTCAACATATTGTATACATTTTGAGGTCAGATGCTCAATTGTCTTGGGCACAATTTTTTGTAAAAACCTATAACTATCTATCTATTTGATTTCAGTGTTTTCCTATGTCTATTGCGCAATCCTATTGGATTATGTGAATATATTTTTACATGTATTGTAAATGTCTATCTAGAACATGATTAGCTAAAGAATCAACCAATGTATTCAAATCTCTGGAAATGTATTGATATTGAATAAAATCAAAGCGTCTTTCCAAAAGTCGAACTCTTAGGAACAAATGATGCAGTGTTGGATTTCTAATAGTATAAACACTAGTAAGTTGTAATACCACAAGTTGTGAGTCTAACCTTATGATGATGTGATTAATACCAAATGAAATGGCATTAGAGAGAAGTTCGATCAACGGGGATACTCAGCGATATTGTTTGTCGATATACTAATACAAATCCCTTGAAAAATCACTAACTCATCGTTTGGAGCAAAAATGGCCCACGCTGCAGAGGATACATAATGTGTACTACGACTAGCACCATTAGCATACCCAAAAGATGGTTCCAAAGATTCAGGCATTTGCGATGAAATGTAACGCGGATTACTAACATCAAGAAAACTCTAAAAAAAACTAAGACAGTGAATGCAAATCAACAACATATATATACAATATAATATAAAAAATTACTATGCTCATGATTAGGCATAGTAACATTTTATATACAACCGATTTCAGGGCTACATTGGAAAAATTCCATCATAATCTACCAACTCATAGGCATCCTTAGCAAGAAATATTTTGAAAATATAGGGGCCATGCCATAATGGCTCAAATTTCCCTGTACCTACTACATCAACTTCTTGATCATAAATAAGGAACAAGTCGCCCTCTAAGAAAATTAGAGGCTGGAAATTTTTTCCGTATTGTGCCTTTATATGTCTCTTATACACTTCGTTGGCCAATTGGGCTTCATGATGCATTTCATCAATATGGATGAAGTTAAAAAGATGCACTTCTTCATCTAAGGTGTCAAGTAACAAGTTGATTGTGATTTTTAACAACGGTATTTCACATTGGATTGAAAATATAGCTTCAAGACCACACACTAATTGAAAGGGAGTAAATGCAGTTGCATTTCTCACCTATGTTCAGTACGCCCACAAGGCCAAGTACAGGATCAAATGCCAGTTTCTTTTACGAACTCCTATCATTTGTTGAAGCATACATTTAAGAATCTTGTTGACAGCCTCAACTTATCCATTTGATTGTGGATAATATGGAGCAGAATAATCATGTGACAATCCTAACTTGGCAGTTAATTTAGTCATCGTGTGGTTGCAAAAATGCTTCCCATGATCTGTGACTATAGCTTGTGGGACCAAAAATCGTGCAATGACATGATTAAAGAAAAGAAAAGAAATTGTTTGTCTTGTGTTGTTGAATGTAGGCATCGCTTCAGCCCACTTTGTAAAGCAGTCTTCTGCGACAATAATATAACCATTCCCCCTGTTAACACTGGAAAATCATACAATAGAATATGACATTAATTAATTTCAAGACTAAGGATTTACAGAGGAGGAAGACATTACAGAATCTAGGAAGTATTTAAAATCTATAAGGTTTGAGGAAAATCATATTTGAACTGGTCCTAAAATGTTATTTTCATGCATTATCCTTCAAGAAGAGCACCTTCTGCATGACTTTTTGCCCGATAATCCCACATTCCTTAGAGTGGCGAAATGTCACTATCTAGGACCACAGAAAGCAAAGGACAAGTTACTACGTACTTGAAGTCGCCTAAGGACAACCACCAACACCTCCTTAGACACTATGTGAGTATATAATGGAATATTTGGAGCACACAAAGGAATCATACCCTTCCCTTGGGTCACCATCCACAATGTACCGAGGGAGGGAAGGAGGATTTGAAATCCCCTATATAAAACCACCATGATATGAAGAATGGGTGATCACATTGTTATTCTAGCCATAATTTCCCAAGAAATACTAGCAGTGTATGACCCAAAGCTAAATATAGAGGGGACTCAATGGTTGGCCATCCAACAATTTCAGTCCAACACAGTAGACAGAGAGGGAGACTGCACCAAGTCAAGCTTGGGATAAAAACATCCTTACATCGGGACCTAGAACCATTGTCTAGGGGCGCTTTGGCAAGAGGGTAAAGTTTCACTCTTCTTCGTACCAAATTATTAATAAGAGGGGCCTAGAGCCACCGTTTGCATTATTATTGTCCTTTGAATCTTTTCAAGAGCTTCTGTTTTTTGTTTTTAATTTTAGTTTAATTTAGTTTACATTTGCATGCTTTCTCCTCTATATTGTATATTTATGGACTCCACTTATTTCTGCCTGTTAGAAATAGTTTAATGGGGTAAACCATGCCCCTGAAGCTGGTGTGATTTCGTACATACATGCACCAAACACACTACAATAGGATTGGTGACTCCACTAACGTTTTATTACCAAGTTTATGTGGTTATGCCTTCTTTTGCAAGAGACCTCTGTCTATGCTGTGGAGTGGAGCTGAATCTCCCCTGATTTCTCTGAGTGACAAACTGAATAAGAGAAGCTCCTAATTTTTTTACTTACAGGAATTTGCGTGCATTTTTCCTCACAGATGCGTAAGACATGTGTTCAATGCTGACCCGCGCATAGAAAGCACACATGTCTCAGCCTTTTGCGCGCAATTTACAGAATGAGAAATTTCTCCCTAACCTCTGTCTTTTTCTGCTTTTAAGGTGCTTCGAAGCCCATAATACACCTGCCAACACTGGTTGTGGTACCCCGCAGCTTGTTAAAACTCACTTTTAGCTGCTTTATGTAGACTTAGTGTCAATTTTACTTCAAGTTGATTTTTGCAAAGTTTACACATAGTTTAAGTAGGGGAGAAAGTAACTTGCATTTCAAAAATTTATGTTTTGAAAATTTAGGTACTTACACACCTAGATAACTAGCCAAAGTAAGTGGCCCAAGACCATGCATGCATAGCTAGTTTTATTTTTTCTAGTGTAGAAGTTTTTAGTTAGTTCAATTTTTGCACTAGGAATTTCGGGACTAGGATTGAATTTTTTATAGAAGAGAAAGTAATCTCTGCTACCTTTTCACCCTTCAGTGATCCTAGGTAAGCATATGAATGGCCCCTATTCACAATTCTCCATCTCCCTATAGTTGGTCACATAGATTAACTAGGAAAACTTGAAAGCAGCTCATTATCCACACATGTTTTTCATTTGAGCCAGGAACAATACAACATAGTTTAAATAGGGGATTTTGTAAAGGATCATCGATATCCACATGTTCAAACTATGTGCTTGTATAATTTGTGCTCACACACACTCACCCACTAAGCAAAGCAAAGACACCTAAAACTAACTTAACCAAACTCACTAAATTCTCCCCACAGGGGCCACAAAATAATTTATAGCTTAAGTTAGGATCAAGGGGGTAGGCATCCAATAAGATGGCTTGACATACTTCATATTGAAACATAGAAGTTGTGTATTCAGGGAGCTTCAAATCCACCTATTAGTCCACGACAAAAAAAATCCAAGCGCGACAGAGACCCGTTTCAAAGGGGGTTAGGCTTACGCGCAGTGCGTGTGGTATCAATTGGGGCTACCTGACCTGGCTGATACTCGGTACTATTAGATGACTACCAAGAAGCCTAAGACTCAAATTCTCATGTGGAAAGATGGTTCTTAGTGGAAAAAAACTAGGGCATCCTTTTCCTTATAGGTGATGGTGCAGGCAAGCGCCAGACCCTCTACCCTTACCTTGGTGGATTCTCTTCAGCTGACTGGGGGTGTCGCCAGGTCTTACAAGATGTTGTGCAGCACTCACAAGAAATCTTCTCAAGGCCCAGTTACTTTTGAGTGTGTGAGGACACATAGTTCTTCTAGAATTTTAAGTATGATATGAAGACAAATAAAAACCACTTTTTTTCTTACTTGATCACATAGATTAATTTAAAGTGAAAATATATTTTATTTTCTCTTTGTTTTATGTATGTGACCATAATTTCGCTTTGATCATAGACTCTATCCTCTGAAATTTTTCCAAAATCTTGGCGACACCCGATAGGTCCTAACCAAACGTCATCGTTCCAGGCATCTTTGGACCTCACCCCATTATTGGGAGGGGTTCCAAGTCTTTCGCCATTGAGGCGTCAAACACAGAACACTGTTACCATCATTGGTTCATCCTTTATTGGGGCAGTCATATTTGGGAACCCTAGTCGGTCTCCCAAAACCACACCACACACCACTCCTCCCATGACCCCTAGGGGGAAAAGGAGTGTGTCCATTCGGGAAGCTAGCTGAATACACAGCAGGGTATGTCGCAGACTAACCCTCGTTATAACTAGAACTTTGTGTCTTCACATATTGAAATATCGTCAGCCTTTCAATCACCTTTCTTAGCTTCATTGAATCTGCCCGATTTAACTAAGCTAACGAATGACCCCATCGCACACGACCCTACATGGCCTCTCATGCCCATGAAGCTCCCTTTGGATATACCAAATTTTGAAGGCAAGCAAGTGGAAGACCTAGGTAATCATGTCATGACCTTTAACATGTGGTGCTCATCGAATAGTATCATTGATGACAGTATCCAATTGAGATTATTTCAATGCACTCTTACAGGAGTAGCCGTGAAGTGGTATGTGGAGGAACCCCCTGCTTCACATGGAACATTTAGCGCCCTCGCTACCGCATTATTAACATATTTTTAGTTACCCATTCACCATGATTCCGAAATGGAATTAATGACGCATTTTAGAAAAACCCCCATCGTCCATATTTCAGACCATCTCCATGAATGGAGGCGGCGTTGTAGTTTATGTAAAGCTAAACTCGATGACTCGGTTCTATTAGATTTTTTCTTGAAAAATATTACGACAGAGATTTCAAACGATGTGGCACAGCAAAACCCCACATCTGAAGACAACGAAATCAGTAAAGCCTAGAATCTTGAACTAATTTACATGCAGTCATGATACATTTACAACATCCTACCTAATGCCCCGCGCCTGCAAACATATCAAGAAATTCTAGGCGCGTCGAACTCTGCAAACGAGCTAATTGGGTCAATGACCTAGGGTTACCTAGGCAGTAGCATTCAAAACCCCGGTTACACATACAATTCTACCCAGAATGTGCCTCAACCCAGTTTTCAAAGTCATCATATGCCTCAGAAAAATTTGACTAATAGGGTGCAAGCGTATCACCAGGGACGACCTTATCCTCTGGCTTAGGGGACCCAGTACACAGAGAGAAACACTGACGGAAGAGCTCCCCCCCAACAGCCAAGTACAAACTAGGGACCGAGTTATGCTCAATCCCCAGCACATGACCCACCTATGCAGAACAATGCATAGGTGAACTTTGTGCAGTCGTCCCGAAACCAACCACACAAATATAACCAAGAGAACTACCCTCATAACATGGTAAATAAAAAATCAAAAAACAAGCCAAAAGGGAATCCTGAATAGGGGGGCAACAACCAGAAGTGCCCACTGCAATCCCAGGCTGGAGGAAAATCTAACTGGGATCAGAACCAGGAGCCGAGAAATGCCCAAAGGCAGAGAAAAAGGCCACCTCTTCGAAAAAACCATTCTTGTTCGATATGTGGGGAGTACGACCACTATAATCACTACTGTCCAAATCTCCCTGAGATGACGAAGCTACATAGTAACCGAGGACAAGGAGAATCTTCCCAAAAAATAGCTGTGATGCAAGAACCTTTCCCCCACCAAGGCTGGTCAGCAGTCAGCAACAAAACCCAGATGATGACTGGAGAATAGATGTTTTTCCAAACTCAGAATTACAATTACGACACCCTACCAATACATCAGGGGCAAGTAGTAGTGCACCGACTGCACCTTTAACCATTTCAAAGATGCCTTTAGAACCATTCACAAAGATGGAAAAGGGACCTAATATGCGAGCAGGAAACCACTCCAAAGTGACCCATAATTATAGTATTATGGATGATTTAGCACAATCCCCCATTCTTATGTCAGCTTTGGAAGTACTGCAGTCATGCCCGAAACAACAGAAAGCCCTACTTTATGCATTAGGGACTATCGATCCTAAGGATAAATGTCTAATGGCTTTTGACTTAGACAAAGCCACCCCTAGGCTTCCTTCCATGGTCGCCTTCCAGATACCAGTGTCAATCTAGAACATCACTATTCACTGATGTGTTATAGACGAAGGTGCATCCACATGCATCATGTCAAAAAGTGTTTGGCAGAAGTTAGGGTCTCGAGAACTGAAACCCTCAATCATCATGCTTAGAGCATATGACGGTCGCCCTTCAATCCCCGTCAGCCTCTACCAAAATGTCTCGGCCTATTTAGCCGGCAAGACTATCCACATAAACATTGAAGTCTTGGATGCTCACTTGGATTACAACATACTCCTTGGGCGGAGTTATATGTATGCCATGTCCACCATAGCCTCCTCCGTCTTCCGCATTATGATGTTCCCCCACGAGGGTCGCATCATTACTGTAGAGAAACTTATGCACAACGAGAAGTGTCCCCTAACAAACACTGATGTAATTCTACCCTACATAGATACAGTCTCATGTGGTCTTTCACGGTACTAAGAATATGGCCCTGGCCAATTCAAACCATTGTCCATTCTAGGGTCATTCCTAGGATATCCTCTGATTATCCCTAAGGCATCACCCGATTTCACAGGGGCTTCGGTGTGCATGATGTCCACATCAAGCACTGATGCTATTGAGGACATAGATTCAAGCATTAATGACACTGAGGCATCGGCCATGGCAGCCTTTCTAGCCTACGCCACCTCCCAAACCCCTTTCCTCTACCCCCCAATTGGCTTCGTCTCCCAGTAGGTTTTGGAAACACTAGTATTACCCAACATATCATTGGCATTCCTAGTTTGGTACCCCATTCCCCCCACAATAATAGGAGCCACCCATGTTACTACCACAGGGTTGAATCCCCTCAGTCCCGAGGAGCCCCCACCCATCCAAGAAATAGTCGAGACCACCCCTGCAAAGGAAGTTACCATTTCAAAACCGGTGATCATGACCAAGAAAACCAAGAAGAGAGGAAAGAAGATGGTAACCCCCTCCATACAACGAGAATCACCCGAATGCCCCATATGCGACGTAATAGGTCACCCTACCCATATCTTTCTAGAGTTGGATGAATTAAAACCATTCCTTGCCTCTGAAATAGAGATCGCAACACCGCATTCCCGTAAAAAGGAACCTACCACCAAAGGTAAAGGCAAAGTATTGCGTACCAATCACACATGCACCCTCTGCAGCAATTACAGGCATTACACCCACCATTACCGAAAGATCCTGTGATATAAGGATGCCTTACATACCATAGAACGATCCTATCAAGAGGATCCCCCCACACAGTTTGTCATGGATGAACCTCGTATCATCCTATACTTACAGGAAGAACAAAGATCAACTGAAGGAAGAACAAAGGTCCTCGCCAGACCCCCTCCCCCAATCGAAAGGTGCATACTTTGCGATGAACTTGATCATTTTATCATTGACTTTCTAACTTTGGAAATGTTCCAACAATGGTACCCTGTTCATATAGTTTATCGCGTCGAGATGGACGTCCCATATTCATGCCAGATATGTGGTGACAACCACCTAGTACGTCGTTGTCACTATGTTATGTGGAATTATTTATTACAGATAAAACATTCTTCCCTAGATAGCTGCTTATTTAGAACAACATGTTAAAGAATTTACCACTACCTTTCCTAACTGTAAACAGACGCACATAATGAAATAAGAAGTTTGGAGTCCAGGCACTTCCAAAGTCTCCTTCTATAGATTTTTCTCTAGCTTCAAATTCCAGCTGGCTGTGCAAAATATTTCCTACAATAATGAACACTAAAAAACAATAGATAACGATAATAAAAATGTCTATTCAAGTTATTTAACTAAATCAATAAAATATAAACCATATACATAAAATAAGAACTCATGATATGGAGAATCAAAGCTTATACAGATGCATATAGGGAAAGATAAGTAGTAATATTTATTAATGATAGAAGGGCAGGTTACAACCCAGTGATTTATTTAGTGTCACCATATCTAGTAGCATCTTGACCTCATCAAAATGCATATATCTCCAACAATATGTCACTCAAATCAACTCCTCAATTGAAATTCCACCAGCATTTCTCTACTCAAATCTTCCTTATCAAACACTACGATTCGTGCACAATTTATAGAGGAGCTGAAGGTAGTTTTACAATCAATGGATTTCTAATAATAGGCAAGGCATGTTCCCAATATTGTAGATATAAAATGGACACACGGATTCGAAGTTTGACACATGTGAAATCTTCTAGAAGCCACTGGCCAAGTGGAGATTCTGGAACAATGAGAATTTCTCTCCCAATGTGACCAACACACCTGTGAATGTCGAGAAGTGATTTGCAGAGCAGCCTTTAATGGGGCTACCTGCATATGCAACGCATTTAGTCCCTTGAGAGATAGCGTTGGTGAGCTCTCATATGATATATTATAAACTTAAAATCTTAGAAAACTTTCCAAATGGAAGTCATGTCCGATTTGTGTTATTCTTTGTCTTAGGGCATGTAGCAACTGAAATGATAGGGGATGATAGACCCTATTAATTGGTCCTAGAGATGATGTCCAGTTAATTAGGTCATTGGGAATGGTGCCATTTATCTATAACAATTTCCCCCTAAAGCATGAAGTCAGAATAATAATAGCAAGATTTTGATTGATATGCTTTACACTGTGATGGGCTTGAGATGAAGCGGAGTGGTGACCTGCATCAATCCTACAATACATCACATCATGATATATCCTCTTTGATCACGAATTGCTAAGGGTAAGCATTCCCATATTATCACATAAACATTCTAATAACATGTACATAATTTAGAAAATTGTCTACATTGGAATGTTGCCCAATATAGACATGCCTATAGATATAGGCCCATGTTCGGATGACAATCCATATGTAAGGTCACCATACAGATGATGTGTACAATAATCTAGAAATTGAAGCCTAGATGGATGAAACTAGATCCAGGGTCTTCTTATCTCGTTCACTCGATCATTCGGGTACAAGTCGCCATGCGAATATATGATTTGTAGTCGAACATGGTAAGACATCATTTGATTACTAGCCAATGATGTGAGTTGTTAACAAACGTGAGAGAACCATCATTGATGTCAATGGCCCTAAAGGTACTGCATTACATTTCGTAAGGCGTGAATAGATGATTTGACGTCGAACGCTGAATAAAATCTTTCAATCAAAGGTCTGGAAGTGAGGATGTTGTCGATGTTGTAACAAGCCTCATGGTACTGGAATCAGATGCTTCTAAGTGAACTTCCTAGATAATGATTTGTAAGCAACAGGAAGCCACCTTATTTCAAAACGAGAGTTAGTTATTTCAGAGACAAAGGTATGAATTGATATAGCAATTTTTAGGGATGATGGTCCTAAGAATGAAGGATTATGAGTATTGCAAAAGGATGAGTATTCACTGGATGTCTTCTCTTGAACATATTGATGACACTGAGATGAGTTGGCAGCATTGACCCAAAACTGAAGTGAAGGTATGATGAACCATAGGTATGAATGAACCATCAAGAATATTACCCAACCCAAACAGTCACACTGATGGAGTGAAGTGTCATGTTTAAGAGTGACCTTCTACCGTAAAAGTTCTGCTCACTTTCCCAATTTTTCCTCGGTCATTTGTTGACTAGTACCTCTTTATTTTTTAACAAGCTTGAGGAGTATAAAAAATGCTTGATCTATAATTCAATCCTTCAGGTGAATAAAGTATCGCTATTTAATAATTTAATGAGTCTAGCAATGAATGAAATTAGATTCTTTCCATGATCAACAAGCGTTCGCTATTTTATTCTTTAACGAGCTTAACGACAGTGATAACCCAATCATTTTTCATATTTAGAGAGTTTAAAAAAGAGGATAAAAGAAAACTCCATGAGTCCTTTTCCGTAAATCTGTGACTCAGATCTAGAAAAGTGTAAAATAATATCTGAGAGAACCTCTTTGGTCATGTTTAACCAAGGTATTCCCTTTTCGTAAATAATCTATCTCAGTCCAGAAAAGGGTTAAACTTATACTTAGTAGATATTGATTCATTTACTTTTACGAGATCGAAAATACAAGTGCTCGACAATATTTTCACATTATCGGAGTATGAAAAGAGCTGAAAGAATACTCCAGGGGTTCCTTTTTCGCTGTCATCGAAGCTCGAAAAAGAGATAAAAGTGTGCTTCAAATCATTTTTCGTTTTTAACAAAGCTCGAAAAATAAGGAGAAAAAGTATGTTTTGTGGTCAAGTCATTCTTGAAATAAATCTGCACGACTAATATGTTCATCAATTGTAAAACCTATTCAGAACAACATCAAATTGATTAAAAATACCCGTTTGATGATAAAAAACATAATAAAACTATATTCATAGAAATAAATGTAATTTTCAAATAATTAGATGACTATTAAAACAAGTTTTACTACTGATTTTTACCATTCCATAGTTACCATTTGCAATTTGGAACTTTGAACCTGATTTTGCCCCCGAACTTCTACTACTGATTCCGATCATTTCTGTGGATGGATTTCATTTCCGTTTGATCCAAATTAGTGCAATGAACCTCCTCTTTCCTTCAGTATTCATTTCTTTTCCAATTTCTGCAAATTTTTAGTGGTTTGAGGTCCCTAGGGTAAATTCTGCCTAAAAAGAGGGCAACGCACCCTTGAATGTCGAAATCGACATTGCATAGCAAGTAAATTGAAGGCTACGTGCATTACACAACACACTATCTCTTGTTAGGGATTGCGTAGGGCACAATCTAGATTTTTGGTTTTTGCATTATGCCCAAAATTGCCCAATTTTTTTCATTCCATGGAATCTAATGTTTCTTATGGTTGTATTTCAGGTTTCCATTAGATTAAAATGATGATTACATGGAGGGAAATATAACATGAAGAACAATATATGATTTCCCTAAATGATCTGGGCATAGTAAGAGCCCTAAGAGATTGTGGATTGCTAAAGTACTTCCGGTTTTCAAGGATGAGGCAACAAATAGAATTCTTGGAGTTCTTAGCTCAAGCATGGGATCCAGCTTATTGAGGCATTTCATATTAAGAACCAAGTAGTTCCCATAACAGTTGAGGATATATATTTTCTTATAGGTTTTTCAAGGAGAGGCTTTCCTATTTCACTCTCAAGGTTTGTCCTTGGAGGAGAAACAGTGAGAGATTATGTTTTGCAACATTGTTACCAAGGAATAGAGCCAAGAAAATATGGAAAAATAAACATCCGGGATTTTAGAGATTTTCCTATAAGAACTATCCTTTTCATGATCGCAAATCTTGCCAGCACCATTAGAGTACATGTAGCAAATAGATCGTATATGCAGTATGCGCTAGAGTGTATGGAGCCAACAACCTTCAATTGATCTGAAGCTGTACTTTCTTAGATAAAAGAAAAATTGAACAAAGAAAAGGGAGAAAAGAAGAAGAAATTTAGTTATGGTTCAATCCTCATATCATTTTCTTTGGAATGGATTCCACTGATGCAACCACAACATGTGACATTGGAATTGTCTAATCCTAGAGATTTGTAGATGCAGAGATGGGTAGAACTCAGGGTCAGCATGCAGGACAATGGACCATTGTGTTCTCGACTCCATTCTTTACTTGGTTCAGGCAGCAGATTGTCGCCATCGATGAGTATGCATATGCAAGTGTTGATTTTCGAGGAGATCCAGATTTAGCATTACCAGAATGTGCTCAATAGGGTGCAATAGGTAAGAATGTTTTGACCATGTTTTTTTATTTTTCTAAGGTTTATACAATTTTTTTGTATTTTTATGTTTTCCAAAGGCTAAAATAAATGTTTGATGTAATGCATATGTTGGTCATGTTCAACTAGTAGAGGAACCAGAGCATGAAGCATATGTGCCAGCAGAGAGGGTTGTCGGGAGAGAAATCCTTCAGGATCTTGATATGGATGAGACTTTGTCTGAGCTTCGGCAACACATAGAGGGGCTGACCTTCGAGATTCGGGATTTCCGGATCAAAGAGTTACCCATGCGACTGCAGCGACACACTGTTGGGCTTCTTAACCGTTGGATGCAGTTACTGCATAGGATAGCTAGATCGATAGCATGCTACCATGAGAACCACTAGTTTAATTTTGACGTTTTTCATACATTTTGAAGTCTGATGACCAATGTGTCTTGGGCACAAATTTTTGTAAAAACCTATAACTATCTATCTATATGATTTCAGTGTTTTCCTATTTTTATTGTGCAATCTTATTTAATGAGGTGAATGTTTTCTTTACGTATGTTGCAAATGTTTGTCTAAAACTTGATTAGCGAATGAATAAATTAGTGTGTTCAAATTTCTGGAAATGTGTTGATATTGAATAAAATCTGTTGAAAATGCAACACGATGATGGAGGTTAGTGAAATGAAGTCGCCTTCACTAAGTGGGCCCGCAGGCTATTTTTGGCGCAAAGTCTATTTTTAGACTACGTCTATTTTTAGACATATGGATCATGGTCTATGGGCTGCAGGATGCTATTTATGGATGATTGGTCATGTTGGTAAAAATAGATGGACCTCTATTTTTAGACATTGGATGGAATCTATTTTTAGACTGCTGGGCTAAAAATAGAACAGTCAAATATTATTAACCCTTAATAATATTTAGACTATAAACATTATCTTATCCTCTTGGAGCACTTCAGTTTGATGCTTAGATGTGGCACATGCAGCTGACAGAAGGAAATACGCTTTTCCTAAGGGTTAGTTGAGCTATTGCATGGTTGACTTCAGTTAGAACTCATGTGGCAGAGTTTGGTGGAGTTGATGGAGTTGTGTTCGGTTTAACTTAGTTGAACTAGTTGTATTTAGTCTAACTGATAAATACACTAGTGATGAGTGGTGTGAATTAATTATTAATTAATTCACTAATTATTAACTCATAAATCAATTAAATAATACATCAGTTAACTGCAATGCATGGACAGTTCAGTGGAGACCAATGTTAGAGGTGGGTGAAAGGGTGAGTCTACTATCAGTTGTGACTATAGCTGTGCATGAGATTTGCACACACATTGATTGAGATTGCCAATGAGGATTGCGCAGTACAAGCCAGTGGGATTCGAACTTGAATCTCATCATTATTCATCTTGGATTGCGCAGTAGAGGCAGGCAGACTTGTGGAGGAGATTTGAACCTGTGACTTGTTCAGATCTGAGCTAGTTTGTATATGGCATGTGAAGATAAATGTGAGAGATATGAGAGCTTTGTGCTATGTATTGTTACATGTTATCAACATAATATCTGATAGTTAGGAGTTTTTAGTTTGTAAACTTTCCCCGTACATACTGTGTTATATGTGTGCTTGATTATGTTTTAATGTGCGCATGCGACTGCTTCTATTTCCGCATATTGATGATCAATTGTAGAAGAGGTTATGTATTACGCATTAAGATTAAATAGTGTGCAATCAAGATAATCTCCGTGAATAATTCATCTACTATTAAAATTTATACATGGTATCAGAGGGAAATTGATCATCGAATCTATTACAGTGATTACAATTTATTTCGGTAGACAGAGTCTGTAAGCGGGCTAGGTAGCCTCTGGATCCATCCTTTCCTTGAAAGGTGATATATCCAGTAAATACCCCTACATTCGATCTCTGTGCTAGAAATACTGTGTTCTCACAGATCAGAAGCAGTTGAGTTTTGAGCTGGTGGAATTCAAATTTGCAGAAGAGTTTTCTTGGTGTCGAAGTTGAAATGTCTTTCAACGGATTGCGATTGGAGTATGCTCTTGAGGGCAGAAAAATGTCGAAGGATTCTGTTGGAGGGCGTGAAGGATCACATTGTATCCAGCCTGCATGGAAAAACTTCTCCATACTTGATGTGGAAAGCGTTGACAGATTTATTCCAAAGCAAGAGCGACCAGAGGAAGTTGGCGCTCAAGGATAAAATCAGAAACATAAATATGGAGAAAGGTGACAGTATACCCAAGTACCTCACAAAGTTCACCCAATGCAGGGATGAGCTGGGAAGTGTGGGGGTGACTGTAGATGAGGAGGACTTGGTGGACCTGGCTCTCCTTGGTCTTCCGAAGAGTTGGCATTCCTATCAGGACTTTGTCAATGGTCGGGAGAAATTACCAGGATGGGAGCGACTTTGGTCAGATCTCATTCAAGAGGAGATAAGGTGGAGTACCAGGGACAGACCTTCATCAAAGCCATCTGATGAAGAAAATTGCGCTTTGGCTGCCAAAGCAAAGAAGGGGAAGAGCAATAAAGCTTCTCATTCTGGTTCGAAAGGCAAGAAGCAGGACATGTCCAAGGTGAAGTGATTTCACTGTCACCAACACGGACATTATGCCACAAATTGTCCGCAGAAGAAGAAAATAAGCATGCTGCTGGATCTGCAGTGGGAGAGGCATTAGCCTCCCAATTTGAGCTAGATTCTTTGCTGATCGCATGCTTGGTCTCAAGTGTGATGGGATCAGTATGGTTCTTGGATAGTGGTGCATCTTTTCACATGATATGAGATCGAGATTTGTTTTCATATCTGGATGAGAAAGATCTTGGAGTGCACATAGAGATGGGCGATGATGGTAGATACAGTGCGACCGGTATCGGTACCATTTCCTTTGAGAGGGAGTCTGGTAAACGCTTCGTATTGAAGGAAGTGATGCATGTTCCATGATTGAAGAAGAATATGATCTCTGTGGCGATGTTAGAAGACAAGGGGTATGATGTTGTCTTCAGCGAGGGAAAGGATTTCCTGCGCAGTAAGACAACTGGAGAAACCCGGAAGATAGGGGTTTGAGTCAAGAACCTTTATCAATTACATGTAGATGGTTGTGCAACAATGGCATGCAAGGCTGAAGGAGTGGTGAGCCGGAATGATGGCGAGTTGTGGCACCGGAGATTGGGCCACCTTCACCATGGAGCTTTGAAGATACTGCAACAGATTTCTACTGGGCTTCCTAAAGGCAATCTTGCGCTGTCAGATCAGTGCAAGGGGTGTACCTTGGGAAAATTTATGAAAGCCACCTTTCACAAGAAGGATATTCGTGCCACGAAGATCCTTGAGAGAATCCACACAGACTTGTGTGGACCTTTCTCAGTAGCTTCGACACCAAAGCAAAGGTACTATGTGATATTTGTTGATTATTATTCTCGGAAGTGATGGATCTTATTCATGCAGAAGAAGACTGAGACATACTCAAAGTTCTATGAGTTCAAGGCACTGGTTGAGAAGGAATCGGGGAAGCATGTGAAGGCTCTTAGGAGCGAAAATGGTGGTGAATTCATCTCTGCCGAATTCAAGGACTTTTGCAGCGCAGAAGTATTCAGAGAGAGCTCATAGCACCCCATAACCCACAGTAGAACGTGGTTTCTGAGCGGAAGAACAGAATGATTGTGGGTGCTGCACGGGCGATGTTGCATGATCAGGGCCTACCCACTCACTTGTGGGTGGAGGCATGCAATACTGCAGTATATGTGTAGAACCGTTGTCCTCACAAGATACTTGGCATGAGTACACCTGAGGAGGCGTTTTCTGGTAAGAGGCCTGATATTTCCCATTTGAGGATTTTTGGTTCACCTGTCTACATGCATGTGACGAAGGATGCCAGGAAGAAGCTGGAGCCGACCGCATAGGTTGGGATATTTGTGGGGTACACTGATACGCCCCACAACTATCGTGTGTAATTGCCAGACAGTCGCAAGACTGTTGTGCGACGAGATATCAAATTTCAGGAGGAGAAATCCATGAAGTGTTCGCTTGAGAGGGAGACACACTTGCATGCAGATGAGGAGCTATTGGTTCCTAAGGATGAGCTTCAGGATGTGGATCAGCCATAAGAGGAAGTTCATGGAGTGGAAGAAACCACTCATGCGGCGCCAACCATCAGAGGGCGGAAGCGCACTACAAAAGCTGAGTGACTGGCTCAAGATGCAGAGAAGGTTGTAGGACCACCTACAACACAGCACAGACAGAGACAGTCACCGGACCGGTACACTTGATACATGGCTCTTGTGAGCAAGTGTATCATGACAGAGCCATCCTCTTTCGAGGAAGTTGTGGAGGATCTCGCATGGGTAGATGCCATGGTGGAAGAGTATGATTCGATTGTCAGAAACAGTGCATGGGAGATTGTCCCAAGATCGGAGGGGAAATCAGTGGTGGGTTCGAGATGGATCTACAAAGTGAAGCAGGCAGCTGACGGGAGTGTGGAGAAGTACAAGGAAAGATTTGTTGCCCGAGGCTTCTCACAGATAGAGGGGATCGATTATGAGGAGACCTTTGCACCCGTCACAAGGTATTCTTCCATACGGACGATCCTAGCTCTCTCAGTGGAGATGGGGTGGCACATTCATCAGATGGATGTGAAGACTGCATTCCTCAACGGAGTCATTGAGGAGGAGGTGTACATAGAGCAGCCTGAAGGTTTCGAGATCTTCAGCAGTGAGTCGCATGTGTGAAGACTCAAGAGAGCAATGTATGGGTTGAAACAAGCACCTCGTGCTTGGTACACACAGATTGACAGTTATTTCACCGGACTTGGATTCTCCAAGAGTGAGGTGGATCCTAACCTGTACCAGATTGTGGTGGAGGGGAAGTTGTTCATCATTGTACTTTATGTAGATGATCTGATTTTGACAGGTGATGAGCTGTTGATACTTTCATGCAAGGAGGATCTTGCTAGAGAGTTCGAGATGAAGGACTTGGGCCTCCTTCATTATTTCCTGGGATTGGAAATTTGGCAGCGCAGTGATGGATTGTTTGTGTCTCAAGGCAAGTATGCCAAGGAGATACTGGAGAAGTTCAACATGCATGGCTGCAAGCTTATCGACACTCCTCTTCCTGGTGGATGGAGGAAAGAGGATGCTACATCGGCAGAGGTAGTGGATGCCATTGTTTACCGACAGTTGGTGGGGTCGCTTATGTATCTAGTCAATACACGACCGCCAAATATATGCTATATGTGACTTTCTAGCTATAGTTAAACCTACCAAGCTCTTAAGACGGTAAGCATGTATTGCGTTATCTTAGAGGCACATTGGCATATGGCTTGTGGTACAGACAGGAGGATGAGGTGAAGCTATGTGGCTTCACGGATGCAGATTGGGCAGGGAGCCCAACGGACGGAAAGAGCACATCTGGAGGGATATTCAGTATCAGGTCGACAACAGTTTCTTGGTATAGCAGGAAGCAGAGATCCGTGGCACTCAGTTCAGCAGAGGCTGAGTATATGGCAGCAAGCTTGGCTGCATGCGAGGCCATATGGATGAGGAAGATCCTGGTCGGGTTGTTCGGGTCACGCTTGGAGCCTACGCAGTTTTATTACTGATAACGAGTGCCGGTAAACTCTTCGCTCATCTAGTATTTCATGATAGATCCAGAAAACACATCGACATCGGGTACCATCATATATGGAAGATTGTGTGCGAGCGGAGAATCATGTTACTTTCATACATTCCCACGGAGGATCGAGATGCGTGCTCTTGGCAGCTCACGAGTCATATAGGAATACACACGAGGAAGCTGATAAGTGCCCAGGACTAATCCATATCTTGTTGAGAGGGAGTGTTGAAAATGCAACAAGATGATGGATCTTAGTGAAATGAAGTCGCCTTCACTAAGTGGGCCCGCAGGCTATTTTTGGCGCAAAGTTTATTTTTAGACTATGTCTATTTTTAGACATATGGATCATGGTCTATGGGTTGCAGGATGCTATTTATGGATGATTGGTCATGTTGGTAAAAATAGATGGATCTCTATTTTTAGACATTGGGTGGAATCTATTTTTATACTGCCGGGCTAAAAATAGAACAGTCAAATATTATTAACCCTTAATAATATTTAGACTATAAACATTATCTTATCCTCTTGGAGCACTTCAATTTGATGCTTGGATGTGGCACATGCAGCTGACAGAAGGAAATACGCTTTTCCTATGGGTTAGTTGAGCTATTATATGGTTGACTTCAGTTAGAAATCATGTGGCAGAGTTTGGTGGAGTTGATGAGACAGTTGGTGGAGTTGTGTTCGGTTTAACTTAGTTGAACTAGTTGTACTTAGTCTAACTGACAAATACACTAGTGATGAGTGGTGTGAATTAATTATTAATTAATTCACTAATTATTAACTCATAAATCAACTAAAGAATACATCAGTTAACTACAATGCATGGACAGTTCAATGGAGACCAGTGTTAGAGGTGGGTGAAAGGGTGAGTCTACTATCAGTTGTGACTATGGCTGTGCATGAGATTTGCACACACATTGATTGAGATTGCTAATGAGGATTACGCAGTACAAGCTAGTGGGATTCGAACTTGGATCTCATCATTATTCATCTTGGATTGCGTAGTAGAGGCAAGCAGACTTGTGGAGGAGATTTGAACCTGTGACTTGTTCATCTTCCGTGCTAGTTTGTGTGTAGCATGTGAGATAGTGCTGAGAGCTGTGATGATCTTTGTGCTATGTATTGGTACATGTTATCTATCATTATAATATACAGATAGTTGGGGGTTTTCAGCTGTAAGCTTTCCCCATTACATACTGTGTTATATGTGTGCCTGATTATGTTTTAATGTGCGCATGCGACTGCTTCTATTTCCGCATATTGATGATCAATTGTAGAAGAGGTTATGTATTATGCATGAAGCTTAAATAGTGTGTAATCAGGATAATCTCGGTGAGTAATTCATCTATTATTCAAATTTCTACAAAATCGAAATGTCTTTTCAAAAGTCAAACTCTTAGAAGCAAAAGATGTAGTGTTGGATTTCTAACAGTATAAACACTAATAAGTTGTAATACCACAAGTTGTGAGTCTAACCTTATGATTATGCGGTTAATACCAAATGAAATGGCATTAGAGAGAAGTTCGATCAAGGCGCTATACTCAACGATATTGTTCGTCGATCTACGGATACAAATCCTTTGAAAATTCACTAACTCACCATTCGAAGCGAAAATGGCCCACGCTGCAAAGGATAGATTCTGCGTACTACGACTAGCACTATCAACATATACAACAAATGGTTTCGAAGATTGAAACATTTGCGATGAAATATAAAGCAGATTACTAACGTCAAGAAAACTTAAAAAAAAAAGTAAGATACTGAGCGCAAATCAACAACAAATATATATAATATAATACAAAATATTACTACGCTCATGATTAAGCATAGTAATGTTTCAGATACAACCCATTTCTAGGTTGTGCTAACAGAATTCCATGGTAATCAACCAACTCATAAGCACCCTTAGCAAGAATTCTTTTGACAACATACAGGACATGCCATAATAGCTCAAATCTTCTTGTACCTTTACATTAGCTTCTTGATCATAAAGAAAGACCAAGTTGCCTTCTGAGAAAATGCGAGGCTAGAATTATAAGGTTATAAATAAACCTCTTTAATACAATATTGAATGTAAATTCTTTTATGTACAATCCTAATAAAATAATTTATTACATTTAATATAATTTATGTTTTTCTAATATCGATATTAGATAACAAAAAAAACTAAAAATAATAATAATAGTTGTTCATACCAATAAATTATTTATATTAAAAAAACAAAAGTCTCCAAAAACAAATTCAAACAACACCAAACGAAACCTCAATTAACGCCATAACCTATCCACACCCGATATCCACGATCCGTTAATAGGAAGAGTCCCAAAAATATCCTTTGGAGGTGTCCCTTCTTAACGCTTGTTCGTTCTTTCGTTAAGGTAGTTTTAATACCATTTCCCTTTTTTCAGAAATAGTTTTAATTCAATTTCCATCTTTTTCGTTAAGGTAGTTTTAATACAATTTCCTTTTTTTCAGAAATAGTTTCAATACAATTTCCGTCTTTTAATGGAATATGTATTATCCAAAGTAAACTTTTGAATCATTTGTTGGTCTCCGTGATTAATGATTGGAATTTAATTTAAACAACCAGATTTCTTGGACTTTAATTTAAATAAAGGAAAATCGAGATTTGACCAATTTTTTTGTCCCAATTCTCTCGTTGAATCCTCCAAACTAGACTACATCCAGACCATGGAAGCATTGAACTCAATTGTCGGCACCTCTGATTCGTGACCTGCAACGAATTCTCTCTTTATTCATTTTTTAACAGTAACATTAATAATAATTTAAAATAATTAAAAAGTTAATTATTTTTAGATTTTTTAATTTTATTCATGTTTTGTTATGAATTTATGTCTAAATAGATTTAAAATGTATAAAATATTTTAATATATTTTTAGTGATAGTGAGCTATTAAAAATTTATATTAATTAAAAAATGATGTTATATGAATATAATCTATTATTTTTTTACCATATGGTATTATTAAACCATAATATTTTCTCATAATTTTGTTATAAAGCATATTTATAAATTAACAACATCAATCATAAAATAAAAGAGATTGTGCATAGTTAAATCTTATTAGGGGTTTCTTAGAATTTATATATGTTTAACTCAATTATTAACTATTTTATTGATTAATAAAATTTTCAAATAAAATTGAATTGCTTAATTATTATTGTATTTTTCAATTTTTTCTAATATAATATATCTCATGAAGTCACTGTTTTGATATTTATTCCATTTTACCAATAATTTAGTTTATATGGTTATAGCATAGAATTCAAAAACCTAGGTTTTATAAATTTAAGAGAGAAACTCTAACCAATTTCTTACCAAGGTACATGTATATCTCCACACATCATCTAAAGACTTTCTTTAACATTTAAAAGACCAAAACCCTTCACTTAAGTTTTTAATTTATTGTTTCTTAGTAGTAGCCACAAAAAATATTAGATAGTAAATTTCATTAATAAATTCATTTTTGATGTTTTTTCCTTTTAATAAAAATTGCTTTATCTGTTTTCACTTAATTTTTCCAAAATGAATTTTTAAAATTCAATAGGATAAAGTAATTATATCATTTTTTTAAAACTATATAAACTATTTGACTAATTTAAAAAAGAAAAAATCATTTATAATCCTAATTTTAAGAACTAGTAAAATTTATATAAGTTTCTATTTTTTAACATAAAAGTGGATCATTAAATTTTCCTTCTGAGTCAACATTCTTACATCTCAATTAATATTTTGAGCTCATTCAAGAAGAATGAGATTAACAATGTATTTAATTAGGATTTATGGTTTTGTTTATAAGTTAGCATGTAACCTTCTAACTATAGTTAAAATCTAAAATAACTAATATAAATTAGGTCTCTAAAAGTTAAATTTCAAATCTCCTTGTATTAAATAAATGTATTTATTTCTTATTCTTGCTAATTACACTGAATGCAATAGAATTTGTAAAACATGGCAAACATAATATAACTTAAACACTATGCCCAATTTTAAATGTGTATATACATTTTACAGACTTGTTATATGTGTGTGTTTGAGTATTGATAATTTTTATTATGAACTATGAAAAATATTTGTAGTAAAGAAAACTTAGTTTTATATAGAGAAATTAAGATTATAAACAATAAATTTACTTAAAAAGTCTAGATTTGATATGTTCTCATACTTATAAGCAAAATAAAAATAAAAATCCTCATTAGTTATAAAAATATCTATATATCAATTAAAATTTATGGTATAAAAATATTTTAAAAATTAACAATTATACATATGGTATAAACCTAATGTATTATCAAAATATAATTTTTTAGTAATTGTAATATAAATTTAGAAATAGTTATTATATAAATTTAGAAATGAAACCTTTCACATAACCATGGTCTACAAAACCCAGTTTAGAAAACACAAATCAAGATTTGACAAAAAAAATGTTTCACCAAACTCGAACTAGAAAGCCCAAAAAATTATAATAATTATAAAAGTGTCATAGCTATGTTAAATAAACTCCCTTAAGACCTTTGTGAGAAAATCCAATATATTAATTTATTATATATAATCTAATTTGATTTATAAATTTATAGTTTTTATCTTAATAGGTTTTTGGGAAATTTCAATTACTAAATATGTGAAAATATAAAGTAAATGCCAGTAAATATTATTCAAATTCACTTCAAACTATCAATCATGGTGATAATGGTTCAAATGTTATATATATATATATATATATATATATATATATATATATATAATATTTTTTATATATTTTTATAAAAAACAAAAAAAACAAAAAATATCATATGATAAGAAAAGCAACAAATCTACTAAAAAATATGTGGTGTTCAAGTTATAGAACAGGACACATCACTCACAAAAACAGAAAATAAAAAAGAGCTCGATGAACCCATACCGGATATGCACAATCCCTTAATACGAAGAAGAATCAACTAGTCTCCAAAAGAATCTTTTAGTGGTGTTCTTTCTTAATGGAAATTAATATTTTATCATCAAGTTTTTTAAAATATTTATTAGTTTATGATGGCAATGGAATTTGATTTTTTAAATTTCACTTCACATAACTTCTGGTAAAGATTTTCTAAGATTTTTGAGTTTATTTTTTTATAAGAAATTTGTTTAAATCACAAATTTGGATTATAAATTCTTTACCATCTAAATCTCTTTAAAAATCTTTCAAAGTTTTGAATCCATATAAACAATAATAAAAATACAATTAAAAAAACAAATCAAAATTTCGCATTAAACCACAAAGTGGTTTAATCTGAAGAGCTAATAATAAAATACTCATTGGTATAAATATGTATAAATAAACTTTCTTATAATACACTACATCGAAATTCTTATATGCACCAATCTAATATATTAATTTATTATATTTAATTTGATTTGATTTATAGTTTCATAATTTCCATATAATTATTTAAAAAAAACAAAAATTCCAATAAAATAAACAACAAACCTATTGATTGAAAAAAATACATATATTTACATGATAAGGAACCACACACAAAAACAAAATACAGCACCAACCAAACCCGATATCCACAATCCGTTAATAGGAAGAAGAATCCACGAGTTCCCAGACAAATCCAAAACAGCACCCAACCAAACGTCAATGAACGCCATACCTGATATCCATGATCCGTTAATAGGAAAATGAATCCACGAGTCCAAAAAAAATCCTTTGATAGTGTCACTTCTTAATGCCGGTTCGTTGAGTTAGTTTAATGGAACGTCCTATTTAAACAGATCATTTGTGGTCAAGTCCTCAGAAATATTTATTAGTTTACGATCGTGATCCAGTCCTCAGAAATATTTATTGTTTTAGGATCGTCTGATAGATCCTCTAAACCTCAGTTCACAGAGATATTTATTAGATTAAGATCGTGATGGATCGTTCAAACCTCAGTCCACATAAATATGCCGTAGTTTATCTGGTAAAGGTTTGGAAATTTTCGGGTTACGGATTTCTTGGAATTTAATTTAAACAACGGAAATCGAGATTTGGCCCATTTCTAAGCAAAACCCCTAAAACACAAAATCTAGTAAGTAGAAAACGCTCATACGTATTTATAAATAAAAACCCTTCTAATACGAAGTTCCTTATAATACAGTGAAAAGAAACTCCTCTGTGCGCAGATTTAAGATTGTTCTTATTTTCCTGTGTCTATCTTCCTTATCCATTCCGTGTCTTTTTCAATCGCAGCTTACATGGTCCTTTCCATCGTTTAATGCTGTTCGATCAACATTTGCTCACTTCTGTAACTCCATTCAAGAAGACTATGGAAAGCACTTTGTGGGCTAAGCTGCTGGTTCATCTGCAAATTCGAGTGCTGCTATGGCTTTCCCCATTGGATTTACGTAGACTCTCGTTCACCTGCAAGTACTTCCACTTATTATTATCAGATCCATCTTTTGCTACTCACTATGACCGTCACCGCCTCACACATCCTACTTTACTTTTTGCTTCACTTCACCTTGAGCAGCAGATGCAGAACATGACGGTTTTAAACTCCGTTATTTGGCAGCAAGGATCGAATGAACTGTTTCCATGGCAAAGCCCATTGTTCGATCATTTGCACAGATCCCGTTGGTGGTTATGTAGTCACGGCGATGGGTTCGTGTGTTTCAAAGGGCTCTTAACGACTTTGTGCAGCGAGAAGTATAAGTTATTGGTGTTTAACCCTCTCTTTCCCCATGACTCCAAGATTTTGACCCTTCCTGCCCCATGTGGTGACGGGAGGAACTTGTATACAGCGGTCGCCTTCGACCGAAAAAATGGAGTTTGCAAGCTCATCATTTGGTGCAGCCTCTCACAGAATTTCATACTTATCAAAGAAGGTGACAGATTGAGGCCGACTTTAGATAATAATTTTAAAGAAGGTGACAGAGTTATGACTTTCGTTTATAACTTCAAAGAAAGTACATGGAAAAAGATAACAGAATGCAGCAATGGAAGTGGTAAAGATTTCTTTATTAGGGGTCGTGCTCAGCTGGTGAACGAGCGGTTCTTGTGCTGGCTCTGCACTGACTTCATTTCATCAGTAAAGAAGGTGTTGGTGTTTGATGTGGAAGAAGAGATGTGGAAGGAGCCGATTCCTCTTAGTAATGGGTCTTTCATTTGCACGGCTCAATATGAAAAACAACTATGTGTTCTAAGCAAAACATACGAGGAGCAAAAGATGAAATTTGGGCTATGGAAGTTTGATATGGAACACAAAGTTTTAGAACTGGTAGAGTTCATCCCATCGCCGATTACGGATGGAAGAGATTATCGTGTGGGGGGAGGCCCGGGATTCTTCTGGGTTGAAGAATGGAAGACACACATAAAAATGTGGGTTTATGATATCTCACGCCATTGCTGGCAACGTTTGGGCAATTTCGGAATGCGGCAGAATGCTGACTGTTTTGAAGCGAGCCTGTTTAGGTTGAGTGTAATGAAGAGCCTCACGGATGAAGTCAACGACGCGAGGAGCGACGAAGAAGGTGAAGAAACAGGATAAAATTTAACCATTCCAAATTCGATATGTTTTCCGGAAATGTCAATTGATATATTTGTTGGTAATTTTAGGTTGATACGTAGATTGGGTTGATAGGTAGCATTCAATTTATCTATATAAAAAAAAGATTTTGGAATATTTACAGGATATATCAATGGTTCATATTTAAGTTCTGTTCTTTTTATAATATAATTTCAGTAACGGTTTATATAAAATCACTTCAGATTTTTTTCAGAAATGTATATATATATATTTCATCCTTTCGGCTTTTCAATACCTGTGTTTTTATAACTCTGTCCATAATAGAATAGTAGTACATGTCTTCCCTGCCCAGAGGAATACATTGCATGCGACAAAGAGATGTCTCAATGGAGTCTCGTCCTTCCTGCGGGAGAGGTTCGAATTAGGGGGCGGCTTCAATGGGGCCAATGAATGGTCAGTCATAAGTCTCCCACCAAATGTATTTTGACCAAACCCTTTTAAATGGGCGAACAAATCCGATCTCATGTTCGACTCCATCCCTCCTGCATATGCAATGTGGACTTGGTGGTTCTCTGGAAGGAATGGTTTGGATTACCGTTTTTTTTTTCCGAATTTGGGAAAAATCAGAATCTTATATTTGAATGTTTTTTGAATAATGAAAATGGATTTTTACTCAAAATTCTGGAAAATTTAATGACTATAATTTAAATTTTGAAAAAGTTAACTAATTTTATCATAATTTTACGGATATTTCCATTATGTTTCAAACTAATTTATATATATATTTTTAATCTACTCTAGTACTGGATATTTTTTTTTTTTTAAATCCACTCTAATTCTGGATTTTTACGTGCTTTGAAGGTATCTTGTGCTTTGAAGGTATCTTGAAATATTTTGACCATCTCCCTGCAAACCTGCAGCTATCTCTTCCTGGATATGTTTGTCCTGCTTCATCGCCCACCAAAACACCTGCCACCCTCGCAAACCTGCAACCACCTCTACCTGGATCTGTTTGATCTGCATGGTCCACCAAATTCCCTGTCACCAACCAGCACACAAATAGAGAATAAACTTTCATTGTCCTATCCTTTCCCCAATTGTTTCATTAATCCTCCATTGATTGTCCTATCCTTAGATCCAATCGATGGAATTATTCAGCAAGTGTAGGCACGTCCTAGGCTTTGACTTACATGAGTACAATGAATTCATTTTCCATATATAAATTTATATAGTGAATGTTAATAATAATTTAAAGTAAATTTAGTTATTTTTACTAAAATTTTAATTTTAGTCATATTTTATTATGGATTAATGTCAATTACTTATTTTAATCGGATAGTAAAGATTTAAAACTCATGAAATATTTTAAAATATTTTTAGTAGTAGATTAATTAAAACATAATGTTCTATGAACATGACTTGTGGTATTTTGATCATGTGGTCTCACTAAACCATATTATTGCCTTATGATGTAGTAGAGAAAAATGTGAATCCTTAAATCTTATTACATCTTTTTTGGAATCTAAATATGTTTAACTCATATTAATTATTTTATTAATTAATAATAATTATTATAAAAATTTAAATAAAGTTATGAGATAGTTATTATTCATTGTTTTTTCCTTAAACATTTCCAATACAATGTCTCATAAGGTAAATGTTTTGATTTTATCTCTTTTTTATGTGCAATTACTTTCATATGTCTATGCTTTATAAATTTAAAGGACAAACTTCAAATAAAATGCTAGCACTAAAAAAAATAAGCACATGCATATCTCCACACAACATATAAAGAATTTTTTTAACATTTAGGAGACCAAAACCCATCACTTAAGTTTTTTAATTTATTTTTTCTTAGTAGCAACTAGAGAAAATATTAGAGAGTAAATTTCGTCAACAAGTTAATTTTTGATGAGTTTTTCCTTTTAATAAAAGTAGCTTTGTTCATTTTAATTTTTTTAGAAAATAATTTTTTTAAACTAAATATTTAAATAATTTTACAAAAGAATCATTTATAATATAATTTTAAATTAGTAATATTTATCAAGATTTCTATACTTTAAGAGAAATATGGATCATTTTAAGAGATATTGTGATCACCCAAAAGGAATGAGATTAACATTGTATTTAATTAAGATCTATGATTTTGCTTATAAATTAGCTTCTAACCTTCTAACTATAAGTAAAATCTACAATAGTAAATATAAATTAGGTCATTAAATGTTAAATTTGAAACTTCCTTTTATTAAATACATGTAGCATATTCTTATTGTTATTAATTACTTAGAATGCAATAAAATTGGTTGCAATGATTCCTAAGTTGTAGAACATATGCCAATAAAACTAGTCACTACAACTTTAACATTACATTGAGCTTCAAATGTTTAGATGCAATTTAAAGACCTATTATAGAGTTGGATATGTGTGTTAATTTTTATTTTGAACCATAAAAAATCTTTGCAATAAAAATGACACATTTTTATTATAGAAAAATTAAAATATTCTATAATTAATAATTTTACTCTCAAAAAATTGTAGATTTGATATTCATAATAAATTAGAAAAAACAAAATTTAAAATAGTCATATATATATAGAAACTTAACAATAAGCTATTATTATTTTCTATAATCTAAAGAATATATTATAAACTTTTTCATTCCTAATCAAATAATATTTTTTATAATAAATAAAGATATGTTATTATATCAACAGTAAATTAAACAATTGAATCATCTTAAGCACAAGTTAGTTCGATTATGATGAAAATGGTGCTCTGACCTAGCCTATCGCTCTGACCCTCTCAATTGGCACAGTTCTGCTTAGAGGCCACCACTGCTGCCGCCGCAGGGCTTGGATGAGCTCACCTCGAGCTTCTTCAATGGAGTAGGATGGAGGCCCGTTGGCTCCATCCTATTGAGATCTCACTGTAGGAAACACCTCCAAAAGAAACATACCATTATTTACCTGCCTTACCTCCAACTCGACATTCGCCTAACGAAACCACGATCTGGCTTTTGTAGCTCCTTAGCGAAATCGTGGAAAGGAATGCAATGGATACCTCAGTAGTAACAGCTACAAAGAACAACTTGACCCCTCTTCCCTCACATGAGGCTGAAGAACAAGCGAAAGAAGATACAACCTCCGAAGAAGAAACAAAGAAGCAAAACGCATGCAACCCAAAAGCAAGGAAAATTCCTGAAATAATTATCTAGGACCCGAATGTGGCAGTCTACAGAGAATACATGTAGGAACATGTGATTATCTGCAAATTTATGGGCATTAGGCCCATTGAACGAGCACTAAAGCGATGGATTCATGCCAAATGGAACCCAAAAGGAGAGATTCATCTACAACTCGGGTCCATGGGCTTCTTCATGATTGTCTTCACCCTCCTAGAGGATTGTGACAGAATATTTGAAGGGGGCCCTTACTTCTTCAACTTGGTAGGATTGTACATGAGATTCTCGAAGGAAAACTTCATCCTGAACAAAGAAGACTTCACTAGGGTTCCAGTTTGGATCCAGCTATACTCTTTGCCTACATATTACTAGGCACCATCGGTTTTGAAGGCCATAGGAGATGAGCTAGGAGAGTACATTAAAATGTCAGAGGGCACCAAGAACAGACACTACATCTCCTATGCTAGGATATGTGCCTAATTAGATGTCTCAGGGGCCTTACGAGAAGCAATAAAATTAAACTACAGAGACGAAATCTAGTCTCAAAACATCGACTATGAGCATATAGTTTTCTGATGTAGGAAATGCCGTGAACATGGACATCTCTTTTGAGAGTGCCCCCACAACAAGTCTCCAGCAAAAGAAGATCAAGCGGGGAAGAAAGATGAC
The DNA here is from genome assembly GCA_034641835.2 of Pinus albicaulis. NCBI lineage: Eukaryota > Viridiplantae > Streptophyta > Pinopsida > Pinales > Pinaceae > Pinus > Pinus albicaulis. The sequence continues at coordinate 1,008,223,057 of CM076581.1, read as the reverse complement.
AAAGGATACACTAGGGAAGGAAACAAATACACGCAGAAAAAAAGAGTATACACAAATAAAGACCCTCCCACCTCCCAAAAAAATAAGTTCAAAGCTCTAAACACAGTTGAGGAGGAGAAAAGACAACAAAGCACAAGGAATGAAGCAAATATGCAGCAGGAAAACTCAACAGAAAAAAATAGTAGGGAAACGGAAGCCCAAAACAAACTCACACAAGTGAGCACCTAATACCAAGAGGATACTGACATGGAGAAAATATAGGATGCACCCACCCCAGGGGAAACCGAGATTGAACAAGTCCTAATAGGAATGGATCTTTAGAAAATAGAAAAAGAATAGAAGAGAGAACATGCTGGTAAAAACTTTTCAAAAGGGCAGAATAGGAAGAGAGGCCGAAAGTCCACTAGCCAACTCCTCCAGGACTTAGGAGCTCGCCTCATCAATGAAGGAAAGGTAAGAGCAATCACTCTACCCCCCAAAAATTTTCAATGATTTGTACATCTTGGAATATTAGAGGACTGGATAGTCCGAGTAAGAAAAGAATCTCTAGTCACAAAACTGAAAAAAAAAAGATTGCCAATTGGACCTTTAGATCCTTGAATCTTGCTCGCTGACTAGTCCTAGCCAACTCAGTTCTACAAGCCATCCCACAATACCAGTACTCAGTGATTTTCACCCCTAAATAAATTTCCAATCAACTTAAAACCATCCAAAGAGATTTATTGTGGAAAGGAAAAGAAAAAAATTGAAAATGGGCACTTATGGCCTGGGAAAAAAACTGTAGACCCAAAAATGAAGGAGGTGTTAGCCTTAGAGACCCAGATATGCAAGGTAAAGTGTTGGGAGCCAAATCAACTGAGGTGGATGTGGATCACCTGCCCTCAAACCTCTTTGGCAATGTTCTGGAGTGTAAAGTATGCCCCATCTCATCACCAGGAGACTCTCATCAGGCTTTGTGGTAACATCAAGGGCTCCATGGTATGGAACTAAGCACGAGCGAATACAAAAATGGTTCAAAAACGTTGCTTTTGGGAAATAAGAAATGGAGGAACATCATTTTTTTGGGATGACTCTTGGGATAAAAGCCCTCATCTCCATCAATACCAATTCAAACAAATCAAACTTGATATGGACAATGAAAACAAAAGTATTGTCAAAGACTTCTGCAAAAATGATGAAACAACTCGACGAAGGGAATGGCAATAGGCCTCGGGACGGGTTCAGTAAAACCACTCTCATGATTGGAATAATCTAGTAGAAGAGATAGGAAAAGGGAAAATTCAAAAGGATGAGGAGGACAAGCTTAGCTGTTGTTCTAATGCTACTAGCCACTTCAACATAAAAGAGGCATATGGTTACTTAACCCACCCCAATCCCAGCCCCACTAAAATGAAATGGCACACTCTTTGGAATCGCAAACATTGGCCCAAAATCTCACTCTTTATTTGGCTGGTGATGTATTAAAAAATTCTAACCTGGGAGAATCTAATCACGAAAGGCTTCATCGGCCCTTCCATTTGTATGCTCTACAAAAGGGCTAGTGAAACTACAAATCATCTGCTAAATTAATGCCACTTTGCCTCCACCATCTGGAATTGGACTTTCCTTGTCTTTAACTCCTCGGCTAGGGACCCTTCGTCCATTATCAATTCCTTGGACCATTGGTGCACCTCCTTCTGCAATCAACCCTCTTATTAATCTAGCGTGGAACCTTATGATGGGAATTATTTGTTGGGTCATCTCGAAGGAAATAAATGCTAGAATCTTCAAAAATCAGGAAAAAAAAGGAGGAACATATGATTTATTCCATAAAACAGACTCTCTGAGAATATGCTTCTTTTTCTTAGTAGCAGCTAGAGAAAATATTAGAGAGTAAATTTCATCAACGAGTTAATTTTTGATGAGTTTTTCCTTTTAATAAAAGTAGCTTTGTTCATTTTAATTTTTTTCCAAAGTAGTTTTTTTAAACTAAATATTTAAATAATTTTACAAAAGAATCATTCATAATTATAATTTTAAATTAGTAATATTTATCAAGGTTTCTATAATTTAAGAGAAATATGGATCATTTTAAGAGATATTGTGATGACCCAAAAGGAATGAGATTAACATTGTATTTAATTAAGATCTCTGCTTTTGCTTATCAGTTAGCTTCTAACCTTCTAACTATAACTAAAATCCACAATAGTAAATATAAATTAGGTCTTTAAATGTTAAATTCGAAAATTTCTTTTATTAAATACATGTAGCATATTCTTATTGTTGTTAATTACATAGAATGCAATAAAAATGGTTGCAATGATTCCTAAGTTGTAGAACATATGCCAATAAAACTAGTCACTACAGCTTTAACATTACATTGAGCTTCAAATGTTTAGATGCAATTTATAGACCTATTATAGATTTGGATATGTGTGTTAATTTTTATTTTGAACCATAAAAAATATTTGTAATAAAAATGACACATTTTTATTATAGAAAAATTAAAATATCCTATAATTAATAATTTTACTCTAAAAAATTTGTAGATTTGATATTCATAATAAATTAGAAAAAACAAAATTTAAAATAGTCATATTATATATATATATGATATAAAATTATTAAGAAACATAACAATAAGCTATTATTATTTTATATAAACTAAAGAATATATTATAAACTTTTTCATTCCTAATGAAATAAGATTTTTTATAATAAATAAAGATATGTTATTATATCAACAATAAATTAAACAATTGAATCATCTTAAGCACATGTTAGTTCGATTATGATGAAAATGGTGCTCTGACCTAGTCTATCGCTCTGACCCTCTCAGTTGGTGCAGTTCTGCTCAGAGGCCACGACCGTTGCAGCCACAGGGCTTGGATGAGCTCACCTCGAGCTTCTTCAATGGAGTAGGATGGAGGCCCGTTGGCTCCATCCTATTGAGATCTCACTATAGGAAACACCTCCAAAAGCAACATACCATTATTTACCCGCCTTACCTCCAGCTCGACATTCGCCTGATGAAACCACGATCTGGCTTCTGCAGCTCTTTAGCGAAATCATGGAAAGGAATGCAATGGATACCTCAACATTTACAGCTACAAAGAACAACTTGACCCCTCTTCCCTCAGATGAGGCTGAAGAACAAGCAAAAGAAGATACAACCTCCAAAGTAGAAACAAAGAAGCAAAATGCATGCAACCCAAAAGCAAGGAAAATTCCCGAAATAATTATCCAGGACCCGAACGTGGCAGTCTATAGAGAATACATGTAGGAACATGTGATTATCTGAAAATTTATGGTCATTAGGCCCATTGAACAAGCACTAAAGCGATGGATTCATGCCAAATGGAACCCAAAAGGAGAGATTCATCTACAACTCGATTCCAAGGGCTTCTTCATGATAGTCTTCACCCTCCTAGAGGACCGTGATAGAATATTTGAAGGGGGCCCTTACTTCTTCAACTTGGAAAGATTGTAAATGAGATTCTCGAAGGAAAAAATCACCCCGAAAAAAGAAGACTTCACTAGGGTTCCAGTTTGGATCCAGCTATACTCTTTGCCTACATATTACTAGGTACCATTAGACTCTAAACAATAACTTATTCTCTTGGATCACTTCAGTTCAGTGCACAGATGTGGCACATCAATGGACTGAGGGAATTATGCAATTCCCAAGGTTTTACTCGAGCTAATGCATGGAGGAATCAGTTATAACTAAAGTGGCAGATTTATGACACAGTTGGAAGAAGTAGTTATGGAGTTGTATTCAGTTTAACTCAGTTAGACTTAGTTGAGCTAGTTGTATCTAGTCTAATAGATTGATACACTACTGATAGTGGAGTGAATTAATTAGTTAATTAATTCACAAATAATAACTCATTAATCAACTGAAAAATACATCATTTAACTACAGTGCATGGCAGTTTCAGTGGAGACCCAGTGGAGAGATAGGTGAAAGGGCAAGATATACTATCTGTTGTGACTATAGTGATGCATTGATTGCATCACACACACATTGGAGTTGCCAATGAGGATTGCACAGTCAAGGAAAGAGTAATTTGAATTCATTTAGAGCTATTCTTCAGCAGGGATTGTGCAGTGTAGGCAGGCTAGCGGGAGGCAAAGATTTGTGCATGGATTTACAAGATTGGTCCTGATTAGTGTATGATGATTGTACTGTACTGAGAGCTTGTGATAAGCTTTGTATGAGATTGTCATATGATCTCCATGTTACATAATTTATAGTTGTGTTTTTGAGCTTCAAGCTTTCCTAGTTAAAAACTGTGTTATGTGTGAATGATTATTTTTGTTTATGCTTGACATGTGTTTGCAATTGATTTTTCCGCGAAAGATTAACAAGTGGAATAGATTCAGTATCTTGCATAAATTTAAATAGTGTGAGATCAGGTGGATCTAGGACATATGCATGCTTAGTGCATATAATTTCTACATGGTATCAAAACATTGTTTATTGAAGATTGCAATTGTGAAGTGAGTTTGTGCTGGTCGACAATTCGAATTTGCTTCAGAAGATTCTTGGTGCAGAAATTGAGTATACATTGAAATTTCTTTTAACGGGTTGAGATTGGAGTATGCCCTTGATGGGAGCTAGAATTACATAGCCTGGAAGGACAGGATGGAGAAAGTGCTGGAGGATAATGGGCTAAAGGAGTTTATCGATAGCGATGTTCCTAAGCCAGGATCTAGTGATGCTGCATTACTTGATGCATGGCAAAAGAAGACAACAAAGACGAGAAGAATTCTGTTGGAAGGTGTGAAGGACCATATTGTGTCCAGCCTTCATGGGAAAGACACTCCATTCTTAATATGGAAGGCTTTGACAGACTTGTTCCAAATTAGAAGTGACCAAAAGAAGTTGGTGCTTAAAGACAAGCTCACAAAAATAAAAATGGAGAAAGGCGACAATATTCCAAAATACCTCACGAAGTTTGTCCACTGCAAGGATGAACTAGGAAGTGTGGGGGTTACTGTTGATGAATAAGACTTGGTGAGCTTGGCTCTCCTTGGGATTCTAAAGAGTTGGCATAGATACGAAGACTCTGTCAATGGACAGGAGAAACTGCCGAGATGGGAGCGACTTTGGTCGGATCTTGTGCAGGAGGAGATAAGGCAGGCTACCAGGGATGGATCTTCATCGAGAATGAAGATGAAGAGAATTTCGCTTTGGCTACCAAAGCAAGGAAAGGGAAGGAGAATAAATCTTCTTCAAAATCCGGTGCTAAAGGCAAGAAGCAGGATTTGTCTAAAGTGAAGTGTTTTCACTGTCATGAACATGGACATTTCGCCACTAACTGTCCACAGAAGAAGAAGAACAAGAAGGCTACTGGATCTGCAGATGGAGAGGCCTTAGCCTCATAATTTGAGCTTGATTTCTCCTTGATCTCTTTCTTGGTTTCATGCTGCATGGGATAGGTGTGGTATCTTGATAGTGGTGCATCTTTTCATATGACTAGAGACAAGGAGTTGTTTAGTGACTTGGAGGAGAAGGACCTCTAGATGCATATAGAGATGGGTGACGATGGTTGGTACCATGCGACTGGAGTTGGGACCATTACCTTTGAGAGGGAGTCTGGTAATCCATTCTTGTTGAAGAATGTCATGCATGTTCCAGGTCTGAAGAATAACTTGGTCTCAGTCGCAATGTTGGAAGACAAGGGTTATGATGTTGTTTTCAGTGAGGGAAAAGCCTTCCTTCTGCATAAAACAATGGGTCAAACCAAGAAGATAGGGTTTCAAATTAATAATCTCTACAAGCTGGAGGTAGATCGTTTCGCTGCAATGGTAGGCAAAGTAGAAGAAGTGGTGAGCCGAGATGAGGGCGAATTATGGCACAGGAGATTGGGCCATCTTCACCATGGCGCTTTGAATATTTTGTAGCAAATTTCTATTGAAATTCCCAAGGGTACTCTTACACAGTAAGATCAGTGCAAGGGATGTAATATGGGTAAGTTTGTGAACACCACCTTTCATGAGAAGGAGAACCGTGCTTCGGTGATCCTAGAGAGAATTCACACAAACGTGTGTGGACCATTCTCGGTTGGTTCAACAAAAAAACATAAGCATTATGTTATATTTGTTGATGAATATTCTCGTATATGTTGGATCTTCTTCATGCATAAGAAGAGTGAAATGTTCTCAAAGTTTTGTGAGTCAAGGCATTAGTGGAGAAGGAGTCGGGGAAGCAAGTGAAAGCTCTACGGAGCGATAATGGTGGTGAATACATCTTAGGCGAATTCAAAGACTTCTGTAGCAAAGAAGGAATTCGAAGAGAACTCATAGCGCCTCATAACCCACAGTAGAATGGGGTCATGAAGAGAAAGAACATAATGTTTGTGGGTGCTGCATGAGCGATGCTGCATGACTAGGGCCTACCGATGCACTTATGGGTGGAAGCATGCAACACTGCGGTTTATGTGCAAAACCGTTGTCCTCATAGAGTACTTGGCATGAGTACACCCAAAGAAGCTGTTATTGGTAAGAATCCTGATATTTCTCATTTGAAATTTTTTGGCTCACCTGTTTACATTCATGTGACGAAGGATGCCAGGAAGAAGCTGGAGCCGACTGCAGAAGTTGGGATATTTGTGAGGTACACAGGAACACCCCATAACTATCGCGTGTATTTTCCAGACAATCGGATCACTGTTGTACGACGAGATATAAAAGTCAATGAGGTGAAAGCCATGAAGTTGTCACTTGAGAGGGAGCTACACTTGCACGCGGAAGAGGAACTTCTTGTTCCCAAAGATGAGCCTTTGGATGTGGATAAGCCATAGGAGGAGATTCATGGAGTGGAGGAGTCCACTCATGCAGAGCCAAACATCAGACAAGGCAGAAAGCATACCACAGAAACTGAGAGACTGAAGCTTGATGTGGCACAGAATGTAGGAGTCCCTACATCACAGCGCAGACAGAGACAATCACCTGACTGATATACTAGATACATGGCTCTTATGAGAAAGTGTATCGTGACAGAGCCATCTTCTTTCGAAGAAGCAGTGCAAGAGCCCACATGGGTAGGTGCCATGGTGGAGGAGTATGAATCCATTGTCAGAAATAGTGCTTGGGAGATTGTTGCAAGGCCGGTGGGAAAATCTGTTGTAGGATCAAGATGGATCTACAAGGTAAAGAAAGATGTTGATGGGAGTGTCAAGAAGTATAAGGCAATATTTTTTTCCCGAGGCTTCTAACAGATTGAGGGGATTGACTATGAAGAAACCTTTGCACCTATCACACGGTATTCTTCCATACGGACCATCCTTGCTCTCTCAGTGTGGATGGGTTGGCACATTGATCAGATGGATGTGAAGATTGCATTCCTTAATGGGATCATTGAGGAAGAGGTGTACATTGAGCAGCCTAAAGGATTTGAGATCTTCAGCAGCGAGTCGCATGTGTGCAGGCTCAAAAGAGCACTCTATGGGCTGAAACAAGCACCCCGTGCTTGGTACACTCGGATTGACAACTATTTCGCTGGACTTGGCTTCACCAAGAGTGAGGTAGATGCAAACCTGTACCAGATTGTGGTGGAGGGTAATCTTTTAATCATTGTACTTTATGTTGATGATTTAATACTAACAGGTGATGAGCAGTTGATACACTCATGCAAGGCAGATCTTGCAAAGGAGTTTGAGATGAAGGATTTGGGCCTTCTTCATTATTTCCTTGGATTGGAAATATGGCAGCGGGAAGGTGAACTGTTCGTGTCTCAAGGAAAGTATGTCCGAGAGATACTGGAGAAGTTTCACATGCAAGGCTGCAAGCCTATCGACACTTCTCTTCCAAGAAATTGGAAGAAAGAGGATGCTACATCGACAGAGGTAGTGGATGCCACTGTTTATCGACAGTTGGTGGGTTCGCTCATGTATTTAGTCAATACAATACCAGACATATGCTATGCGGTGAACCAGCTTTCACAAGTGATGGTTAAGCCTACCAAGCTCTTTTGGAAGGTAGGAAAGCATGTCTTGAGATATCTCAGGGGCACATCTGAGTATGGTTTATGGTACAGAAAGACGGATGAGGTGAAGTTGCATGGCTTCACAGATGCAGATTGGGCAGGAAGCCCAACAGACAAAAGGAGCACATCAGGAGGGATTTTTAGTATAGGATCTACGGTAGTTTATTGGTACAACAGGAAACAAAGATCCGTGGCACTCAGTTCAGCAGAAGTAGAATACATGGCAGCAAGTCAAGCTGCATGTGAGGCTATCTAGATGAGGAAGATATTGGTTGGTTTGTTCGGTTCACATTAGATCCCACGGTGATACATTGTGATAATCAGAGTTGCATTAAACTCTCGGTTAATCCTGTGTTTCATGATATATCCAAACATATTGATATCTGGTATCATCATATCAAAGATTGTGTGCAGCGGAAGATCATGTTGCTTCAGTACATTCCTACAGAGGATCAGGATGCAGATATTCTGATGAAGGTGCTCACCAGGAGAAAATTCGAATACCATAGAGGCAGGATCGGGGTGAAGGATAATCCCTATCTTGTTGAGAGGGAGTGCTGAGATTCAACAAGACGATGAGCTTAGTGAAAAGAGTCACCTTCACTAAGTGTGCCCGCAGGCTATTTTTGGCGCATTGAGTCTATTTTTAGACTATGTCTATTTTTAGACATGATGATCATATTTCAGAAGTTACAGGATGCTATTTGTGGATGGTTGGTCAAGTTGGAAAAATAGATGAAATTCTATTTTTAGAATATTGGTGAAGCCTATTTATAGATCTTCAATCTAAAAATATATGCATGCCGATTATTATTAGCTCTTAATAATAATCAGACTCTAAACAACAACTTATTCTCTTGGAGCACTTTAGTTCAGTGCACAAATGTGGCTCATCAGTGGAATGAGGGAATTATGCAATTCCCAAGGGTTTACTGGAGCTAATGCATGGAAGACTCAGTCAGAACTCAAGTGACAGAGTTATGACACCATTGGAAGTAGTTATGGAGTTGTGTTCAGTTTAACTTAGTTAGACTAAGTTGAGCTAGTTGTATCTAGTATAACTGATTGATACACTAGTGAGAGTGGTGTGAATTAATTAGTTAATTAATTCACAAATAATAACTCATTAATCAAATGAACAATACATCAATTAACTACAGTGCATGGCAGTTTCAATGGAGACCCAGTGGAGAGATAGGTGAAAGGGAAAGATGGACTATCTGTTGTGACTATAGTGATGCATTGATTGCATAACACACACATTGGAGTTGCCAATGACGATTGCGCAGTCAAGGCAAGAGTAATTCAAATCCATTCAGAGCTATTCTTCAGCAATGATTGCGCAGTGGAGGCAAGCTAGCAGGAGGCAAAGGTGGGTGCATGGATTTGCAAGATTGGTCCTGATTAGTGTATGACGATTGTACTGTAATGAGAGCTTGTGATAAGCTTTGTATGCTTTGTATGAGATTGACATATGGTCTACATGTTACATAATATATAGTTGGGGTTTTCAGCTTCAGGCTTTCCCTGTTAAAAACTATGTTATGTGTGATTGATTATTTTTGTTTATGCTTCACATGTGTTTGCAATTGATTTTTCTGCAAAAGATTAACAAGTGGAATAGATTCAGTATCTTGCATAAATTTAAATAGTGTGAGATCGGGTGGGTCTATGACATATGCATGCTTAGTGCATATAATTTCTACACTCCACATCCTATTGCTACTAGACCTGTCCCTCCACAACTCTCCAATGCATCAAAAAAATCCCTTGGCTACATCGTCTCACCCCAAGTGGATACCCACTGAATCCAACTAAATCAAGTTAAGTTATGATAGGGCATCAAAGGAAAAGCCATGCAAAGTAGGTTTTGGTGGTGTCTTCAAAGATCACGCAGGAAAAATTCTCTCGATATACTATGAAAATCTAGAACACACTACCAACAATGTGGCTGAGCTTCAAGCCTTGGTTCACGATCTCACCATTGCCAAGGATCAGAACTTATCATCGTTATTCATTGAGGGGGAATCCATGGCCATTACCCAATACTAAAAAAAGATCCAGCATGGTAGAAACATCAACCAAGTCTCAGAGAACTAGAGACTAAACGGAAGTCTTCATAAAATCAAATTCCACATCAACCTGGCCAAAGTTGTTACCTTCCATGCTGTCAGACGAAAGGCCAACCAACTGGCCGAACTGCTTGCAAATGCTAGTTTTAACAAAAATACTCGTCTCCTGTCCAATTCGTGGGATGCCTTCAACCTTCCAGATGTCAGGAAAGAATGTTGTCACATCAGGGACAACGACTTGCCAGTCAAAGTACAACCCATCCCCTTGGCATCACGACTCCTCCCCCATAGCATTCATTATCCAGGCCTCGCACACCCCCATTACTCTCCATCCATATGAGCATGCCTACAACTCTCTCCTTGTCAGAAGTCTCAGTGACTGCTCTAAATATAGCATTTATTTCCCATAAATGATCTCTTATCGAGGTGTCCTATCCACCACCGCCATCTTCTGTGGCATTTTTCTCCCTCCAGACTATATTAACCACACCCTACCTTGTTATATCTCATTCCATTTTCAGGCTTCTTCTACCTTATCTCCAACTTCCTTGCTCACCCTCTCATCCCTATCTCTCCTCGTGCCCAACCACTGTGACCACCCTGGCCTCCCATTGCAGCCTTTGGCTCTTGACCAACACCCTCTGATTTGCAACGCTATCATGGCCCCTCGTAGAACTAATGCCCCCCTCCCTGCCCATGGTGGGCATGGCCGTGGTACCCAATGGACCAACCCCTCTCAGCCCCCGGTAACGCCGGTGGAAACTGCTGCCAGAAAGGCAATGTTGGACTTTTATGAAACCACTAGTCATGACATGAAGCATTTGATCGAGGAAATTTACTACAAAGCCAAGACAATCCATAGACGAACTCCGACAGATGCAGTAGATGAATCTTTCATGTGGATTCCTGACCCTGGCGTCACCAGAGCCAGGGAAAAACTATACTATCAGGCCTTTGAACTTCAATGGAAGACCAAGACCATGCTTTCCATGGTGCAGCAAGAGAAACAAGATCACAACAACATTCTGGAATGGAAAATTGACTCCCTTATGGAAAATTTGTAATGTACGTTGGTGAGGTGCATCATCGCTAGTTCTTTGACAAAATCTCCTCGCACTACACTCTTCTCAAAGTCGGACTGCAACGCGGCACCTCAACCCTATCACCAAAGTTGAGGGCGCTGATCCCTTTGCTCCCTGCACTTTCTCTATGCAGGTCAGCCTCGGCGACACTCAACCCTCCTCCAGCGGGAGGCATCACTATGGCTCTGAAGATGGTAGCACTCCTAAACATCCAATCAGTGTAGACGACTTCTTGATGGATGAAGCGGCCCAGCCATGCTCCCTAGGATTCTAATTCTCGAGGTTCTATGACTGCAATCTCCAAATGTTTAGTTTTACTTCTTCAGCGAGGCCAAAAAGCCTTTTTTTTAGGCTTAACTATCTATGTTTTGGTCACTTCTCCATCCCCTCTGCATCTCTCCTTATAATTCCTTTCCTAGAGGGAGAAAACACTATATTAAGTGACAAATATCTAATTTTTATTCACTACTCCACCCCCTCTATATCTTTGCCTATAATTCCTTTCCCAGAGGGAAAAAACACTGTCCTAAGTGACAAATCTAATGAATGCAGCAAGACAATAGTGTATAATTTTATGTTGTACTAAAAACGATGTAATTCTATGTTTTATATGAATGTGAATATATCCATCTTATTTTTTAAAAAAAACCATAATTTAAATAATTATATAAAAGAAAATTTGATTCTCATACTTACAATGTATGGTATAATGGGTATTCAAATCAGTTTTGTTTTACCATCAATTATAGTTTTTGTTTTAAATATATGTTTTAATACAGCAAAAATTTCAAGAATAAAGTTTTTAATATAAGATGAAAATTTGAATTTAAACATAATTTTTATTAGTTTTGTGATTGATTTTAACTCAATAAAAGAAATAGTATTCATACCACTTATCTCATGTTTAGCTATGTAATATTCCTATTTTAATAGGAATATTCAATTTCATTTTGTTTTCTTTGTTCAGAGGTAAATTAGGACTGTCTTGATAAAATCCACTTGTGTGTGAAATAGGATTGAGCCATTTGACTGGGTCAACAAGACCAAATCACAACACAGTCCAGATGCATTGAACCTCCTGGATGATCAACACAGTTCTAGAAGGAGGTCCTCCATGTGAAAAGGGTTAAATGAATGAAGGTGGTTTAGGGTTTTGGAAAGCTCTCATCTTAAAAAAGGAAGGGGAAGGCAACATGTTTTGGTTGTTCATGATTTGATTTCCGAATTGCTGTCTGTTTATACAAACAACTTTCTTGGCTACTTAGCCTAGATTGCATTGGAATTTCTTGTTTAGGAGTTCCATCTCTTCCCATTGAGGAGCTCTTAAGAGAGCTTGTATTGCTTGTCCACTATCTGGTTGTAGACAAAGATTCTACTTCCAACTGCAATGCATATCCAGTGAGCGTTTTCTTGATTTTATAAGCTACAGTAATTGGAACTCTATATCTATCTAGATCTATCCTATATTGGAGCCTCTTCTCAGTGAGTGTGTCTTTTAACCTCCTGGAAGAGTGCAGCCATTGTTTGAGCTTCAGTTTTTATCTTGGCATTAGGCCCAAGAATTCTACATCACCATCTACTCAGTTCCTTGAAGAGACTGCATCCTTTTGGCAGGAAAAGTTGCAGTGGGGTTTTTGTATCAGCTTGGAGGAAAGATCTCTAGTGAAAGGAACCATTCCCTTCACTGTGGCGATCCATGTATTGGCCAACCAATCCATGTTCATTTCATATATGATCTATTATGTATCATATGCTTCAGAAATTTCTGAATATTACGGTAGATATATGGTTTAGATCTCAGATCTATTCATTGATATCCATGTTTTGTTGAGATCCCCAAGGGTAGTGTAAAGAAGAGCCTCTTTGGCATATAGATCTGTAATAGATCTATATTTTTATGTAAATATCTGCCCTAGATCTGAGATATAATAAAACACTACTTCATCCCTCTGAAAATTACGCTGTCATGCTCTTAAGTATTAATACATTGTGCAACACCTCTATTTTGAGGGTTTATCCATGTTAAACATATGTTTTTCTCATGTACATTGTATGATCCATATCCTAGACCTGATTTAATAATTTTTATAACCTATTTCATCTAATAGCTTCAGAAAATCATGCTGCTTAAGCTTCAGTAAATTCTGCATTAGCTAAGCCATGGGGATTGATCCTTTTTTAGCCTTGTTGGGAGTGGGAGACCTATTTAACTTAGCTAGAATGATTTTTTTTAGCTTAAATTTGGTATGGGAGTCCCACATGACCTAATATAACAGATAAAACCATGATTTTCCTCTGTTTTTATGCAGATTTCTGAAAATGACCATTTTAGTGCTTAAATCATTGTCTTTCCCCGCTTTTGGTTGAAGGGATAGATCACCTTCCTTTATTCTGCATGTATTACTGGTATTAAAGTGTTTATTAACACATCGCATGTGTTATTATCCTACTACTACTCCAATAAAGTGTTTATATATTGCTTCAATCCCTCATTGGACATTTATCAAGCCACACTAGGTGTGAGAGGCCTGTTTGCCTCACCTAGTTTGTTTGGTTTATGATATCCTCTTAGAATTGGGTCTTATATTATTATAAATAAGGAATCCAAGGGCTGATCTTGGTTTCTAAAGCACACATCCCTGAAAAATACGTTTTTCAGGCCTGTTTTGCTGAGCAGTCCCTTTTGGGATATTACAGTGGTATCAAAGCATGATCTCTGGCTCAGCCTATGAGATCCAGCTATCAGAAGACTAAAGATAAGGAATGGAGTTCCGAATTATGGAGAGCATGATATTACTCTCATCATTTTTCAGATCTAAGAAGAGCCTCTCCAAAGAGGTTAAACAGAAGAAAGAAGAAAGCTGCAGTGAGACCTCTAGAAGGTTTCAAGAAGAAGGAGAAGGGCGAGGAACTTCCTATTCTCATAGAGGGAGTGAAGAGCAAGAAGGGCACTTAGAACATGAGATTCTAAGTAGGTACTGGACAGAGTACAAGTGTCACTCTAGAGCCTTCAAGGAGACTCTAACTTTTCCTTAATTCATCTGGATGAGGGAAGAGAAGAGACCTTGCAGTAAAAGGGTGATCAAGGGATTTGAGGAAGATAAGTCCTCACTATCTCTTGAGTAGAGTTGCACCAACACTATGAAAGCCTTGGAGGGGCAGCCTTCAACACCTAAGGAAGCCAACATTGTGAGAGAAAGAACTCTTGCAGCCATGCAACGTGTTCCCAAAGTCGAGCAAGGTATGATTGCATTTCCACTTTCTACTATTGTAGCAAATATTTCAAAATATTGTGGAAATAGGCTATTGTATGACCCATGATCATCACTTACTGCTAATATAGAGTAGAAGGGTTGCACTGTGCTATCTAGTAGCAGCAGTGAAGGGTTAACGACCCATTCCTCATCGTAACATTCAGTTGTGAGCTTCATTCAGGAAGCCATGAAGGAAGAGATGTCAAAGGGTAGACATACTTGGATGAGAAACTCTTTCTCCTCTCCGGGTGACACTCTCTCAATGAGCATGCCATAGCTCAAAGAGAGACTTCTACTTGCAAGAGATCTAATGCCTCTTTTTTTTTGGAAGGCCATGCATGAGGAGGAGGTCTCATCAGGAGATCCCATTGGAGGTGCACTTCAACATTTCATGAGGTGAAAATTTATTAAAAGGTTGGATGAGCATGGTCTCCTACCTTAAGAGCATACCAAGTAATCGCAGAATGAGATCCATCACCCACATTGGGATAAGTGGATGGCAGTATGGAGCAAGAGGTTTCCGAACCCCTTGCAGATCTATGATACATGCCAGCAAGAAGCATGGCTACACTGGTTGTTTTTGGGTGAGTTTGGTCACTACCCAAAAATTTCTATTTCTTTAACTCATGCCTTGAGTCTCAATGATAGGATGCATAAAAAGAAGGCATGGTTGTTGTGGCTATTAAGAAGAGAGTTTGGACATCCTATGTCAAATCTTATGTCCATGTGTTTACCTTTGTCGAAGATATGTCTCAAGTGCTCACATGTATTTATATTTGAAATGTATTTCATGTATGTATATTTATTTGGGAGGAAGGATAACTTCCTTGTGATGTATAAGGGAGATGGTTTGTGCTTGGTTAATGAGACAACCTATGAAGAAAAATTTACCAGAGAATATAAATAATTATCGAGAGGAGTAATTAAACATAACCAGCAACAAATCATAAAAATAAACACATATGTTTAAGGGGAAAAAAATCCAAACTCAGGGGAAATCCCATCCTAATGAAATTTCATTAGCCTTGGCCAAAACCCTAGCCAATCCAACCAAGTGAGCCTTCACCGCTCACATCCAGGCCTTACATTATAATGAAGTCCTTCAAGCCTTTTATAAGCTCCATTACATGCAATACCATGAGCTTAAAAGCATGGGTGCACCATACCATGTGCCCCAAAACCATTATTGTTTAACTCAGTCAAACTTGACTATAATCACAAGTCAATTTACCTAACATTCCCCCATTAAACTTGACTTGGGGTTTCCTGACTAAATCCAGCGAAAACTGCTAAATGAGACAACCCCGCTCACTCTAGATCCTCCCCCCTCAAATTTTTACCCTTACCTAGGGGTACGCATGCCATACCAGGTCTTATAGCAGTATGCCCATTTACGTGGAAAAATTAACTCCATTATAATAATTAAATTTTTTTTTTTTTTAACCCTTGTTGCTCTCTTAATATAACCATCCTATCATCTCTAAATTTCTCGGAACAACTTCTTATTACTGCTACTCGCCAGATCTGGGTTGTGGCAGCACCATTTTCCTCTTTCTCCATTGAGAAACTCTCAATGGAATCAATCAATCAGATATTTCTTATTTCCTAGCAACACCATGCTCTATATGGCTAGACTTGAAAAAGGTTGCATTCATTTCTCCATTCACATGCCAATAAAACCCTTGGCTACAAAAGCATCCCTCTGAAGCCAAATATGGCTCTGATACCAAATGAAGAAAAATTTACCAGAGAATATAAATAATTATCGAGAGGAATAATTAAACATAACCAACAACAAATCATAAACATAAACACATATGTTTAACGGGGAAAAACCCCAAACTCAGGGGAAAACCCATCCTAATGAAATTGCATTAGCCTTGGCCAAAACCCTGGCCAATTG
Source organism: Pinus albicaulis (assembly GCA_034641835.2). Taxonomy (NCBI): domain Eukaryota; kingdom Viridiplantae; phylum Streptophyta; class Pinopsida; order Pinales; family Pinaceae; genus Pinus; species Pinus albicaulis. The sequence goes on along the minus strand of CM076581.1, from coordinate 1,008,206,774 downwards.
AGCGAAGTGAGCCTTCACCGCTCACATCGAGGCCTTACATTACAATGAAGTCCTCTGAGCCTTTTATAGGCTCCATTGCATGCAATACCATGAGCTTAAAACCATGAGTGCATAATACCATGTGCCCCAAAACCATCATTGTTTAACTTGGTCAAACTTGACTATAATCACAAGTCAATTTACCTAACAACTTACATGTACATCAATGGATTATTGCTCCATGATCTACATTTTGATAATGCAAGGAGGCAGCAAGAGTCCTTGTTGCTATGGCTATTATTGAGAGAGTATGGGCTGGAATCTCTCCATATTCATCATGATGTTCTAGAAGGGATGTATGGCATATTATCTTGTTATTTTGATCATGTACAACTGATATATATTGTTGTGTACTGCTACCTAGTAGATGAGCACTCATGCACAGCTAGTACCTTGTTGGAGGACAACTTGCCACATCTAGATCTGAAGCAAGGAGGAGATTGCATGTGCTAGTTTCTATTGGGTGAGTGTGGATACCACCCAAAATTCTTGATTTTCTTGTCTCATGCCTTGTATTTCGAGAAAGGGATGCATAAGAAGGAGGCATGGTTGCTTGGGTTGACAAGAAGAAAGTATGGGCACCCCATGATGAATTCCATGTCCATACATTTGCTTATACCTATGATGTATGTACATGTATTTCTGTCTAGAATGAATATCATAATCATGTATGTACCTTGGTTTGGGGGAGAATGTAACCTTCTCATGAGTTGGTATGAGGGAGCTTGTTTATATCATGATGATGATGATGCTCTGATCTTTGTTGGGAACATGAGAGGAGGGATGACACATTGGTTGAGTGTGTTCTGTGGTAATGAAATCTCCCATATTCATTCATGCTTCAAGAGGAGGATAGAACATTTTGTGGCTTCTACATTATATCATTTTTTTTCTTATGCTAGAAGCCATATGTTGGGCTTATATCATTAGAAGAAGTCTCTCTCTTGGGAGAATTTGTAGTAAGACATGTGTTGTTTGAATCATATTCAGCCAAAACCTATTACCCTCTACTATTTCCAAGCTTTGAAGAAGCTTTTTGCAGAAAGAAGGTGGTGGGATGGCCACTTATTGTACTATGATTTGAGGTAGCAAGATGAAGGAAAACACTGGTCTCAAGGGAAGGACTATTGTCACCATCCCATATATCATATGACACTTAGTCCATCTTTCTTTTGGAGCACATATGGTGAAGATAATATATTCACTATATGCATGGAAGATTGGGCAAGAAGGCTCACTATAATCCATGAAGGGAATCATGAAGTTCCAAGTCTCTTTTGGCTTCATGAGGACTATATTATTGCAGCCGAGAATCATCAGCTCCATATTTATCATAAATGGAGGGGGAGAGAGCGTGAGTTGAGTATTCTTATCTCTCATTTCCAGCCATGGAGCACCAACACATTGCATATGGTGGGGATTGGTGACTATTTCTTTGAGGTGTCAAGGATGTCTCACTCTGTTTGGATGATAGCATGGAGATTGGAGTTTCTCATGGGGGTTGAAGTGCCAAATATTTACTATCTCTCATGCCTTGAAGGGACCAATGGATAACATATGATTATTTTATGTATCTCCCATTACTTCATGATTACAACTATTTGGTTCATCCATCAAAGGTAGATTTGCATTCTTGGGAGGAGACAGCTTCATTGGAGATTTTACAAAGTCCTTGTGAGTTGCTTGAGGACAAGCAACATTTTGGAGGGGAGGACTGTAATATTCCTATTTTAATAGGAATATTCAATTTCATTTTGTTTTCTTTGTTGAAAGAATAATTATGTAAAGTAGGGTCAAAAACTCCTAATAAAAGAATAAATACACGCCCAATGTGAACAGAGGTAAATCGGGGTTGTCTTGATAAAATCCACTTGTGTGTGGAACATGATTGAGCCATTTGATTGGGTCAACAGGAATAAATCAAAACAGAGTCCAGATGCATTGAACCTCTTGGATGATCAGCGCAATTATATAAGGAGGTCCTCCATGTGAAAAGGGTTAAATGAATGAAGGTGGTTTAGGGTTTTGGCAAGCTGTCATCTTATAAAAGGAAGGGGAAGGAAACATGTTGTGGTTGTTCATGATTTGATTTCTGAATTGCTGCCTATTTAGACAAATAGCTTTCTTGGCTGCTTAGCCTAGATTGAATTGTTATTCTTAGTTTAGGAGTTCCATCTCTTCCCATTAAGGAGCTCTTGGGAGAGATTTTATTGCTTGTCCACTATCTGGTTGGAGACCAAGCTTCTACTTCCAACTACAATGCAGATTCAGTGAGGGTTTGCTTGCTTTTGTAAGCTGCAGCAAGTGAAACTCTAGATCTGTCCAGATCTAGCTTATATTGGAGCCTCTTCTTAGTGAGTGTGTCTTTTAACCTCCTGGAAGAGTGCATCCATTTTTTGAGCTTCAGTTTTGATCTTGGAATTAGGCCTAAGCATTCTACATCACCATCTACATAGTTCCTTGAAGAAACTACGTCCTTTTTGCAGGCAGAGTTGCAGTGGGGTTTTTGTATTAGCTTGGAGGAAAGATCTCTCGTGAAAGGGACCCTTCCCTTCACTATGGTGATCCATGGATTGGCCAACCAATCCATGTTCATTTTGGATCTGATCTACTATGTATCATATGCTTCAGAAATTTCTGAAGATTACTGTAGATCTGTGGCTTAGATCTCAGATCTATTCTTTGATATCCATCTTTTGCTGAGATCCCCAAGGGGAGTGTAAAGAAGAGCCTCTTTGGCATATATATTTGTAATAGATCTACATTTTTATGTAAATATCTGCCCTAGATCTTAGATATAAAAAAACACTGCTTCATCCCTCTGGAAATTACGCTGTCAAGCTCTTTAGTCTTAATACATTGTGCAACACCTCTATTTTGAGGGTTTATTCATCTTAAACCTATGTTTTTCTCATGTACATTGTATGATACATTTCATAGACCTGATTTAATGATGCTTATAACCTATTCCATCTAATAGCTTTAGAAAATCGTGCTGCTTAAGCTTCAGTAAATTCTGCTTTAGCTAAGCCATGGAGATTGAGCCTTTTTTAGACCTGTTGGGAGTGGGAGACCTGTTTAACTTAGCTAGAATGATTTTTTTAGCTTGAATTTGGTATTTAAGTCCCAAATGACCTAAGATAATAGATCCAACCATCACTTTCCTCTATTTTTATGCAGATTTCTGAAAATGACCATTTTAGTGCTTAAATAACTGACTTTCCCCACTTTTGGTTGAAGGGATAGATCACCTTCCTTGCTGCTACATGTATTACTGATATTAAAGTGTTCATTAACACATCCCATGCATTATTAGATACTTCTACTACAATACAATGTTTATATATCGCTGCAGTCCCTCATTGGACATTTATCAAGCCATACTAGGTGTGGGAGGCCTATTTGCCTTACCTAGTTTGTTTGGTTTCTGATATCCTCTTGGAATTTGGTCTTAGATTATCAGATCTAAGGAATCCAATGGCTGATCTTCGTTTCTGAAGCACACTTCCCTGAAAAATGTGTTTTTCAGGCATGTTTTTCTAAGGAGTCCCTTTTGGGATATTACAAGCTATAATTCTTTAAAACAGTATTATGAGGAATAAAATATAATGTAATGTGTTTACTAAATAAATGGTTAATAAATTTTAATTTTTAATATCAACTCCTTAAGTTAATTAAACTTTATTAAGTATTATATTAACTAAAAATTCAATATACTTATCTTTTAAATATATTATACATGTTGAGAGAGACCCCTCTACCCTAGATGGGGTGTTTTCTGAGAATAAAGGTGGAAGGTGTATTGTTATATATATATATATATATATATATATATATATATATATATATATATATATATATGCACTTTTCAAGATCATCAAGCCTCAAAATCCACACACACAAATAGACACACCTCAAACTATGTTGGTTTTCGAAAGGAATGTCCTCGTCTTTTTGCTCTCTAATTTTTGGGTCAGTTGAAGTGTATTTATCTCCGAAACTCCCTCTTGGAGTAACTTTATAGTGTATGTCCCCTATTGGAGTAAGGAACCTATTAGAGTACATGATAGGTAGAGAGTTTAAGAATGTTGATGTCCTTTAGATGGTAGCTTATAGGTATAAGCCTAATGTAGCGGGTGGCATGCCAATAATAATGAATAACACCTATGGTGATCTCATTATGTTAATATGTGTTAAGATTTTCTCTTGAGTATAATGATTAAAGATAAACGTCTAGATAATCCCCTCAAATCTTATACATCTAGCTAATAAAGATACAACGTGAGTGGGAATAATGGTTGAGAGCATGTGTTTCCTCCTAAGAGGTCATAGGTTCAAAACCAGAGGGGGGTAGAGTATGTATGACTTAGTATACTTAGCAGTAAAGTCATTGCGTAGAGGTGGGCCCCTTTTCCCACAAACAAGGGGGTCTCATACACAAATTTGGTGTTTGTATTGGTTGTGACCTTAAAATTGGATAGTAATAATAATATACTAGGCCCCTAGCCCTTCCTAAAAAAAAGACAGGGGATGTAAATCCTATAGGGATTAACTTCTAAGAAGTAAACTATTAATAATAGCCTTTCTTATAGACCTTGGCCACTAGATTTATATTTCCATTTCCTTGGGGTATTTGGCTAGGGAAGCTTGCAAGAGATCTTCGCCCTACCCCTACCCCTTCCCATGTCATTGTCCACACCCTCCTCCTAATTTCATTTTGTATCCTTTTTTCACTTACCTCATTCACTTTTCTTCTAGTCAAGAGTGAGCATACATACCAAGTGGTTGGGACATAGAAATATAGATCCAGTTGAATTAGATGGAGAAGCAATTTGAGCAAAGTTGATGGTTTAAGTGACCCAACGTGATATGTTTGGTAGATCCATTTGAGGTGGGTGTTTTTCGCTAACCCATGCATGATAGAAGTCACTATAATGTCTCTAGCCCTTGTGATCATATTTCCATAATGGATTTAAAAATAACTTCTCTAACCGATAGTGGTGGCTATCCACTCATCACTACGACCATTCATGGTTTCGCTTCAATAATTCTATTCCATGAGGAGTCAAGGTAAGGGAACTTGATCTTTTTTTGGACCAAGATAGATATCATTTGAGCATTGCATCTAATAATATTATTGAAAACATGTCAAGTGGTTTGAATAGTAGTACCAAACTCAAGTCACCTCTTGTAATTAACTTTACAATGACAGTGAAGTATTTATAGTTAAAGAGAAAAGGTTATAGTGTTTACAGGCTTGAAATAGATAATGGTCCAAATCGTAATGATAATAATTCAAATATTACTTATTCTTAAAAAAAAAAACAAAATCTCGTATCAAAAACATTTTATACCATTTAATTAACATTTAGTACCTAAAAAAACAAAAAATTCCATAATTCCCCTATCATATCCATAAGATAAGCAAAAAAACCTATTAAAATAAAATCAAATCACTCTGAATAACAGAAATAAAATGAGCTCAAGAAATGCCACAACTGATATCGAGTTCGTTAATTGAAGAAGAATCCACAAGTCCCCAAATTACTTTGGAGGTGTCCCTTCTTAACACTGGTTCGTTGAGTTAGTTTCCATACAATTTCCATCATTTAATGGAAGGTACTTATTAAACGAATCATGTGTTGGGTGTCGATTATTAGTGCTCCATCATAACTTGTTTGAGGTATTTATTAGTTTATGATCGCGATGGAAATTTTCTGCAATCTGCTCCTTTAAACCTCACCATATATAACTATGTATTTATTTCTGAAAGGGTCTCCTAGATTTTTAGGTTTATTTTTTTGTTTAGGAAAAAACAAAATAAAACATAATAATTAGAAAATATGTATAACTACATGTATAAATAAACTCCCCTGTAATACAAACTCCATTATAATACAGTGAATAAAAACTACTGTGTGCGCAGATCTAAGAATGTTTTTCCTATGTATTCCATGTAGGCAAAGTATTTTCCGTATCCATTCCATGTCCTATTTCAGTCGCTTAAATCGTCCTTTCCATGGTTTAATACTGCCGCAACAAAATTTTCTCGCTTCTCTAACCTCATTCAAGAAAACTATGGAAAGTAATCTTTGGGATAAGATGCGAGTTGATCTGCAAATTTGAGTGTTGCTATGGATTCACCCATTGGATTTACGTAGACTTTCATTCACCTGCAATTATTTCCACACATTATTATCTGATGTATCCTTTGATATTCATTATGATTGTCACCCCTCACCGATCATACTTTTTATGTTGCTATTCACTACAATTACTTTCCTTTGTGATGGGTTCGTGTGTTTCCAAGGGCACTTAACAACTTTGCGCGGTGAAAATCTTAAGTTAAGTGTTTTTAACCCTCTCTTTCCCCATGAATCCAATATTTGGACCCTTCCTGCCCCATATGGTGAAGGGAGGAACTTGTATACAAGAGTCACCTTCGACCGAAAAATGGCATTTGCAAGCTCATCATCTAGTGTAGATTCTCAAAAGGCATATTCATCACTCTCAAAGAAGGTGACCGAGTTACCACTTTCGATAATAACTTCAAAGAAGGTGACATAGTTAAAAATGATAACAACATGCAACAATGGAAGTGGTAAACATTTCTTTCTTCGACACAGTGCTCTTCTCTTGAACTAGCAGTTCTTGTGTTGGCTTTGTAATGACCTAATTTCATTTGTAAACATGGTGTTGGTGCTTGATGTGGAAGGAGCCAATCCTATGGGTAATGGGTTTTTTATTTGAGCCAGTCAACATGAAAATAAACTAAGTGGGGTTCCTTTATTTCGATTGTTTATTCTCTGAATATTCCTCAATCAAACGGAAATGGGTGAGGTTAATTAAGCTAAGAGAATTAGGTGTGCTAAGAAAGACCTACGAGGACACAAAGATGAAATTTGGGCTGTGGAAGTTTGATAATTTTGATATGGAACAAAGAGTTTGGGGAATGGAAGAGTTCATACCACCACTTATTATGGAAGTAACAAATTATTGTGTGTGGGGAAGCGTCAGATTCTCGTGGTTTGAGGAATGGAAGAGTGAGATAAAAACATGGGTTTGGGATACTCGCCAAATTTTGTAAATTTAGGAATACGTGAAACAGGTTTGGTGTATTGGAGAGGCTCAAGGACGAAGTAACGAAGCAAGGAGTGTTGAAAAAGGTAAAGAATAGGATAAATATAAAGAAATTTCCATTCTACATTTTGTTGGAAAATTAATCTCAACCATCACTTTAAATGAATTTACAACAATGATATGTGGAGTAGATATTTTGTAGGTTATGGATGGAGTTTGCAGGTTGAAGGGCATTTTTTAAATGGAGTTCTGAACATGAGTACATATTACCCATTCCGCAACAAATTAAATTATTAAAGTAAAATGGAAATTTAATGAAGGGTTGGTAGAAATGCATGGTCAAGAATTTACTCTACAACTATTATTTATTATACACAACCTTAGTAAGTTCAAAAAAACACTTTTGAACAGTAGCTATGCCTTGTCTTAAATTTGTTGTCTTGTCATATATTAATGTATTAGAAATGTAAATGTTTTGAATTAACAATCTTCTAGAATTATTATGCAATGAGGCATATGTAAGTCTTAGAAGACCAAAGGAGAAAATCGTTGATAATTTTGTGGTGGTCCCATAAAACATTTTTTTATAGGTCTTATACTGAGTTACTCCTCAGTTTTAAATAATTTGCTCCATTTAGTTGCACAAGTCATCTATGTTTTAATCTCCTATGATTTAATATCCATGACTGTATTGGCTTCAATAAGATCATTTCGAGAATCTGTGTGTTGAGGAAGAATCCTCTTTGTTTTTTAGACTTTTTAACATGGTATTAGAGCAGGCGTAAAATTTTATCAATGCAAGAGTAAGTGTGTTTAGTATAAGTTAAAGGTTGTTTTGTAATCTCCTATGATTTAATATCCATGACTGTATTGGCTTCAATAAGATCATTTCGAGAATCTGTGTGTTGAGGAAGAATCCTCTTTGTTTTTTAGACTTTTTAACATGGTATTAGAGCAGGCGTAAAATTTTATCAATGCAAGAGTAAGTGTGTTTAGTATAAGTTAAAGGTTGTTTTGAAGGCGTTTTTGCCAACAAAGATATTTTTTTTTTTACAGTCTAAAATGGAAACAACAAGCACAAGCTCGAATAATCTTGAGATACCTCATTTTAATGGAAAAAATTATTATTATTGGTCTATTACAATGAAGACATTTTTTTCTTCAAAATACATTTGGGAATTGATAGAGAGTTGTTTCCAAGAGCCAAGAGATGCAACAACATACAATGCTTTGACACAAGCAGAAAAAATATTTGTTGAGGGAGAATGGGAAGAAGGAATCAAAAGCCCTCTTCTACATTTTCAAGCAGTTAATGAAAATATCTTCCTAAGGATTGCACGAACAAAAAATTCTAAGAAATCATGGGATATCCTATAGACAACCTATCAATGCATGGAAAAAATGAAGACATCAAAACTACAGATGCTCAAAAGAGATTTTGAGAAAATTTGTATGAAATAGTCTACGAATGTAGACTTTTTTTTACATATGTAATTGGGTTGCTTACTCAAATCAAGTCTCATGGAGAGACACTTGAGGAAAGGAGAATAGTTGAGAATGTTTTGAGAAGTATGCCAACAAGATTTGATACCATAGTTTTGGCCATATAATATACAAATGATCTCTCACAGTTTTCATTGGATGAGCTTCATGCATCGCTTTTTTCTCATGAACATAGAATAAACATAGCAACAAAATCCTCATTGGAACATGCCTTCAAGACACAAGTTTCATTTGGTAAAGGGAGAGGCAGAGGAATATTAAATTATAGAGGAAGAGGAAGAAGCCCACATAGAGGTGGAAGAAACATCCCTTCAATCTCAAGTGGAAGAGTAAACAATCAAAATCCAAGTCAAGGCTCAAGCCAAAATCAAGCACAAGGTCAAAGTTATGATAAATCTCAAGTTCAATGTCATTACTATAAGAAGTATGGTTATTATGCAAATGAATGTAGAAAGAAGCAACATGACATAAGTATAAAACCAAGTGCAAATTTCATGAAGTAAAATTAGAGCCATGATAGCATGTTTTTAGCTTGTAATGTAGCACAAGAAAAACAAGGATATGTATGGTTTCTAGACTCAGGGTGTAGCAACCACATGAAGTGAATTTATGGATTGATAGCAATGTCTCTATCATGGGAAAATGAAGGGTTAATATTCTTAAAAACGAGGGAGAGAAGAAGTGCATTTCAAATGTTTATTTGTCCCTCGTTTGAAGCATAACCTCATAAGCATTGGAAAGCTCATACAAAAGGGCTACAATGTATTTTTGAAAAATTATGAGCACATAATTATGGATAAGTCTCCGAGTAGACTGACTGAAAAAGTTCTCATGACAAACAATTGAATGTTTCCTCTCAAGATAAAATTAGATTCAAGGGAGGAAGGTATTGAAGAAAAACTATAAATGAATTGAAAAGATAATGAAATAAATGTAGCAATTGCCACACAAGTAAAATTTCGAGAAGAAGTTAAAGATGAAAATTGGTTATGCTACTTGAGATTTGATCATCCCAATTTTGGAGGTTTGAATTTGCTGCATAGGAAAGGCATGGTGAAGGGATTGCCACTCATAGAAAAACTAGACAGTCTGTGTGTAGGATGTATCCTTGGAAAGCAGCATGGAGAGACATTTCCATCAGGAAAGTCAACAAGGGAAAATTCACCCTTGGAGATTTTCCATTCAGATTTATGTGGACCAATGACCATCAATTAGGGGCATCTATTATATTTTTACCTTCATAGATCATTATACAAGGAAGACATGGGTGTACTTTCTAAAAAAAAAGGGGGAAGTGTTTGAGCACTTCTGCCAATACAAAGCTCTGTTTGAGAAGCAAAGTGGACACTACATCAAAGTCTTGAGGACTAACAGAGATGGCGAATACATCTCAAATGAATTCCTATGTTTTTACTAGTAGCATGGAATTTACAAGAAATTCACAAAAGGGTATACACCTCAGAAAAATGGTGTCACATAAATAAAAGATTGGACCATTATGGAAATGGTAGGGAGTATGTTGAAGGAAAATAATTTTCCAAATGATTATTCGGCTGAAGTTGTCACTTTTGCAGCGTATATCATTAATAGATGTCCAACAAAAAGTGTTAAGAATATAGTTCCTGAAGAGGTATGGAGTGGAAGAAAGAATAATGTCACTCACATAAGAGTTTTCGGATGTGTGGTATATGCACATGTATCAGATGAGTTGAGGAAGAATTCGGAAAAAAAAGGGAGAGAAATGCATATTTTTTGGATATAGTGATGAATCCAAGGCATACAAGATCTACAATCTATCAACCAAGAAGCTCATAATCAATAGAGATGTTCAATTCATAGAAGAGGAAGCATGGGATGGAAGTTTAGAGAGGACAATCAATGTGAAGACATGTATACCGCATGAAGAATAAGAGGAATTGACCGCAACAAGTAATTCATCAACGATGACTCCTCCTACTCCCATAGTAGTGCAACAAAGAAGTCACCAAGTGACACCATCAACAAATAATAGGACAGTTTCGTGCATCCAAGAAAGTGATTCTCTAGACACACCAAAAATCTGCAACGCCATCTAATTCAAGTGCAACACCAAGTGACATGTCAAGCCCATCTTCAACAAGCATAAGAAGACAAAAAGTAAAAAAATTAAGTGAAATGTATGAGCAAAATGAAGTTGATAGTAGCGTTGGTACGAATTATTTATTTGCATTGTTTTGTTATGTAGATGACCCAATCCATTTTGATGATGCAATCAAAGAGGAAAAATGGGTGGCAAAAATGGATGAATAAATAGGAGCAATAGAAAATAATGGCACATGGGAGCTAGTGAACCTTCCGTAAGGAAAAAGGTTATTGGAGTGAAGTGGGTCTATAAGAACAAGAGAAACATCGAAGGAAAGATTGAAAGGAATAAAGCAAGGTTAGTTGTCAAAGGCTACAATGAACAACATGAAAGAGATTATGGAGAGAAATTTGTGAGGATAGATACAGTGCGTTCAATGCTGTTGATTGTCATGCAATATAAATGGAAAGTGTATCAAATGGACACAAAATCAATGTTCTTGAATGGAGTGCTAAAAGAGAAAGTATATTTTGTGCAACCACCTCGTTATGAGATAGAAAGCCAAGAATAAAAGGTGTATACGTTGAGGAAATATCTTTATGGGCTGAAGAAAACACTATGTGCATGGTATAGCAGAATAGGCACTTACTTGATGGAAAATGGGTTCGACAAATGTGATGGTGAGCCTAATATCTACATCAAATAAAGTGATGGTAAGATTATTATTTTTGTTTAATATGTAAATGATTTTGTTTTTTTAGGGAGTGATGATTTCCTCATCATTGATTTCAAAGAAGTCGTGAAAAGTGAGTTTCAAATGACTGACTTGGGGTTGTTAAGGTATTTTCTTGGAATACAAGTAAAGGAAACAAAAATGGTATTTTTATTTCCTAAGGAAAGTATGTAGCAGACATTTTGGAGAGGTTTAATATGAAAAACAACAAGCTGACACCAACTCCGACTATCTTGGGATGAAATTGAGCAAATAGTATTTCAACATAAATGTCAATTTGACATTATACAAAAGCTTGGTGGGAATCCTAATGTGTTTGAAATCAACTAGGCCTAATACAATGTATGCAGCGAGTTTGGTGTCAAGGTTCATGGAGACACCCAAGGAGACACATTGGAAAACAACCAAAAGGATTTTAAAGTATGTCAACAGGATAAAGGAGTATGGTATGTTGTACACCATAGTAGATGATTTTATGATGGATTGTTAAACTGAAAATGACTGGGCAGGAAGTGTTGATGATAGAAAGAGCACGTCATGATATGATTTTCATTTAGGTCTGGGAGGCATTTCATGGGATGCCAAGAAGCAGTCGATATTCTCATTCAACAACATACGCTGAATATGTCACCACAATAGCAACAACATGTCAAGAAGTCTAAATGAGAAGAATGTCTAGGGATTTATGCCATGAACAAGAGTGTACAACTACTATTTTCTATGAAAACTGTTCAACAATTGAACTATCAAAGAATTCCGTCTTTCATAAGAGGACCAAGCACATTGACACTAAATATAATTTTATAAGAGAATTGGTTAACAATGGTGAGATTGTGTTGTAGCATTGCAGGTTAGAAGAACAATTTGTAGACATATTCACAAAGCCATTGGCACAAGAAAAAATTGTTTATCTCAGAGATTGTTTGGGACTTTTCAATAGTTTTAGTTGTGATTAAGGGGGAGTGTTGGAAAATTAATCTCAACCATCGCGTTAAATGAACTAACTACAACAATACGTCAAGAGGTTGTGGATGGAGTTTGTAGGTTAAATGATATTACTTAAATGGAGCTATGAGGAGGAGTACATGTCACCCATTCCAAAATAGATTAAATTATTAAATTCAAATGGAGATTTAATGAAGGCTTGGTAGAAATGCATGATCAAGAATTTACTCCGCAACTATTATTTATTGAACGCAACCTCTATAAGTTTAGAAAATCACAGTTGCATATCCTATGTCTTAATTTTTTTGTCTTGTAATGTATTAATCTATTAGAAATGTAAATATTTTGAATTAACAAGCATGTAGAAGAATGTAGAATTATTATGTAGGTGGCATATGTAAGTTTGATAAGACAAGAGGAGAAAATCATGGAACATTTTGTGGTGGGAACGTAAAACAGTTTATTACACGTTTTACAATGAGTTACTCCACAACTCATGAATGTTTTACTCCGTGATGAAGTCACAACCTCCATATGAATGTATTTCTATGTTTAGGAAAATTTCATGCCTGTTTTTTACCACAAACACTTTTTTTTACTCTCATCTACTATGAATAAATTTGTTTGAAGTTTCTACTCCATTTAGTTGTTCAAGTCAACCGCGTTTTAATCTTCGCCACTTTATTTTTTAAGGAAGAATCCTATGATTTAACATCATTGTTTTGAGTAAGATCATTTTGCAAGTCTGTGTGTTGAGGACGAATCCTCTATGTTTTTTAACCTTTTAACAAATTTGATATTGTTTTGGAAAATGTCATATAATCTATTGCTTTGTATTATTAGGTTGACAAGGTGTTTATTTTGACTTCTATTATTAGGTTCACAGATTGTTTATTTTGAAATAGATTTCTATAATTTCAACTCAATTTTCATTTAAAAAAAGAAAATATAATGAAAATAAAATATTATGCAATATTCATAGTTTTTTTTTCCAAATGAATAATGGTACTTTCATTATGTGAAACATTAAAAATTACATATTCTATATGTTGCTATGAGAGCACATGAAAAAAACTAGGGCCCTTCCACATACTGAAAAGTATAATATGGAGTGTAAAAGAATATAGCTGATATGCTTACCGTGTAGATAACAAAAATATATATAATATATATGACCAATACAAAAAAGAAGCATAAAATCATTGTAAAGGTTCAAAGACAATCTACAGAAGTCAAGGCATAACTTCACCCCGCGGATGCTTATTTATAAATGTCCAGTGAAAATATTGATAAAAGGTGTGCCCAATGTGCTCTTGTATCATCCAATAACCATGAGGTTGTTGCGATTCCTCCTTGGAAAGGATGTTAGAAAGCTTATGCCTTTCCATGTAAATATGCCAAACAGAGATATATTCAAAACAAAATTTTAATGATAGAAATTCATCCAATAAATTCCTAAGTGCATTCACATGGAAATCAACTAGAAAATTGAACAAGTTAATGACAATATTTGAATAACCAAAGGTATGGAGGTGATGAATTCTTCTAAGTTCGGAAAAATTGTTTGTGCTTCTCCCTAATCCAATATTCATTTTATAATAATGATCATCATTTAAATATAAGAAAATGCCACCACCACAGGCATTATGTTGTGCCAAACCATCAACGTAAGCCCATGGAAAATATTTATCTATGGACTTGACCCCAATTGACATATGTAGATGCCGAGGATCATCATCCAACAAAAAATATCGAGAGTAGTGATGTGAAAGATGCATATGGTCCAATCAGGGGTTGAACCTTAAAAAATATATATTTTCCTTCCTATCCAAATACAAAAAAACCAAAACCAATAGATGGAGGTTACGAATTTTAGATGGGTGTGCGTGATTCCAATAGGTTTCCCAAATGGTGTGGAATGATTTTCCCAACCACCTCATGTTGATATTAAACGATTGATATACCTAATTCCATACATCAATGACTGAGGGGCATCGAATAAATAGATGATAAATGGATTCTACATCATTATTATAGAGGATGCACCATATGGGACCCTAAAAGGAATGTTGCTGCAAATTATCTCTTGTAGGGACTTTTATATGAAGTGAATACCATATGAGAAGCTTTTCGTTTGACAGGGCTTTTAATTTCTAGAGCAAGTGACATGACCAAAAATAGTTATGGGGTCATGATCGATAGAGATGTAAGGATTTTTATCAATTTATAATTTATAATATTGGCAAGAACAAAAAATAGAGGACAACATAAAACCACTTTGGAGATTAGGACCTAGCCTTCTTAGACTTAGAGAGGGCTCTCTCTATTTTTATGATTGAGCTTGATAATTCTAATGTCGATATTAGGCTCATTATAAAAATTATGAGGGTTTTTTGTTTTTATTGACTGTGCGGTTGGATAGATAGAGCTGTGAGACTTAATCCATTGGTCTATGGAGTCGTAAAAGGTTGAATTGTGGATATACTTTTCAATGGCATTCAAAGGGAAATATAACTATCTAGACTGGATCTTACTGGAAGTGCAAATATGAGATGAAAGAAAGCAGTGAGTTCAGTAATAGATAAAGAGAAATTAAGAATTATTTAACTATACTTCAGAAGAAAAAATTAAGGTGCTCTCTTAGCAAATATTCATCTAAATTTTATGTTTTGAAATCATAGAAATCGATGCAAAACATGAAAAGACAAAGGAAAAACATTAACACAGAGGAAATAACATCACGATTAACATAGCTCAAGAATCCTGTGAATGATCTCTTAGTATTCATGCCCAACTCAAAACAATTACAATGCTCGAATACAATGATCTTTTACAACACACAATCTCACAAGGTCCAACCTTACAACCCTGATACTACTAAGGAATGTAGTATTTATGTAAAACTTAAGTCGGTTCATCTGTCTACTACAATGATTACATTTAAGTAGAAAATGGACAAGTGTAAACTTGCAGGTGGTGATAAGATGGCCCTGGCACCAACAACAGTCTGTTCTTCATTACATAGGAAGAAATTGCCTCTTAAGCTCTCGAAGAGGCTATGGTGGACTAACACTTTGACGAGTGGAACCACACACAAGATATTTTTGGCCAGGAAGGTGGAGGAAGCAATCCGTTATGATCATAATCCAACTTTGTCCAATGTTGAAAATGCAAGGAGGGCTCTGACACCTTAGTTTTTCCTCTTCACAAAATCATTGTGGAATTATTAAATTGTTGAGGTGCTAGCGTTTTCATGGATCGATGGCTATGCTGTTGCCTCTTCGTTTTCTGTTGTTATAACAAGAATTCCCTTTTTGCCCAAATTGACCCCTCACTTTCCTTGTTGGGGCTTATTCCACCATAAGTCCTTTACGTCGTGTTTTAGCCTATTTCTTCATAAAATGGCATAGAAACCTTATATTCTTGGACTTGAAATCCTTTATTTAGATTTCATTTTTGAATCACATCGCATCCACACCAACATCGTGCTTCACATTTCACTTTTTTTTTAACTTTACCTTTACACTTTCCATTTGAACTTGCGATTTGCGCTATGCGATTGGGTCCCACCATCATTGCACATCGCACTTCAGAGATTTTAAAACTTACCTCCCACTGTTATCCTTTAAAACTTTCGGTTTACAATTTTCGATCGGGCCCCACCACATTGCATATCGCACTTCGGCGGTTTTAACATTGAACCCTTCGCATTTATCTTGCAAAACTTGTGATGTACGGTATGTGGGCCAGGTCCATATGATATCCACGTCATCATGCCATGTCACCTTGCCACGTAACCTTTCCATGTCATCTTAAATCAACTGTGATCTGTAAGGTCAGGACCACGTCATCTTCCATGTCATCTTGCCATGTCACCTGACACATCATTGCATATCGTACTTCAATAATTTTAACAATTACCTCTGCACTTATTCTTTAAACTTTGTAATTTTATATTTTCGATTCAGTCGCACCGCATATTATATCGCACTTCGGTGATTATATCTCAAACCCTTCACACTTAACTTTTAAAACCTGCAATGTGCTCTATTTGATGGTTATATCATAGGTTAAAACATTTAACTTGCGGGCACTTAAGAGGTAGTTATAAAAACGTGTAAGGTGTGAAATGCGACGTGCTAAATGCTGGAAAGTGTGAAAAGGCGAAAGGTAAGGAAAATGAAAAATAGAATGGTTTGCATGCGGATTTGGTAATACATAAAGTTGGGATGGGTCCCACCAAGTCGCATCGGCAGAGTTTTATGTTTCAACAATTAGTTAAGTAGAAAAGGTTAAAACTTGCGAGCTATGAAGTGCGAGCAAGAGGTAAGTATACGGATTTTAGTTGGTGGGTGGAGCTGTATCTTTAAGACTTCAGACTTAGATATAAGTGGGTTTATAAGGGGATAAGTCTGAAAGGTTATGTATGTGGGTCTTGGGGTTTAAATGGGATTTAGAGCATTGGAGTCTAAAATTAGGAAAAATGAAGGGTAGGAAGAGGGTCAATGGAATGAATGGGGGCATTATGGATTTTTTTCTCCATCACAGTTAACTAGCAACACTTTCCTCTTGCAACTGAGCTGAAAGGCAAATATATTCATTTGATGCTCTTGACAGCCAGGATATTGCTTTCATTTTTTGAAAATAAATTATATCCATGGAATATTATTTTCAGTAATGACAAATCTAAGCAATAATCAGTCACTTGGTGATATTGTGAAATACAGGAGTCTAACAAGGATAACCATCCTTAGGAGAGCAGGTGCATGATTTGTATATGACCTAAGCAAGTTCATCATCTTCATCATATATCCTTATGTGAGCTTCAGATAATGTATTGGTGAAGTCAAACCATTCCTGATGCCATGTATCCAAAATCTGAAGGTCGTGTGCAAATTTCCAAGCTTGTACAAAGATAGTCGATTTGTTGGGGTTCACAACTTGATTTAGAATCCTAATATCAATTGACTCTAGGAATCATATGAGTTCATGTTAGCTCATGTGTGTGTTACCACACCCATACCAGGCATCCAAGCCAATGTAAACCTTGACACCTAATTACACTTTAGAGGGAAGGCCTGATCAGATATATGATGTAGAGTTCAATACATATTTCCAGATGGTGGAAATATTCTTTCTATTCCAATTGGGGCACATGATCCAATTTAATATGTTCTGTGGATTTATTATTTCCTAATAACCACCTCGGTCCATAGACTGGATGAGTTAAGAATATTCCAGCCCAATTTTTCTACTAGGGCTTTTGAGAAACATTAGAGATTCTTCATCCCCCATCCACCCCATTTCTTGCGTAGAGAAATATTTTCCCACCTTACCCATATGAAAGTTCTACCCATAAGGGCTTCACTCAATGAATCTCTAACATATCACGTGTGATCATAGAATATTAAACAATACCCTTAATTTAAGTACATATTGGAAAATGCCTCTAAAAATCACATTATTTAATCCCCTACCAATATAAACTCAATACACCTTCCCAATTTGAAAAGCCCCTAACTTCCCCATATATTTTAGGTATCCATTTTTTCATTAACATTTTTATACTCCTTTATATTTTTTCATTAACTTTGAGCTCCATTTTTCATGTCTGCCAATCTAAAAACCCTTTACCCCCTATATATCCCCCAATATATTATGTAATTTTTTTCTCATTATATATCCCCCAATATGAACCCACGTTCTATAATATTGCTCCCATAGTGAAGCACTTGTGGTTCTACCTTCCCTAATTTTGCGCCAGAGGAATTTGCAACACAATTGTTGAATTATGGATAATATACCTTTAGGAATCCATGATAGTGACATCCAATAAACAGAAGTGGCATCCAAAATTGATTTAATAAGAACAAGTCACCCAACACAAGAAATATAGCGATGATGCCATATGTTAATTTTTCTTTCAATATTATCCACCAACCATGTCTAATCTGTAATTTTATATGTATTGGGTTTGAGTCAAAAAGCCGTATATCTGAGGTCTTCATCAAATGGAAAAAATCTGTATGAAAATCTCTTAATTGTGTAGTCAACTTCATATTGGGAGCATCCTCAAGCTATGAGGGAAGACTTCTCTTCACTACTAACCATTCTTTTAGCCTTGCCAAAATATTGAGAATGTCATTAAAAGAAGTGGAGTCACTGACCGATCCATTCATAAATATAAGTACATCATCCAAAAAATAAAATGAGATAAAATGAAATTATCTGCAATTTTCATTCCTTTTAATATCCTATGAAGCTTGTCCTTGGTGATTAATATACTCAGACCTTCCATGGACAAGAGAAAGAGAAGGGAAGATAGTGGGAATTCCTGCCTAAAATGACGTTCAACATGAAAGAAGTTTCATGCTAATCCATTAATAATGATACTATAAGATACAGATGAGAGAAATCATATGATCCACAAAATGAAGTCATGAGGAAACCTGAGATGGATGAGTAACATCCTGAGATACAACCAAATGGTTCTGTCAAAAGCCTTAGAGAGATCAAATTTAATGAACATGCCCTTAATCTTGTTGATTTTTAGTGAGTGAATACCTTCCTGTGCAACCCACATGGCTTCATAGATCAGAGGGTTATTTAAAAAGACAAATTTCTCTTGTGAAACATGCTAGGATAAAATAGGCTTTATGAGATTCATAATGATTTTAGAAATGATCTTATAAATGCAGTTACAGAGAAAATGGGTTGAAATTCATTAAAAGAGCTAGGGTTATAAGCTTTTGGAAACAAGGAAATAAACGTGGCATTGAAAGCATCGTACATGCTACCATTCTTTCAACATGGATCGATAACCCCAAGGAGATCCTACCTAATAAATTCAAGGAATTCTGGGTAGAATTCCACACGCCAGCCATTAGAGAACTTTTGAGGTCTAAAATGGGCCTCCTAAGAAAAATGTGCAACTAAAATAAACTTTATAAGAACCAATATGGTTCAATATGATCATGTCAACCATGGGGGATGATTCACCATTTTTGGGGTAAAAAAGTAAAAAGATTAAAAAATAATAAAATAATAAAAATATTTTTTCAACTTGTATTTTCAACTTATCTCTCAAAGTTTTTAATCAAATTTCGAGTGGGAGTACTCGTTGGATATAAAATTTGATTCCTCATCTAAGGAGTACCCATGTTGTATACTTCTTGTGGACCCTGCTACAAGAAAAATGGGAAATACACAAAAAAATGTGATTGCAATCATGTTTTTCATGTATTTATCATTTTTCATATAGAATGGCCCATCGAAAGTATGAAACATGGTACTCCTTGGATAAGGAATCAAATTATGCATCCAATGAGTGTTACCGCTCAAAATTTGAGTAAACCCATAAGGAGATAAGTTGAAAGTACGTGTTGAAGAAGTAGTTTTTTATTTTTTCCCTCTAAAATTTAATGAAGTAATATAATATTACTTTATTATTTCCACTATTATTTTATTATTTCCTTAGAAGGCCCATTTTAGACTTCAAAATCCCCCTAATGCATCTAGGAATGGGCTCTTGTCTTTCTTAAACCATTTGAGGAAAAATTCTAGTTCCCCCATAGACACACGTGCATTGAGCACTTTTGCTACCTCGTCATCCATAAATATGGGAAATTGTAAAACTTTTTAATGGTTTAAGCAAGTGATGCCTCTTGTGGAGCTTTCAATAAATTCTCAAAATTTGATATACCCATATTGGAAAACATTGTTGAAGGATTGCACAAATGAACGCTCCCCATCTTCTAGTTACCAAATAATATTGCTAGATTTCCGCCCTTTGGCAAATTGCTAAAAAAATTTCACATTCTCATCTCCAGCTTGTAGCGAGATGGATATTCTCTTGAGACTTCAACTTTCTTCCCTATATTTTAATATTCTGAGGTGATAAATTTCGAATTTGATGAATTTCTCATTTTATTTCGTCGATACATAACCTCCTCCAACTGGATCTTCTAATATGGACAGATCTCGTTCAATGAGTCAGAGAGATTCATAATAATTCTTTTTCTTTTCCTTTGCCTAGTCAATCGTCTTCTTTTTTAGAAGCTTAAGCTTCAAAACAAAATATGCAGCCACATACTGTTCTTCAGATAAACAATTCTCCTTCCATGTATCTTTTACAATGCACTGATAGTCCTCATATTGGACCCATGTCGAATTGAATTTAAAAGGGGATTTTGGTTTAGGTGAGACACCTATTACCTCAAGGTATATAGGAAAGTGATATGAAATCCCTCCTGAGGCAACCCATTCCCTAAAATTCACAAATTTATCCGTCAGAGCCTCCTTGATGATAAATATATCAAGTCGCCTAACAATAATTGCATCCCCTATTCTCTGATTTCTCCATGTGTGATGTAATCACAACACATAAATATTTATCAAGTTATTTTCCTGCAGCAATTGAATGAATAAGTTTGAGAGGGAATTTATTTGTGCATTATTTCCACATGACTCTGCATGTCCAATAGATAAATTTATATCACCTCCCAAAATGATATTGTTCACTTGCATAAACGAAGATCTCATGATATCCTCCAAGAATTTCACTCACCTATGATAGGGGCCATGTATATTCATAATACGAAGTTCCATGCCTAAATACTATGAGAATATATCTCTCATTAATAGTCCATCCCTCCCCAAGATATTTAACAACTTCATGGTCCTTCCATTGATACCTGCAACTATGCCACCTGATCTACCTTGCTCATATAATGCATGGAAGGTCTAAGCAAGTCTGAAGGCTTCCAAAAGTGAGCAGATATGTGAGCTACTCATGAGAATTACTTGTAATAATATCACATCAACCTTTTTTAAATCTAAAAGTATCCTAAAGGCTATTTTCTTGGCGGGGTTAGCCAAAACCCTACAGTTAAATGAGAAAAATTCATCATGACACTGTAACTGAGTTTCCTCTTGCTCTAAGAACCCTATCAAGTGATAGTTTCCTACCTTCTGCAACATCCATATTTTCTTGATGAATTCCCTTAGAAATAAAGTATTTCCTTTTGCGGACATGTTTATTCAATTTAGGAGGGGAAGTCTTTCCAATTCCGCCCAACACGGGAACATATTGTTTGTCTAAGGATCTAAAAAGCTATCTATGGAAGGAGTTGGATTCAGATCAGGTATCTCCTTTATCATTATCAGGGACCAAGGAGGCTAAAGGGATGGTGGGATAGGGGGCTAGGAAGCGGGAAAGGACAGAGGCTAGTAATAGAACTAAAAACACAACTATAAGTAATGAACCCAGAGCTATGATATAGAAAATATACATCTAAAGCATGCATGCTACAAGGGTCAAGAGGAGGAAGGGAGAAAGAAGTACCTGAAGTGGATGATGCTGCAGATGCCCGAGCTCTGGTGGTGATTGGAGATGAAGGGAGAGTAGAGGAAGCATGCTTCACTTTATCCTGATCTTATCCATTTGATTTAATTGTAGATGTATTTTGAGGCATTTGATTCAACATATGAGAATTTGTGCCTTGATGATTATCCCAAACAAAGAAATCTACACCCGTTTTTTTCTTTAGCTAGCAGGCGACAATCCTTATAGGTATGGTTAAATTCATGAAATATATGACATAGGAAAGGGACTCCTTCATATTCTAATCTCCAAAATATAATGTTACCTCACCATTTCAGCCTTAGGCTTACCAAACCCTCTAGTGTTTCTAGATGAACCAAAATGTGACCATACACCATCTTTCTAGACTATATGAAGGATTTTTGATAGTCTAAGAACAACCCTAGGTCATTGCCAACACACCTGAAAACATCACCACTCCAGAATTGAAGAGATAATTGAGGCATTATGACCCAGATTGGACCTACCCCCAACTTTTCTCACTCCATACCAAATAATAAGGTCAATTGTTTCCATAAAACTGACATCATTTCAATGTGCCAATATTTCGACATTACCCAAGAAACATTCTCAGTTCTATAGAAATGCAAGGAAAACCATCTCCTTCTCATGGTCATCACATATGGTAATGAATCAATAATTTTCCCCAAAAATTCGGTGACCCACTTCTTCAAACACGACGCTGAGTACTCTATGTTGCGAACCCTTCTAACTAATCCACTGTCTGTTGTGTCCATGACTTCATCCAAACTAATTCCCTTCCTTAACACCAAAAATCTTCCTCTTTCTCTAAATTTGGTTCTTTTTGTTTTATTTTCGCATTTATTTTTACCCCTCTCTCAGAATAAATTCTTTTATTAATTTCTTCTTACAATAAATCAAGTACAATATATGTAGGGCTCCAACCCTAGATGAAGACACCAATATTCAATCTCCTAGGCTCCAACCTGTATTTGCCAAGCACCCACTTGGACTTCCAAGACTCCAACCTTGTCAATTATGAGGCACCAACCTCAAGGGCTCCAACCCTATATCTCTTACACCCTCCAAACTGGTCTCTTGAGGACTCCTATCCTCTAGGGCTCCAAACCTATCTTCCAAGGCACCAACCTTGTCTCTATGAGGCTCCAACCTCCTGCTTCAATTAGTAAAGATATATTTGGTTATACTTAACCGCTCCCAATGTCTTCCTCAACTAGCCTTGTCAATATTCACGTAGTCTTCATTATAGTCTCCACATTAAGTCATTAATGACAAGCTTTTGTTCTTAGAAGGTGTCACCACTAGTTTTCATGGTACCCAAACAATTTCTCTAAGTTACCTCATGATGAAATCATGGTCTTCAAAACTTTCATCAATGCTTGATGATGTCATAAGGTGTCTTCAATCAATTGCACAAGTTCTGCACAAGGTTTTCCAAAAATCTTGAAATACAAGGATTACTCCAAACTCTTCTTCAAGGCTTAAAATATGCTCAAATATCTCCTTGAATAGACTTTAAGATGTTCCTTAAACTCTCTTCTAAGTATGCTCCATGCCCTTCTTCAATAACCTCTTCAGAATATGCAACCAAGTGTCTCCAAGTCTTCTCTACACTTCAACTCCAAGGATGTCTTCAAGCGGTCTTCCAAATGAGTCCAAAAAATCTCTCCAATATGTTGTAGGATTGTCTTCAAATTTTTTGTACAATAAGTCTTCTCTAAAAACAAATTCGATCTTGTTGTTCCAAAGTTACTTCACTGTATTATTTCACAATATGTATACTTCAAAACAGGACCCAAATTATGTTTCCAAACAATCCATGTGCTTGTCTTCAAAGACTTGTTCGGATATGCTTTAATTATGTTGAAGACTTCTCCAACAATTTTCTTCAATCTGACTTTAGTAAGCTCAATAACTTGCCCAAATCTCACACGATATTTGCTCAAATATAACACAAGTCTGAAAGTTCTTAGTTACAATTCTAAACCTTTTTTCTATACCACAGATCCAAGTTTCTGAGTTTGACACATTCTGAGAAGGTGAATAGCTCTGAGTTATTGTCCAAGCTCTACAAGCCTGAAATCATAGCAATTTGCAATGATTAATATAGGTATCACAGTTCGGAATTGGCATAGGAAATGCAATTTGCAATACCACAACAATCCATAATAAACACAGATATCACACAGTGATTGTCCTGTAGCTCGAGAGACAGTCATGTAGCTCTTGTAGTATAGGTTTGTTCCTCAACATGTGATCTTAGCTACTGTAAGTGTCATCCACAATATTTTTTAAACTACTTGGCCTCGTGTCCTGTATCTTTGAAATCTTCACTGAATTGATGGTGAAAAATGAATAATTCTTCTTATATTTATAGTGATTTTTTTCCTTAAAAGAGAGGACGTGACGGTTGGAGATGAGAGTCGACATATGTATGTTAGCTTAGGTAGGCTAGAGAAAAAAATATATTTTTCTAAACTTAAAAATCCATTATCTCATCAACCGCTGGGAGTTTTAGGGCATGTAAAGGCTCATTGGAAAGAGGCAAATATCCTCTTTAAGATGGTCTAAGTCCCATTTATAAAATATGCCTCTAAGGTGGAAAAAATGATTTTTCTTTGTGACTGTCCTTAAATTATTTAGTGCAGAAAATGATTAGGACAATATGGCTTCTTTGTTTGGCTTCTCCATTGTTTGTCTTCTTCATTATTTGGCTACTTCATCATCATTGACTACTTCATCATCATAGGAACATGTAGGACATCCACGTGTCATCATGATAGTGTCCAGCAATGAGTGTTTCACATAATTGTGTAGTGATATGTTATAGTGCAACATCATTAGGAGAACTTCAAAATAGTCTTCCAACCATCAAATGATATCCATGTTATCATCGAGTATTTCAACCTTCATCAAGTGTCATCATCAATTTTGGTCATTCATTTAGTGTAGGACATCATAAGTGTATGACTCCATATGTCATCAACGGTTAAGGTTTAAATATCAAGGCTCATGCAACATTATAGCTAGTTCAAGGACTTCATAGGAATTCTTCATTAGTAGCTTGACATATTCATGGGTTTTCCTCTTCATTGATGGAATTCTTGTCAAACAAGAGTCATGACATCATCATCTGGTAGTACACATTTATTGTCTTCAACCTTATCATCACATTCTAAGGTATCTCGAGAATATTTTCCATATTAGCCAATGCCATATTGACATCAATGACAAACTTGATTAACAATCTCCCCCTATTGTCATTCATGGAAATATTCTTGCCCTTCCAACATTCCATCCCCATTTGACATCAATAGCAAATGGGTGGCCCAAGTACTCCCCCTGTCAAGCTGTTTCTTTTCTTCATCAATAGTATCTCCTCATAGGTAAGTTACTCCCCCTCTCATGGTGCTCTTCCTTCTGGAAATGTGCTCAATGATAGATGTGTGTACATTTCTTCATGTGATGAACCAACTCCCCCTGTCTACATAAATTCCTCTACCTCAAGAAATATTACTTTCTTAGTGATCAAATGGAAGAGATCCTCAACAATAGTCCACTGGATTAGTAAGTGATCATATTCCTCAATGGAGTTTCTCTAGAGAGATGATTCATCAAAGGATGGTTGTCCATGTGTGACCCATCAAGGATTTTATAAGGCCCTTTCACAGATAGCTTCTGTAAGAATGATTAAGAATCATAAGCTCCCCCTAACACTATGCATGGTCTCCTTTCTGGTAGAGTCTTATCATCAAACACTTGGAATATCAAGGATGTTTTCATCAAATCAACAACATGTGTTGTTGGTTGGAGTGTTCAAGAGACTTTTGGATCCTATTTTCTTCCTTCTCCATACTTGTGTATCCTTCTTCTATGGCTTACTTGACATAATTTTAGCTTGTTGATGGACCTAAGTCAAGTTACAATCATGAGCCATATGTCCAATCTTATAGGAATTCAAGCACTACATCTTGTTCATGAATGAGAGATCATTACTTCTTCTTTCAAAATTGCTTCTAGGAGATTGACAGGGACCATTATATATTTCTTTGTGATATGCCCTACAATCTTTTTCCATGTGCCCAAAGTTTGTAAAAGAATAGCAATAACCAAGAAATATACTTTGGTACCTAGGAGATGAAGGGTTCCTTGAAGTACTTCTGAAGTTTTTTTGGCTTGGAATTCTTTAATGATATTCATTTCCTTCTATATTCTTGACATCATTTATAAATCTCCTTGGAGTAGGGTTTCTTCTAATGTCATCTTGACTCTTTCCTTTGCTAGAACTGGGAGTATCATTTCTTCCTTGCTTCCTCACATCCTTGTTGTTTGAAGCATTATCATTCTTGCTTGAGGGTTCACCTGCATAGCCAAGACATGATTTATCAAGGGGGGATCTTTGATGACTTAGGATGTCATCTAGGGTTTGAGAACTCTTCAAGCACTTATCAACTTCTTTTTAAGAGAGAAAATTTCTCCTTTCAATTTTTCACAATCTTCATCTTTCATGACTAGTTTCTTCTTCATTACTTCCATTATCCTTGTTGCTTCATGTGCTTCATTTTTAATGGAGATGATATTTGATTTCATTATGAAGACTTCTTCATTATTATTTGCTAGATTTCTCTCCATTTCTTCTTTTATTCTTGTAGCTTCACATGTTTCTGCCTTGAGAAGGTTGATGTCTGATTTTAGTTTGAAGATTTCTTCATCATTTTCTTCTAGTTGGCATATCATGGTATTTCTCTCATTTTCTGCTTCATCAACTTGTCCTTCTATGAATGCCAAAGTTTCCATCACCTTCTTCCCTTGCTTCTTCTAGTTGAGATCTAAGAGAGGAGACTTCTTCCTTGTATTAACCAATCTGTGCTTCAAGATTGTTCACGCTCTTAAGTCTTTGTTCAAGGTGGATTGACAAAGCTTCTTCAATTTTCTTTTCATTATCCAATTGATTTGTCATAGATATGACTTGTTCATGATGCTTGATTTTGTTTTTATGAAATTCCTCCTTAATTTTGGTGATCTTCTTGTACTTGAAGCTTGACAAAGTAAGCTTCCTTCCTTGTCTTGCCTTGGTTACCATCTTTTGCTTTCTTCTTAAGTTACTCATTTTCATTTTTAAAAGTGTTAATCTCTTCCACGGAAGCCATAATTTTATTCAAGAGATATTCTTCAAAGTCTTCTTTGCTCTCTTCATCTCCTAGGTTTTCTTTAGCCTTGTTGTCATATCTCTTATCTTCAGCTTCCTTGAAGGATTCTGGACTTCTTTCTTGTTTTTGATCATCTTCTTGAATAGAGATAATTGTCAATGCTCCTTTTGAGTGAAGATCGTGAACTTTGTCCCATATGAATTTTGCTCAAGAACATTTTTCAAAATAGGCCTTCACAGAATTTGGTAAACCATTCAAAATTGCCTTCACTGCTCTTGTATTGTACTCCTTGGATTCTTCGTTCATAGTGTCATTAGTAATCACTAATTTCCAAACTTCAATTCCTTGATTCTTCAAGAAATTCCTCATTCTTTCCACCCATATATGAAAATTTCCATTAAACAATGGAGCCTTCGCAAATTGATTTACTT
Source organism: Pinus albicaulis (assembly GCA_034641835.2). Taxonomy (NCBI): domain Eukaryota; kingdom Viridiplantae; phylum Streptophyta; class Pinopsida; order Pinales; family Pinaceae; genus Pinus; species Pinus albicaulis. The sequence continues at coordinate 1,008,179,467 of CM076581.1, read as the reverse complement.
CAATTTCCATTTTTGAGGAAGACACATCTTGAAGAGGATTGGAAAATTTCTTCCTTGGCTTTGTCATTTGTGTTCTAATGATCAATTTTCAAGCTATTAGGCTTTGAGTGATGGTATTGGCTCTGATACCAATTGAAAAGAAATACTAATTCACCCCCCTCTCAGTATTTCCGAAACTTGAAAGAATATAGTTAAAGGGCCTAGTTAAAGATATAGAAAATATGGATAACAAAGAGTTATGATCACAAAATATATGGATCATTCCCTTTCCCATGGTGTAAATAGATGTATGATGTGTTACATTAGCCAAAGTTTTACTAAGGAGGTCAAAATATTGGTGTCCTAGCATAAAATCTTAAACTATTACCTATCTAATGGAGATTCAATTTGTTAACTGAGAGATAAAGAAGAATCACACCCAAGACCGTGAATTCACACTTTATATATGATTAGTGCATGAAATATTTCATCTAGATAGCATTAAATTAATTTTCAACAAATATGGGCACAATTTAGCAGGACCTCTAATAAATTATTCCATACATTAGATATAGAAAACAAATATTCAATAATAAAGGTAACAAGAAAATAGATTCCACCATTTATTCCAAATAATAGCTCAAAAGAAATACTCTTTATCTACTGCAAATATAAAAGTGCATCACTACATCTGAAAATATCTTAAGAATAGAGGGAGAGAGTGAGTGTTTGATGATGTGACATTGCAATGACATGTTTATAAATATATATGAGGCATTTGAATGCATAATTAGCCTCCAAGTACCTCTAAAACATAAAGGAATGTGAAAGAAACACCCTAGGTCACATGCCAACCTAGCAGCCTTTAAAAAATTAAATAAATATCCATATGTGTGAGTTGAAATGTTGATATCATGCTAGTATAGGCCCTTTTAGGGATTACCTTGATGGCTAAAAGTGCCATAATGAGTGAAGAATCCCTCTAAAATCATGGTCTAGGGGCTGGCCCTAGACCTTTGTCATAATAAACTTGAGGACCCTAGTTTTGAGTTTGGGGCATAAGACAAATCCCATGGGTCTCCATATGGACAATATTTCTTAATCTACTCCAACCTTAGGGCTTCTCAAAGGTGGTGCTAGCTCTCCCTATTTGTATTTGGGTTTCTCAAAGTCTTTGAGTATTTTTGTATTTTCACATTTTCTTATTGAAAGATGGCCCCACCTTAAGATACAAGTGATAATTGATTATTATATTCATATTATCATTATACCAGGAACTATTTCACATATTCCATCTTATTTGTCTCATGTCTAGTTTTCTACATTTACAATATTTGTATACTTGGTTTTTTCCTCATATGTTTTCATTTAAGAACATTACAAAAATTCTATCTCCTATTCTCAATCTCAAAACCAATCTAATGTCCCACTTCATCTATCATTATGTATTCTTCACCTCAATCCCTTGGTGTTCCAATGGACTCAATAGTATTACAACAACAATCCATCTCTATGTTTTCTCTACTTGTTTAAAAGGCACATGTTAAATTTAATTCTATCAATATTAAAACTTTTAACATCTTTTACGTACAATATGATTTGTCTTCGGTTTTATGTGCTTCTATCCAACACTCAGTTTAAAAAATTATCTATAGAAATGCTTCAAGTAGAAAATCAAATTCAGAAAATCTTTCAAATACTTAATGATAATAAAAAGTAATAATCTTCAATACATTACAAGATAGTTGTTCCAAACATTAAGGGTAAAAAATAATTTAGTAAACCAATCTAAAGAACCTCGACTCCTTGAGAATACTTAATAATAATAAAAACCAGACAGGGTAGAGTATGTATGCCTTGGTAGACTTATCACTCAAATAGCTACTGGGAGGTGGGTCCCTAGTGTCTTTCTTGGGAGTTACCTTAAAATTGGTTTTATATTACTAATATGGGGAATTTTATTAAAGGAATATTATTGTTTTTGCATAGTATGATTTTATAAAATATGGATTATCATTTTTTATATTATGTTGGAGGATCTTATGCAAAATTATATTGTGGGAATAATATGATATTTTTTTTATAAAATTTCCAGAATATGATTTTGAAAAATATACACTTCTACCTTATTTATTATGATGGTGAGCATAGATATTAAGAAAAATCATATTAGGATGATATTGTGAAAAACATAAAAATATTCTTGCAATATAATTTTTCATAACATTTCCCCCAACCCCATTATACTGCCAATAGGATTATATATTACAAAAATAATATTGGAAGGATACTATGGAAAACATAATACTATCGTTACAGTATGATTTTTCATAATATTTCTCCAACTACCACTATTGCTCTGGGGCTAGGATATTATGGAAAAAGTAATATTATCCTCAGAATATAATTTTGCATAATATCACTTCCAACTATTTCCCAATCCCCACCTCCATATTGTTTGGGTGAGGGTTCATACAAAATTGTCTGCTACATAACCTCAAGTATATTAGAAGCCATTTAGGTGAACTTGAGACCTAGTTTACATAAACATTTCATAACACCTCCAACCCTTTGAACCATCTCAAGTTATGGCACTGCTACCATTTTGACTTGATATCTAAGGTATTTTATTAAAATTGGGTTACAACAACCTCTTTTCCTCAATTTTTTTAACCCTAAAACTAATATCAACGTTTTTTAAACCCACTAAGAGCTTTTCACCTATATAAAGTTTACCTCAATCCAAGTCTTGAATATAAATTTATGCCCCTTAAAGGTTTTTTCATTAAAGAGGTCATGTCATCAAGAGGACTCTAACTGATACCCACATGACAGCCTCTAGCTCACAAGGTGCCATGCCACAAGCATATGGGGCTCTTCATGGCACACACTTCTTATCATATGCCAACTATTCTATGGAGAACTCTATTATTTAATGTCTTGGTATTTGGTATCATGCTAATCACATGAGATTAATACTAATCATAATTATTAATTTAATTAATTATGATTAGTGGTAAGGACTAATAGCCTGATTTTTTGAGAAAATCCTTTTCAACATTTTTTTCCAAATTTGATGTCATACCCTTATTGACGCATACTCCTCAAATTTTAGTTCCATTATATTATGATTCCTCTTACTATGTCTCCATGGGATCTCTTTCCACATCAACATCTTCCTAGATATCACTTCCCCTAGTACCATGCTTTCTCTAGATTGCTTAGTGAATGCCATACCCATATAATTTATTTTCTTGGTGCCATATTCCTTGGACTATCATGTCCCTAGAATAGTATCATTTTCTTTCTCCGAGTATGAATTTATTCTAAATTGATTCCCTAGGAATATCTCCCCATTATTATGTTTCCTCTCATATCCAATTCCTTGGGCTAGTAATCTTATAGGTTTAATAAAACATTGGTTAGGAATTGATTAAATTTATTAATTAAATGGCTTAGGAATTAATGGCATCCATGGCATTCACCATATACTACCTAGGAAACACATTATTTCAAAATCGCTAGTCATTTCCTCAATTTAATGAAATATCTAATAAACTAACATCACTTCCTACATAACTTCCAATCTAGTTCAATTTTTAGATAGGCCTATGAATATCAAGTCACTAATTATCAAAAAAATAGTTCATCATAAATAGATAAGAGGAGATATATTTCATATATAAAACATTGCTAAGCCATTGTTTTGAACTAGGAGATCATAAACACATGATTTATCATATCAATAAGAACTAAGCATTGAATAGCACAGTGAAGAAATTCATTAAAAATCATACACACACAAATTCTCATACTAATTATTAGCATAGCATTGAACATAAAGGTTGTTAATTCAAATACGCATATTTAATATATTTATATGTGTGTCTTAAATTAGATAGAAACTCAAGGAGGAACATCCACTCTCTACCCAACCATATTCTAGCTACACTAGAAATTTCTTGTAGCTGGCTAAGAAAGAGCTAGATCCAATGGATCACCAATTCTTTCTTAGGGAATTCACACCAAATGCTTCCTTTAACAAGATATCATGGATCCCATTGTACAATTTGGTTATGAAACACCTTCTAGTGGCAAATAGCAAGGGGGTTTATCAGCTATACATACAACAAGCACCTTTGTGGTTTATTTTTTATTCAGAGTAGTAAGCACCATAGTGACCCACTCTTTCCTCTAAGTTCATTCAAAAGGTTTTACCTAAGATTTAGTGGCCCACTCTTTCCTCTGAGTTCATTCACAAGGATTTACCTAAGGTTTATATTGGGTATTTCTATGTCTTACTAATTGGAATCTACTATCTAGTTGGTTTATAGAGCTTATTTTCATATCAAGTACCTTTAGTGTCTAAGGTCCATTGTCTAGGTGGTTTCTCAACTATTTTAAAAAAACCAGAATGACCCACAATTCCCTATCTACTTGTTTTATGAGAAATACAACAAACACCACATTATTTAAGTCTTCCCATGAGCCTTCCACTAATACACACAAGCTTCAACTATATATTCTAGCACCCTCAGATATAGGTTCATAGGGGATTCACAAAAATTCTAAAAGTTTTAACTCACACATTTCTTCTACTTCCAATTCCCAATATATTCCACATGTTTCAATGATTAGGAACAATATCTAACCTAGGGATAAAGTCCATTCTCTTCAATTTTTCCCTCATATAAAGAGGATACCTTATGTTTCTTGGATGTTGTGGGGAGATAGGAACTCTACTTTCATCCTTTCAGAAGGTTTTTAGGTTTTTCCTTATATGGGCTTTCCCACTTTAAACTCTTGTGTTCTTGCATTTTGGTTTTATATTCATGATCCTAATGTTGTAAGTGTTATAATGTTGATGTATTTTCTGTAATTATTTAATGATGAAATCATGGATAGAGTTTGTAAAGTAATTAAATCATTCGAAATACTTACCATTATACAAGACCCTATGAAAAATCAACAAGGTATAATATATACAATGAAAGAGCAGTGCTAGTCTAAGAAGGCCTTGATCTACCTCTTTGTCTATGAAATTCATCACCTGTATTCATAACAGGTTTTTCTATTTAAGGCTATTCTTCAATGAAGCCAACCCCTATTAGGCCTAAATAACTCATTATTAGCTTAATATGGTCAAGAAATGAATTACATTTAATCTACCATAGTCTTAGTCTCTCCTAAGCCTTGGTTTAATACCATCTCTAATGAAAAATATGTTACTAAGATGGTAGAAGGTTGAAAAGAGGATGAAATATCTAATACCTCACTAGGACACCTAATTCTAGTCCTGAAGTATGAAAGAAGCTAAAAATAAATCATTTTTCCAAAATCAAAACACCAAAAATCCTACAAAATTGTTGAAAATTCAGCAAGATGATGGAGCTTAGTGAAATGAAGTCGCCTTCACTAAGTGGGCTCGCAGGAAAATTCTGGCGCAAAGTCTATTTTTAGACTATGTCTATTTTTAGACATATGGAGCATGGTCCAGGGGTTGCAGTATGTTATTCTTGGAGTATTGGTCATGTTGGTAAAAATAGATGGACCTCTGTTTTTTTGACCTATAGGTCGATAGGTGAAGTCTCTATATTTATCTTTATCCTAAAAATAAGAGGAAATCAAATATTATTGCCTTAATAATATTTGGACTATAAACTTTCAGATTACTCTCTCTCTGTTGCTGTATGGAATTAGGAAGTCTTGGAAATGCTCCCATGCAAATAGGAAAATTATGCTATTCCTAAGGGTTTGGTGAGCACATGCATGGTTGACTTGATTAGAGACTTGATGGCAGTTTAGGTAGGTTAATAAGGGCAGCTAGTGAGTTGTGTTCGGTTTAACTTAGTTGAACTAGTTGATATTAGTTTAACTAGCTAATCAACTAGTAATGAGTGGAGTGAATTAAATATTATTTAATTCATTAATTAGTAACTCATTATTCAACTCAAGAACACATCAGTTCACTACAGTGCATGGACAGTTCAGTGGAGACCAGTGAAAGAGGTAGATGAAAGGGTGGAGTTAGCTATCGGTGGCGACATCAGTTGTGCATGAGATTTGCACCACACTTGGAGGAATTTCCCATGATGATTGCGCTGTCAAGCCAAGGAGATTCGAACCTTGGATCTCTATATAGACAGGCCATGATTGCGCAATAGAGGCAAGGCAAATAGTGGTGAGTTTTGAACCAGTAACCTGTTCAAAACCAAGCTAGTTTGTGTGTAACTTTATGAGAAAGTACTGAGTACTTGTGAGGAGTATTGTACTGAGTTTGTTACATGATTTCTCCATTATAATATACACAATAGCTGCGGGGTTTTCGGCTATAAGCTTTCCCCATACATACTGTGTTAATGTGTATGATGAATTGATGTGCTATCGCTTGTTTTATTTCCGCATGTGTGATGATCTGAGTGGAAGAGATTATGTGTTGCATATGAATTCGAATTGATATGTGATCAGGATAGTCTCGGTAGATAATTAATCATTATTCAGCAAATTTCTACATGGTATCGGAGCTATTGAAGCAGAGATTGATCATCACAGTGATTACAAACTTATTTCGGTAGACAGAGTCTGCATGCGGGCCAGGTAGCCTCCGGATTCATCTTTCTTCGGAAAGTGAAAGGTATGGTAAATGCCCCTTGTAGTCAATCTCTGTGCTAGAAATAATTTGTTCTCACAGATCTAGAGCGGTTGAGCTTTGAGGTGGAATTCGAAATTTTGCAGCAGTTTTGTTTTCTTGGTGTTGGTGTTGAAAATGTCTTTCAACGGTTTGCGACTCGAATATGCTCTTGAAGGCATTTCGAATTATGTTGCATGGAAGGATCGCATGGAGGCAGTATTAGAAGATAATGGACTGAAGGAGTTCGTGGATACGGATGTCCAAAACCCACTGATCCTGCTGAAGTCGAAGCATGGCAAAAGAAGATGGCGAAATATCAAAGAATCCTGTTGGAGGGCGTCAAGGATCATATTGTATCCAGCCTGCATGGAAAGGCTTCTCCATATTTAATGTGGAAAGCTTTGACGGATCTATTCCAGAGTAAGAGCGACCAAAGGAAGCTGGCGCTCAAAGATAAGCTTAGGACCATCAAGATGGAGAAAGGCGACAGTATCGCCAAATACCTCACGAAGTTCACTCAATGCAGAGATGTGCTGGGAAGTGTGGGGGTGACTGTCGAAGACGAGGACATGGTTGACCTGGCTCTCCTTGGTCTTTCGAAGGCTTGGCACTCATATCAAGATAGTGTCAATGGTTGGGAGAAGCTGCCGGGATGGGAGTGCCTTTGGGCGGATCTCATGTAGGAGGAGATAAGGAGGACTACTCGAGATAGATGTTCATCAAAGGGAGCTGATGAAGAAAACTGCGCTTTGGTTTCCAAAGCAAAGAAGGGGAAGGGTAAGAAAACCTCTCATTCTGGTGCAAAGGGCAAGAAGCAGGATATGGCGAAAGTGAAGTGTTTTCATTTCCATGATCACGGACATTATGCTACCAATTGTCCAAAGAAGAAGAAGAACAAGCAAGAGGGAAGATTTGCAGATGGAGAAGCTTTGGCTTCATAGTTCGAGCTTGACTTTTCACTGATCGCATGCTTGGTTTTAAGTGTGATGGGATCGGTGTGGTTCTTGGACAGTGGTGCGTCATTTCATATGACGAGAGATCGGGATTTGTTCTCAGATCTGGAGGACAAATATTTGGGTGTGCACATCGAGATGGGTGATGATGGTAGATACAGTGCGACTGGTATCGGTACCATATCCTTTCAGAGGGAGTCTGGTAAACCCTTTGTATGGAGGGATGTCATGCATGTACCTGGATTGAAGAAGAACTTGATCTCTGTGGCGGTGTTGGAGGGGAATAAAGGAGTATGATGTTGACATAGAAAAAGCCTGTGCGATGGGGCTACTGAAGACCCGAGAGGAATAGGGTTCAAACACGAAACCTTTATCGATTGCGAGTGAATGGTCGCAGTGTGGCATGCGGCGGAAAGTAGTGAGTTGATGTGATGAGGGCGAACTGTGGCACAGGAGATTGGGCCACCTTCACCATGGAGCTTTGAAGATTCTGCAGCAGATTTCTACTGGGCTTCCTAAGGGCACTCTTGCGCAGTCAGATCAATGCAAGGGGTGTACCTTGGGGAAGTATGTGAAAGCCACCTTTGACGAGAAGGATAGTCGCGCCACGACGATCCTTGAGAGAGTTCACACAGACGTGTGTGGTCCTTTCTCAGTTGCTTCGATAGCAAAGCACAGGTATTATGTGAACTTTGTTGATGATTTATCTCGAAAGTGCTGGATCTTCTTCATGCAGAAGAAGAGCGATACATTCGCGAAGTTCTGTGAGTTTAAAGCACTAGTCGAGAAGGAGTCGGGGAAGAAGGTGATTGCTCTAAGGAGTGATAATGGTAGTGAATTCATCTCGGCTGAATTCAAGGAGTTCTACAGTGCAGAAGGGATTCGGAGAGAGCTCATCGCACCCCATAACCCACAGCAGAATGGGGTGGCTGAGCGGAAGAACAGAACGATCGTGGGTGCTGCACGGGCGATGTTGCATGATCAGGGCCTACCCCTTCACTTGTGGGCTGAGGCATGCAATACAACGGTGTATGTGCAGAACCGTTGTCCTCACAAGGTTCTTGGCATGAGTACACCAGAGGAGGCTTATTCTGGCAAGAGGCCTGATATTTCCCATTTGCGGATCTTTGGTTCTTCTGTCTACATGCATGTGACGAAGGATGCGAGAAGGAAGCTGGATCCAACTGCTGAGGTTGGAATATTTGTGGGGTACACTGATACACCTCACAACTATCGGGTGTATTTTTTAGACAGTCGAAAGACTGTTGTGCGACGGGATATAAAATTTCAGGAGGAGAAAGCCATGCGGTGTTCGCTTGAGAGGGAGCTACACTTGCATGCAGATGAGGAGCTGTTAGTTCCTAAGGAGGAGCTTCCGGATGTGGATCAGCCACAAGAGGAGGTTCAGGAGGTGGAAGAAACCACCCATGCAGCGCCAACCATCAGAGGGCGCATGCGCACTACAGAAGCTGAGCGACTGGCTCGGGATGCAGAAAAGGTTGTAGGACCACCTACAGCACAGCGCAGACAGAGACAGTCACCGGATCGGTACACTGGATACATGGCTCTTATGAGTCAATGTGTTGTGACGGAGCCATCCTCTTTTGAGGAAGCTGTGGAGGAACCCGCATGGGTAGATGCCATGATCGAAGAATATGATTTGATCATCAGAAACAGTGCATGGGAGATTGTCCCAAGACCGGAGGGGAAATCAGTGGTGGGTTCGCGATGGATCTACAAAGTGAAGCAGGCGGCTGACGGGAGTGTGGAGAAGTACAAGGCGAGATTTTTCGCCCGTGGCTTCTCACAGATCGAGGGGATCGATTATGAGGAGACTTTTGCACCTATCGCAAGGTACTCTTCCATACGGACGATCCTTGCTCTCTCAGCGCAGATGGGATGGCACATCCATCAGATGGATGTGAAGACTGCGTTCCTCAACGGAGTTATTGAGGAGGAGGTGTACATAGAGCAGCCTGAAGGTTTCGAGATCTTCAGCAGTGAGTCGCATGTGTGCCGACTCAAGAGAGCACTATACGGGCTGAAGCAAGCACCTCGTGCTTGGTACACTCAGATAGACAGCTACTTCACCGGGCTTGGATTCTCCAAGAGTGAGGCGGATCCTAACCTATACCAGATTGTGGTGGAGGGGAAGCTGTTGATCATCGTACTGTATGTAGATGATCTGATTTTGACTCGCGATGAGCAGTTGATACTATCATGCAAGGAGGATCTTGCACGAGAGTTTGAGATGAAGGACTTGGGCATCCTTCATTATTTCCTGGGATTGGAGATTTGGCAGTGCAGCGGAGGACTGTTTTTTTCTCAGGGCAAGTATGCCTGCAAGATTCTGGAGAGGTTCAACATGCAAGGCTACAAGCCTGTTGACACTCCTCTTCCCGGTGATTGGAGGAAGGAGGATGCTACTTTAGCGGAGGTAGTGGATGACACTGTCTATCGAAAATTGGTGGGGTTGCTTATGTATCTGGTCAATACACGACCCGATATATGCTATGCAGTTAACCAGCTTTTGCAAGCTATGGCTAAGCCTACCAAGCTCTTTTGGAAGGCACGCAAGCATGTATTGCGCTATATTAGAGGCACATCGGGATATGGATCATGGTACAGACAGGAGGATCAGTTGAGGCGGCATGGCTTCACAGATTGGTATCATCATATCAGAGATTGTGTTCAGCAGAGAATCATGATGCTTTCATATGTTCCCACGGAGGATCAGGATGCCGACATCCTGACGAAGGCGCTCACGAGGAGAAAGTTCGAATTCCACAGAGGCAGGATAGGGGTTGCAGATAATCCATATCTTACTGAGAGGGAGTGTTGAAAATGCAGCAAGATGATGGAGCTTAGTGAAATGAAGTCGCCTTCACTAAGTGGGCCCGCAGGCAAATTCTAGCGCAAAGTCTATTTTTAGACTATGTCTATTTTTAGACATATGGAGCATGGTCCGGGGATTGCAGTATGTTATTCTTGGAGTATTGGTCATGTTGGTAAAAATATATGGAACTCTATTTTTTGGACCTATAGGTCGAAGTCTATTTTTAGACTGCCTCTCCTTAAAATAGGGAAGTCAAATATTATTTACCCTTAATAATATTTGGACTATAAACTTGAGTTTACTCTCTTGGAGCACTTCAGTTCGAGCCTTGGAAGTGGCTCATGCATCTGACAGAGGAATTATGCTATTCCCAAGGGTTTGATGGCATCATGCATGGTTGACTTCAGTTAGGACTTCAGTGGCAGAAGTTTGGTGGAGTTAATGAGATAGCTAGTGGAGTTGTGTTCTGTTTATTTTAGTTGAACTGGTTGAGATTAGTTTAACTAGCTAATCAATTAGTTATGAGTGGAGTGAATTAAATATTATTTAATTCATTAATTAGTAACTCATTATTCAACTCGAGAACACATCAGTTCACTACAGTGCATGATCAGTTCAGTGGAGACCAGTGAAAGAGGTAGATGAAAGGGTGGAGTTAGCTATCAGTGGCGACATCCGTTGTGCATGAGATTTGCACCACACTTGGAGGATTTGTCCATGACAATTGCGCAGTCAAGCCAAGGAGATTCGAACCTTGGATCTCTATATAGACAGGCCTGGATTGCGCAATAGAGGCAAGGCAATTGGCGGTGAGTTTTGAACCAGTAACCTGTTCAAAACTGAGCTAGTTTGTGTGTAACTTCATGAGATAGTACTGAGTACTTGTGAGGATTATTGTACTGAGTTTGTTACATGATTTCTCCATTATAATATACACAATAGCTGCGGGGTTTTCAGCTATAAGCTTTCCCCATACATACTGTGTTAATGTGTATGATGAATTGATGTGTTATCGCTTGTTTTATTTCCGCATGTTTGATGATCTGAGTGGAAGAGATTATGTGTTGCATATAAATTCGAATTGTATACAATCAGGATAGTCTCGGTGGATAATTAATCATTATTCAACAAATTTCTACAAAAATTACCAAGAAACCTTAGGACGGATACTTCAAACCATTGCAGAATACCTAAAAATGACCATATAGGCCAATAAGGTGTCTAGAGGAGTTCCCCATAAGAAGTTGAGTGATTTAGTGTTAAATTTTTGATAATGTCAACGTATTCCTAAAAGGATCAAAGTCTTAATTATAGGGAAGGTTACAGCCTTGACTTGAATCATTGAATCATATATTACAAGGAAAAGTTTTGAAAATTTTAATGGTGGTCCAAAATAAGAATAAAGTTATCTTTATATAAGCCATCAAAGACATATGTTGAGAATAAGGTATAGATTAAATTGATAACCTTATTTGAAGTGCTTCAAGAATCTCACCTAATTTGAAATGCTTCAGGAATCTCATTATTCTCCGAGATGTGTTAATATTATAACACATGAATTACTTTAGTTCCATTCTCTATCCAAGGCATATTGATTTCATGAAAAAAATATCATAACCTAATTTGAAGTGCTTCAAGAATCTCATTATTCTTTGAAATGTGTTGAGATTATAACACATGAAGGACTTTGGTTCCATGCTCTATGCAAATCACATTAAGTTCATGAAACAAATATGATAGTGATGAGTTGTTCTAAGACAAAAATTAGATGTATTTGAAACCCCTCTGTAAGCTGTTAAAGAATATCAAATTGTTAAAGGACCAATTTGAAGAAGCTCTCACTTCATATTTATCAGAGTTCGGAATTGATGACAAGGTTAAGGACTAGTTCTTTATGTAAGGTTGTAGTGCTTAAATTCAAGCTAGCATTTTTGGATCACAAGGTTAAGGACTAGTTCTTTAAGTAAGGTTGTAGTTCTTAAATTCAAGCAAGCATTTTTGGGTCACTATAGACTTGAGCTAGACTAAGAATCCAACAAAATCAGATTCCTATGATACAATTTGAGCTAATATCTTTTGAAGGAAGTAGACCAGAAGAAGTTGGAGAAATATTTGTGTACAAGCTAAGCTAAGTATGAGGGCTGAAAAGCTAGAGATCCAAATGAAGTATATACCATAAAGTTACATTTTTAAAATTGAAAATATTATTAAGGACTAAATATGGGATCACCTTGAAACTATTGCTTCTAGTCAAATAAAAAGATTCCCAAATTAAACTTCATGAATAACTATGAATGAATTGCTTCCCCTATAAATAAACCTGTGTGAAAACTAGTAAACAACTAAAAATAAAAAGTTTGTAATAATATATACTACAACATATCTTGCAATATGTGGATATGGCACAATGTCATATCCCTCATAAATATTTATGCATTCCACCAACATAAGCAGCTAATCATAAAGAAAATTTGAAAATATAAAGTGACAAAAATACTGAAGTTTTGGGGTCCTTTCTGAATATGATCCTAAGGTAGGATATTGTGACAGTTTCTTCATTAAAGATTCATGCTATAAAGGAGAAGCTGAATTCCCCTTAAAAATGACGTCAAAATACCTTTCAATAAATATGATAGATTTCTAGAATTTTATTAACTAAATTACTAACAATTTTGACGCAATATTGATGTATAGTTGGGAGTTGAAAAGAAAACATAGTTTCCCAATACAATATGTTGCTGCTACATGATTACGAGGAATCAAAGTTATTCTCACTATGTAATCAAAGTTATTTACAATATGTTGCTATTACATGATTATCAGAAATGAAATTTATTTGGGCCGAGCGTGGCATAAGAAAGAACATTGGGTGGCGGATAAAGCTTTTATCGTAGTGAAGGGCAAATGAGGGATCTAACAGTAAGGAAAAGAGATAAAGGTTAGAAGCAAAATTGAACTTAAATGTAGAAACAAGAATTTTAGCTAAACTATGTAACCAAATAGAGAAACCAAGAAAATTCCTTGAACTATATTGTTGTTGAAATTGTTGCTTCATTGCATAATTAGAGTTTACTATTTCCAAGCTTTTACTTCAACCATGGATTTTCTTTTCTTATACAGTCTAGTAGGAGTGCTTTGGTTTCATTACACTTACCAATTGTTACCTTATTTCATTGAAATTACCACAGTTTGGATTGGTTTCTTTGGTTCGGTGTAATATTAAGTTTATCCTATAGGATAGAATAGTTAGAATGGTCTTTGGATAACTAGATTTCATCTTTGTACTTCCACCTATATAAAATTCAACAAAATAAAGAGATAATGGTTATTACACATATAGTTCTAACCCCTCTCAAATTTGTATGAAACCTCTGTTGATAAAGGTGAGACCCTTGGGAGACCCTTGGGAGTTGCAACGTTATTATTGAAATCCTAAGGGCCATCACTTTTGGCACCTTTGCTAGTGTGGTGTAGGTGTGTGCAGTGTCTTTTTTCTGGTTGATCTTTTCTTCTCTCATTTCACTTTCTGGAAAAAAAAAAAAAAACATTACCATTTTCATTTCAAAAGCATTACAAAAATAAAAAAGGTATATTTATTTATTTTTTTCTTTGAAGAGTTAACATGAAAAATCTTACCAAAAACCGCCCACTTCCACTAGCATCTAGCCTATTTTTGTTGATTGTGAGCTTCTTACCCTGTCTGCAATGATTGATGAGGCACTTTTTGGTAACCAAGCTAGAATATCTAAGGAGGATGCGAAAGAAAAAATCCCTTCACAACTCACCAATACGATGGTTGAAAATGGATAGCCATAAGTGTTCACATTCCCATTACAAAAATAGAAGGAGAGACCAAAATGATAAACATTAACCCATCTATCCTCTCATAGTTATAAGGACTAATCATAGAATATCCCTACACTCTCATGTTCCAGTTAGCTTTAGTATGTAGGACTAGTGACCACACAAGTTATAAGTAAAAGGTCAAATTATTCCCTTCCACTCTTAAATATGTATCCCCTCTCCTTATCCATCATAAAAATCATGTTCTCATTCCTTCAACTTCAAGTAATAATAAAAAGAAAAATCTTAAAAATGTAAAAGGCATAAGAGGGGTGAAAAAAAAAGTTTGAGAAAACTCATGCATTTTCAATTGTTCCCTTGCACATCTATACACTTAGGATGTAGAATTCCCCTTCTTACTAGTCCCATGGACCATGGCACTGGCCTAGAAGTATTTTCTAGAATGTTCCATCATCATTCACAAGACACCAATAAATTGAGTGCACTAGGGACATGTTTTTCTCTAATGGGTTGGAAGCACCTAATAGGATTTTCTATTAGCCACTGCTACCTAGTGAGCTAATATTTTTATGAGATTAAAACCCTAAATTTGGACTAGAAGCCTTATATGAAATGCCAATTTTCCAACAAATTTCAAGCATAGTTAACTTAGATGAAAAAATAATTAAATGTACCTAAATGTGAAGTGCAACATTAGCTATTGGGTGTAATTAACTACTGGTATCATCATGGGTTGGGAAAATTAACTGGGGCCCATGTCCTCCACAGGGACATATTGGCACCCACAGGTGCAACTTAGAGAGTCATGGGTCCCCAAAAAATTGTAGAGAATCACTTTCATTCATGGGTACTGATGGGCCTCACTAATAGGTATATAACAAAGCCCATTTGACCATCCTTAAACATACACTTAACCTCTATACTTTCATTTGATAACACCCTTTTTACTAGTATGTGTTTATTAAGAATATTTAAGTATGTTTATCATATCTAGTGGCGTAAAAGGGGGCATTTACTGTGAAGAAATATAGGGCACTGACTTGGATACATGACATGGATACATGGCATTGAACTTGATGTATGAAAGCGACCTATGAAGTATGGCAATAATCTCTGTTCTTATAACAGAGATATTTAGGCTATAGTTTTTCTTCTCAAGAGAGTGATATATATGGAAGTGATATGATAGAGATATATGGCATTTACTCTTGTACTTATGATAATGAAAAATATGTATAAAGTGAAATGGAAGAAACCCTAGGAGAGGCCTTAGAAATCAACAATCTTCACCAAATTTAGTTAAGAAGTAATGTACAAAGATTTCCCAACTTGTGATAGACCTAGTAGTTAATGCAAAATACCAAATTGAGAATTTCCTTTAGATATGAGGGAAAAGTCTACTAATGACAAATTTGTAAATTTTCAAGAACTAAAAAAACACAAACATAACTTAGTAACATATAAGAAATTATAGAGATAATAGACATACCAACATATATCTTATGCAATTATTAATAAACAACCAAATTTTTTAAATTAAGCAACAATAAATCATACAAACACAATCCACTTTGATAAAAAAATTATCCAAATAGTAAATATCTTCACCTATATCCCATTTTTACACCTTGTAAATAAACAATTTATAAAATATTTATCAATATAATTTATACAAACATTCATAAATATAATTTATACAAACATTAATTCATTCAAAAATCATAGTATAGTACAAATTATATTCATGAATATAATTTATACAAACATCCACGTAGGCACTAATTCATTCATACAAACATTCAACGAGGCACTAATTCATTCAAAAATCATGGAATAGTCCAAATTATACAAACATTCACGGAGGCACTAATTCATTCATACAAACATTCAAGGAGGCACTAATTCATTCAAAAATCATGGTATAGTCCAAATTCTATTCAATAACTAATATTGGTAGTACAAAATTTTAAATTCCTTTCCCTTGTAAAAAGATCCAATATACACCATCTAAATATCAAACTAAGGAGCTATTCCTAATTTTCTTAAAAGTAGATCACATAGAAAGAACTTTACCTTACTCCTTTTATCTCCCAGCGATTCAAGTCATCTAGGTTTACACAGCCAACCTAAAGAGACTCCCTTCAAAACAGGCATAGCCTATTTCGAAAGGGCCCAAACATTGCCAAGAATGTTGTGAAATATCATAAACCCACGTACAGCAGCTTACTTCCTTTGTGTTACACTCTTCAACCCTAAAGAATCCCGGGGACCGTTGAGCAACCCAAAGCGAGTGCGGATCTCCCCAGTACTCTCTTTTCCCAGTAGTCGGAGGAGGGATGATTTCCAGCAGTTGCAAAACTCTTTGTTTCAGATTGAACTTCCACAACTCAAAATTTGTTTCCTTCCTCTCATACTTTATGCTTATTACACACAGTTGTTTCTCATGTTGTATGATGCAACTAAAAGACCCGTTACCCAGAGGAATTGGCTCCTTCCACACCTCTTTTTCCACATCAAACACCAA
This sequence comes from Pinus albicaulis, assembly GCA_034641835.2. NCBI lineage: Eukaryota > Viridiplantae > Streptophyta > Pinopsida > Pinales > Pinaceae > Pinus > Pinus albicaulis. The sequence continues at coordinate 1,008,162,740 of CM076581.1, read as the reverse complement.
CACTGTGTTTGCAGATTAAATGGAGTCAGTGCAGCGCCAGCACAGGAATCGCTCGTTCACGAGTTGAGGACAGCCCCAAATAACAAAAGATTTACCAGTTCCATTGCATCCCTTTATCGTTTTCCATACACCTTTGAAGGTGTAAATGAAAGTGACAACTCTGTCGTCCCAGAGCTTGCCCCAGAAAATGAGCTTGCAGGCGCCAATTTTTCTGTCGTAGGCGATTGCTTCGTTTAATATCCCGACTGCAGAATCGGATTCTTCCGGTAGTGTCAACATCTTCGATTGGTGGGGAAGGAGAGGGTTGACAACAAACAACTTTTTGTGGGGCGATCTTAAACATACGAACCCGTCGCCGTAACTACAACCAGACAACCACCAGGAGGATCCATCAAAGAGCGGGATTTGCCACCGGAACAGAAAGATCCTTCGTTGTTGCCAAATAACAGAATTTAAAACCGTTTTTTCCATGCATTGCTCAAGCCGAGTTGAAGTTAGAATCACCGTGTGGGCTAGACGGTGTCGGTCATACTGAATAGCGAAGGCTGCATCGCATAATAATTGGTGGAAATACTTGCAGGTGAATGAAAATCTACGTAAATCTAATAAGGGAAGCCATAGGAGTACTAGAATTTGGATATCAGCTGGCAGCTTATTCCACACAGTACTTTCCATGGTCAAATTTTGATCGCGGAAGAAGACGATATAAGCAAGTGATAACGAAACGGAATGGTCAGGGAACTGGACGGTAACTGCGAGCTGAAGCGCAATAAAACAAAATAAACCCTATCGGAGGCTGTTCCTACAGGCAGACAGGCCAACGTTAAAACTGACAGAAAACCCTTTCCATCCAAACGTCCGATTCCAGTGAAAAAGAAGGGTAAAATCCTAAAAGAGTTCAGAGGGTAAAATTTCACTTATTTCCATATATTAAAAATGTAGGGTTTGTATTAAGACAGTCAACATTACATGACATAGTGCTTATATGGTATCTAATAGTTTTTAAAATAAATATAATATGTTTGTTAAATATTATGAAAAATATAATAGATATCAATTGTTTATTTTGAGAAATTCAGAGATTAACTAATTTTTTAATATTTTATTTTTATGTTTAAAAATTAAAAAGGATTTTAAAATGTACATAATTTTGTCATTAAGTTTGATATTTTAATAAATGTCTTGTAAATTAATTAGAATTTTAGTATAAGATGGACAATTTAAGATAAATTGTTTTTCTTTACCAACTCTCTTAGAATAGCAAGTGCCAGATTCTTTTATCTCTTAACATTTTGGGAATTGACCAACTCTAAATTTTAATATGAAAGTCATGAGAATTTGTTCTTATCTTGGAAATGTTCATTTTTTACTCAAGATACAAAGAGATCTTATGTTCACAATGTTTATTTTCTTCATAATACTAGTCAAAGACATAAAGACAATATTGGTTTTTGAGATTAATGGTTGATCACTTAGCTATAATATATTAATTCATTTTCTCTCTCTAGCTCTTTAAGACACCACAATTTCTCCTTAACTTTGGAAGTAACAATATTTTATGGATTTTGCACAAACATCTACTCCATTATTGTCTCTTATTTAAGCCAAGACTAGGTGGGGATTTTGGATAGAATTGAAAGAAAATTTTGGAACCCTCTTGGTATCCATGTTGTAGAACTTCTTATACATAAGTTACTTTGTCATACCCATGCTTTCAATGGGGGAATGACTTGCTTCAATCAGCAAGATATAGTAGGGAGTAGTTCCTTTCTTGAGGTTGAAAGCCCTAAATAATTTAGATGTGATTCATATTATATATGTGTAATTTATTTAAAATTTTCAATTGCTAAGCCCAGAAATAAGTCCACATCTATGTTATTTTTAGTAATACACTAATAAAATATTTTAGCCATGATATTTTTTTTATTTTTAATTAGTTTTCAATCATATTGAAGAATAGGAAACATAATACGGATGAATAAGTTATAGCAGAACAATACAAGTATCACACCACGATTTAGTTGGATTCGGAAACTGCCCAATGTTCTCCTAAGGTTGAATTGGAATTTGTTTTTATGTGGGAGGGCACCCAAAAGTATCACACCACAATTTAGTTGGATTTTGAAATTGCCCAATGTTCTCCTAAGGTTGAATTGGAATTTGTTTTTATGTGGGAGGGCACCCAAACGAGGGGCACCCCTCTAGTGGATACCCCTAGTGGGCCTCCTCTCCAAGGTCTAGTTCAAGTAACAAAACAAGTATTGAGGGGTGAGATTGGGGCTAGACCCCATGACCTCCCCCTCTCCACTATCTATCTCTTACCAATGGGCCACTACCATGTTCCTTCTAAACCCATGTGCCCAATGCATATTTTAATTATGTAATGTTCCAAAATTAGCATGAAGCTAATTTGAACATTAGTTTTGCTCATGCCATATAGAAGGTGAATGAAATGGGTGAGGAGATCCATGAGTAGGAATAAACTCCCTCATAGTGTAAAAGGGATCAATGGAGTAGCTTTATTTTGCACCTTCTAGTGTCAAGGGAAAAGAGACATTTGCTTGCAGAAAAGGAGGAAGAGGCAGCCATAGTGAGACATGTTTGAGTATTTTGATTATTTGTCTAGTAAACTATTTGCATTCTCCCGCTGTTTAGCAGAGTTGCGGTGTTTTTTAGCACAAGGGATTCGTGTTTAGGATTTCCTCTCCTCCTTGAGAGGCCTCTTGAAGGATTTCACTTCATTTCTCGATGCTCAAGGCCAAAGCCACTTCCTTCAGTCACTGCATTATTTCTGCTGAAGTATAACTTAGTGTTGCAGGGTGTTGCAGTGGAGGGTTCCACAACACCACTCCTTGGCTCATCTTTCAGAGGAGCAAGATCCTATTCCTCCGGGAGGTTAGTGAGGGAGATTCCAAAGCTGATTTCACATCTTTGGCATGAGGCCAAGCACTTGCTATCTCCTACAACGCAGTTTAGCTCCTTGATTGCGTTATTTTAGAGTGTATTTGCAGTGCGGGATTGTACCACTAGTTTGGAGGGTGAGATCTTCAGGGATTGGATCATCCCTTCACCTGAAAGATCCATTGGATGAGATTCAACCATTAGTTGCAGCATCTTCAGCTATCTCCATCCATTTCTAGTTTTGAGTTGCAACTGCTACCCAGCAACTCATGCATTTCTGCAGATTTTCCATTTGTATGTATATTTTAGCCAATCCTTTTAAGGATTGTTGTACTATTGTTTCGAGGGGTTCAGAGCTTGCTCCCCTACATTTCTTGAGCTTATATTGCCATATCATTCTGTTATCTATTATTTTGTTGTAGTGTCTGCTATAAACTGCACTGTTACACCATTTTTTGGTCATCTAACCTATTATTATTAGATGAACCCAAGTACACCATGTAAGACCAATTTTACCCTAAGTAAAACTACTTTCACCATGAAAAATAACATTTGTCTATATTTCCTGGTCATATTTAACCCAAAACAAGGAAATTAATTAATTAAATAATTATTTATTTGATTATTTCCTAAGAATAAGTTATTTAAATCACTATTTAAATATTATTCCTAGTTAAATTTGACTAAATCATCTTTAAACAATTAAATAAACCGTTATTTATTTAATTATATCCCCACCATGTCCCTAAAATAATAAATAAATCATTTATTTATTTGTTATTTATAAATAAAGGAATTGACCCAAGTCAAAAATCCTTTTCCCTCGAACAAATATAATAAAATATTCCTAAAGGGTGATTCTAGAATTCGATTAATAATATTTTATTCATGCAGTGAGTTCTAGAACACCCCAATATTTTGTTATAAATAGAAGGGTTTTCCCATTCATTAGTCACCTCCATTACATTAGATCACACTAGATCTACTCTTGGTCACCTTTTTCATTTTTTTGTTTTGTGAACTCCCATTGAGTTCTATGTTTGTTTGGGTTTTCCACATTAGCAAGAGAGAGGAATCATAGATCTAAAACACTGAGGACTTCCAAGAACCCATCCCACTGAGGAGAACTCGAAAACACCTTTCTTTTTTTCCTCTCAGGTGCCCCATTATTCAATATAATATAAGATTCTTTTTAAATATATTGTTCTTGTCTTGTCTATTGGATGTATGGAGCCATATTCTATTTTATCTGCTTAATGTCTGATGTGCTTAGATCTGAATTTATGCAGCAAACTTAAAGATTTTTTGTAGCCATAATCGATGTTAGGGCTATTTGTTATGCGTAGCTAAAGTGATCTTTTACGATGAAAGATTCATACTAACAATTGGCAACTCCACACGAGTTTTCTTTTGCGACCACTGTCGTTTTCTATATTCCTACATATCCAACTGTTTCATACCCTAGGGTTTCTCTTCAGTTTTCTATTTTTCCTATTTTTATGCTAGTTTTTACCTCCAAAACCCTCAAACATTCACATTTCTAACTTCTGTGTGTTTCTGGCCCTATTGCGCAGGTGACCGACATCAGCCGCAGCTGAGACGAAATTTTTTTCTGAAATCTGCCGCTGAGAGACCCGGATCTGCAAGTCACACTTATCGGCCCAAAAAGTATGACCTGGCCTTGAGGTCGCACTTTTTTGCCCAAAACCTGCGACCTAGCCTGAAAACAGGTCAAAACCTGCGACCTGCACTTTTCTGTGCAAATTTCAAGCACTTTTTATGGGTTTTCCTGAAGCTTCTGTCAGGGTTTTCCAGCCTCTGACCTGTTTCTGATCTGTTTCACTCAACTAAGTAGGAATCTTGCTCCTTAGGGCTCTAGTACCCTCCACTTTTTGTGGGAGACTTTTTTCTGTTTCAGACGTCTGAATTTCCAGAGTTTCATCCTTACTTATTTCAGATCTGATACCTCCTTTTCAGATCCCCACAGATCAACTCTTCTTCCCTCTCAAAACACCTCCTTTCATTTTGTTTGGGTTCATTTCTTGGGTCACCTCTTTGACCCCCCTATTTTTAGTTGATCCCCTCTTTTCTAGTAGCAACCTTGCCCCTGCCTCTTTGCTACTCTCTGCACCTCTTTTTAGCATATTTCTCCATTAGATCCCTGTCCCTCCCGACTTTCGATCTATTGGCCTCTTTTCACGTGCTTTTCCCTCTTATCGACTAGTTTTGAGAGACCCACCTCCTTGGGTTAAATTGATGCATTATTAGCTGTTCATTTTCTATTCTTTCAGTCTTATTTACTGCATATTTCTTTTGAGTTACGCAGCACACTTTTTTATTTTACTCTCAAAACGTCTGGGTTTAAACAATTAAAATTAACGCATGCCACACACTGACCCTAAGTGAAGAAGAGCCTGGTTAACACCACCTGGCAAAGACTTTAAAATTAATTGACACTGCACCCCCCTGCCCTTGTCTCCTCTTGCTTTTTCACCTTTTTGCCCTTGTCAGTCTTTCTTCTTCTCGTCATCATTGCGCCTCCAAGGCGTTTATCCCGGAGACTTCTTGGCCTTCACCCTTAGTTTCCGTTCGGTCGACTTCCTCCTTCCAGTCGTCATCGAGTAATTCCTCCCCCGAGTCGGCACTCCGACTCTCCTTCTAATTGTTCGGGTTCTCCCCCTGTTAATTTTTCCATGTATACCTCTGCTCAACCTCTTTTGGGCTATGGTTTCCTTCCAAGAGAGGCCAGCCCCTCTGGCACTTTTCCCTCTCCAGGTAGCATGATCCAGGATTTGGCATGCCTCCTCCTTTTTCCCATCCTACACCTCATCCCTACCCACAGCCTACTGTCCCAGCTCCTTCAGCATTTGGACCGCACTTACTACCCCCTTCAGGGCCAATATTTGCACATGAGGGTGCAACTCCTCCTCTTCTCTCTCGAAGAAAGAGGAAAGGCAATCTCTGCGCCTCTAGCAATCGTGGCCCCAACCATTCCTGCATTGATTCTCACACTATCACCCAACCCCAAAGCTCTCAGCCCAAGCTGGATAGGCCACTTCGCACCAATAAGCCATGTTCGTGTTGTGGTGTTTACAGTCATTACACTCATGATTGTCCCCGATTACCACTAATGAGGTAGCTGTGGGAGTCTCAGACCACTATGAAGAGACAACCATCTTCTCCTACTATCCCTCCCTATATGGCTACCTCTCAACCCACTGTGTTTATCGATCTTTTCCCTCAACCAAGACTCCTGGCTACTCAATCACCTCATGACCCGGTACCCACTCAACCTTCTCATTCTAGTTCCTATGATCACCAAATTCTCATGATGGCCTCTGACCAACCTCTCACCGCCGATCTTCACCTTCAAACTCGGTCTTGTCAGTCCTCCAACCCTCCCGTTCCTTCTATCCCCAAGTTTCCCTCCTCAAGTCCTACAGAGCCTCTATCGACACCCCACGGTCCCTTTTTTATTCCTCCGCCCACAGCTGCGATTCACACCCCCATTCCTAGGGGCCCCTTACGCCACAATGCTGCCTCTGGTTGAATCACCCATTCATACAACATAGTAGATGATCTGGCACAATTTCCTGCTGCCATTTCAACACTGGAACTCCTGCAGTCATGTCCTTCTCAAAAAAAGGCTCTACTATCTGCCATGGGTGCTGTTGACCCTGCTGATGACCAGTTAATTGTTTTCGATACCCGTCAGTCAGATCATCCCCCTCTTCCTGCTTTTGTTGCTTTCCAAATCTCGGTTAAAATCTGAAATGCCACTATTGCTTCATGCGTTATTGATGAGGGGGCCTCTACCTGTGTAATGTCTGCATCAGTTTGGAAACAACTCGGATCTCCTGTGCCGGACCCTTCCACTACCACCCTTCATGCGTGGGATGGCCATGCCTCCCAGCCCATTGGCCTTTTCCGCAACTGTCCTATTACCCTTGCAGGTAATACTTTTAGTGTCGACATTGAAGTCATTGATGCCCCTCTCGACTACAACATTCTTTTGGGGCGTAGTTACACCTATGCCATGTCGGCCGTCCCATCCGCAGTCCACCGCAAGATTTTTTTCCCCCATAACGGAAAAATCATCACCATCGACCAGTTAACATATCATGAACCCAAATCTCAGACTTCCCCTGAGTCTTGTATTTCTTCTATCACTAATTATTTTCCCAGTATTTCCCCCAACATCTATAAAGACTCCTCCTTGCTTGGAACCTTTCTGGACACTCCTACCATATCGGATCCTAGCCCGGCGAACATTTGCATGATGCAATCCTCTTGGGCTGACCTTACACAGCCCACTTTGGCTAGTCAGCAACATCAACCTCCCCCAACTCCCCCAACTCCTAGCCCTTCGCCTCCACTAACCAGCCTTCTTCCTTCAGAATTTCCTTCCCCAAATAATCCCCACACACCCCTCTACCCTACTAGGTCCATTCTACCCGATTTTAACCCGCTCGGCCCCGTTCCTCCTGGCCATTTTCCTACTGGTCATATTCCTTTCCTTGCTCCCCCTCCCGGAGCTTCTTCTGTCCCTATCTTGGCTACCCTCTCCCTACCCAACTTGACCTTGGGAATCCCCGTCTAGTATCTAAACCCCCCTGCCCCTACCCTTCCTGGTCATCCCAAGCAATATCTTGCTTTGACCCCAATTCAACCAATACCCATGACCTCTACTGCTACTCTGGCACCTCAGTCACCTCATCCAACTCCTCCTCCCATTACGACCGTGTTAGGTAATAATAACAAATCTCGCAGGGGGGCACTGAAGGACAAGGTTGCCCTAACAAACTCCACCCACTCCCCTTCATTGTGTCATCAGCACTAGCCCTTTTTGCAAATGGGCCATTGACTTTATGGAATGTGAACCTCCATCCGCCGACAACCACAAATATATCATCGTGGCAGTTGATTATTTCACTAAATGGGCCGAAGCTATGCCAACATTCAACAATACGGCAGCCAGCGCAACCCTCTTTTTCTTTAACCATGTGTTATAGCATCATTTCTCACCTTCACATGATTCATGATTGCTTTGATGGTTTTGGGCACCCATTCCTACAGACTTGGACAAATTCACTTAAAAACAGTGTAAAAATCCCCATACGCGACTATGCCCGTACTTTTCAGCGTGTATACGCGAGTCCAGCTGTACTTTTCCGCGTATGCCATTAAAATTATGAAAAAATATATAAAATTCCCTATTTTTAGGCTGGGTTGATGGTTACTCAGGTAGTTCAACCACCCCAGCACGTGGCCAACTGTTTCCAACTGTTGAAACTGCTTGGAGGGAGTATAAAAACCCCTCATGTGTATGACCTAAGGGAGAGAGAATTATTGACATTATACTCTGTTGGTATTCCCTATCCAAGTCTGATTCCTCGTGCCTCCTGCACTTTCCCAGTTCATTACAGGAAACCCTTGTTTCCTTGAGATGCTCATCTCCCTATATATCATCTCGTATGCACCAGTTTGGAAGGAGTCTTAGCGAGGCAAGGGTGGGACGGATCCGAACGACGGTCTGCTCGAAGATCGTGGAAGGATTCAGGTGATCTCTCCACTCGTTACTTTTGTACATGCTATTTATAATACAGAAGTACCATCTTGTTTCCGAAATATACGTGTTAGTGTTTGGTTACATATATGAGAAAATTGTTATTTAGGCATTCATTATGATTTATCTGATGTTTTATATCAATTTCACTAACATTTAGAGTAGATATATGCTATACAACCAGTTCTTCGTGCTTGTTTCTTCTTGTCTTTCAGGTTAAGAAGGAAGGACGGTTGCTGGGGGTTTCGACCCTGCGAGATCCGCTTCAACCGTAGGACGTACGGGTAACTTCCTCATTCTACTCTATTTAGTTTTTTTGAACATGCATGGTTGTGTGAGTCCTTCTTAAGTAGCATGCCCCTGCTCTGTGGAGGTTGTAACCCAAGGAACCTCTAGGGTGATTTTCCCCGAAACACCATGTCATCGCTCGATTCGGAGTTCCCAAACAATTAGTCTCTGATCATGGCCGACATTTTTAATATGAGATCTGGCATGAGCTATCCTCACTCATGGGTTTTGAGCACCAATATTCACCTTCCTATTACCCCCAAGGTAATGGCCAAGTTGAAGCGGTCAACAAAATTCTTAAGACCATGCTTCAAAGAACGGTGAATAAGCATAAAAAAAATTGGCATCTCATGCTCTTCCCTACTTTGCGGGCTTATCGTACTTCTGTTAAAAATGCCACCGGTTTCACTCCTTTCCACCTTGTCTTCGGTGAGGAGATGGTCTTACCAGTCGAGTGTGAAATCCTTTCCCTCCACTTGGCTGTCGAACTCCTCCCTGATACCCAACCTCTAGAACAACGACTTATCATGCTTGAGCATGCCTCCGAAGACGGACGTGTTGCTTTGTAAACTCTTGAAGTGGCCAAAAAGCGCACCAAAGCTCAGTATGACCGTAAAATACACCCTCACTAATTTCATGAAGGTGACCTTGTTCTAGTATATGACCAGGCCCATGATACCCTTGGTCATGGGAATTTCGACTCATTATGGCTCGGTCCTTACATTATCAGTAAGGACCTTGGTAAGGGGGCATACATTCTACAAGAATTTGAAGGCCATATCCTTCCTAATCCCTGCAATGCACTCTATCTTAAGAAATATTACCCATAGCATTTCCCATTCGAAATGCTTGTTTCCTTTTCTTTTAGATAGCCAGCATCCGTTTTTTTTCGCATTTTTGCTACTTCACCAGGACACCTGCTATCCACGAAATCTTGCTTCACCTCTCTTCAAAACTGGATTTGATCACTTACAACACATTTCATTGGGGGCACCACTTTGCCCCCATACTCATTGCTGTTCGTGACAATTTCCGTCATGAGATACCATTTTGTACTCATGCTTTTTATGGTCCCCGTTGGATCTATCACCTATTTCATCATCATCATTAGTTTTTGTCTATGCGTCGCTCTACTATTTTCTCTCGTGCCTTAGTTGGGGTTCCCTTCTTGCCTCACCTATGGCAGACCTACTTCTGTTGACATCAGCTTATTTATTCTAGAAGCCAGGTCTCAGGGGGCAGTGTACCTTGGTTCAAGCTCTTTTCAACATGATCGTCATCTATACACTTGATGGTCCAGTAATGCAGCAGCAACTATTGGTGAGTCCCGGGTGTGTGTGAGATGTACCAACCCTCATGAGGGGGTGGCCCTACAGGTAGCCCCCTAGATGCTCGGATGACTTCTTCATTTCAGCCCTTGATACAGCTCCTTCTATTTGATGATATCGGCTTTAGCCGCTTGCAGCACCTCTTCAATTTGCATGTATCAGTCAGATTTTGTGAGCCCTTCCCCGTATGTAGGGGGGCATTTGTGGTGTATTTGTATCTCATGTACTAAAACATTATTGTATAAGTCTTGATGGTTCTTCCAGGCATGGCATGTATGTGGGATTCATCATTTTATGTATCTGGCTCATGTTTAGGCCAACACCTATTTCATTATTGTGTTCCGTGGTTTTCCAGGCGCCTTATTTTTTGTACTATTGTTTTGGTAGGCATAGGCATGCCTCCCCCGATGCCTTTCGCATTGGTACCACTTCATAAACTTGAGACTTGTTGCACCTGTAAGTCTCGTCTCCTCAAGGTCTAGTCCTTCAACACTTTAGACTACCTTACATTCCACTCTCTCACTTCCATCTTACTGTCTAGTGATTGAGTTCTTACAATGTACTTCGGTCATACGATTTTATCCTAACACTCGTACGTTGGGGGGCAATCTCTTACACCATTTTTTGGTCATCTAACCTATTATTATTAAATGAACCCAAGTACACCATGTAAGACCAATTTTACCCTAAGTAAAATTACTTTCACCATGAAAAATAACATTTGTCTATATTTCCTGGTCATATTTAACCCAAAACAGGGAAATCAATTAAATAAATCATTATTTATTTGATTATTTCCTAAGAATAAGTTATTTAAATCACTATTTAAATATTATTCCTAGTTAAATTTGACTAAATCATCTTTAAATAATTAAATAAACCATTATTTATTTAATTATATCCCCACCATGTCCCTAAAATAATAAATAAATCATTTATTTATTTGTTATTTATAAGTAAAGGAATTGACCCAAGTCAAAAATCCTTTTCCCTCCAACAAATATAATAAAATATTCCTAAAGTGTGATTCTAGAATTCGATTAATAATATTGTATTCATGCACTGAGCTCTAGAACACCTCAATATTTTGTTATAAATAGAAGGGTTTTTCCCATTCATTAGTCACCTCGATTGCATTAGATCACACTATATCTACTCTTGGTCACCTTTTTCCATTTTTTTGTTTTGTGAACTCCCATTGAGTTCTATGTTTGTTTAGGTTTTGCACATTAGCAAGAGAGAGGAATCATAGATCTGAAACATTGAGGACTTCCAAGAACCCATCCCACTGAGGAGAACTCGAAAACACCTTTCTTGTTTTCCTCTCAGGTGCCCCATTCTTTAATATAATATAAGATTATTTTTAAATACATTGTTCTTGTCTTGTCTATTGGATGTATGGAGCCATATTCTATTTTATCTGCCTAATGTCTGTTGTGCTTAGATCTAAATTTATGCAGCAAACTTAAAGATGTTTTGGAGCCATAATCGATGTTAGGGCTATTTTTTATGCATAGCTAAAGTGATCTTTTATGATGAAATATTCATACTAACATGCACTGATATAGCCTTGTGTAAATTCTGTGTAGCAGTGTTCTTCAATTTCTTCTACATGTTCTGTTGAGGCTCTCATTTCCTAGCTTGAGTGATTGATTCCTCAAAGAATTTTATACTTTTGTTGCTATAATACCAAAGGGAAGGCTATTTGTATCTTCATGTCTCATAGCTCATAATAATAACACTATTATTCCACTTCTTGTTCAAGAACTGATGAAACCCCTTCATCGGGAACTTATTGAAGGTAACTAGGTGTGGGAGGCCTGTTTAACCCACCTAGGGGGATTTCTTTTGAGCCACCTCTTGGATTTTAGTCTTTGATACATCAATATAATGGATCCAGGTCCTTGTTTTAAATCATGTAGAAGCCATTCCTGGAAAATGCCTTTTCGAGTCATGCCTTGCTAGTAATTCCCATTTTAGGATATTACAGTGGTATCAGAGCAACTTTCTTGGCTCAGCCTGTGACTCTTAGCTAATGAGGTCATAAGATTGAAGAGGATGGGTTTTATCTCATCATATTTCAGATCCATGAAGAACCTCCCCAAGTAAGATAAGAAGATAGAAGAGGAAGGACCCTGCACTTCCTATTCTCAACAAGAAGGAGACATGGAGATGAGCAAGAAAAATACTCCATCTTCTAGAGGTGAAAAAGGGGATAAGCTTACAAAGATTCTTCATAAATCTGTACAAATTATTCATGAAGATCTCAAGAAGATAAGGAGGGAGATGTCTGAAGAATCTCCGAAAGAGTTTGAATCTAAAGCAAACTCTAGATTGTCATATGAGAAGTGTGAGCAAGCAGCCACACACTCTAACACACAGCGCAGTCACATGCCCAGGATTGCCGGAAGAGAGATGGAAAGAGGAGAAGAGGTTTTTAGGAGGAAAAATCTTAGTGATTTCCTGAAGGAGTATGTGTCTCAAACTCAGAAATTTTGAGATCATCTCATTTTTTTCAGAGTTTTTCAAGATCAAGGTGAAGGGAAGAGAGCATCAAGATAGATTTCTTCCATCTACCTTTGATGGTTCACCTACATGTTCACCCGAAGCTTGGGTGGAGGAGTTAGGTACCTTCCTGTAGCAACACCAAATGCTGAAAGATGAAGCCATGAGAGTTGCAACGCTGCATATGAGAGGTAAGGCCTATGCCTCATGGATATTTGAATCCTTTTCTTTAAGAAATATAAAGACTACATCTTATGCAAGTTTCACTAAGACATTAGTGAAAATATTTTGTAGAAGGATTCATGAGACACGCATGGTGGAGCTAATCAAGGGAACTCAAACAAAAACCTTGCATGAAAACAAAATTCCACTTTAGAAAACCATGGAGGAGGCTAAAAAATTGCACCATACCTTACTGGAAGAATGTCTTTCATCTCACACCTTTGAGCAAGGGAGCATGGAGATCTCCTTTTGAAAGAGGAATCCAATCATTGGGAGGTTACCCATTCATGTTGAAGAGATTGAGGGTAATAGCGTTGTCTCATCTAGAGATTATCTAGTGCCCCATGTAGAGGAAGGAGGGGCTCTTGCTCCATGTAGAGGGATTCTTGCATCTTTGCAAGGAACTCCCCAGGATCTCATGTGTGGAGATCAAGGCACAACTCATGTGCCATTGTTGAGAAGGTGTGGAACCATGGAGATACAAGGAGGAGGTAGGGAGAAGAACCAGCATCATGAGATGAGGAGTACACATCCCTGTCCATTTCTAGAGGTTGTTACACCTAGGAGGAAGACTGGATTCCATAGTGAGAGCATGGGTAGATTTTTCCATTCATATATAAAATCATCTCTTGATGATGATGTCTCATTTCATGGAGACATTTCACCAAGGAGGCCACTAGATCAGCAGAGGAGGATGGATGCTTCACATGTTGAGGCACCACTCATTGATTTCAGAAGGGTGGAGACCTTGGGAGAGCTAGGTACAGCGCTGAGAGTCTTGGGTAGACTCAAGGAGGAGAGAGGCATTCTCTCAACATCACTTTTACCCACTTACATTTAATATTCTCTGTTGTGGCAGAAGAAACAGGGGAAGGATAGCAGCCTTCCAACTTGCATCTTTGACATGGGAGATTTCAAATAAGAGGGTAGCCATATGACAGGAGTTCTTCATGATAGATCATTAGCATTGTCACTATGGAGGATAGATCCATATTGGAGCTCCCAATTGTTGGTGGAGTATTCCAAGGATCTTCATGCTTGTAGGATATTGGATGGCCAGTTGCATGAGGAGGAGTATTCAGTGAGAGATGGGGTAATCTTCTATCATGGTAGAATATTCTTATCTGGATCTTCCAAGCTCAATGAGAAGTTGCTACAAGCAGCTCATGAGGACTTCCTTTTCAGCCCCACTTGTTCTGTGAGAGCATACCACACCATCATGGAGTGGTATTTTTGGAAGGGTTTTGAGGAGGAGATATATCAGCATATGAAGAGATGCATAGATCATATGGAGATGGGGGAGTTAGCACAACTGCCCCTTCCCTCTTTGAGGATGAGAGGAGACTCATTTATGAAACACTACCTTTGTATGAGTAGAATATACAGTAAGGGTATTCATTGTTTTTTACATGATTATTTGTATAATGTATATATGAATCCCTTAACCGTACATGTGCAGGATGATGCTCGAAGGAGGAGCATTATTTTTTCTAGACCTCATGGTTTAGTTGAGGCCATAAGCATGATTGATGGCCATTCCCTAGGAGGACTTGGGGAAGAGGTATATTATGGAGGACATGCTCATTTTACACCACACTTCCTTCACTTCCTCCATACTTATGAGTAAAAGCCACACATGTTATCAGTCTCTATTGCAGTTGAGGGTAAAGTTGCGTTGGTTTCACCTAAGGGACCATTTTCCTTCTCACTTGTTACACATGGCAGCAATAATGATTCTCATTTTTGCTCCTTAAGGTTCTATTGACTTTGTCTTTATGAGGAGCATGTTGGGGAGAGAGACACATTGGATGGATGTGTCCTTTGGGAGAGAAGATCTCCATACTTTTTGCAATACATGTTATAAAGGGAGCATGGAAGATAATATGGCCACCACAGCAGCACATTTGTCTCTTTATGAGGGGGGCATAGGATTGAATGGACTCCATATGATGGTGACTTCCAACTCATCATATATGGAATGGTTTGGGTTAGCTTGATTTACAGCGTAGGAGGAGAGATCTTTGGAGATCTAGTTCTCATCTTGCCACTTGAGGGCAACATTATTGGAGCCCAAAATCAGCCAAAATTCTACAGTTATCATAAGTGGAGAGATGGACATCATGGGGTAGGCTACCTTGTCTACCATATGTAGATTTTCATCCAACCTACTTTGCCGGAGCCAAAGGTGGAGTACAATTTCTAGGAGTTGCCTAGTTGGGAGCTGACTCATTTTGCATGGCTAATAGTTTGGGGATGGAGGATCCATATGGGAAAGATATTTCCCATTAGATTTAAGATCCCATTCCTCAAGGGAACCTCTACACATCACTTTGTAATCCTCTTGAGTATTTCACCTTTACATGATGATAGCTTGATAGCTGACTTGCACGCTGAAGAGGATCAATGTGGAGACTTGATTGATGAGATAACATCTCTTTACTTAGAGGAGATCATCATACATGGATGCTAGAGGAAGAGGAGGAGAAATAATGCAGTTCTATCCTTGCACTTGCTTGAGGACAAGCAATCTTTGAGAGGGGAGGACCATAATGTTCCAAAATTAGCATGAAGCAAATTTGAACATTGATTTTGCTCATGTCATCTAGGAGGTGAATAAAATGGGTGAGGAGACCCATGAGTAGGAATAAAATCCCTCATACTGTGAAAATGATTAATGGATCAGCTTTATTTTGCACCTTCCAGTGTGAAAAGGGGAAAATGCATGAGGACAAGGTCAAGTTGATGAAGTCAACAACACTACCTAAGAGGGTGTGGCTTGCCTAGGAAGACAACGCAGTTTGAGAGGGAGGAAGATCACCTGTGGAAGAAACCCTAATGTGTGGGGTCCAGGTCAAAGAGACATTCACTTGCATACAAGGAGGAAGAGGCAACCATAGTGAGACTTGTTTGAGTATTTTGATTATTGGTGTAGTAGACTATTTGCAGTCTTCGGATGTTTAGTTGAGTTGCAGTGTTGTTTAGCACGAGGGATTCCCATTTAGGATTTTCTTTCCTTCTTGAGAGGCCTCTTGAAGGATTGCACTTCATTTCTCCATATTGAGGCTCAAGGCCAAAGCCACATCCTTTAGTCACTGCATTATTTCTGCTAAAGTATAATGTAGTGTTGCAGGGTGTTGCAGTGGAGGGTTCCACAACACCGCTCCTTGGATCATATTTTAGAGCAAGGAGCTCCTATTCCTCCAGGAGGTTAGTGAGGGAGATTATAGAGCTGATTAAAAATCTTTGGCACCAGACCAAGCACTTCTATCTCCTACAGCGCAGTCCAACACCTTGACTGCATTATTTTAGAGTGTATTTGCTGTGGGGGATTGTACCAATAGTTTAGAGGTTGAGATCTTCAGGTATTGGATCAGCCTTTCACCCGAAAGATCCATTGGATGAGATTCAACCATTAGTTGTAGCATCTTCAGCTATCTCCATCCATTTCCAGTTTTGAGTTGCAGCTGGTACCCAGCAACTCCGACATTTCTGCAAATTTTCCATTTGTATGTATATTTCAACCAATCCTTTTAAGGATTGTTGTACTATTGTTTTCAGGGGTTTATAGCTTGCTCCCCCACATTTCTTGAGCTGATATTGTCATATCATTCTGTTATCTATTATTTTTTTGCAGTGTCTCCTATAAACTGTGCTGATATAGCCTTGTGTAAATTCTATGTAGTAGTGTTCTTCAATTTCTTATACATGTTCTATTGAGGCTCTCATTGCCTAGCTTGAATGATTGATTCCTCAAAGAATTGTATAATTTTGCTGCTATAACACAAAAGGGAAGGCTATTTGTATCTTCATGTCTCATAGCTCATAATAATAACATTGTTATTCCACTTCTTATTCAAGAACTATTGCAGCCCCTTCATCGGGCACTTATTGAAGGTAACTAGGTGTGGGAAACCTGTTTAACCCACCTAGGGGGATTTCTTTTGAGCCACCTCTTGGATTTCAATCTTAGATACATCAATATAAGGGATCAAGGTCCTAGTTTCAAATCTTGTAGCAGCCATTCTTAGAAAATTCGTTTTCGATTCATGCCTTGCCAGTAGTTCCCATTTTGGGATATTACAAATTCAAGGCACATCGCAGATGGTAGAAGGGAGGGGGCCACCTCACACATGAGCCCTCCTCCTGAAGTGACTGCTGAAGGCACATCACACATGGTGGAAGGGAGGGGAAGAAGGGAGGGGTCCACCCCATGGGTGAGCCCTCCTCCTCAAGTGATCTCACCCTCCTCCTCACGTGATTGCTGAAGGCATGCACTAAGATTTTGCATGGCCACTAGTCTCTCTAGCTCTTTATGACACACAAATTTCTCCTTAACTTTGGAAGTAATAATATTATATGGATTTTTCACAAGCATCTAGTCCATTATTATCTCTTATTCAAGCCAAGATTGGATTCCTCTTATTATATAGATACATGTGGGATTGTGACCCAAGGGAGAGGTATGATTACATTGTGTGCTCCAAATATTCCATTGTGTGCTCACATAGTGTCTAAGGAGGTGCTGGTAGTTGTCTTTAGGCAGCTTCATGTAAGAAGTAACTTGTCCTTTCTTTTTTTGGTCTCGGATAGCGACATTTTTCCACTTTAGGAATGCGCACTTATCGGGAAAAAAGGCGCGTAGAAGGTTCTCTTCTCGAAGGATAATGCGCGCAAATAACATTTAATGACTAGTTCAAGTTTGATTTCCTTTAAACCTTTGATATTTTAAATACTTTCTAGATTTCGTAATGTCTTCCTACCCTGTAAATCCTTTGGCTTGACATTAATTAATGTCATATTTTGTTGTATGGATTTCTAGTGTTACCAGTTTCCCCCTAATGTGTGAGGTCTAGGAAGGACTATATAGCCGAAATACATTATAGTTTCTTTTCTCTATTGTGTGTAGAGAGAGAGGGATACCTGCGTGAAGCTTTGGACTTGACAACACCCTGCACTAGTTCCAAGAATGACCACGTCTAAGGGATCCATGCAAGCAAATACAATTTACAATATATGTAAAAAATTTCAACGAGGCAGGCATGTACCATTCTTGTGATGCTGTGGCTAGTTAAACAAAATTGACAGATATATGTTCTGTCTATGTCACTACTATTGTAGTGATGTTGGTAGTTGTTGACGATGACTGTTGACACCCTCAAGGGAATTTTTTCTTTGACGATAGGTGGAATGTGGTACCCATATGTGTAACTTTGGTATGGCATATAGCTACACAATGTATGCATAGGTGCTGGCTAGGACTTTCTCGTGTAAGAATTTTTGGTAGAGATGCTTATGGAGGCATGGGTCTTCGACGAATCTTATTCAAAGTGCAATGGTTGTAAGGTATGATACCATCTTGACATAAAAGCTTTTGTCGTAGTCGAATGTCAGGAGGATCAATCACATATGTGGACAATGATGTCTCCCAAGTGCCATCCGAGGATGCCCCTTGTATGGAGAGGGGTGATCCAAGGTACCGCTTTCTTTTTGGAATATGGGTATTGAAGTCGACAAAAAGGAAGCCTTGACCAAATGAGGGGTCGCTGATATGAGGGATCGGGGACCTGGTTGTGGTGGGTTTAACATATGCATGTTGGTGAGAGGTGGTTGAAAACTGATGATGGGGATTCAGTGGCCTGAGGTCAGAGTATACTTAAGTAGCTTGGCAGAGGTCATAGTTATTTCTGAAGGGAAAATTCCTGTAGTCGGTAGGACTTCAAGGGAGGGTGTAAACTGGCTATGAATGTCATGATGGTGCATGCGTGGGGGTGAAATACTTTGACCAAGGGGGATTAGGGACTACTACCATGGGAGAAAAGATGAAATGCGAGGGTAGGGGAGGGCAAAGTGCACCATTTGTGGTCTTTGTACACTTACCAAAAGAAAAACATAATGGGATTTTGTTTGTAAAAAACACAGAGATAGGTACCCCAAAACATGAAGGTGTTCACTCACTCATGGCATGAGGAAGGTGTTTTTTTGGGGGTGGGGGTCCCATTAGTTGGTCTCATGTGTGGGGTTGATGAAGTGGATGAAGAATATCACAGATCGGATTATGTTGGTGGAGGTATAATGGGCCAAATACAATGTGCGGTGGAGTGCATTTGAACTGCTTGTACAACCTCGTCATCCGGGAAGGGGGTTTCAGTTTGCATGGTAAACTTGACCTTGTGCATGATGAATTGATGGGCACGAGGTGCTTCCAAGACTGAAGTGGTATGGCCATGGCGTCACTATTGCTGTGATATATGGTCTACTTTGGGTGATGAGTACCATGGAGGGGAGGCTCTAGTGACCAACACAGATGTTTATCATGTGCAGGGTGAGGTAATGATAAACACGGTCGGATATGAGGACCCTATGGTTTATTTCTGATGGAGAAATGATGTTAGGATATTCAAAGTTTTATGGGACTCTATCATTCTTGGAGGTAGAATGATACCTACTCTGGAACTTTCAGTAGATACCATTGTTGATGGTTTGTGGGCTTTTCCTGCAAAAAAAACTACCTTAAGTGAAAGCACCTTTATTATCAAATATTATTGAAAGTCATGAGCTTAAAAAAGAAGACGAGAGAGGATGTACCTACCGATGCTGAGAAATTATTTTTTCAGGAGTGTGAATATGTGGCATTGCCTCTATTCCCTTGGGAGCTTTTACCTGGCTCCTAGTTTTTATTTCAGTTGCAGTTAGCCTAAGACTGATATCATGGGGGGGCGTTGCCAGTTACTACCCCCCGTCGAGGATCTCCCTGAATACAATTTACTGATGCCTAGGTTACCTTAGGTCAAAGACCCAACCAAGCCATCTGTAGTAATTGATGCACCTGATAACTCAAGAGGATGAGGCAACCAGGTTCTCTTGTCCCTGGTTGATGTCTGGTGGCTTGGTGGGAGAAGAGACAAATGTTTGTCTTTCTGGTGAGTGTCGTTCCTCCTCCATGTACAGGACGACATGAGGTTCATCTCTGACAGATTGGGCAGGGGGATCCTCTTGGTAGGATCACTTGATGGCATGTAAGGCATCCCTATATCTCGGTATCTCTCAAAAATGGTGGTTATAGTGCCGATAGTTTCTACAGAGAGTGCATTCGTGATTGGTGCACAGCGCTTTGCCTCTCCCTTTGGTGGTGGGTTCCTTTTTATGGGTATGCGGCATTGAGATGTTTATTTTAGAGCCAAGGAGTGGTTTTAGTTCATCCAGCTCTGGAAATATATGAGTAGGGTGGCCTATAACATCGTATATGGTGCAAAATGGTGATTCTCGTTGAATGGCAGGGGTCACCATCTTCTTTCCTCTCTTCATGTTTTTCTTGGCCGTGATCACCGATTTCACAATGGGAACTTCCTTTCCGAGGGTGATCTCGACCATTTCTTGGGTAGGTGGGGGCTCCTCGTGACTAAGGGGCTTCAAGCCTATGGCAGTAATGTGGGTGGCTCCTGTTTCAGAAGGAGCAACGAGGTACCAAACTGGGAATGCCAATGATATTTTGGGTAATACCAGTGTTTCCAACACCTATTGGGAGAGGAAGCGATCTTAGGGGTAGAGGAAAGGGGTTTGGAAGGTAGGATAGGCTAGAGAGGCTGTCGTGGTCGATGCCTCATCGTCGTTACTGCTTGAGTCTATCTCCTGACTGGCCTCGGCGCTTGATGTTGACATCATTCATACCGGGGCCCCTACAACATCGGGTGATGACTCTGGGATAAGGGAAGGATCTCCTAGGAATGATCCTAGAATGGGCGATGGTTTGAATTGGCCAGGGCCATATTCATGGTACCATGAAAGACCACCCAAGGCTGTTTCTACATAGGGTAGAATTACATCAATGTTGGTTAGGGGACGCTTCTCGTTGTGTGTCAGCTCATCTACAGTAATGATGCGGTCCTCGTGGGAGAACATCATAATGCAGAAGATGGAGCAGGCTATGGCGGACATGGCATACATATAACTTTGCCCAAGGATTATATTGTAATCCAAGTGGGCGTCCAAGACTTAAATGTCTATGTGGACCATCTTTTCGGCTAATCAGACCGGGAAATTTTGGTAGAGGCCGACGGGGGTTGAGGGATGACCGTCATACACTCGAAGCGTTATGACTGAGGGTTTTAGTGTGGGAGACCCTAACTTTTTCCAAACAGATTTTGACATCATGCATGTTGATGCACCCTCGTCTATGACACATCGGTGAATAGTGATATTCTGGACCGACATTGGTATCTGGAAGGGGACCATGGAAGGAAGCCTAAGGGTGGCTTTGTCTAAGTCAAAAGCCATCAGGCGCGTGTCGGCAGGGTCGATAGCACCTAATGCGGAAAGTAGGGCTTTCCATTGTTTTGGGCACAACCGCAGTACTTCCAGAGAAGACATAGAAGTGGGAGATTCAGCTAAATTGTTCATGATGCTATAATTATGGGCTTCTTTGGAGTAGTTACCTGCTCACCTATTAGGTCCCTTTGCCATCTTTGGCAATGGTTCTATAGGAATTTTTGAAATGGTCAAAGGTGTTTTCCGTGCACTAGTACTAGCCCCTAATGTAGTGGTGTCTCGTGGGGATTCGTAGTTGTGATTTTGTGTTTGGAAAAAAATTTCTTCCCTAGTCATGTCGATTTCATGGCTGCTTTTCCCGGAATCATTTGGGTTTTTTCAGTGAGTGCTTACCCTCCCTTGGCTGGGGAAAGTTTCTTGCATCACGGCGGGTTGCTAGGAAGATCATCCTTGTCCTCGGTTACTCTATAGCTTTTTCAGCTCAGGGAGATGGGGATAGTGGTGAGTATAGTGCCCGTACTCACCACATATTCAACAAGAATGGTTTGTTCACAAAGGTGGCCTTTTTCCTTACCGTTGGGCATTGCCTGGCTCCTAGTTCTGATTCTAGTTGGAGTTACCTCCAGCCTAGGATCACATTGGGCACTGCTGGTTGCTTCCCCCCTGTCTAGGGTTCCCTTTTGGCTTGTTTTTGGATTTTTTATTTACCACGTTAGGAGGGTAGTTCTCCTGGTTATATTGGCATGGTTGGTTTTGGGATAGCTGCACAAAGTTCACCTGTGTGTTGTTTTACGTAGGTGGATCGTTTGTTGGGGACTAATCATAACGTTGTCCCATGTTTGCACCTAGCCGTTGGAGGGCAGCTCTTCCGTCAGTGTTTCTTTCTGTGTACTCAGTCCCCTCAATTGGAGGATAAGATCCTCCTTGATGATACGCTTGTGCCCTATTAGAAAACTTTTGCTGAGGCATATAATGACTTTGAAATCTAGGTTGAGACATGTTCTCGGTAGAACTATGTGTGGAACCGAGATTTTGACTGTTGCTGCCTAGGTAACCTTGGGTCATTGACCCAATTAGCCCATCTAAAGAGTTTGACATGCTTGGAAATTTTCGATAACTTTGTAGGCACGGGGCATTCGACACGATGTTGTAAATGTATCCTGATTGCATATAAATCATTTCGAGCTTCTTGGCTTTACTGATTGCATCCTCTTCGGATGTGGGGTTTTTCTATGCCACATCCTTTGAAATCTCTGCCGTCAGAGTTTTCAAGAATGAATCTAAGAGGACCCGATTGTCGAGTTTAGCTTTACATAAACTGCAACGCTGACTCCATTCATGAAGATGGTCCAATATATGGATGATGGGATTTTGTATAAAACGAGTCAGTAATTCCATTCCTGAATCATGGTGAATGGGTAACTGAAAATATCTGAGGAACGTGGCAGCAAGAGTACAAAAGGTTCCATGTGAAGCAGGAGGTTTCTCCACGTACCACTTCACAGCTACTCCCGTAATAGTGTGTTGAAATATCCTTAATGGAATAGTGCCATCAATGATACTATTCGATGAGCACCACAGGTGAAAGGTTATTACATGATTACCTGGGGCTTTCGCTTACTTTCCTTCCATTTTTGGTATATCTGAAGGGAGCTTTATGGGCATGGGAGGCCATGTAGGATTATGTGGGATGGGGTCATTCGTTAGTTTGGTTAAATTTGGTAGATTCAACAAAGCTAAGAAAGGTGACTCAGAGGTTGACGCCATTGCAATGTATGAATACACAAAGTTTTGGTTAGAACAAGGGTTGGTCTGCGACATACCCTCATGTGTGTTCAGCTGGCTTCCCGAATGGGATGCACTCCTCTAACCCCTAGGGGTCGAAGGAGGAGTGGTGTGAGGTGTGGTGTTGGGAGACCAACTAGGTTTGCCAACTATGGTTGCTCCAATAAAGGAAAAACCAATGACAGTGGCAGTGTTCCTTCTTTGACGTCTAAACGAAGAAATACTTGGAACCCCTCTCGGTAATGGGGGGAGGTCCAAAAGACGCCTGGATTGACAAGGTTCCGTTGGGACCATTCGAGTGTCGACTAGGTTAGCTTTTGGAAAAATTTGAGAGGATAGAGTTTATGATCAAAGAAAAATTATGGCCACGTGCATTAAACAAAGGGAAAATAAAATAATTTTATCCCTTTAAATTAATCTATGTGATAAATCAAGCAAAGAAATGGTTTTTGTTTGTTTGCGTATGATACTCAAAATCCTAGAAGACCTATTGCATCCTCACACACTCAAAAGTAACTATCCCTTGAGAATATTTCTTGTGAGTGATAGCACAATGTCCCGTAAGAGCTAGCGACGCCCCTAGTCAGCCGAAGAGAATCCACCAAGGTAAGGGTAGAGGGTCTATCACTTTCCTGCACCATCACCTATAGGCTAAAGGATGCCCTAGTTTTTGGATAGTAAGAACCACCTTCCCACATGAGCGTTTGAGTGTTGGGCTTCTTGGTAGTTAGTTAATATTACCGAGTATCAGCCAGGTCAGGTAGCCCCAACTGATACCGCACGTACTATGCCTAAGCCTAACCCCCTCTGAATCGAGTCTCTGTCACGCTTGGGTTTTCTTTGCCATGGGATGATAGGTGGATTTGAAGCTCCCTAAATACACAAATTCTATGTTTTGATATGAAGTATGATCAAGGCAGCTTATTGGATGCCTACCCCCTTGATCCTAACTTAAGCTATAAATTCTTTTGTGGCCCCTGTGGGAAGAATTTAATGATTTTGGTTAAGTTAATTTTTAGGTGTCTTACTTTGCTTAGTGGGTGAGTGTGTGTGAGCATAAGGTGAAAAAACACAGAGTTTGAACGTATGGATATCATTGATCCTTTACAAAAATCCCCTATTTAAACTATGTTATATTGTTCTTATCTCAAATGGAAAACATGTGCGGATAATGGGCCACTTTCAAATTTTCCTAGTTAATCTATGTGACTAACTACAGGGAGATGGAGAATTGTGAATATGGAATGTTCATATGCTTACCTAGGATCACCAGAGGGTGCGAAGGTAGCAGAGATTACTTGCTCTTATTGACAATTCAATCCTAGTCCCACAATTCCTAATGCAAAAATTGAACTAAACTAAAAAATTTCTACACTACAAAAAAGAAAACTAACTATGCATGCGTGGTCTTGGGCCACTTACTTGGACTAGTTATCTAGGTGTGAATACCAAAATTTTCAAAACATAAATTGTTCAGAACGCAAGTTAATTTTCCCCCTACTTAAACTATGTTAATATTTTTTCAAATACCAACTTGAAGAAAAACTGACTCTAAGCCTACAGAAAACAACTAAAAGTGAGTTCTAATAAGTTGTGGTGTATCACAACAAGTGCTGGCAGATACATTACAGGCTGCCAAGAACCTTACAAGGAGAAAAATGCAGAATCTTGGGAGAAAAATCTCATTCTGTAAATTGCGCTTAAAAGGCCTTGACAGGTGTGCTTTCATGCGCGCAGGTCAGCACTGAATGCACACCCTGAGCATCTGTGAGGAACAAATGCGCACAAATTCTTGCAAGTAAAAATATTTAGGAGTTGTTCTTCTATAGTCTGTCACTCAAAGTGAATCTATGGACTGCATGATGGATGAGATGGATATCAACTCCACTCTCCAGCAGAGACAAAGGTCTCCTGTAAAAGAATCCACAACCACATAAACTTGGTAAGATGCTAGTGGAGTCACCGATATTGTTGTGGTGGATATGACGCATGGGTGTACGAAATCAAAATAGTTTAAGGTGTGTGGTCTACCCCTTTAAACTATTGTTAACAGGCAGGAAGTGGTGGAGCTGAAAAGCATACAATCTAGAGGATAAAGCATGCAAACATATGCTCAAATTAAACTAAAACTTAAACACAAATATACAGAAGCTATTGAAGAGAGTCAAATGATAATAATGCAAATGATGGCTCTAGGCCTCTTCTTATTAAACATTTGATACGAAGAAGAAATTTTACCCACTTGCCAAAGGGCCCCTAGATAATGGTTCTATGTCCCGATGTAAGGATGCTGTTTTCCAAGCTCTACCTCGGTGTTGTCTCCCTCTCTCTCTGTTGTGATGGACTAAGATTTTTGGGTGGTGGAAAATCGAGTCCCCTCTATCTCTAGCTCCGGGTCACATGCTGCTGATATTGCTTTGGAAATTTTGGCCAGCATGATCACCCATTCATCTTCTCATCGTGGTTTTATATAGGGGATTTAGAATCCTTCTTCCCTCCCTTGGTACCTGGTGGGTGGTGGCCCAAGCGAGAGGTATGATTCCATTGTGTGCTCATATAGTGTCTAAGGAGGTGCTGGTGGATGTCCTTAGGCGACTTCATGTAAGGAGTAACTTGTCCTTTGCTTTGTGTGGTCTTGGATAGCGACATTTTGCCACTTTAAGAAATGTGTGCTTATCGGGCAAAAAGGTGCGCATAAGGCGCTCTTCTCGAAAGATAATAGGTTTGACATTAATTAATGTCATTTTATGCTATAAGATTTTCCAGTGTTAACAGTTGGAAAGCTATTTTTGTTACTAACATTTATTATTAAATACCGAAAATCAACCATATATTTAACAAGGGTGGAATTTCACATCTAGTTATAATGGGCTATAAAAAAAAAATTGCTTCTTTTAATGTAATGCTATGAGACAACATATCTCCCAAACCAAAGTGAGCCTCTTCATTAAAAAATAAATTTGAAACATTATGTTTATCAATAATTAGTGTTGATAAATTTTAAATTCAAATTTATTAATTTTGAGAAGCATTTCTTAAGATGTAAATCTTTATCATTAAATTTCATGTCATGTATTAATTAATTAATATTTCCATATTATTGCAACTTTTTGTAAATGGAATTACATAAATTTATTTTGTAGATGTCTCACTATATATAAACAACATCTATTAAATGCTTCACCTTTATAAAGGCAAACCAATTATAAGTAGAGGTCAATATTTTTGTGAAAAAAAAAATTAGTTTTCTAATTTTATTAGTAAATTTTGAACCTATATTAATAACTTTTTAACATTTATACATCCTCTTTTTTTTAGTTCATACTAATCTAAGGAAAAAAAAATCCCCTTTCGATGACTAGTTCATAATCAAATGTAGTATAATTAATACATTTTATATTCCTATAAGTGAAATTAAAAATATTTTATATTCATACATTAAAATAAAATAATATTTTCTATTTCAAGTTCATTTTTCTATGTGATTCACATATCTAATAGAGTGACAACCACGATGTTCATGAACTATTTCTAGGATCACTTCTTATTAGATGACCTTGAGAGTGTTGAGAGAATTGAAGTTGTAACCTCTCAAGAGCTAAAATAATTTAATGATGGTTACTCGGCCAATTAAGCTAACCCTTGGATACCTTCTATTCCTATTTCTACACATATTTGTTTACTTCAAATCTGACTAGCATCTTTAAAAATTTCTTGATGTATGTTACATTTTAATATTTTTAAATGTAATATAATGTGACAATATCTCCCATTGAGTTTATGTTGGTTGGAATCATTTTTCTATTATTCTATAAACAGATGGGCCAATTTGAAAAAGTATAAATGAGTACCTATAATTAAAAAGAATTACACTACTTTTGAGCAACTAGTTTTTTGTATTGCAGGAATGCCAAACACCTTCTTTTGTGAAAGCTTTATTAGTGGTGTAAATGAAGACATTTGTGCTCACATCTTCATGTATCACCCTAAGATGTGGCTTGATCCTACTCATAAAGCAAGGAAGCATAATAGGTGGTCATCTCTTAAATGAAATAATTATATTTTATTACCCATTCCCCCTTCACTAGTCCCACTATTTCTATTTTCAAGGGAATTGTTGATGACAATGGTGATGTCACACTTCTAGGATCACTCCCTTGTGCAAACAATAATATTCCTCCCTCTAATGAACTTGAGGTGGAACCCCTATTTTCTATGCATTATTTAAGTAGTATCTTAGCTCCCAAAACTCTTATTAATTTGTTATAACAAGCATCATAAGGTCATTATCCTCATAGATATTACATACACCCACAACTTTATTCACTATAGAGTTTCTCAAGAGACCCATTACTATATTCATGTATTTAGTAAATTACAAATCATTAATGTTAATGGAGTTCCATGAAATATGAGGTTTTTTTTTAAACATGCATCCTCACATTGGTGAATATTCTTTGAAACACTTCATGTTTTTCATTGAAATTGGCTTTATGACATTGTTCTAAGAATTGAGTGCTTACGCACTATAGGCCCCATCCCTACATATTTCAAGGAATTTGAGATGAGATTCGAATAGGTTTGGAATTTCTATTTTCAAACTGATCATTGTAGGTTCACGAGAGGTTATTAGTTCACATCATATGGCAAAACATATCAAAAAGGACCATTTTAGTATTATTTCCATTCTACTACTAGGTCGAACACTCACATGTGGAAAAGGGGAGGGGGTGTGCGATTTCCTTGTTGACATAGTGGTCATGTGGACTGAGAGAAGGAAAATGATGAAATATGGATTGTAATGTGGGAAGGGGGGTTAAAAAGTTTGAATGGGAAAACAACCTACCAAAATTGAGGTTTCGCAAGTAATGGCCTTCGTGAATCCATCGGTAAATAGGGGAGGTACCACGAGGCTAGGATAGAGGATTAAGCCCCAATTTAAGTTGAGGTAATAAAATGATACTAAAACCCATTCCTTCTTCCAGTCACCTAATAATCCATGCCAAAAATACCCAAGAAAAACAAGCATAAGCACCTGACTCCATAATTAAAAACATACCTTTTGGGTTGGAGTACCAACCCTCTAACATATGCTCTCGAAACATGGGTGAGTGAACACATGACTAATGCACGGACTAAATATCAAATGGAGCAATATATCGACTACTAGTGGGGTTGCTATCTATCGACTAAAGATATATATAGGAGAAAAATTCTCCTATGTGTGCACTCACTTTTGCTGTGTAACATCTCGTTGCAATGAGGAAATGAGATCATTATAGAGTGAATGATCCATGTCCTCAAGCAATAAGGTCATGATAATATGAGAAATCCTATAGGACCATAGAATTGTATCTTACGCATCACAAACAATGTTGGAAGAATGTGCCTTGGGTCTACTTTTATTGCCCAAGTTTTCATCAAAATAATAAAACCTTTCAAAAAATAAAACGTATTCTAAATGCACCTATTCTAGCATGAGAACATAATATGATGATAGTAGCTATGAAAAATAAATATTTGATGCATACCACTTTCATATGTGTGCTAGATGATGCAAGTGCTACGTATAGTCATATAGCCAATGCATGCATCATATTCATAGATCGATATAATACCATTTTCCACTATGGTTAGTAAATACATGGGAGAAGGAAACACCCCAATCATTCATGTAAGATCCATATATTGGGTCATGAGGGTAGGAGGCGGGAAAATGAGAGGATGGCTCACAGAGGGGGTCCCAACAAGATTTTATTCACTACAATGATGATATTCAAAAGGAGGTAACAAATTAGGTTTATCATCTTCAATTATTATTTAATGGGAAATAATAGGAGGACCTAAGGATGACTCAAATACACTTCCATAATCATAATGAAGGAAAGACATGTTGGATATGTAACTAGTTTCAGCCTTCATAAATTTTTTTGTTCTCATTTCAATGTGTATCATATGTAACAAACAAAACAATAAGTAATAGTTATTATTTTAAGCAAAGGAAAACAATAAAAACCTACAACAGTCGAGTGATCTATAAGGGAAACTAGCAGAGCTAGATGACTGAGACCCACAAGAGCATCTTCAACCAACAATGTTTTATCCAGAGATTGAACAACAATCAAGTTTTCCTAACGAAAGCCAAGAAATTTTTTCAAAAGAATACCAATAAGGTTAGTTGATTTAATACCACTCAAATCATATTTCTCAGTGTGTAGACCTTGAATAAGATCGCAAAAGTGCCCATAATTAATTTCTTCTTGGGATGTTGACAAAGTTGCACAACATATTGTTATATCTAATGATGCTTTGTTTGATATGATAGAAATTTTTCAGCTCCCTTGCAAGCTTTCGTGTGACGAAGAGAATGATAAAGAGAACTTAGAGCACTTGACTATAGTGGATAATGAGGGAAAACAATTTTCTCCCTTGTTGTTTGAAGAAAATCAGTTTCAACACATAAGCAAAGAAACAGTTTGGAATGAGGTTTGTTTTCCTATTACAAATCATTTGAAGCATCTCATGTTGCATGCTTACATAGATCCTTTGAGCAGTGTTTTACAGATATCAGTGAAGGAAGAATCTACCAGGTTCATCAATAGAGCTATTGAATCTAGTGGAAAAGCTAAGTTTCGATGTTTTAAATTCATTTTTAAATGTAGATACGTGGAATGCAATCTTTAGTTAACTATCCATTTACTCGACTAGTTCCATTGGAATTTTTTTATTACCTGATATGGAAGTCATTTTATCTGATTACAGTAGGTAGATAAGTGCAGATAAGCTCAATACTCCGATCATATTTCAACTTTTATTTTTAGATTTCTTTTCCGTTTTCATTTCAACTGTATTCCAAACTTTAGTTTTGGCATAGTTCAGGTTTCTACATTCAGATTTTTAGGGCACAAAGGTGATCTTCGTTTGATAGTTTGCAGTGCATAGTTCAGCTATAGTTTTAGTTTAAATTGTAGTACGTAAGTCAAAAGTTCAGAACAAGTGAATAAAGTTTTCAGTTGCAAAATTTATGTGGGAGAGAAGGATGCCAGCTTAAATCATTTAAATAACCAAGGAATTGGTCGCCAAATTTAGAGATTTGTGGTTCTTTGTTGCCTCGCTGGGAGGACAACATCCCGAGCTAGAGCCACTATTAGACTACTGTAATTCATAGTATCACAAGGTGATTGCATATTTCTTACTTGCAAATTTTCATATTGTATATAAATTTCAATATTTAAAGAATTTCCAAAGGATATAAAAAGAAATGAAAAGGAAGAAAAAATGTTAGATGAGGATTCTGGGTAGGCAGAGATGTTGAGAAGGAAGAATGAAAGGAAAATGTGAGGTATATTCTATATGATACAACATAAAAGTTTCATTTTTTCCTATGATAGAAGAAGAAGATCAAAATAGAAGATGTTTACACTCAAAGGGTTGGAAAATGGGTTATGTTTTAAAGGTTAGGGACTGAAATATTATTTCAAAATTATTTGGGCATACCTTATGTCTAAATATTACCCTAAGTCCTAAAGATATCATTATCCCATTTATTCCTAATGCCACTAAACACTCATATTCTTCATTTATCCTAAATTTTTACATTACCCCCAACATCCATTATTTCCCTCACCGCACTGTCACTTCACCTGTCCCATGCGCGCTAACTAACCTTAAGTTTTTTGTCATTCTCGCACATCACTCTATATCCAACATTCCTCAATGCCTTTTGGCCCCACGTCAACTTCCAAAATTTAACAACGAGGCTGGGGGGGTTTGAAATTGATGGTATCCGATACCACTGAAACTGCAACGTGGAACTCCCACATCTATTCGCACCCCCATTTCATACGTCTCACCCCCCTCCGAAATCGGTTTCTACTACAAAACAAACCACCATGCCGGCGACTGTTTGACTAGATGTTTCCCTACGCCTTTGTGCCAAATCCCCGCTTACCTGTCCGTTCCATCCAATTAAATTGTATTCTATAGGTTTGAATCCTTGCCTTCTTAAATTTGGAGTCCCGATCATATATGGAAACCAAATTATCCCATACTTGTTTGGCTGAGTCACAATTCATGACTTTCGTAAATTCAGAATCGGTAATTCCACTAGTGATGGAATTTAATGCTTTGGCATTAGCAATGTAGGATTTTATTTCATCTGGGTCAGTTGGAAGACTGAAGGGATCTTTGTACGCATTCAAAACAAAGTGCCATACTTCAGGGCCAAGAGACATTATATAGTAGGAGATCCTATTTTTCCAAAAACTGAAATTTGTTCCATCAAATATAGGCAGTTTCTCTATTTCTTCTATGTTCTTCATTGTGCCTAAGAATCCTTCTTCCAGCTATTAGGCTGATAATGAAGAAGATGGCTCTGATACCAATTGTTGGAAATAATGAGAGGGGGTGAATCAACATTTCTTTTCAATTGTTAATTATTTCCAGTTAGATTATTCACAATTAAAGACAAAGAGGTGTATAAATAATATTAAGGATTAATAAGAACTTCAATCCTTTTTTTCAAATAATTGTATGCAATAGATGAGTGAGAGCACCAACCCTTTAATGAAATAGGCACCAACATGTTTCCAAGCACCAACTTGGACTTTGATGAGGCTCCAACCTCTAGGGCTTTGACCCTATCCTCTCAAGGCATCAACCTTATGTTTAGGAGCTCCTACTCCAAGGACACCAATCCTGCTTTGCTATGTTATCAAATGATTGATTCAAGGATGCTCTATCACACCAATTTGCATCCAACTACACCAGCTATTCTGTATTAATTTACTTTATCAATTATGTTCCAAATACTGCATTTCACCAAAATTTCAATACCAAACTATTTCAAGACAACTGAATCACAGTGTTCCACATTTAAAAGAATACTCCACCAATTTTGATCTTGAACAATTCCACATGTGAGAAAGATAGCACAGTTCTGTGCTATAAAAAATATTCCAAAGCACTACACTGTAATATAGTTTAAGAGGTCCCAACCACATCAAATTAAAAGTAAATTTTAGCTTCAGTATGAAATACGGTGTTACCACAATTCTAAGTCATGAGAAATGAACATTGTAGTTTTTTACTGTTCCAAGCCAAACTTCAGAGGGTCTGATTTGTATTACATGGAGATAGGTCCAAGCCAAATTTCAGTGAATTCAAATTGTATTACAATGAGACAGGTCTGAATTAAAGTTTAGTCAATCGAGCTATATTACAGTGTGACAAGTCCAAACTTTAGGAGTTCTGTAACAGAATCTGATTCCTTCAATATTCAAATCTGTATATAGACCAAGGTTCTATGATTATTTTTGTATCTTCTATACCCAAATATGAGGGTCTATTTTAGTTTCTTGTAGGTGTGTTTTTTGTGGCTCAGTCTCAATCAATTATCTGATTTATAGCCCAAAGATATTCTAGACCTACTCGTATTCTCTTCCTCCTTTAAGTTCACGAGTTGTGAACTATAAACTTCTTTTTATGGATTATCACTAAACAAATTAAGAGAAAATGAGTTTCAACATCTTATTAATATGCATAGGATGTGAGACGTGACCATATGAGGGAGGCCGACTAGTGTAGAGAACCATAGGTTGGTTACGATAAACAATAGAATATACGACCTTAAAAAAACAATTTCTCACAAACCGCTGGGAGTTTTGGGGCAAGTAAGGGCTTATTAGAATGGGAAAAATATACTCTACAAGATGGTATAGGACCCATGTGGATAGGATGCCTCCAAGGTGATAAAAACAAGTTCTCTTTGGGACTGTCTTTAATTTTTGTGTGTGGGAGGTGAATAGGACATCATGCTTTTTCCACTGCTTGGCTTCTCCTTTGTTTGGCTTATCAATCGTAGGATCATAGTTTCATCATGTAGGACATATATTTCATCATTATAGTACCCAAAAAGGTCATGAAGGTATAGCATCATGTATTCAATAATAGTGCAATAATATGTCATAGTGCAACATCATTAGGAGAACTTCAAATGATATCTTCCACATTATCATCTAGTCTTTCAACCTTCATCAAGTGTGTTCATTCATTCAACCTATTTCCATCAATGAAAACGTGGCTTAACATTTCCATTCCTACAAAATTATCGTTGCACATTCAATTGGTTGGGTTGTTGTCCAACGGGCCCACGGTAATCCAACGTATGCCAAATGATCCATTATAGCCCGAATCCAAGTCCAAAAGCAAAGTTTACCTTGCTTATTCTATTCGAAATTGTAGGTTCCGAATTCATAGAGAATTTTCAGCGAAAGATCAATGAATTTAGCCTCCATATCATCAACAGATCTGACATCACTCTGCAGATTGAAGCACAACCACTGATCAATGAAAAGTGCCAGCACTGCATCATATTTAATGATCCAGCAAAGGCGGTCCAAAAGTAGAGCCAGATGTCAGCGCCACCCATCATTGCCTCTTCTTGACCACATCAACCACCTTCAAATTAATTTTTGATTCACAAAGAGTTTTCAAAGTGTTTGGATTCATGAAGAGCTACCGAAGTTAATTCCACAGGCAGTGTTTTCTTAGAGATATTTTATCTCAGCCTTACATGGCCACACTTATCTATTTTTTGCTTAATTGTAATTAATGAAAATTTTCTGAACCAGATAGGGAAAAGGATGTAGTTTTTTGTTATATAATGCATGCATTGGTAGTATCACGGGTTGGACCTTGTTGGACCCTCCACTGTAAGAACTATTGTATTGGAGCATTGTAATTTCTTGAGCTGGGCATCAATAATAAGAGACTGTTTACATTATACTTGAGCTGTGTTAAATGGTGATGTGTTTCCTATCTGTGTTAAATGTTTCCATTGGTTTCCTTTCAGTGCATCCATTTATCTCATTGTAAAATAGAAATTTTATATTAAGATTTTCTATTGGAGCACCTTAATTCTATCTGTATTTACCATATGATAGTTTTCTTCTGAAGTCTGGTTAAATAATTCTTAAATGGTCTTTAATCATTACTAAATATCATTATTTTCTCCATATCATAACTCATAATCCCTTAAAGATCCAATTAGTATAGTTAGCTTTCCATGTGATACCCTCAAAAAATTGATGCCACAAACCAACCCTTTTGACTCCATAGCCCAATGGATTAGACCCTGCAGATATGCTCATCCAATCAAAAAAATCAATCAAAACAACCAATTCAAACCATCATTGTGGCTAGCCTAACATCAAAATTCATAACATTAAAGATAAAATTAAATTACAAATAGAGAGATCCCTGTCCGAGTCCAGGAAGGCTATGTCCTAGATTCCAAAGTGGTTTGATGTTGTCCTCTATCATTTATTCTTACCAATCTTATAAATTATAGGGCCACAACAAAAGCCATGGAGATGGAGGAAACTTAGATCATGAGAATCTAAGTGATTATCATCTAGAGTAAAGATATAAATCAAGGGCTTTTAAGGAGAATCTAACTCTCCATCAATTTGTTTAGATCAAAAAAGAGCAGACACCTTGCTATAACAGTAGAAGAAAAATAAATAATATATTTCTATTGTCTACTTTTAATGGCTCATCCACAAGCACAACAAATTCTTGGAGGAAGAAGTTAGATGCATTCTTCCTACTCCATCCAGTAGCAGAAAGAGAATCTCTTGAGATTGTAGCATTGCACCTTGAGGGTGAAGAACATGTTTGGTTGTTCAGCCATTTGAAAAATTCAAGAGTGACTCCTTATGTAAATTTTACTCAAAGACTTATCAAGAAGTTTGATAAGATTAAAATGGAGGTAATTCCTATTTATACATTTCCCAACATAGATGAGGAAGCACATGAGGATCCAAGGGGAGATGTCAGCATTATCACTTCAGAAGAGGAGAAACTTTCACCACCTTCAGCTGCAAGAGTACTTGCATCAGGAGAAGGAACACTTGCATCCTTGCAATATGGTCTTGATCTCTTGACATTGAGAGTCCCATGCATTATTTATGAGATGGATGAGGAAGAGGATACGTATACCAGGGTTGGTGTAGTAGTAAAGGAGCAGCCATCACCATCACTAGTTGTTGGAGGAGTCATTACATTGGTAGGAGGAACCCTTGTAGAAGTACAATATGTTCCTAAGGATCATCTTATATAAGGTATGTAGACATTTCCACCCCATATTATTTTATCACATCAGATGGAGAGTTGTGGGGACATGTCATCAGGGAAATTACATGACTATGGGTTAAACACATTGCTGATTTGGAGCAATAGAATATCACTACATAGAGGACCCTTGACTGGTTCACGGAGGAGGTCATAGCCATCCAGGTTTCTCATTGTTGAGTTGCACACAACACTTTGGATTGGAGTGTATATTTTTGGATGATAGGATGAGCATCATCCTAATCAATCCAATGCAGAACTGTGTGTTCAACATTGTGCATAACCATAAGACATCAGATGAACCATCATGGAGATCAGTAGCATTGTCACTGAGAAGAAGTGATGAGTTGGGGGCCCAACTATTATTGAGGAATTCCTATGACCATTACAGTTTTGTAACATTGGATAGCCATATGGTTGATGAAATACATCTTATGATGGATAACATATCCCATTATTATGATATACCCTTCTTGATGAGCACCTCACAACTCAATGAGAAGATTTTTCCTACAAAATATTTGGAAACTTATGTGTTCAATTTGGTCATTGATGAATGGTCTTTATGTAGAGATATCCACGAGGTTGAAATTCAACATATTATGGAGTGAAAATATAGTCATCATATTTGGGAGGAAGGTATTCTTCATGGTTTGGATACCAATTTGGAGCATGATAGGAGACACCCACAATTGGATGGATGGGTGTGGATGATAAGAAAGGGGTTGGTGGGCCACTTGCATATTTATGACATAGGGCAACAGGAATGATGGTTGTGTTGGCTACTCTTGAGAGATTTTGGCCATCACATAACATATCCTATGTCAATGGGTGTGTTATTGTTTGGGACATGTCATGATGCTTACATCATGTGGCAGCAAGGAGTTTGATTATATTGGACTGATGTGATATTTTTCATGTCAATAATCATGTTTTTACTCCATGGTCTGTAGGATGATGGTATGAGAAGGCAGGAAGAGTCATTTTTTCTTTGGTTACTCTTGGGAGAGTATAGGCTGATTTTCTCCCTCACATTGAATGATGTTTTAGGAGTAGATGGTAGCATAATCATGGTGTGAATGGGCTAATCCATATCCATTGAGGATTAGAACATACTTCCAACTAGGGAGGAGTCTTCCATATAAAGCAACACTCTGGCATGTGACTTTGAGATTGGGCATGTCAAAGAGGGGAGTTATGAGATGATAGGAGCCTTATCACAAAGGCCAACAACGTTGTCACTTGGGAGTTTGGATCTATTGATGTAGTGTTCCAAGGATCACTTCACATATGAGGTACTTGATGAGAAAGAATAAGATGAGAGGTATATAGTGGTGGATGGAGTCATCTATTACTAGGACATGATCTCCTTGACTTGGATCTCCAAGCTCAAGAAGAAGGCTCTACATACAACAAATGACTCATTCCTTCACCAAGGTCTCATGGAGACATATCAGACCACTATGGAGAGATTAGCATGGGAGGGTCCATCCATGGATATCATCATCATCTTATTCACAGTACGTGCTAAGAGTTGTGATTTTGTACTTATTGATCATCTAACAAATTATTTGCATTATCTTTCCATGTATATACAGTCCATTGCTCCACAAGAGGGCAAGCCTCTATTTGGACTTCATGGTCTTTCTAAGACAAATATCAGTGATGGAGATAGCCATTTCTTGTATGGATTTGGGAAAGTAATGTTCTATTTTTGGTATGCACAGTTGATGCAAAATGTCACTTACTACTTTTTAATAGATGAGAAAACATGCACAATTAGCAAATTGTTGGCAGACAACTTGCCATATTATGAAGAGAGGCAGCAAGTAGCAAAACTACATTGTGTCCACTTGGGAAACTATTAGAACAATTTAGAATTTCATATGACACTCAGCATGTTTCTCATTTGGATTCCATATTGTGATGATGTCCTATTCACTATATGTGGAATAGCTTGGGAAAACAAGGTTCATAGAACCAAGGAGTGGATCTTTGAGTGTTGAGTTGCATTTTTGCCTCTTGAGGGCAACATTATTACATCCCAAAATCAAAAGCACCTCTATACATATCATAAATGGAGAGACAAACAGTGTGGGATGGAAAATTTGGT
Organism: Pinus albicaulis; assembly: GCA_034641835.2. Taxonomy (NCBI): domain Eukaryota; kingdom Viridiplantae; phylum Streptophyta; class Pinopsida; order Pinales; family Pinaceae; genus Pinus; species Pinus albicaulis. Next base: position 1,008,125,635 of record CM076581.1, on the reverse strand, counting down.
CTTTCATGTTCATCCATATAGCCCATCTACATTGCAGGAGCTAGAGATGGAGGATTTTTTCTATCAGTCACCACTTTGGAAGGCTATCCATTTTGTTTTGATGATAGCATGGGGATTGGAACTTGCCATGGGGATTGAAGTTCCCAAAATTTTTTAGATCCCATGCCTCAAGAAGGCCTCTAGACAACATGTAGTTGCCTCCATGGATATCCCACTTCATCATGATGAGGGCCATTTGGATTTATCACTAAAGGCTAAGTTGTACACTTGGGAGGAGAAACTGGGGGACAGATTGATGAGAGAGCATCTTGTACAATGGAGTAGCTTATGAGAGGAGGATTCTACAGGGGGAGGAGAGGAGGCTTTGTAGTATCTATCCTTGCAGTTTCTTGAGGACAAACAAAATTTGGGAGGGGAGGACTGTAATATTCCTAATTAGCTTTCAGCTAGTTGGAATATTAATTTTTCTTTTGATTAAAATAAAGCTGAATAAGTGGGTAGAGGACCCATAAATCTCTTTAGTAGGAATAAAAGCCACTTATCATGTGAATTTAAATCATTATATCAGTTGAATAAATCACCCTTAGGTGTGAACGTGGACTAAAGCATGTGTAAAAGGTCAAAGTTGACCAAATCAACAACATTGTTATGGAGATAGTGGAGGATTAATGGAGGATAGTGCAATCATAGAGGAGGAGTGTATGCATGAGAGTAGCTCCTTTAATGAGTGGGACCTAGGGCGAGGAAGCTCACCAAGCATAAAAGGAAGAGGATGGAAGCCATAGAAGACATGATTTTGGATTATTGATATTGTATTGATCTTGTATGATTATTTTCATGCTTCAGCTGTTTAGCGGAGTCTATTGTGCTGTTTAGCACGAGGTGTTTCCGAGCAGGAATCCCACCCTCATCCTTGGGGGAACTTGAGTGCCTACTTAGGAGATTTTTATTGAGAATCATCTCCACTATATATCTTTTAGCCAAGATTGTGCCATTATTCCCACTACAATGTCCTTTAGGATTGTGTTGTGTTGTAGGGTTACAGTAGTGGAGGGTTGAGAAACCCAATTTCTGAGCTTGTTTTCCATTGGAGGGAGAAACCCTTCATCTGGGAAGCTTGTGATGAAGTTCTTAGAGCTTCATTCCACCATTCAGCATCAATACAAGCAACAACATTCACCCATAGTGCAGTCTCCTCCAGAAACTGTGTTATTTTGCAGTGCAGTTGCAATGGGAGGTCAAGTACCCAAGTTCTTGACCCTATTTTCAAGTAAAGGGATCAACCCTTTATCTAGAAAGGTTGAAATGAGGGATATTAGCCATTTATACATTAGATCAGCCACCTCCTATCATTTTTCTTGTTGCAGAGCATATTTAGGCCTAGAGCTGCATTTCATCATTTTTGTATTTTTGGTATTTCCGGAAACCCTTTCTAGGTTATCTTGGAATAGTGCTAGAAGTCCTAGATCTCTAATCCTGACATTTTCTAAGCACCCTATTAGTATATCCATGTGTTTAAATTTATAGCAGAAGTAAACCCCAGCTAAAAATATGTTGTATTAGCCTTCGACATTCTTGTATCGCAACTGTGCTTTATATTTCATGTACTAGGTCTCTAGAGGCTTGCTTTTCCTAACTTGAGTGTCTTTTTCCTCAAGATCTTGTAAAAATTTGCTGTTATAAGGTTTAATATGATGGCTATATGATTTTATTACATTTTATGTGTTGATGTATCACTGCATTTTCTAGTTTATGCTCTATAGTCTTGTCTTCTCCATTTTGGAATATTATAGAATGTCTCTATACCAAGGATAGATAGAGTCGAATATATATACCGATTCAAGAGGAAATAGATCATGAGCTATTCTTATAGGTCAACTTTGGGAATATCCGACAGTAATTCAGCGAAGACTAGATATTTCTTAACTTTGGCAGCAACGAAAACCAAGTCAAAATTTTGGAGGATTACAATCCATTTGGTAAATTTTCCTCCAATGATTTTTTTAGAGAGGATGTGTCTAATGCGATTCTCCAAGGCAATGACAGTAGTCTGCCGCAACATTATGTAATTTTGAAGGTGGCTGAGAACAAATACAACCACTAGAGATAGTTTCTCCACATGTGAATATCGTAATTCAAGCCCAACGAGGCCTTTCGACAGATAATATATCACATCCTCACTATCATCATCATGGACTTCAACCAGAACCATTTTGGGGGAGGATGGTGAGGATACCAGGTAGATTATAAAGTTATGCAAACAGTTGGGGTAACTAAGAAGTGGGGCGGAAACAACCACCCTTTTCAAGGCATCAAATGAAAATTGAGATTGATCATCCCATAGATAAGGCACACCTTTCTTAAGTAAGCGCATAAAGCCTTTCGTTAACTCAACATAGTTGATGATGAAGTGAGGTAAGAATTTTGCCTTCCCTAAAAAATGTTGGAGTTGTAAGAAGGTTTGTGGTGCGGTTAATTCAATAATTTCCCTTACCTTATTGGGATCAAACCTAATCCCATGCTTGGAGATAATGAATCCAAGAATTCGTCGAGGCTTAACAAAAAATACGCATTTATGTCGATTCAGATGAATTTTGTAGAACCTACACCTATCGAAGATTGCTCGAAGATAAGTGAGGTGTTGATCTTGTTTCTTGCAATGGGAAGGAAGGTCATCCATGTAAGCTTGAACAATGTGTCTGATATCATGAAATTCATAGTCCATAGCCCTTTGAAATGTCACTCTAGTATTCTTGAGACCGAATGCGATTTTTCGATATGAAAAGGCTCCCCAAGGATAAATGAATGTGGTTTTATGTTGGTCAATATTTTTAATAGCAATATGATTATACCCTGAGAGCCATCCATAAAGGAGAATGATTCACATCTGGCGCAATCATAAATAATCTAATCTATAAATGGATTTGGACAATTATCTTTTGGACATGCGACATTCAGATCATGATAATCGACACAAACCCAGATGGTTTGTTGTTTCTTATCTACAAGAACCATATTGGATACCCATTCTCTTAAAGGAACGGGATATATGAAACCAGCGTGTAAGATTTTTTTCAACTTCTATCTTGATGGTTGTCGGTTCACGAGGGTGGATAGGTCAGAGCCTTTTCTGAAAAGGTTTGGCATTTTCATAAATATTGATTTCATGCTCAACTATAAAAGGATATATGCTGGTCATTTCCTCACAAGACCAAGTAAAAACATCTCAGAACTCCTAAAAAAGGGACATGAAGTGCGCAATTTCCTCATGGCTAGAATCTGCACCAATCTGTATATTTTCCATGATACTTGTTTTGACCGAGACATCTATGAGCATTGTCTTAGAAATATCTCCCATGTTACCTTCTGGATCGATAGCTTGAACAGTCGTGTATGCATATGGAATGATCTCAGGTGGTTCAAAAGGCAAGATTTGCATAGTGGTTGCATCTGAATAACATATCGAAGCGCGGTAGTGAAACTCATCACAAGGTTGTTCTTCTAGAGACATGATCTCCCAAATAGCTTTTTCTGAAGGTAGGACTTCATCGAAGATATCCTTAGAAGGAACTGTCTTGGGTGAGAGGGTGGTACCATTGGTCGAAACTAAAGCAGTGGAAGGTTCATATGCTAATTGGATGGCTTGGTAAGCCAATTCAGTTGGTGAAAGTGGCATATGTTCTCTGTAGGAATCAATTTCTAAAGGGGCCTGTAGGATCGAAGGGTCGATAGAGCCATCCAAGATGGTGGATATCATTGAAACCATTTTTGTAACCTAAAGTGGCAGGAGAGGGAAAAAACCCATAAGGGAAGATGCCTTCAGAAGAACGGTAATAATACTAACGTAAGAGTCAGGGACTCCTCCTAGTAGGGGTACGGTGATGCTAGCTGATAACGTGGAATAAGCTGGGGTAAAAAATGATATCTATTCCATGGTAACTATATTCCCATCTAGAGGAAAGAAGATGATTCATAAACTAAAGAGACAATGGCAGTCATAGCTGTTATCACTGAAAAATGTACAAGAAAAATACATTAGGAAATTTCAAGTAGAAGGTACAAATAAGGGTTTACAGGGAAGGAAGACATTACGGGAACTAAAATTTTTAAATTTTCCTAAGGCCAAGTAGGCCAATATATCAAATATCACATGGAAATCATTGACCCCAAGCGATTTGCGCAGCCTTTTCCTCAATAGAAATGAATATCATCGTGACTATCCCTCAGATATCCGCACGGTCCTTGCTATATGGAATGTGACCATATGGGACCACTTGGCACACTTGAAGAAGAATATTCCCACTCAAGCCAGCCAAGTAAAACCACCTTGAGGCCTTAGTGCAGCACAAAAGGAATCAGCCTCCTGCTCTTGTTTCAACATCCATCTTGTACCAAGAGAGGGAGGAAAATTTTGAAAATTTCTTATAAAAGACTACTATGGGAAGATGAACATGAGAACACATAGTTATGCTTGCAAAATTTCTTTAGAGAAGAAAAAAATTATGTTTTCCAATCACCAATGAGTGGAAGGATTCAGTTGTTAGCCACCCAACGCTTCAATCCAAGAGAAGAAGTTCACCAAGCATCCGTTATTCTAGCATATTTCAAGGAAAGATAGAGGCTTGTAAGAAATATAAAGGGAAGAGACCCCCTTGCCTTAAATATTAGAGCTCCATAGCTCTAATTATTCATTGTAAGTGATTTAGCATCCTATTCTCTTATACCATCAGAAGTTAATAAAAGGGAGAGAGTTCTCCATTGGAATTATGAGTTTGTTCGACTCACTTGAGCTTGTTATTGTACAAGAGTATTTTTTTTCTTGTTTCTTCTTTATTGTAGCATGTTATGCTCTTTACTTAGTTTACTACATGCTATTTTGTTCCACTAACAATATAACAAACCGATCGAACTATTTCTTTCTTTTAGGAAAGAAAGCTCCCCTATTAATCACAGTGTATTCCATCCACCCATGCGTAGAATACACTACAACAATGGCATAAGACCAACTGCAGCCCAAAAGGAGATTATAGTTGAGATGACAATCTACGACTCCAATGTCCATGGTTATCCTTTTCCCACTAAGAGTAATGGGATAGCTTGCAAGGTAGAATTTTGGGAGGAATTTTTGGACATCGAATGCTTTGAGAGAATTCAATAGTGGAGACAGAGTAGGAGTACCAAAGGTGAGCTAGCACGCAACTGACATTATGTAGGTCGAGTCTTCTTCATCAATGACAGTGTGATAGATGAGCTATCCTTTTTACACAACTTTAATTTGGAAGGAAAGTTGATGAGAAAGGCGAGGTTTGCATATTTCTATTACAAATATGGCTAGCATATAATCCTGAGGGTAAATTCCACCAACGGTCAAAAATAGAGCTTTTCTTTGCGCTAGGTAGGTTTTCAACACTTCGAGAGTAGACATAGTTGATGGTGCTTGTGCCAAGTCTTATACAATCTTGTAGTTCTAGGAAACATGTGAAAAGGTGTTATGAGTTGTGCGATGAAGGGTCCCTTTGGGGGGACGAATGACAGGGCCAAAAAACAGCCTTTAGATATGAATATTTTTGGGTGGTGGTGGATTTTAACTCGAAGCAAGCTCATGAGCATCATTCACTATATTTCCATATACTTTGGCTCAAGCTCAGAGTTCAACTATCTCCATGCCTTAAATGGTGGATGGTCCTTCACCAAAAGGATGAGAGCCACCATTTCCCCCTTGTGGGGGTCGTGGTGGGTTTGCAACAAGATGTTGTTGTTGCTATTGACTAGGGAAAGGGTTATGTAGGAAAGCAGGGGTACTCCTAGTATACTTTTACATAATAAAATATATGCATTCCTAAATGTGAGGAAATTTATATGTAAAGTGGTTGTCCACAAATTGTTTTCAAGGGAAGAGTGTAGTTTTGTCTTTCCCTTTGTCAGTTTTAGCAACATTTCTCTTATTCAGATTATTTTGAATGTTGCGTTACTCCTCAGAAGGAGTGGTATTTTTCTTATTATTCTTGTTCTTACTTCTATTTTTTTTCTATATTGCACATAGTTTACCTCAGTGGTTGGAAGAGAAACTGGTTGGGTAGTAGCGGTGGTAGTCAAATATGGCTGGTGTTAAGTAGGTAAATCCTCTCCACAGACAAAGATGATCCCGCTAGCCTTAGAGTGGGTCTAGAAACAAAGAGACATGCTAGAATGTAGGTTCCTAACCGCAAAATGAAAGAGGACACAGTAGATAGACCTACCTAGAATAAAATTTTGTTGTTCCGGTTGTATTAGTGGTGAGATCTCGCTCCTGCCTTGGCAAGTCACAATCCATCTGAAGTCATTCTCTGATACCTGCACATAACACAGTAAAAAAGAGTAGCATACAACATAACAATTCCATTTGTAATCACTAACTAGTCAAAGAGTGCTAAGCACGTTGCATTAAATCAAACAACATAACACAAAATGGGAACCCAACCACTAGTCATGTATATATTGATATAAGGAAGAGGTACAACCAATGCTTTGACGTCACAGTCTCCTCCAGCGGGGTTCAACCAAAACATGTCTCATTACTTTGTCAAGGGATTCGGACGGGATGAGGGCATGGACTTAAGATGTCTCAACAAAGTTCCTCCTTGTTATATCTCTTTCACAATTCAACTCAGCTATAGTATCAATTATCCAAGTTCATCTATTCAGCCATTATGTGTTCAGCTAGCTTATGTAAAGAGATATAACTTATTTTTATAGAGGAAAAGGAGGAGGTTGGGATCCATAAAAAGGTGGGAGGGAGGCCTATCCTTTAGGAGTTTTTCATGGGAGGTGGAAACCATAAACTAAAGGAGGGAGTCTATGGTTATTCAGTCCAACACTCTCAATGACCCATCCTCGAAGTTGTTGAAGTGGAATCTTCACCTCTATTTTTTAAAAAAATTCCATAAATAGCTTGGCACGGGTGTCTAACTAGCACAGAGTGCCAACTAGCATGGGCCTAGTGTTAATTTTTCCAATCGGCGTGGGGGTGTAATCGTCTACTCGTGCCGAGGAAAAAACAAGGGTTTTTACAGCTCTTCTCAGGGAATTGTCAACAGAAGGAATATCTCTCTCATGTAAAGGGATGTAATGATGGTCTTTACAAGGCATGAAACTTCTTATTAGTCATAGAAATGACCCTCCAATGTGCAAGTTAGGGATTGCAGGGACATTGAAAAAATGTTGTGTAAGAGATGCCCCCTCAAGCATGAGGTCTGAGGGAGAGGGAGGGGTGAAATGATTTATGAGAATGTGTTCGAACCAAACACCACCGTCGGAAAAACCTACAATTACAAATACAACTGATATCTCTGGTACATGAATATGTGGCTAAACTCAGATCCAAGGTATGGTGACAGCCATCTGGTAGTAAGTGTTTGGTCAATTTAGTGTGTCCTAAATTGCTACATTAATTTATCAATCTGGGATTTGTAAGCTGATGAAGTGTGGCACACTATATGTGCAAGATAGCCTATCTCTTACTTTTTGTCATTTTTGGATTTTTTTGAAATACTAAAAGACAAGTATGGAGACAAATATTCAAGACAATGATGTCCTTCTAATGATTTTCCAAACTTCAAAAGAATTTTAAAACACACAATGACAAAATTAATTCTTCAAAGAAAATGAAATTGCATCACTATTCTAGTCAAACAAACAGTGAACTACTGATCATGAAATTAATTATCCTTGCTGCTGTCCAAATACAAAAGAAACTATGCTTAAAGAAATCCAAGAATTGCAACAAAGTAAATATAAATCAAATTACATCAACTTATATTCTGATCCCTCACCATTAGTCCAGCTATGGCTTTCGGAGGTAACCATAAACAACTTGAGCAATCTGATATCTAATTTGCAGAAAAAAGAAACTAATATCAAACTACACACTCATACTTCAATCCCTCACCATTAGTCCAGCTATGGCTTTCGGAGGTAACTGAAAATGACATGAGCAATTTAATATTTCTAACTTGCAGAAATTAAACTAATATCAAACTACACACTCATAATTCAATCCCTCACCATTAGTCCAACTATGGCTTTCGGAGGTAACTGAAAATGACATGAGCAATTTAATATATCTAAATCTAACTACTGAAGCAAATGTGCAAGACTGAAATAAACAAACAGTGCTGGACTTAAACAAAAACTAAGAAAAGTAAATTAGCAGAAGGACAATATTGATTCCATGTCATTAGTCATTATAAAAAGATGTGCAAGTGCCCGGGCTGCCTATTGTAATCTGAAACAAGAACACTGATCAGTTAACAACAACATAAAATATGAAAGATTATGGACAGAAGTAAAATGTAAAGCATGAAAGATTATGAACAGAGATGAAGCATAAATACCATGAAAGATGCAATGTATAAACACGTGAATGACTTATGGAAAAATGAACTTAAAGAAATAAAACAAGAAACTATACAGTAATGCAAAAAACCTCAGCGTGTGTAGGGGCCCTCTGCACAGACCTCGGGAAACAACCTTCAAATACGAATTACGCTTGGAAACAGAGTCTTCTTATATATTAAAATGCAGTCATAACAGAGAAATGATATTAAAGCATAGTGGCAACGCAACTACATTACAGAGCTATATGGAGGCTAACTATTATGTGTATGAAAACGTGTTATTTATAACAAAGGTGATATAATCAATTCCCTAAAGTTTGTGCTGATAGAGACACGTGAACCACCACATCCAGAGATCCAGCATCATGGCCGCGGTGAGGAGTAAATATATGAAGAGTGGATGTTGGATTCGGCTTATGGAGCCATGTACAGGTGTTGATGTGTCTCCCGTAAATTAGAAACGGTGATACAAATCTTCACGTGATGAGAAACAGAGTCCTGTCACCGTGGGACTCTACGGTTGACTTCCACTTGGCCACCTTTGACCACAGCCTCCTTATGTGAATTTTCCCGAGCCAATAGGACACAATCCATGTCCACATCATTTCTGACTTGCCCATGTGGCTCGATTTTCCTGAAGACACATGCAACATAGACTTTCACAAAATGGCTGCAGAAAGTTGCAGCAGCTGCGGAAAGTGGCAAGATTCCGCAGCTAAATGAGAAAAAATCTAAATCAAATAGCAGACACAAAACATAGTTAAAAACCATTTTAGATGCTCTTTTACAATTAATATTCAATGATATTGACAACTTAGAAGGTTCAAGTGAATGAAAAAGGTCTAGAAAGGTGTATAGGAAAGATGCAGATTTGAGACTCAACATACCCCCACTGTGAAGGTGTTGCATGTCCTCATGCAACCAAAATTTTGATAATCCTTCTTCAGTTCATATGCCTTGACACTTCAGCCGGTACATCCAGTCCTCTCCTCCTCTTCCTTGGTGCTGCTAACATCCTGGGCTTCTTCATTAAGCATATGAATTTAATATTAATCAGTGCTCTGCTTAACTTTTGGCATTTCTTCTTCAATTTCCTGTTCTTCTTCTGCCATAGTCCCAGATGTAGCATGGTATTATCATGAATGATTTTTTCCAATTTGCTTTGTTCCTTCAATGTCTCATTTTCATTTTTAATGTGTCTATTTAAAAGCTCTAGCTCAAAGACTTCTTGTTTCAGTGATTGGACTAGATCATCTTGTGTTGTGTGAGGCTGAGTGGACGAAGTACTGGGACCTGTAGCTGCTTTTTCTAAAGATTCTATATAATCATATACTTCTTGCTGCTTTGGGTCTATATCAGGTGTCGTTTTTATTGGGCTGTCCCCAAAATGCCGTGGAGGAGAGTTGTCTTCAAAATCTGGCTGAGAAGGGCTCACATCAACGTCTGGCTGAGAATGGGATGGACTATGTTCAATGTTTGACTGAGAATGAAATGAACTAGGTTCACTGTCTGACTGAGAGTGAGATGGACTATGGCCAGCTGGGGATTGTTCAGATGTTTCTTCTCCCAAATCAATAAAATGGGGTCCTTTCGTTTGCGTTTTCCTCAACTTCCCCTTAAGCCTGGAACTTCTTCTCACACGCTGTGGACCACTGTCTTTTTGCTTTTGTTTTCCTTTCTCTTTCTTCTTGGCTATAGATAACTGTTCTTGAAGATGAACCAATCTCTCAGATAACACTTGATGATCTTCTTCTTTGGAAGAAGGGGTTTGATGTATAGCCTCAATACTTTTTCTCTCTTTTGATGTTATTGGCTTTTTACCCTTGGTTTCTTTCTTCTTCCTTTTTGACAGTCTCTCTTCCCTACTATTTCTTTCAATTGTAGTAGTAGGAGTACTTTGAGTTTCATCATTTGTTCTTTTTCTCCTACTCCTTCTTGATGTGCTACCTTCAGGAATTTCTTGGGGTTCTTCAAAGAAATTTCTGATAAAAAATTGTTCCCATGTGTAAGGAGTAGATCTTCTACTTGATTTTGTATTCTTCCATCAGCTTCTCCACCAGATTGGACATGAATTGGCTTCCTTGATCTGTCACAATTTCTCTTGGAACACCAAAGCGAGTAAAAATATCCTCATAAAGAAAATGAACAATTGAATTTTCAGTAGTAGATACTAATCCTTTGGCTTCTACCCATTTAGTAACATAATCAGTACAAACCAATATATACTTCTTTTGCTTAGATGGTGGATTAATAGGTCCTATGAAATCTAAAGTCCATTTTTCAAAGGGTTCGATGCGTACCTGTGGTTGCAATGGCATTTCATTTGGAAGGGTAGGTTTCCCTACTCTTTGGCAGCTGTCACAACTTTTGACATATTGTTTTGCATCTTTGAAGAGGGAAGGCCAATAATATCCTAAAGAGAGGATTTTATAGGTCGTCCTTTTGTCTGCAAAGTGTCTGCCGCATGGTTCATCATTGCATGTCTTAAGGATATCAGGCATCTCATCTTCCCTGACACATCTTCTGATCACAAGATCTGGCCCTATTTTAAACAATTCGTTAGAAATCCATGAATATTTTGAACTCTCCTAAATAATTTTTCGTTTTTCACTTGGAAATAAATGCGAAGGCAGTTTCCCTGTAACAAAATAGTTAGCAATATCTAGATACCAAGGAGTCTTAATAGTTACTGCAAACAAGTATTCATCAGGAAACTTATCCTCTACAGGAGAATCTTCTTTAGTATTCTGAATCCTAGACAAGAAATCAGCTACTGTATTTTGTTTCCCTGGTCTATCCAACACATTAATATTGAATTCTTGCAAAAGTAAGAACCATCTTGTCACTCTGCCATTAGTAACAGGTTTGTTCATTAAATATCTAATTGTAGAATGGTCAGTATGAATAAAAGTTTCATAGCCTGTTATATAATGTCTAAACTTATTGATTGCATGAACAACAGCTAAAAACTCTTTTTCAGTCATAGTATAGTTCAACTCTGTGGGAGTCAAATTTTTACTGGTATAATAAATGGCATAAGGTACTAAATCTTTTTGACCCAACACAGCTCCCAGAGCTGTATCTGAAGCATCCATAGAAATATGGAAAGGGAGTTTCCAATTTGGTCCTCTCAAGATAGGTGCTTCAGATATTCTTGTTTTCAAAGTTTCAAAGGCTGATTGACAATCAGGATCCCATTTAAATTCATAGTCTTTTGTAAGCAATTTGAAGAGTGGAGATGCTATTTTAGTGAATTTTTCTATAAATATTCTATAGTAACCAGTAAATCCTAGAAAACTTCTAACATCTCTTTGACAATTTGGAATAGGTAACTTGGAGATGACTTCAACTTTTGATCTATCAACCTTAATCCCATCTCCTGAAATATGATGTCCCAAAACAATCCCTTCAATAAACATCATAAAGCATTTTTCATGGCTTAATGAAAGGTTTTTTTCTTTACATCTTATAAGAACTTTTTCCAAATTTTCTAATGCCTCTTCAAATGAATTACCATAAACTGTAAAATCATCCATATAAACCTCTACACAATCATGGATTAGATCGGAAAAAATTCCTAGTACTGCTCTTTGGAATGTTGCTGGTGCATTACATAACCCAAAAGGAAGCACTTGATAGGCAAAAGTTCCCCATGGACAAGTAAATGTGGTCTTATCTTGATCTTCGGGTGCTACCTGAATTTGATTATAGCCACTAAAACCATCCAAAAATGAAAAGTACTTTTTACCTGCTAATGTATCTAATACTTGATCGATAAAAGGCAAAGGAAAGTGATCCTTCAAAGTTGCTTTGTTCAATTCCCTGTAATCAATGCATACTCTCCATTTACCATTCTTTTTAGGTACTATAACCAAAGGAGAAACCCATCGGCTATCTGAAATTGGATAAATGAATTTTACATTGAGAAGTTTTTGGAGCTCTTCTTTCACTATCTCCCTAAGATTTGGATTCATCCTTCTTTGAGGTTGTCTAATTGGTCTACTGTTTTCCTCAATATAGATATGATGGATGCAAGTCTTAGGATCAATACCTTTCATGTCAGTATACTCCCATGCAAATGCAGTAGAATGTTTTTGCAAGATTTTGATTAGTTCTTCTTGTTGTGACTTTTCCAAATGTTTGTTGATATTCAATGTTTTTCCTGGAAAAATCTCTATAGTAGAACTACCAAGCTCTTCCATAGAGTAAAGAGACATTTGTCTTGATGATAAATATTCTATGTCAGATTCCAACTGAAATTGTGTGGGGTCATATTTTGAAGATGTCTCAAAATTTTCTAATGTGTTCAGAATTTGACTATCCTCACTGATTTCAGAAATGGTAAGAACAGGTTGTATAATATCCTCATCATCAACCCATTCATTGTCTCCTACTTCTGTGATTGCTTTTGTTGGAGGATACAAATTGAATTTCTTTGTCGAATTACCATTAGAAATGTACATATCCCCAGATCTACAACTAATGAAAGCATCAGCTATGGCTAGCCAAGGTCTTCCTAAGATAAGTGGATGTCCTCCTAGATTACTCTTGGGAGTCAAAATCATAAAATCTATTGGATATTCCCAAGAATCTAAGGAGACTGAAATGTCTTCTAATACACCATCTGGTTTAATAATTGATCGATCTGCAAGTTGCAGTAAAGTAGGTGTAAAAAGAAGGTTAGGAAGTTTTAGCTGGTCCATAGTCTGTCTACTCATAATGTTAATAGGAGCCCCTAAGTCAATCAATGTGTTTGGAATTTCTATCCCATTTATATGTGTCTTGACAATTGGACTTCCTAGATCTACATACTTCTGCATGGTAAATTTTCCCATCATAATATCTGCAATTTTTCCTACCAGGTGGATTCTTCTTGTGTCTTTTAGTTTCCTTCCTGGTCTTTTGAAACTCAACTCCTTTATTGGTTTTGCTAGAATAGGAATCTCTCGAATGGCTTGTAGCAAGGGAATCTTGATACAAACATTCTTCAATTCATCTAGAAAATCATAGTTAGGCAACAATATTTGTTTTTCCACCCCCTTGTCAATTTTTATTCTTTCAGGAAAAGGAGGTGTAGATGAAGATGCAGGTTGCTCAACTATAGGAGTTGTGCATGTTAACTTTTCTTTCTCTTTTTGAATGTTTGAGTTTTGAAGAGATACTTCCTCAGAACCCTTATTGGCTTCAAGAGAGTCCTCCTCAGAGGTATCTTGCTCTTGGTCATCTATAGAAGGTTTTTCTAAAACTCTACCAGATCTGAGTTGTACATCATTGAGAGGAACAATCATATAGGTAGGAAATTGTTGTCCTTCTATCTTGTAAGTATTCTGAGGATTTTTATTGTTAGGATTTGGCAATGGCTGAGCTGGAAGTTGATTTGTCTTTTGTTGGTATGGGAGCATGAGTTGAGGATTTGGATTTGTTGAGAAGGTTGTTGTTGTGGAAATGGCAATGAAAGTTTTGGATTTGGGTTTGGAAGTTGTGGAGCTTGTTTATTTTGAAAAGATGGAGGATATTGATAAAATTGAGCAAATCTCCCATAAGGATTTTTCATCCCTTGTACCCATGGCTGATATGGATTTTGATGTTGGGGCCAAGGTTGTTGCCAAGGATTCCAATTTGGTGGGGTTTGAAGATTCATAGGGTTGTTAAACCCTTGAGTTTATTGTCCCTGCCAAGGTCTTCTTGCAACAAAACAGAGAGATTCTACTGAATTTGGGTCTTCTTGAAAAACAGCTTTGAGTCCAGGAATTGAAGGAAAATCCTTGATCTCATGATTCTCTGAGAAAATTATACATGTTTCTACAACTTTTGCATCCAAGGGACATTCCCTTAAAGCATTTTTCTTCCTACATTTCGGACAAAAGATGGCTAGAGCATCTGTTTCTGCTTTCTGCTTGTTTTGGATTTTAAGGGTGTCTAGTTGTTCACTAAGGCTCCCTAAGATATCAGTTTTAAATTCATCAAGCATATTACCAATCTCTGCCCTACTTACTGATCCAGTTGCAGATTTGTTAGCCCTAATAAGAGAAGGATCCCTAGGCCCTTTTCTTGTTTTAGATTTTCCTCTTGAGAGATGGACACATAGTTCTGTTATATCACGAAGTGGAAGTTGAGAAATGTCTCCTTTCCCCATCATGTTTAAAATATCTATCCATTCATCTATAATGGCTTTTAATAGGAGGGCTTTCAAGGTTTCATCATCTAAGTTGCTCATCTTTTCTCTTTTTAAGTTGTATTGAAATCTTTCAAGTAAATCTTCCAAGTTTTCATCTTCTTTTTGCATCATTTTGAATACCTCATTCTTGTGATTGGTGGGCATACAATAGTCCAAGTATCTATCCAAAAATGTTTGTTTCATATCATTCCAAGTCCTAATAGATTGAGTGGCTAATCCCATGAACCATTTCAAAGCAGATCCCTTCAATGTTGAAGGAAGCAGTTTGAGTTTTTGAGAGTCTTCCATATAGTCATAAGTTCGGCACACAACTTCAAACTCAAACAGAAATGTTTCAGGATCCTCACTTCGCAATCCATAAAAGTTAGGGAGGACAGATGGTGAGATATTTTTCATCGTTGTATGATTTTCCTCATCAACTATAGGGAATCCAAACAAGTTGTCTCCTTCCCTATTTCTTCCATTATTACCTTCACCATTGTTGTCTCCATTGTTTCCTCCTCCTCTACCTCTACCTCTACCTCCAAATCCATCTATTATTTCCTCTTCCATGATAGTTTCTTTAGAGTCCTTAAATTCCTCTGGTTCTTCTATCAAGGGAGGATGAGAGGGAGTCTCTTCCTTTTCTAAATGAGATTTGGTAGGTGGTATAGGAGAATCCTCTAATTCAACTGCTCCTTGAATTCCAAAAATCTTAAGGCTAGGGGTAGATGGTGGTGAATCTTGTCTATGCCTTGAAGAAGATGGAGTTGTGAAAATCGAACTCTTGGCTTTGGCTATAAACCTTCCCCTAGAATCTCTTGCTCTATGCATGTCATTTTTTTTTATTTTTATTTTTTAAAGTTGGGCTAATAATTCTCTTTCTGATCTTCCAGGTCACAATAGGTGCAAGAAGAGAGCATACTTAAGAAATTACTGAACCAATAACTCTCTTTTCTGATCCTCCAGATCACACTAGGTGCAAGAGGAGAGCATACTTCAAGAAGTTATCAAGTTTTCCCTTCTTTTTATATATATTTTTTAAGAAATTGGCTACCTAGTTACACTTCCCCGGCAACGGTGCCAAAATGTTTGGTCAATTTAGTGTGTCCTAAATTGCTACATTAATTTGTCAATCCGAGATTCGTAAGCTGACGAAGTGTGGTGCACTATATGTGCAAGATAACCTATCTCTTAATTTTTGTCGTTTTTGGATTTTTATGAAATTCTAAAAGACAAGTATGGAGAAAAATATTCAAGACAATGATGTCCTTCTAATGATTTTCCAAACTTCAAAAGAATTTTAAAACACACAATGAAAAAATTAATTCTTCAAAGAAAATGAAATTGCATCACTATTCTAGTCAAACAAACAATGAACTACTGATCATGAAACTCATTATTCTTGCTGCTGTTCAAACACAAAAGAAACTATGCTTAAAGAAATCCAAAAGTTGCAAAAAAGTAAATCTAAATCAAATTACATCAACTTATCTTCTGATCCCTCATCATTAGTCCAGCTATGATTTTCGGAGGTAACCATAAACAACTTGAGTAACCTGATATCTAACTTGCAGAAAGTAAACTAATATCAAACTACACATTCATAATTCAATCCCTCACCATCAGTCCAGCTGTGGCTTTCGGAGGTAGCTGAAAATGACATGAGCAATTTAATATATCTAACTTGCAGAAAGTAAACTAATATCAAACTACACACTCATACTTCAATCCCTCACCATCAGTCCAGCTGTGGCTTTCGGAGGTAACTGAAAATGACATGAGCAGCTTAATATCTAAATCTAACTACTAAAGAAAATGTGCAAGACTGAAATAAACAAATAGTGCTGGAATTAAACAAAAACTAAGAAAAGTAAATTAGCAGAAGGACAAGATGGATTCCATGTCATTAGTCATTATAAAAAGATGTGCAAATGTCCGGGCTGCCTACTGTTATACGAAAACAAGAACAACTGATCAGTTAACAACAACATAAAACATAAATATTATGAATGAGGAGAAGTAAAATGTAAAGCATGAAATATTATTAACGGGAGATGAAGCACAAATACCATGAAAGATGCAATGTATAAACATGTGAATGACTTATGGCACGATGAACTTAAAGAAATAAAACGAAACTATACGGTAATGCACAAAACCTCCAAAACCTTAGCGTGTGCGGGGGCCCTCTGCACGAGACCGGCAACGACCTTCAAATACGAATTACGGTTGGAAAGCAGTGTCTTCTTATATATTAAAATGTAGTCATAACGGAAAGGTGTATTACAGCATAGTGGCAACACAACTACATTCTCACTATATGGAGGCTAGCTATTATGCGTATGAAAATGCGTTATTTATAACAAAGGTGATATAACTAATTCCCTAAAGTTTGTGCTGATAGAGACACGTGACCCATCACGTCCAGAAATCCAACATCATGGCCGCGGTGAGGAGTAAATATATGAAGAGTGGATGTTGGATTCGGCTTATGGAGCCGTGTACAGGTGTTGATGTGTCTCCCGTAAATTAGAAACGGTCATACAAATCTTCACATGATGAGAAACAGAGTCCTGTCACCGTGGGGCTCTACGGTTGACTTCCACTTGGCCACCTTTGACCACAGCCTCCTTAGGTGAATTTGCCCGAGCCAATAGGACACGATCCATGTCCACATCATTTCTGACTTGCCCATGTGGCTTGAATTGCCTGAAGACACCTGCAACATAGACTTTCACAAATGGGCTGCGAGAAGTTGCGACGGCTACGGAAAATTAGCGAGATTCCTTGACTAAATGAGAAAAAATATAAATCAAACAGCAGACAAAAAACATAGTTAAAAACCATTTTAGATGCTCTTTTACAATTAATATTCAATGATATTGACAACTTAGAAGGTTCAGGTGAATGAAAAAGGTCTAGAAAGGTGTATAGGAAAGATGCAGATTTGAGACTCAACATTAAGGAACAAAAAATATACTCAGGTATGGTCGCAACCATCCAATCAAATGAGTCATGCAATAAGTCATGATAATCCACAAAAATACACAGCTTGGATTTTATTAGAAAATACCCAGGGTTTTGCACTCCATCTCGACCAGAAAAAGTACAATTTCAAGCATGTGAATATATCAGCTGAAGTCGAACATGCAGGAAAATCATCTGATTACCATCCAATGATGAAAGTCATTAATAGACGCGAGAGAAACCATCAATAATGAAAATGGCCCTCAAGGTACAAAATGGAAAATATACGTAATATGAATAGTGATATGATGTCGAACACCTATAGAATCACTCGATATAAGGCCAATGATGTGAACCTTGCGTCGAATGCAAAAAATCTACCATTGAGGCATGCAGGCTCTAAGGTACCAAAAGGGAGTCTCTATATCAAATTCCTGGATAATGAGCTGAAGTCGATAGGAAGTGACCTGGTCAAAGGAGGCCCATAATGTTTCCCACATCCTCGACATGAGACAGAGTAACATGATGAAAGTGAATCAGGACAAACAGGGAATCAGAGGAAGGTTGACAACTATAAAGGCAAACTTCTCTTAAACATATCAGTGACATGACACTGGATTTGGTATTATTTGAAATCAAGGGATTTGAGGTCATGATGAAATGGAAAAGAGAAAATGAGAGTTCAAAAGAGATTACCCAAACCCATGGAGGCAAAAATGACGAAATGAGATGTCCCCAACATGACACGAATGCAGACAGTGTCATGTTCAAGAGTGACATACTCCCAAAATAACTAGAACAAGAGTGACATACTCCCAAAATAACTAGAACTGGGTTCCATTTTCCCCCACCATTTCTGGCGAGTACCCCAATTATTTTTTAAAAGAATCCTGAAGGGGATAGCATATGCTTGCACTGTAAGTTTGTCCTTCGGAAAAATCCAACCTAGTACATTTTACAAGCCCTAGTAAGGAGGAACTCGAGTAATGTCATGGCAATGAATTCCAATGTCATCAGGGTTTAACGAGTCTGACAAGGGGAGAACTCAACATCTTTTCATGTTTATAGAGTTTGAAAAGAAGGTAGAAAAGAAAACTCCAACAGTCCCTTTTCGTAGGTAGTCTCACATATCTAAAAATGTAGAAAACTATGTCTAAAAGAACCTCTTAGTCACGATAGGCTAAAGTATTCGTTTTTTGTAAATAATCCATCCCAGCTGGAAAAAGGGGTAAACTTATATTGGGTAGATATCACTTGGAAACCATATAACGAGTTCAAAATGACAAGAATCTCAACAATATTTTCAATTTTAGAGAGTCAGAAAAGAGCTGAAATATGACTCCAGTAGTGACTTTTTCGTGTTTTTACCGAGTCTGAAAAAGTATAAAATATAACTCGTTACTTCATCACTGTCATATGAAAAGTTGTTGCTGCACAAGGGACACATGTAAAACCCATTTCTCGAAAATAATATAATAAAATAATCGAACAATATGTCTTAAAATCTAATTAAGGTTGTCAAAAAGTTATAAAATGCAAAAAATGGTATGAATAATTACTTTTCACTTTTGATCTCTTTTGGAGCAATAGTTACCCATTTTACTGTGTAATATTGCAGCGGAGATAGCGGCTAATCCAGCAGACCAATCTCAAATCCATCAGTTCTAGGTAAGAGTCGAGATCTCTCCCTTTATTTTAAGTCATGTCTTACTACTTGCAACTCCCAATTTTGAATTATGGGAGAGGAAATGTGAATATTAGGACACGGCAGTTGGTGTGGGTTTCAAGCATGGAGTTGCACCAACCGCGCAATTTTCTACACTAGGGCATGCCCATTGGTGCGACTGTTTGGGAAACAGTCACGCAAATGGTGAAAACCATTTTTTGTGCAAAATTCAAGTCAAATACCCCAATTATTCACAAGTCTAAGCTTCAAAAATGGCTAATACCATTCATATGAATGTGTTTGCAGGTAGAAAAGTGGCAAAATGGTGATTGAATGGAAAGAACAGGAACAAAGTGAAGAGGACGAGCTTGCCATGGAAAATGAGAGATGCATGGAAGCTCTCAGAGATTGTGGGTTGAAGAAATTCTTCTTGACACTGTGTCTCTGAGCTCAACCGGAGCTGCTAAAATATTTGGTCGGCATATGGGACAATGATCAGGAAAATTTCATCATTCGAGATCATGAACTTGAGATTGATGTTTCTAATGTGTACTTTATCACAAGATTTTCGTGGAGGGGAGCAGCACCGATCCTAACCAGTACTCGGCCTTGCATGAAGAGTATGTCCATGGTAATGGACAAGGTATGTCTAGGGGCATGGAAGGGAACAGGAAGTGGGAAATTTTATATCTAAACTATCCTAGACTTAGCACTAAAAGTAGTGCTACCTACCATGACACGGGTTGCGGTATCACAAGCATCGCACGAAGTAAAAAAAAAAAAACAGTTACTTCTTGCTATATACTGCTTGACACCGACCATCTACAACTGGGTAGGGGTCATGACAATAAACATGAAATGCTAGCTAACAAAATGCAAGAAGGGAAAATTGAAGAAATTTGGTTATGGGTCTATGTATATGTATATATCGAATGACTATGTATACATATACATCTATTTTCCTACATGGATCTTTTACATATGATGATGATTTTACAAATTATGCAAATGTATATCCAATACAATGTTAGCCAATGTATTAGTTAATGCATTCATTTGTCTAGGAATATGTCAATATGCAATAAAATCAAAGTGTCTTTATAGCAAACAAAGACGTAAATACAAACTCGGAATGTACGAATTTCTAACTGAATAATGACCATTGAGCTGAAGAATGAAAAGTTGTGAATCTATATTTACAAGAAATGAGCGTATGCTAAGGTTGATTGCTTCGGTTAATAGCTCAATGACAGTGCTATATTTAACAACATTGTTTGTATTTCATCCTAGAAAAATACCTTACAGAACTATCAACTCACCAGCAGGATCATAAATTACCCAGGCTGTCGAAGACAAATTCCTGGTACCGCGGGAAGCACCATTCGCGAAACCGACATAAGGGGTAATAAACATCTGCACAATAAGAAAGACCCAATAAGTATGAAAATGCTCACAAATCACACCAAACCAAAACATGTACAAAAGTGAAAACAATGCCTATGTACATCAATTATGCATAAGTGACTCACGCATAATATTTTTGAGATACAATCCATTTCTTGGTTGTTCAAGAGGATGACCTTCATAATCAATGAGCTCATAGGCGCCATTCTATAATACACATTTAACGATGTAGGGCCATGCCACATGGGTTGAAATTTTCTTGCCCCCAGATTGTCATGATCTTGGTCATACATGAGGATGAGATCTCCTTCAACGAAAGAACGAGTGGAAATTGACTGGTCAAAATGAGCATTGACCCGCTTCTTCTTTGCTTCGATAACTGGAGCAGCAAAGTAGCAGGTTTCATCCAGCCTTTCTAAATAAAAGAAACACTCTTCTTCTGGTGAAGTATTTGGTAGTAATTCAATAGCCAACTTGAGCAAAGGTATTTCACATTCAATCGGGAGAGTAGCTTCCAGGTCATAAATCAACTGGGAAGGGGTGAACTCAGTTTCATTCTTAACTGAGGTTTGGTATGCGCAAAGAGCTGAAAATAACATGATATGTCAATTTCATTTGTGGATCCCAATCGTACGTTGAAGCATGGTGAAAATAAATTTTTTCAGAGCTTCAACCTAGCCATTTTCTTGAGGGTAGTACGCCGTTGAGCTATCGTGATGCAAACCCAACTTAGTAGTAAACTCTGCCACCATGTAATGCCAAAAATGGGAACCATGATTAGTAACGATGGCTTGAGGGACGCAAAACTGAGCAATGATGTGATTAAATATGAATTGAGCAGTTGTCTTACCATCGGTGACAACTGTAGACATTGCCTCGACCCATTTGGTGAAGTAGTCCACGGCTACGATAATATAGGCATGCCCCCCAGCCGAGTGAGGGTTACACGTCATAAAATCGATGCCCCATTTCACAAAGGGACCAACAGTAACAACAAGATGAGGAGGGACGAGTGGAGCATGTATCTTGCATTGATAAATCTGGCAATCACGGCATCTACAAACTGCGACATTGTAGTCTTCGAAAATAGAAGGCCAAAAATAACTAGCGCGCAGAATTTTTTGTGCGGTAGCATAACCAGACAAGTGACTGCCATAGGCACAACTATGACAATCATTCAGGGCTTTCTCAGCCTCCTTAAGGGTCAAACATTGACAGAGTATGGAATTGACTCCAACGCGATACAATGTATCTCCAACTATACGATAAGGTTGTGACTGATGTCGGATGCATCGGTGGGAATCCTTGGTCAGCTCAGATCCAAAAGACAAAGTCCAGAGATAGACAATGATATCACCGTACCAAGGATCGAAGGTTTTAATCAAGAAAAGTGAATCGTCTAGAATGTATTCCTCAGAATGAGAAGGAGTGGAGTTAGAAGGGAGAGAACAGAGAAAATCAGCAAAGACTAATGATTTCTTAGACTTTGTAGCAGTAAATTCCAAATAAAACTCTTGGATGACAATCCACTTTGAGAATTTTCCCCCGAGAAATTGTTGAGACAATATGTAGGTCATAGGGTTGCAATAAAAAATCACAGTCACTATGCACAAAATAATAAAATGACGAAAACGATGGAATTACTCAACTGCACCTAACGCTAACTTCTCGACATGTGCATAACGTGTTTTTGGGTCGAGAAGGTTACGACACAAGTAATAAATAACATCCTCATGACTGTCATCATCTTCTTGTACCAAAACCATGGCAATCGTGCTGAAAGCAACAACTAAATAGAGGGAAAAATCACAAAGATAATTTGGAGGGCAGAGTAGAGGAGCATTAATAAGCAATGTCTTCAACACATCAAAAGATTTCCGAGCGATTTAATTCCAACAAAAAGGGACACCCTGCTTCAAAAATCGTGTGAATCCTTTAGCTACTTCGGCATAGTTAGGTATAAAACAACGTAGAAAACTAGCTTTCCCTTGTAAACTCTGCAACTAATGCAATGAGGAAGGAGGGGGGAGATTGACAATAGCCTCAACCTTGAGTGGATTGAGGTGAATTCCGTTTTTGGACACAATAAACCCTAAGAGTCTACTAGAATCAATGCAAAAGATGCACTTGTGCAGATTAACCCGAATGTTGTAGCATCTACAATGAAGAAAAATCTAAAGAAGATGGTCAGGATGATACCTACGCTTAGCCGAATGATCCGGAAGGTCATCCAGATAATGCTAAACGACGTGACAAATATGATGGAAGGCATAGGACATCGCGCGGTGAAATGTGGCCCCAGAATTCTCTAAACCCAAAAGGAAGCTTCTTTTATGCGAAGGTACCCCAAGACAGATGAAGGCAGTCTTGTGTTGATCAGTCGGGAGAATTTTGATCTGATTATAACCAGAAAAATCGTTGATGAGGGAAAACATCTCACTCCCGGCACAGTATTCAATGATTTGATTGATGAAGGGAGTAGGATAATTATCCTTGGGACAAGCTCAATTGATATCACAATAGTCAACACAGACAAGAAGAGTGCCTTGTTTCTCATCTACAGGAACAATATTAGAGACCCATTATATTAATGGAATTAGATAAATGAAACCAGCTTGGAGAAGATTTTCCACTTTAGCCTTAATGGCAACAACTTTCCTAGGATGCACCACACGAAGACATTGATGAACATGTTTCAAACAAGGATAGGTAGGAATCTCATGCACCATGATGTTAGGATCAATATCAAGAATTTCTTTTTAGGACCATGCAAAGACATCACGGAATTTGCAGAAAAGGCCAGTATAAACTTGTACTTCATCGAAAGAACAAGTGACCCCGATATGGATGTTCTTGATGATTCCCAGTTTAACGGAAATGTCAATAGGCATTGTATTTGTAATGTTACTCAAGTTACCTTTTGAAAGATTTTCATGGATCTAAATAGGATTTTAAAGTGGAGGAGAAGGAACCCTCAAATAAAATCGCTCAAGATAGGTAGACATGGCCCCGAGACTTGACAGAAACGAGGAACAATGATGACCATCGTCCCATGGTAGATCTTCGAGAGACATGGTTTCCACGATGGCCTCATCAAACGGAAACACTTCCTTCAAAGGATCAATGGAATCAAAATCACCAAGCCAAGGGGATTGAGAATAAATGTCAAGAGACATGCTCAAAGGAGCACAATCAGAGGACAGAGTACTCGAAACTGCTATGAGGTCACAATAATCAATCTCAGTTAGACTCAACAACATCGAATCTCTGAAAGAATCGATCTATTCAGGCAAAGGGATAACCCATGGTTCAACGGTTCAAGAAATCATGTTGACGTGAACAGTATTTTGTGGTGGAAGGGGAAAAAAGCCCATGGGGGTAGGGTCCTTGAAAAGGAATCGCCCTATGCTCTCGTAGGGAGTAGGAATATTATCTACTTACAGAACGTTGTTCTCGGAAGAAGAAGTGAAAAAAGACAATTGATCGACATTAATAATCTTTCCTTCGTGCGGGAATTTCAAAACATGAAAGAGAGTGGACGGAACACACAGCATGGCGTGATTCCAACTATGACCGAGGAGAAGATTATAATTAAGCATAGCATCAACGAATTCAACCTCGACATTGACTGTCTTCCCTTCCAATGTAATCAGCAAACTAGCGATAACACCAAGATGTTTAGAGTCTCTTCCATCAAATGCTTTAAGGGCATTGGTGAAGAAGTGAGAGGTAGAGAACCAATGGCTTTCTAACAAGCAGATGGCATGACACAGGTAGACGCACCCTCATCCACAATTTCCTGGTGAATATTTAGACCGTTAACATTGACTTGGATAATAAGTGCAGTCTAATGTGAAAGTTGTGGGACAAAATTCTCTAAATCGAAAGTGAGAAGGCTAGTATCAGCAGGGTCAATCCCACCTACCATAGATAAAAAAGCCTTCCGTTGAGATAGAAAACTCTGAAGTACTTCTAAAGTGGACATTGCAGATGGTGGCAGAGCCAAATATTCAACAATACTGTAATTTTGAGTGGCACGGGCATTAAGATTGTAAGAAGATTTGTGAAGTACACCTTTAGAAGGTGGCTATATAATGGATTCAGCGCTAGGCCATTCAATCTCAGGAGGACCAAAAATAGGTGGAGGAGGAGGACCATCAGAAATCTCCTTCCCCGCTACCTGACATGAGCCAGAATAATCTTTCAATCAAGTAGCAATAGAAACAGGTGCAGAACCATTCATCATGAAGAACTGAGAGCCAAATGGGGCAGAGGACTGAGGTTTCTCTACCATCTAGGTTTTTTGAGATGGGAAAGGTTTTTTAAGAATGGTTGGAGCTCCTTGGGTGCCTTTGTGAAATCGACTTGCTTAGGACCATTGAGGAAAGTCCTTGGTGAAGTCTTCTTCATCGAAAATCAAACAAGGATACTTCGGTTTATGTTGAGAACCATCAGCAACATGAGGTTTCGGATAATCCTATTTCGGGGTATTGGCTTTGGCCTTACCTTTACCCTTCTTCTTACCTTTAGAAGCGTTATCCATAGGATTGGCCTGAACGACATTCACTTCTGCAGGGTTTCTATAATTTGAGGTTGGCTGAGAAGTAACATTATTGGAAGAAGTAGACTTTTGCGTCACAGAATTGGATGAAGAAAACTTCTGAGAAGTCTAAGATATGGAACCAATAATACCATCGATGCATGGAGTTTCTAATGGTTTAGAAGTTCCTAGTCAAGAAGCATCAGGCAAGATATCATATAATGCATCAGACTAAGAGTACACAAGATCAAGGTACTAGGCGTAAGCAATGGCTTGTTCCCCCGTTACATAGGCCCCCATAGCAATGTATTTTCCAATTTGATTGACAAAGGAGGTAGTGAACCAATGAGTCAGAAGCTGATCAGGAATCTCAAATTTGATCATGCGAAGATGACGTATCCACTCTTGAATATTATCTGAGATATGAGTAGCTTGGTCTTGTTTCAATTAAGTGAGGAGATGCGTCCCAGTATCATAGTAGATTGGTAATTGAAAATATGTAAGGAATGCCATGGCTAAGGAATTGAAATCTTGAAAAACTCCATGAGACAACTCAATGTACCACTTTGCAGTGGCACCAGTAAGAGTTCGCTAGAAAATACAGAGCCAAATATAATTTTCAACCTAAGAGTTAGAAGACCACCACAAGTGGTAAGTCATAACATGTGCTTGGTGGTCTTCGTCAGGCTTACCCTCAAATTTAGGACAATCACCAGGAATCTTGGTCAGAACTGGAGGCCAATACAAGAATAGGATCGTTTTTCAACTTTGACACATCTGGTAACTCTAATGTGGCAAGAAATGGTAATTGAGGATTAAAAGTCATGGGGGGTCTCTGATAAGGACTCGTGTTCATATGCCACCTAGTTCAAGAGAAATTATACCCCTAGATATTCTATCTAGAAGGAGTCTAACCATAAGGGTTTGAAGCAGGATAATTCTGTTCATACTAAGGTTGAGGACCAAGATATTGAGTCTGAGGATACCATTGGGGTCCTTTTTGAGCAACGTAAGGATTTTATTGCGGAATGTAAGTATGGCTTTGAGGTTGATTCAAAGGGTAAAAACCTTGGGGCACATTATATATCAGTTTATATTGACCTTTAGGTTAATAAACACCTTGCGGTTGGGTAGGTTTACCTTGTGGAGCAGGCTGAGTAGGCTGCTAAGCAGGTGGACCTAGATGAGTTGGGTAAGCAGTTAGAAGTGGCTGTGAAACCGAAGGAATCTGCTGATGGGTAGGTTGAAACGGCTACTTAGCTGGTTGAACAGGCTATGGAAGTGTTTGAACTGACTACTAAGAAGGTTGAGCCAGCTGTTAAGCTGGATATTGAGGACCACCAGGTTTCCCTTGTAGGAAAGGTTGGCCTGATGGTTGCGACGGACCAAGTTGTCCCTGAAAACTGGGTTGACCAGGAGGAGGATCACAGGGTTGTCCTAGTTGCAAAAAATTTGGGCCATACTGAACGTGCGACTGTGATTGAGGTGCAACAGGTTGTCCCTGTGGTGGATATATTCCCCCCCAGGATGAAAAGATGGTCCTGGTCGATTTGAAGGTTGACCAAACGGACCAGAAGGTTGTCCTTGTTGAACCAAAGGTTGGCCTTGTAGAGGCTAACCTTGTGGATTGAAAGGTTGTTCTTTAGGACCAAAGGGTTGTCCTTGCTAGGCTGAAGGTTGTCCCTGTAAGGGTTTTCCTTGTAGGCCTGAGGGTTGTCCCTGTAATGAAGGTCCTTCATGAGTAACGGCCTGATAAGGATTAGTAGGAGGAAAATAGACAGTATTACCATGCTCATCATAATGAAGCGGAAATGAATAAAAAAGGGTACTGGCAACATCATAGTGATGAAAAACAGGATTACCAAGAGCCTGTGGCTATTGGGAACCCTGAGAACTTTGTTGTTAAATAGCCAACAAATACTCTTCAAATGTAAGGCCACTAGGAATCACAGGGGTAGTGGAAATGACACCAGAAGCAGGTGTGGCCTCCATCGAGGGAGCATAATGTTGATGAATATCCAACCTCTGCTCGTCAAACACATAGGTAGAAGCCATAGGTGTGGTAGAGGTAGATGGGGTTTCCACGGCATGGGTTTGTGATATACCTGGGCTAGGATTAACAGGCCACGTAGGATTGAGAAAAATAGACCTACGAGTGTGAAACGATCTAGACGACTAAGATGCAAGAACCAGTGTAGACGAAGCGAAACAGATAGTAGGCTGAACTGGGATAGATGTAACAGTAATCGATGGATATGATGCCAAAGGTGACAGTCCTAGCGAAGGGAGGACCAAACTCCGTGGAGGAGTTAATGTGCTGGATTGTGCTATGGATGCAACACTAGACATAGTTTGACTCAAAGACCTATATCTAGGCATAAGTGAGACCGATGGTGGAGAAGATTGGATAGAGGCTTGAGGAAGATCTTGAGGAAAGAGTTTATATTCTCCTATGGAAACACACATTCATTCACTACCAATAGGACTCGAGGAATCCATTTCTGATTTTGTCGTAAGATCTTCGAAAAGACTATGGGGACTAGGAGGTATCACAACAACAATAAATGGGGATCCCGACATAAGTGGACGAAATTCTCCTTCTTCCCCAAAACCAAACCAAGCACTTGAAGGAGGCCAATTGAACTCAACTGGGTTGTCAAGTATAGATTGAGTAGTAAGGGGCTGGACAGACGGGAGAATAGGCTACGAAAACTCGACACACCTAGTGGACTGAAGGGTTTCAAAAAACACATCCCGAAAAAAACCACCACTAGGAGGCAGTGAGGATGATGAAACTGGAGGTTCTGCCACTTTGAATGTATATCAAAATAAGAAGGAAAAGAGATAACCAATCGAAGGTTCCAGGATAAAAAATCTAAAGAAAACAAAACATGCCAATTAATAAAACTTTTAATAGGCATGTGATCGTATGTGATTAATTTTATGACATTGAAACCAAATTTCACTGTTTCATGTTTTAAGAGTCTAGAAACAGGCAAAACATGACTCTAGTCACTTTCAATTTGAAACGAGCGTGAAAGGAGAAGTGCTCAATGATCTCTTCTCTTATTTAAAGAGTCATGAAAAGATCAAAATGACTACTCAGGTACTCTAAGCAAGAGGGTATACCAGGTTTTCGTGAACTTCCATATACACCTTGGTGATCAAATGAAAGATAAATGACCAAGGACTTAATGGATGTGTAAGTAGTCTCCCCGAATGCTATGTTTAGTGTATCACAGTTACAAGGCGGCAAACTCGTCTTCCTATGGATAAAGGATTGCAACCTAGAGGGGTCTCCATTTTTATACTTGACGGTACGGGGAGCACAAGTCCATACTAGCATTGTCTAAAGCCAAAAGGTGAACAACATCTACTAGGTTTTAAGACACTATAACACATCTCTAGCCTAGACCACTACAAATGTTGCGTTAGGTTTCAATTTTGCCTTAGGTTCATTGAGTAAATTTTAAAGCTGATCTTGGATTACTTTTCAATTTCAAGGCCCTATCGAATTTGGAGCTCAACTTCTTAAATGCAGACTATATGAAAATGAACATCATTTCCTATTTGATGAATGCTAGTTATGAGAAGGATAGAAATATTTCAACCAATAACAAATAAGGAAAGTATGTCAAGAAGACCTCTAATGCAATCAATTGAAAATGAAACTCTTTCCTAGATTAACAAAATCTAGTTATGCAAAAGAATGTTTCAATCTCAATGCAAGGAAAGAATGCAACATTTACTTTTTTAATTTTTTCAATGAAACGAAGCACACAATGCACTAATTTAAAGAAAAAATAAATAAATACTAGCTTGAATATTGCGAATGTGGGGATTAAAATTGACTGACTAAATCAATGCAAAACAAACACAAAAAGAATTCAAACTAATGCCGATATATTTCAACCAAAAAGAGAGTTTCCCAAAACAACCCAAAACAAGCAATGTAATCGATTCTCAGAGCAAAAATGGGAAGGATAAATTGAAAATGAAAATATCATTCAACCAAAGAAAATACTCAAAAGGATCAAGAAAACTCAGTGCAATTGATACAAAATGAGACTAACAACAATCGGAGAGACTTTTTTTCCAAGCAGGGGGCTCAGTGTACAAAAACTCTTAGAAACCATAAGGCCTTAAACTACACTGATAGGAAAATGGACAAACGACTAAGAAAAACATGTCTATAGTAGTCAACATAGTCCCAAAGGCTTAATTACAAACAAAAAATAACCCAGAGTCAGGAAAAATTGACCAAAAAACTCATCAAGTAGGGTAAACCCAATTATATAGGAGTTAGCATGACTGTGAGGATGTATTCAGTGCCAAACAGGGGTTGGCGCCCTGTTTGGTGCAACTACACCAAAAGAAACCTGTGCCAATCGACACGACTATTTAAACAAAAAGTCCGCCAAGCCAAATAACCATAGAAAAAAGGTAAATCCAAAGAGAAGAGGTCAACCTTAACACTCTGGAGCTGAATAGAGGATGGCAAGCAAGCTGGAAAACCAGAAAAAGACAAAAAAAAAAGCCAATGACCGAAATCAACCCAACAAGCTCAAACGAAAAACTCACACTGCTCCCTAGTGGAGTCGCCAATTTGTTAAACAGGAAAATCCTCTATGTGAATAAAGATTATCCCTCTAGCCCTAGAGTGGGTCTACAAACAATGAGACATGCTAGAATATAGGCTCCTAACTACAAAATGAAAGAGGACACGGTAGATCGACCTACCTAGAATCCAATGATGTTGTTGTCGTTGTAGTAGTGGTGAACTTTTGCTCCTACCTTGGAAAGTCACAATCGTCTTACAGTCATGCTCGGATACCTGTACATAACACAGTAAACAAGAGTAGCATACAACATAACAATTCTATTTTTAATCACTAACCATTCAAAAAGGGCTAAGCACGTTCCTTTAAATCAAAAAACATTACATAAAATGGGAACCCAAACGCTAGTGATGTAGATATTGACAGAAGGAAGAGGTACAACCAATGCTTTGACATCACAGTCTCCTCCAGTGGGGTTCAGTTGAAGCACGCCTCGGTACTTTTTCAAGGGATTCAGACGAGATGAGGGCATCAACTTAAGCTCTCTCAATGGAGTTCATCCTTGTTCTATCTCTTTCACAATTCAACTCAACTATAGTATCAATTCTCCAAGTTCAGCTATTCAGCCATTATGTGTTTAGCTAGCTTATTCAAAGAGAGATACCTTATTTTTATAGAGGAAAAGGAAGAGGTTGGGATCCCTAAAAAGGTTGGAGGGAGGCCTATCCTTTAGGAGGTTTTCATGGGAGGTGGAAACCATAAACTAAATGAGGGATTCCATGGTTATTTATTCCAACGACTCCCAATGACTTATCCTTGAAGTTGTTGAAGAGCAATCTTTGCCTCTATTTTTAAAAAACATTCCATAAACAACTTGGGGCAGGTGTCTAACTGGCATAGAGTGCCAACTGGAATGGGCCCAGTGTTAATTTTCCCAATCGGCGCGGGGGTGTAATCGGCTACTCACGCCAAGGGAAAAAAAAGTGTTTTTACAGCTCTGCTTAGGGAATTGTCAATAGAAGGAGTATTGTCTCATGTAAAGGGATGAAATGATGGTCTTTGCAAGGCATGAAATTTCTTATTAGTCACAGAAATGACCCTCCAATATGTGAGTTTGGGATTACAGGGACAGTGACAAAATGCTCTGTAACAGCTGGGAAGCATGCCCATTGAGTTGTTTTTACAACAACACCGCAGGCTGTGCCAATGAGGTCGTCGATATGTGCTCTAGGTTGCTAAATAGCATGAGCATTGGAGTTTCTAGAGGCATGGGAGAGTAAATCACAAAACGTGCTAGATTGCGAATAAATTAGATCTAGATGATGTGAACCACGAATGGATCGGTCTTCTTTGACCGCACCTGCCAAGGAAAATTCCTTAGTAATGGGAGGGAGGAGTGACTTATAGAACCAATCTGATAGATGATCCAGAATTAGTGCTTTGACAAGCCTTCGCCTATGTCTCAATTCCTGGATGTGATTGGATATGTGGGTGGTGGTGTCTTGGCATAACATGGTTATAAGTTTCATTCTAGTTTCATACCGGATATGGAGCTAAAAGTGTTCGATAAATTGCATTTCTAAGGCACAAGAAGTGTTAATTATAACTCTATTAAACAGGTAAATCCTCTATGCAGACTGAGATGATCCCTTTAGCCCTAGAGTGGGTCAAGTAACAAAGGGACAAGCTAGAGTTTAGGTTCCTAATTACTGAATGAAAATGACATGGTAGATCGACCTACCTGGAGTCCAACGCTGTCATCGTGGATGTGGTACTGGTGGTCTCTCTGTTCCTGCCTCGACAAGTCACGATCCTTCTGCAGTGATGCTCGGATACCTTCACGTAGATCAACAAAAAACACCATCGTATGAAGCAATGATTTCATTCATAATTACTAACTAGTCAAAGAGGGCTAACAATATCACATTAAAATAACCATATAACACGAGCAGGGAACTATACATATTCATGTGTATGTATTGATAGAAGGAAGAGTTACAACCGGAGCTTTGACGTTGCAGCCTCCTCCAGTGAGGTTCAATGGAAGCAAGTCTCAGATGATCGTCAGGGGATTCGGATGGGGTGAGGGCATAGGCCTAAGATCTCTCAATGGAGTTCCTTCTTGTTCTATCTCTTCATCAATTCAGCTCGCTATTCAACTATTCAACTATAATGTGTTCAACTAGCTTGTGCAAAAGGGAGATAGCTTCTTTTTATAGAGGAAAAGGAGGAGGTTGGGATCCCTACAATGGTGTAAGGGAGGCCTATCCTTTGGGAGGTTTCCCCAAGAGATGGAAATGAAAGGCAAAAGGAGGGAGTCCATGGTTATTCAGTCAAACCACTCTAAATGACTCATCCATGAAGTTTTTAGAGTAGAATATTTACCTATATTTTCAAAAAAAATTCCATAAAAAAATTGGCATGGGTGGCTAACTGGTACAGATTTCCAACTATCATGGGTCCTAGTGTTGATATTCATCATTGGCGCGAGGGCAGAAAGAGCTACTAGCCCCAAGTCAAAAACATATGTTTCTGAAGGCCTACCCAAGGAATTTTCAACATAAGGAATGTTGTCCTCATGGAAAGGGATGCAATGATGGTCTTTGCAAGGCATGACACTCTTTATTGGTCACAAAAATGATCCTCCAATGTGCAAGATGGGGGTTGTAGGTACAGTGACAGAATGCTGTGTAATAGATGCCCCCTTAAGCATGAGGTACAAGGGCGAGGGAGGGGCGAAATGCTTTACGAGAACGCGTTTGAACCAAACACCTTCGTCGGAAGACCTGCAATTACATAAACAACTGATATCTCTAGTACATGAATATGTGTTATGGGCACATGCATCCAAAATAGAGTACATAAAATCTGAGATCTGAGGTATGGATGCAACCATCCAACAGTAAGGATCAATAAATAGACTCAGGTATGGTCATAGCCATCCAATCAATAGAATGATGCAATAATTCATGATACATCACAATATCTCGCAGCCTAGATGTTATCAGACAAAACTCAGGGTCTTGCGCTCCATCTCGACCTGAACAAGTACAAATTCAAGCATGAAAATATGTGATCTGAAGTCCAACATGCAAGAACATCACCTGATTACCAGACAATGATGAAAGTTGTTAACGAGTGTGAGAGAAACCACAAATAATGACGATGGCCCTCAAGGTATAGCAAGTACAATCTATAGAATGTGAAAATTGATTTGGCATCGAACACTCACAGAATCACTTAATCGATGGCCAATGATGTGGACCTATCGTCGAATGCGAAGAACCTGCCATTGAGGCGTGCAGGCTCCAAGGTACCAGAAGGGAGTCTCTAGATCAACTTCTTGGATAATGAGCTAAAGTCCACAGGAAGGGACTTGGTCGAAGGAGGGCCATCATGTTTCTGACATAATCGACACAAGACAGAGGAACACGATGATACTGAATCAGGACCAATAGAGAATCAGAGGGACGTTGAAAACTACAGAGGTAAAACTTCTCTTGAACATATCAACAACACGACACTGGATTTGGCAGTATTTGACATCAAGGGATCTGAGGTCATGATGACGTGGAAAAGATAAATCGAGAGGTCAAAAGAGGTCACCCAAGCCCATGGAGGCAGAAAATATGAAATGAGATGTCCCCACCAGACACAAATGTAGATGTGTGCCATGTTCGAAAGAGACATACTTCCAACACCACTAAAGAATGGTTCCATTTTCCCCCACAATTTCTGGTGAGTACCCCAATTATTTTTTAAAACAAGCTTGAAGGGGATAGCATATGCTTGCAATGTAAGTTTTTCTTTCGGATAAATCCAACCTAGTACATTTTACGAGCCCTAGGAAGGAGGAACTCGGGTAACGTCATGGTGATGATTTTATATGTCATTAGGATTTAACAAGTCTGACAAAGGGATAACTCGACATCTTTTCATGTTTAGAGATTTTGAAAAGAGGAAGAAAAGAAAACTCAAGCATGGCCTTTTTTGTAAATAGTCTCTCAGATTTGAAAAGGTAGAAAACAATATCTGAAATAACCTCATATTCATGATAGGATAAGATATTCCTTTTTCGTAAATAATCCATCCTTGCCTGAAAAAGGGGTAAACGTATACTGGGAAGATATCGTTTCGTATCCATTTAACGAGTTCAAAACAACAAGAGTCTCAGAAATCTTTTCAGTTTTAGAGAGTCAGAAAAGAGTTGAAATATGACTCTAGTAGTGACTTTTTCGTGTTTTTACTGAGTTCGAAAAATTATAAAATACAACTTGTTACTTCATCTCTCTCGCATTAAGACCCTGTCACTGTAGAAAAGGCGCACGTAAAACCCATTTCTCAAAATTATATACTAAAATAATAAAAAAATAAAACCTAATTAGGGTTGTGAAAATTTATAAAATGCCAAAAATGGTAAAAACCAATTACTTTTTAGTTTTACCTCTTGTGGAGCAATAGTTACCCATTTTATATTGTGATTTTACAGCGACGATAGTGGGCGATCCGGCAAACCAATCTCAAATCTGTCAGTTCCAGGTAAGAGCTGACATCCTTCCCTTCATTTTAAGTCCTATTTCATTACCTGCAATCCTCAATTTGATTTCTGAGCAGAGAAATTGCTAATTTTAGGGCACGGTTGTTGGCGCGAGTTTAAGTCACGGACTCACGCCAATCGCCCATTTTTATAAATTGGGGTGCGCCTATTGGCACAATTGTTGCTAAAATAGTCGCGCCAAATGCGCTAGCCATTTTAAACTCAAAATGCAAGTTAATGAGGCCAATTTTTTACAAATTCAAGCTTCTAAATTAGATAATATTGTCCATATGAACATGTTTGCAGGTGTAAAGTGATGAAATGGTAATCGAATGGATAAAATGGGAACACACTGAAGAAGACAAGCTTTTCATGGACAATGAGAGATGCATGGAAGCTCTCAAAGACTGTGGAATGAAAAATTTCTTCAAGACACCTTGCCTCAGAGCTCAACGACAGCTGCTGCAATACTTGATCGGGATATGGGATGAGGATGAGGAAAAATTCATTCTTCGGGATCATGAACTTGAGATTGATTTTTATGACGTATATTTCATAACAAGACTATCGCAGAGGGGCCCAACGCCAATCCTAACCGAAACCCACCCTAGCATGGAGAACGTGAGCATGGTGATTGACAGTGTATGTCCGGGGGCACAGAAAGGAACAGGAAGCGAGAAAGTAGATATCCAAACTATCCCAGACTTGGCACTAAAATTAGTACTAAACACCATCACACGTGCTGCAAGATCACAAGCACTGCGCAAGGTAATAAATACACAACTACTTCTTGCTGTAGACTACTTGACACCAACCATTTTTTACTAGGCAGAGGTAGTGACAATCAACATGAGATGTCAACTGAAAAATTTCAAGAAGACCAAGTTGAAGCAATTTGGTTGTGGGTCTATCCTGGTATCGTTCTTCCTGGAACGACTACCAATCTTTAGGCGTGAGGAGGTCATCGTCCCGACACCACCAGCGATGGAACCACGGATGGCTCAATGGGTAGCTCTGATGCCAAGGTCAGGGGGCAGTCAACAGATGTCCTCAATACCGAAGTTCTTTGATTGGCTCCACAAACAATTGATTTTTGTGGAGGACTGGCCCTACTCTGGCAGAGATTTCACTGGTGATCCAGATCTTCCACTCTCAGAGGGAGAGGATTGGGATGAAGCACTTGGTAAGTCCTAATTTTTATTTTTATGAGTACTATGATTTTTTTTGTTATCTATTCTCTAACATTGAATCCATGTGTTTGCATCTGTAGGCCCAGAGAGACCTGTAGGGACATCTACAATAATGAGGTGAATGCCTCGCGACTTTGATATTTCCCCTCATGGTGATGGAGGCGAGGAGGATGAGATCATGTGCAACATGGAGGGAATCACACATGAAGTCCCAAACTATGCGCAATTTGACGGCGTTCCTCATGCATACCAAAGACACACTATAGGTGTGGGAAACCGAGCTCACCACTTGCTAAGGTGGCTCGTATAGGCAGTGACATGCTATCATGAGCATCACACCGATTAGACATCTAGGATTTATTTCTATTTTCCTACATGGATATTTTACATGTGATGATGATTTTACAGATTACACAAATGTCTATCTAATAAAATGTTAGCCACTGCATCAGTTAATGCATTCATTCGCCTAGGAAGATTTTGATAGGTGATAAAATCAAAATGTCTTTCAAGCAAACAAATAGGTAAATACAATCTCAAAATGTGGGGATTTCTAACTGAATAATGACTATTAAGCTAAATAACTACAAGCTATGAGTCTAGATTTAAAACCAATGCACGTATGTTGAGGGTAATCGCCTTGGTTAATAGTTCAATGATAGCACTATACTCAGCAACATTGTTTGTATTTTTTCCTAGAGAGATACCTTCCAGATCTATCAACTCACTAGTAGGATCGTAAATCACCCAAGATGTCGAAAACAAATTCTGGGTACTGCGGGAAGCACTACCTGCGAAACTGACATAACTGGTAATAGATATATTCACAATAAGAAACAACCCAATAATCTGGAAAATGCTCACAAAGCATACCAAGCCAAAAAATGTACAAAAATGAAAAGAACACCTATGTACACAAAACATGCACGAATTACTCATGCATAATATTTTTTGAGATATAACCCATTTCTGGGCTGATCCAGAGGATGACCTTTGTAATCAATGAGCTCATAGGCCCCCATTCTGCAAAACACGTTTAACAATGTAGGGCCCATGCCACATGGGTTGAAATTTTCCAACTCCTAGCTTATCATGAGCTTGGTCATACATGAGGACAAGGTCTCCTTCTACGAAGGAGCGAGGGGAAACCAACTGATCAAAATGAGCTTTGAACCGCTTCTTTTGTGCCTCGATGACCAAAGCAACAAAGAAGCAAGTTTCATCTAGTATTTCTAATTAGGGGAGACACTCTTCTTCTGGCGAAGTGTTCGGCAGTAATTCAACAGCCAACTTGAGCGAAGGTATTTCACACTCAATCGGAAGGGTAGCTTCCAGACCATAAACAAGTTGAAAAGGAGTGAATCCGGTTGTGTACTTAACTAAGGTTAGGTATGACCAAAGAGCCAAAAATAGAATGAGATGCCAATTGGATTTGTGGATCCCAATCATATGTTGAAGCATGGTGATAAGAACTTTATTCATAGCTTCAACATGGCCATTGGCTTGAGGATATTGTTGGGGTTCCTGTGATTTGATAGATCTGGCAATACCAAATGACAAGACAACATCAAACCATTTTGGGATCTCAAGATCTAGCCCTCCTAGATATAGAGAGGGATCTCTCTATAGAGGCAAATAAATGTATATCTTTGATGTTCAATTTAAGGTGTTAGGCTAGTTATATAGCACACGGGTTTTTGTTTTGTTTATTTGGTTGGGAAAATTTGACAAAGGGTTCAATGTAAGGTAAATGAATGAGTAGAGAAGGGTTTTCGGCAATGGGGAGATAATTCAAAGAGAATACAAGTCCATTGGGAAATGGGGTCATAAAAAGGTTTACTTGCAATTCAAATAACCAAGGCTTTCAAAGGGCTAGTCATCTATATCATAGGATCTCCTAAGATGATTGCATGAGTTGAAACAAAAAGGAAATGAATGGGAATGACAAGGAAAACCTTCCAAGGTGACCACTTTGGAGTAAGTAAAGGGACAGGGCATACCTTATACATCTATGATCAAACTCTTGATGAGGCTAACTCCAAACACAACAATCTAGCAGTCCTCCTGACTACTTTTAGACAGTAGAAAACACTTAAGTTCACACACAGAGTGAAGCCTAAGATCAGAGAAAGACTTTTAACCTTCTTTGCTTTTGGTATTCAACTCAAAGGGATCTTAGAAAGGCTAACTTTTGGAAAGGGAACTTAGGGGACAGGGCTAATCAGTAAATCTTCCTATTCTCCTATTCTTTCAGTGAAACCAAACAAGAACATATAAGAAACAAACTCTAAATTCATATATCAGTAAGTATGGGCAAACCAACTCTTTGACTGGTTAAATTATATTGAATTTGTTCTAAGATACACAAGTAGAAGAAAACATAAAAATAAGAAAGTGTAGGAATCATTAGGGTACTTGTTGCAGCATATCCTAAGCTAAAATTATTGTTTCTTATCATAGAAAATGAAACATGATGAAAAACAAAGGGAAAACAATAACAAAGAAGGGACACATCACCATTGATTTAGATCAGGATCCAATGAACATTCTTTTCATATTAGTAGATCAAAACTAGTCACATACATTCTTATCCAATAGCTTGATATCATCCAGAAATCATCTCCCAATCTATTTACAACTACTACTCACAGAACTCTAACTCAGTAAAACAGCTTACAATAAGTAATTTTTTAACAACCAACCAAAAAAACAAAAACCCTTGTGCTCTATAACTAGCCTAGCACCTTAAATTGAACATCAAAGATATGCATTTCTTTACCTTTATAGAGAGATCCCTCTCTGGATCCAGGAGGGCTAGATCCTAAGAGCCCAAAGTGGTTTGATGTTGTCTTGTCATTTGGTATTTCCAGATCTGCCAAATCACAGGAACCCCAACATAATGGTGACTCCACTGGGGACTTTTGAGTAAGTTATACCTGATACACTCTTGGGACCTTAGAAAATTCCCGGGATTCAAGAATATTTGATGAGCTAGCCAGTTGAGTCACCAACATAATGGCAACTCCACTGGGGAAATTCTGAGTAAATTACATCTTAGACACCTTTAAGAGCTTAGAAGACCCACCACCTCCTTAGATTGGTATTCAATTGCTGATGGTGGAAATCACCCTTCATTAAAACATTGAAAATATTCCACCTGGTGACTCCACAATTCCTAAGAGACCAAATGAATCCATTGGTAGAAGACTCTGAACTGGTTGAAGAGATATAGTGACCTCTTTTCTGATTTACAAAGATGGATTCAAATGCAGACCCAGAAGAAAAACTATTAACCAAGATGGAAAGAATGTTGTAGATGTTTGAAAAAATAATGGAGAGGTATGAGGCTAATTTAAATATTGATGATCTAGAGCAACCCATGCTTTTTCTAGATCAAGAACAAACACAACCTCTACAAGACCTAGACAATGAGCAAGACATGTATGATGACCAAGACTTTATACAAGATGATTAGGAATGTTGTCAAGAAATTCCTGATTGCCTACCTATATCTTGTACTGTGCTATTAAGATAACTTCATGACCAAATTACAAATACTTATAATGAGCAGTTCTTTGAGGAAACAAGTAGCCACTTAGAAAACGCAGAATCTGATGTGGAAGGAGAACCAACACATATAGGAACTCCCCCTCTAGATTATAACCCATTTTAGATTACACAAGAAGAGTGGCATCATGATAATGTAGAAAAAAAAATTCATGAGCCTTGTATCCAATCTAAGTGTCATAGTAATCACAAGGAGTTGTTTGAAACATAAGAAGATCAAGAAACATTAGAAAATCCTCAAGGTCTCCCTGCAAGCACAAATGAGGATCCCCTAGAAGAGGCTCAAGAAGACATCCAACCTCCAAACCAGTTAACACAAGAGAAAGAGGACTGTTGTTCTTTTGTCCATGCTGAAAAAGAACTCCTTCCTTTGACAGAAGAAGAAATTGACCAAATTATAAACAAGCAGCCAGCCTCTGAAATCTTTTATAAAACATACACTCTTGTCCATTCATCTACTGAGTTGTACAGATTTAGAAAGCTCCCCTGTAAATCAGAATGAAGAAAGATCTGTTGATAATACAGTATGTTTGATCGGTAGCATTACTTACTTTAATGATTTTCCTAATTTTGATATATCTGATGATGATGTTCTCCAAACAGAAGTTGATCCTGCAGGGTCATCATTAGTAGATTTTTGGAAGGAATATCAGTTCCATCAACTTCAAGAAAGTATTGAGCCCATGCAGGCTATTTATGATACTGATGAGGAAAGTTATGAAAGTCTAGTAGTAGGTGAATATTCATTGAATCTTCACTATGCTTTATCTCAGATCATTAGTAATATTTTTCATGCATTTGGAAATCAGTAGCCTCTCATCTCAAAGGGTGAAGAGGAAAACAATGAAGAATTTTTTGAGCAGGTTGAAACCAAGGAGCCTTCTCTTAAAGAAAAGGAAGCAAGTGAATAGACCCCTGCTCAAGAATACATTGATATTTTCACAAAGATACAAGAGGACAACACTGCAGTATATTATGAGTCCTCTAGTTCATAAAATAATGAAGATTAGGAAGATTTTCTCTCTCAAAATAATCTTTTCCTTGATCCAGTGGAAGAGGAAGTAATTATGGTTGAAACCTACTTGTCAAATACTCACAACTAGGTATTATTTCAAGATCCTTATGCTCATTTCCTGCAGACATTTAGAGAAGGATCAAAGGCCATCAAGAGCAGCATTTTGTAGACAAAAAGAAACATTTTAGAGGCTACTGTTAAAAAAAAAAAGAGAATGGGAGTGGCCCTACCTGTCCAACATGCTCAAATAGATGAGCAGAAACCAGTCATGGGATCATCTGATTGACTGGATGTATTGGAAAAGAGAGTTTGTCAGCTAGACATGTCAATATCTCAAGTTAGAATATGGTAGGTAGTAATCTAAATAAAGCTTAGCCTATGAGAATTTAGTTATTTTTTTATTTTACTTTGAAGAAAAATTCAAAAAACACAAAAACATTAGAAAAGAAAGGTTTAGACAAGCTCAAATCTTGAACCTATGAAAGTTGTTAAAAGAATGGCTCAAATTAAATCAAAACCTGAGCCAGAGAAAAGGGAAAGGTTGGTTCTAACATTCTCAAAACTTGAACCAACAAAGAAGAAGAAAACAACTCGAACAGGATCAAAATCAGAGCTGGAATGAAGAAAGAAAGGTGACTCTAAAAAGCTCAAAATCTAAGTCATAAGAAGAAGAAAGGATGCTCTAAATTTTCAGAATTTCAAGCCTTCCAATTTTGTTTTTAATTTCTGTAAAGTTCAGTCCATGTGCAGCTTGTCTTTATGCCATGGACCCACAGAAAATTAGACAGTCTAATCTTGGTCTGTCTGTATTCAAATTTCTGTTTTAGAATGTAGAGAATGAAACCTGTCAGACAGTTTAATCCTGGCAGATACTAGTTTAGGTAGAGAAGCTTATGGGTCCAACTGTTTAATCTGGTCTCATGGAGGAATAAGGGTAGAATTAGATTATATTTTTATTTCAATAAAAAATAATGATGAGGAAGGTCTGCAAGTCTAAGTGCACCTTGAAGAAAAAATGTTAGGATAGTATGACGAGTAGGTAGTTGTTTGGGAAAGTATTGTTGCTGATATAATGCTTTCCACTGATGTAGAAGCTGATCAAAGAAGGAAATTATGGTCAAAGTGCCAGGCTCTAGCCTACTTCCAAAGATTATATCTGAGATTCTTGACACCTTCAAGAAGATTCCATCCCCATGTGGAGCCAATGTTAGCCACCTATAATAATTTTTCAAAGCAAACAAGTGGCTAAATTTGTCATCAAGTCTTCAAGTGATAAATTCCCTTGAAAAACTATCATTCTTGAAGCCTTCATGTGTCTTCCATCCTTTAGAGAATCTTCACTATTGTTTCCATTAATGAACCTTGTTGTTTACCAAAGGAAAAAGCTGTTCATGAGACTCCATTTTCCATCATCTCACTTCTCTTTTCACTCACAAAGAATTCTATTTTTCACCCCTATCCCCTTCACAAAATTCCCCTATAAACCTTCATTTTAATATCTAAATCATCCTAAACCCCTTTTAAAGCTTATATTTCCCTTTATTTGGTTTAAAAATCCTTTTTTTAGCCTATTGAAACCTTCATTTGGCCTTAAAATCCTTGTTTTAGGCCTTAAAAAATAGTCTTTTTACCTTATAAGTTATTAAGCCCCCAAGGGCTTATATCCTTTAGCCCCCCCTGTCTCATATAACCTAATCCCCACAATAGGGTGCTTAAAATACATTAGCCTCCATGCCAAAACCTTTATTTTTCCTTTAGTTTCCCATCCCTGACATTTAAATTTTAAAATAGATGTGGACTGTTGATCTGTAGAGATCAACGGCCATCGGGCGCCCATTCTTTGCCCATTCATTTCCCATCCCTTCTACCCATTCCAAATCTCTGCCTTTTCTTTAGATCTCAACCGTTCATTCTGGAGATCTGATGATCGGAACGTAACTGGATAAGCCAACACCCATCCACTACGCGACAAAGCAACTGACATCATCATGGAACCCACTCATCTTTTAACCCTGCATATTTCCATTCATCGGGTTCTACCTGCACCGTCTGATCTCCCAACAATCATCCAACGGCCAACGATCCATATCGCGTAATTTTTTTCCCTTCACCGCAATGTGCTACTTCCGCACGATAAAAGCGATTTTTATTTTCCACATGTCGAGCGATGAATGGAATCACGTTCCAAAAGTTAATACCACCTATCCCCCTCTCCCCCAGCCCGAATTCTGTGCGAAAACCATTAATGGTTTTCCCAAAACCACCCTTGTCCAATTTTGTGCCAATTTCAAATTTTAAACCTGGTTTCGCCTTCCACCATGATTTTGACCCTTCAGCCGCTACATCCACATTATTCCTCACTACTCCTCCACCCTCACGAGCCTCCGAAGTAGTCATTCCCACTCCTGCAGGTTTTTTTAATGTGTTTATCCTATTTTGCAGGGTTCAAAGGGTGATGAATTCATATAGTCCCTGCAGTCATAGTCAGGTGACATATAGTGCAGAAATACTATCACAGAGTTGAAGATTTCCGAGGAAGAAATCACTGAGAGTGTTTAATAGCATGTTTCATCGAAGACCAGGGTTATTGACCCTAACATAAACCCTCCAGCACCGCTATAACCTATATATTCACAAACACAGGTCAGCAGAAGTTTAAAGTGTATCAGAAAGAGATTAAAGGATCAATGCATAATATTGAAGACTTAATGCTTATATCTAATGTTTAGAAGGATAAAGGACACAAATAAAGACCCAAATATGATCAAGGAGGCTTAATGAAGCCTGAAAAACACTATCAAAGTCAGATCAGTGTTCGAGGCATTTAAAAACATGAAAAATCAGCAGAGAATTCTTTCTCCGAAGGAAGGAACAACTCACACGACCTATTCTACACTCCACCAAGCATCTTGGCAGTTATTACACTGAAAAAAATTCCTAAAACCGTCAGGATAGTAGTTATAAAGGCATGGAAGACCTGCAAGCCAAACTATCCACCTTACTTATCTCAGAAGACAAAACAGAGTACCAACATCCAGAGAGTACTTCAAAGAAACATACCTGAAGTTATTGTCAACCTGACCAAGACTTCTAAACCAGCCTAAAGGGTACCAATAGTTAATGCAAAGCCATTATGCAGAGTGGGCATTCCAATACTTCCTCCCCTCTATCTTAATGAATCATTTAAGTTCATATCTACTACTCCACCTCCTCA
Source organism: Pinus albicaulis (assembly GCA_034641835.2). Classification (NCBI taxonomy): domain Eukaryota; kingdom Viridiplantae; phylum Streptophyta; class Pinopsida; order Pinales; family Pinaceae; genus Pinus; species Pinus albicaulis. Next base: position 1,008,082,441 of record CM076581.1, on the reverse strand, counting down.
TTCACCTATAAGTACTCATTGAAGATTCATTGTAAAGGGTTGGGAATTTATTGACTATTTGAACTGTTATGGAGGAGAAGTAGCTGAGTATTTTGTATTATAGTAGGCTGGGAAGAGAAGTTTTTTTACTGTAAAAATCCACTAGACTCAAAGTATGTTACTAGTGTTGCACATCAATTAAACAAGCAGATTCATGGGATCCTGGTCTATATTAGTGATGTTTTCCTTACTGTAATTTTCTTCCTTTCATGTTTTTCATATTTTCCATTATTCTCTGATAAAGAATAGCAAGCATAGACTAGGATATACTGTTGGAAGTACCCTAAGTCTCACTGTTAATCTTTATTTTTATGTTTTCCTCTGATTGTGCATTTTAAGGATAGTTTTATAGAGTATAACCAGTCAAGGAGTGTTGGTAAGCCCATGTCTTGCTGAGTAGAACTTGAAACATTGTTCTTAAATGATATTTTCATTTCATGCTAAGTAAAATATTGAACTAAGGAATTCTATGGTTAGACCTGTCCTCTAGTTACTTCTCCAACAACTTGTCTTGAAAGTTTCCCTGTGAGTTAGTGTCAAAAGTAAAGAAGGTTAAAAATTTTTCTCTGATCTTAGGCCTTGCTCTGTGTTTAATATTAAATGTTTTCTACTATCTAAAAGTGGTTATGAGGAATACTGGATTGTTTCCCTTGAGAGTATGTTGAAAGTAGGTTAGGTTAAAAGTCCTTACTTGATCTTAATCTACCCTTTGTGTCTTTACTGACAGTTTCCTTTGAAAGTATGTCAAAAGCAGGATAGGTTAAAAGTCCTTACCTAATCTTAGGCTGCACTTTGGTTTCTTTCTTTCGCCTCACTTCTTAATGTTTCATACCACAAACTCAACTTAAAAATATCCTTTGGTATAGATAACTTGCCCTATGGAAACCCTTGGATAGTTGTTATGCCAGTAAACCCTTTTATGAATCATAGCCCAATGGAATGATGCTTTCCTTAACCTATCTTCCCATGCTGAAACATCCTTCTACTTATTTCTTTCTTCACTTCACATAAACTCTCAGTTAATGATCTCCAACCAAACAAAAAAAACCAAACCCCTGTGCTTCATACCTAGCCTAAGACCTTAAACTGACCTTAAAGATATATCATTCTTTACATTTATAGAGATATCCCTCTCTGGATCTAGGAGGGCTAGATCCTAGGATCCCAAAGTGGTTTGATTTTGTCTTGTCTTTTGGTTTTTCCAATCTGACCAAAACACAGGAACCTCAACAGATAGTATGGCGTTGAGCTGCCATGACACAGACCCAACTTAGAAGCCAACTCCGCCACCATATAATGCCAAAAATTGGAACCATGATTGGTAACGATGGCTTGAGGAACACCAAACTTATAAATGATGTGATTTAATGTGAATTGAGCCGCTGTCTTACCGTCAGCGGCAACTGTAGGCATTGCTTTGGCCGAATTGGTGAAGAGGTCAATGGCTATGATAATATAAGCATGCCCCCCACCTGAGTGAGGGTTACACGTCATAAAATTGATGCCCCACTTCGCAAAGGGACCAATGGTAATGACAGGGTGGAGAGGCACAGGCAGTGCGTGCATCTTGTACTGATAGATCTAGAAATCATCACATTTACGAACTGTGATAATGCAGTCCTTGAAGATGGAGGGCCAGAATACACAGGAGGAAGAATATTTTGTGCAGTGGATTAACCAGATATGTGACCACCATAGGCACCACCGTGACAATCATTCAGAGCTTTCTCATCTTCCTTGAGAGTCAAACACCGATGGAGATTGGAATCTACTCCGATGTAGTAGAGAGTATCTCCGACTATATGATAGGGTTGTGATTGATGACGGATACATCAGTGAGCATCCTTTGTCAACTCAAATTTGAAGGTATAAGTCTAGAGATATATGATGATATCACCATACCAAGGATCGAGGGTGCTAATTAGAAAACGTGTATCATCTAGAATTCATTTCTCAGAACCAGACGGAACAGAACCAGAGGGGAGGGAGCATATCAAATTGGCAAAGACTAACGATTTCTTCGACTTGGTAGTAGTAAATTCCAAATCAAACCCTAGGATTTTAACAATCCACTTCGACTACTTGCCCACAGAAATTGGTGAGATAATATATAGGTGACAGGGTTGCAGTCAAAAATCACATTCATTGTACGTAAAAGAATATAATGACGAAAATATTGAACTACTTGAACCGCAGCCAGCACTAACTTCTCGACATGTGTGTAGCATGTCACAGGATCGAGAAGGTTACGAGACTAGTAGTATATTACATGTTCATCACCATCATCATCGTCCTGTACCAGAACCATGGTAATCGTACAAAAATCAGCGGCTAAGTAGAGGGAAAAATCACGATGGTGGTTCGGAGGACGCAACAGAGGAGAGGACCCTTAATGGTGGAAGCCTTTCTATGGTGCATAGGTCGAAGATGCTAGCGAACAAGCTTTGACCCAGTGTAGGTTGGAATTTCATGCACCACTATACTAGGATCAACGTAGCGCATTTCTTCGTTGGACCATGCAAAGACGTCACAGGACTCACGGAAAAGAATAGTGTAAACCTGAACTTCATCTCAAGAACAAGTGACCCTGATATGGATGTTCTCGACAATTCCTGGTTTCACGGAAATGTCGATAGGTAGCTTTTGTGTCATATTTCTCAAGTTACCTTCCGTAAAAAATTCTTCTGTTAGAATAGGAATTTGAGGCAGAGGATAAGGAACCTGAGATGAAAATCACTCAGGACACATAGACGTGGCCCCGAGGCCAACAATGAATGAGGAATGATGATGATTATTGTCCCACAGTAGATCCTTGAGAGACATAGTTTCCATGATGGATTCATTAGAGAGAAATATCTCTTTCAAGAGATCAGGCGAATCTGAATCGTTGAGCCAAGGTGACTGAGAATAAGTGTCAAGAGACATGCTTAAAGGAGCATTATCAGAAGATAGAGTTTTTGAAGCTGCAATAAGTTCACAATAGTCAATCTCGATCGGAATCAACGGCATCGAATTTATGAAAGAATCGATCTGTTCAGGCTAAGGGATGATCCATGGGTCTTCATACTGAGAGATCATATTTATCTTAATAGTGTTTGGTGGAGGAAGGGGAAAATACCCATGCGGGCAGGATCTTTGAAAATACTCGGCGCTACACTCTCGTAGAGAGTAGGAATATGATCCACATATGGAATGTTGTTCTCGGAACAAGAATTGAAGAATGAAAATTGATCAACAGTAACAATATTTCCTTCATGCATAAATTTCAGGACACGAAAGAGAGTAGATGGAACGCACAACATGGCGTGAGTCCAACTGCGATCGAGGAGAAGATTGTAATTGAGCTTGGCATCAACTACTTCTACCTTAACATTAACCATTAGGGGAATTTTGAGGTCTAAAATGGGCCTCCTAAGAAAATAATAAAATAATATCTAAAACAATAAAATAATATTTATGAATTTGCAATTCACTTTTTGCACCAAAATCCATGTAACCATGGTTAAATTCAATTCAAAAGTTGTACTAAAATAAAATTAATAATTTTTTTTTATTGACGTGACTATAAATAAGAATGGGATTTTCAAGAAAAAATCAATATCATTGTACAACTAATGCATTTGTCCTTTGTACTTAAATAACTTAAAATAAAATATAAATATAAATTCATAAATTCATAAATTCTTAATTATAGAATATACTATTAATTAAAATTTATATTATTTAATTTATATAATGACATGTAATTAATATACTACATAAAAATAATATAATATAATATATTGTTTTATGTATGAATTTTATATTACATATTGAATTGATTTGATTTATAAATAAATATTTGAAAATATACTAATATAATATTTATTGAAAAGTGTGTAAATACATGAAGATCGTGTAGAGATATGCATTGTTTCTTTCAAAAAATATGAAATGACAATAACAATATTTTATTCAAAAAGTGTGAAATGACACTTATTATGAGTACTTTATTTTATGACTTTAAAAGTACTTATAGCACTACCTTGGATAACCATGATTTTTATCCACCATTGAGAATGTGACAAGTAAGTACCTTTAACTCAAGCAATTCCACCTCAACCATTAGGGATGATGTCATCCCCTAAAATGTGATTGGTTCTCATAAAGTGAATTTTGATTGTACATTTTCCTTACGAGGCCTATTTTAGACCTCAAAATTACCCTAATGTGTCTTCCCTTTCAAGGTAATCGGTAAAATAGCGAGAAAACCTAAAGGATTAGATTCCCTTCCATAAAATGCTTCAAGGGAATTTGGAAATGAATTCAGGGCTAGAGAACCAATGGATTTCCACCAAGAAGATGACATGACACATGTAGACACACCCTCGTCCACAACTGCTCGATGGATATCGAAACCATTAATGATAACTTGTATGATAAGTGCAATTTGATGCAGAAGTTGTGGAACGAAATTCTCTAAATCGAAAGCAAGAAAGCTGGTATCAACAGGATCAACCCCACTAATCACAGATAAAAATTATTTCTGTTGAGACAGAGAACTCTGAAGTACTTCTAATACAGACATGGAAGATGGCGCCTAATCCAAATCCTCAATAATGTTATAATGTTAAGCGGTTCGGGCGTTTGGATTGTAAGAAGAATTGCATAGTACACCTTTTGAAGGTGGCCATACAATGGGTTCAGTACTATGCCTTTCAATCTGAAGAGGGACAGAAGCAGGTGGAGGAGGAGGACCATCAAAAATATCCTTCTAAGATGCCTGTCATGATCTTGTATAATCTTTCGATCAAGTAGCAATAGAAATGGATGTAGAACCATTCATCATGAACACCTAAGAGCCAAATGAGGCAAAGGACTAAGGTTGCTCTACCATATGGGTCTTTTGTGATGGAAAAGGTTTTTTAAGAATGGCCATAGTTCCCTCATTTCCTTTGACAAATATTCTCACTTTGGACCGTCAAGGATAGTCTTTAGTATAGTTCTCTTTATCATAGATAAAACAAGGGTACTTTAGCTTGCGCTGTGAAACATCATGAGCACGAGGTTTTTGAGAATCCTGTTTCGGGCCTTACCTTTATCCTTGTTTTTTCCCTTGGAAGCTTTATCCACTTGATTGTTCTGAATGACATTATTTTCCATAGTTTTACCAAAATTCGGGGTGGGCTGAGAAGGAGCATCATTGGAAAGATTAGACTTTTTCTTCCCAGAGTTTGAAGGAGAAGACTTCCGAGAAGTCCGAGATAGAGAACCAACAATGTCATCGGCGGATGGGGTTGTTGGCTCTTTAGAAGTTCTAGGTCTGGGAGCATCAGGGAAGATATCATACAATGTGTCGGATTAAGAGTACACAAGATCAAGGTACTGGGCACGAGAAATGGCTTGTTCCTCGATCACACATGCCCCCATAGCTATGTATTTCACGATCTGATTGAGAAACTAAGGTGGTGAACCAAATAGTCAGAAGTTAATCATGAATATCAAACTTGATCAAGCGAGGACGACACCTCCATTCACGAATATGATCTGAGATATGAGTAGCTTGGTCATGTTTCAATGAAGTGAGGAGGTGTGTCCTAGTCTCATGGAGAACCGGTAACTGAAAATGTGTAAGGAAAGCCATGGCTAAAGAGTTTAATTCTTGAAAGATGCCACGCGACAACTCAATGTACCACTTTGCAGAGGCACCATTAAGATTCCATTAGAAAAGACGGAGTCAGATGAAATTTTCAACCCAAGAGTTATAGGAACACCACAAGTGGCAAGTCATAACATGTACTTGGGGGTATTCTCTGGACTTGCCATCAAACTTAGGACAATCACCAGGAATCTTAGTCAGAATTGGAGGCCAATACGGGTTATGAATAATTGGATTGTTCATTAAATTTGACACATCTGGTAGTTCCAACATAGCGAGGAATGGTAATTGAGGATTCTTACCATAGGGGTTATAAGCCTGATAATTGTATTGATACTGGGGTGAGGACCAAGAGACTAATTCTGAGTATATCATTGAGGTCCTTGCTAAGCAATGTATGGATTCCGTTGCAGAATGTAAGCATGGCCTTGAGGTTGATTATACACCAACGGAGGTTGATTTTGAGGGTAATAAGTGAAACTTTGGGGCACACTATATACTGGCTGATATTGACCTTGAGGGTAATAAGCACCTTGGGGTTCATCAGGTGGACCCTTCTGAGCAAGTTGAGCGAGTTGCTGAGGAGGTGGACATTTTTGAGCAGGAGGACCCTGCTGAGTCAAATAAATAGGTTGAACCGAATGTTGAGTAGGTTGAACAGGCTGTTGAATAAATTGAATAGGTTTTTGAGAAGGTTAAACTGACTACTGAGCTGGTTCAGTAGGTTGAATTAGCTGCAGAGGCTGGGTGGGCTACTTTATCTACCGTATTTTGAAGGAGAAGAATTTTTCTTGCTAGGGTTTGAAGGAGAAGACTTTCGAGAAGTCTGAGACAAAGAACCAATAATAATATCCCCAGTGGATTCACCAATTTTTTAATTATGTAAATCCTCTCTGCAGAGAGAGACGATCCCTCTAGCCCTAGAGTGGGTCTAGTAATAAAGGAACAAGCTAGAGTTTAGGTTCCTAATTACTAAATGAAAAGGACATGGTAGATCAACCTACATGGATTCCAACACTGTCATCGTGGCTGTGGTAGTGGTGGGCTACTGCTATGGAGAAATTTGACCCAGATACTGAGGGCCACCGGGTTGCCCTTGTGGAAGAGGTTGGCTGGATGGTTGTGATGGAATAGGTTGCCCCTAATAACCATGTTGACCTGAAGCAGGACCGTATTGTTTTCCTTGTTGAACAAATTTTTGGCCATACTGAACGTGTGGCTACTGTTGTTGTGCAAAAGGTTTTCCCTGTGGTCGATATATTTTCCCTCCAGGAATATAAGACAGTCTTGGTTGATTCTGAGGTTGACTAGAAGGACCGTAGGTTTGTCCTAGTTGGACCAAAGGTTGACCTTGTAAAGGCTGGCCTTGTGGACGATAAGGTTGTCCCTGTTGACTAAAGGTGTATCCGTGCTGAGCTAAAGGTTGTTCCTGTAAGGTTTGTCCTTGCAAGCCAGAGGGTTGTACCAGTAAGGTTCTTCCAAGATGAGAAATGGTCTGATAAGTATTTTACAGAGGAAAATAGATAGTCTGAATAGGATCGATAGGGGGGAAATAAACAAGGTTACTGTGGACATCATAGTGATGTGAAGGAATCACACGAACTTGGGGCTGTTGAGAACCCTGAGAGTTCTCTTGTTGAACAACCAACAGATACTCTTCAAAAGTAAGGCTGCCAAGAATCATAGGGGCATCGAAGCTGCACTACTAGACGCGACCTCTGAAGAGTGAGCATCCGGAGAAGGAGCATATCATTGGTGAATGTCCAACATGTGCTCATCAAAAGTATAGGTAGAAACTATAGGGGTAGTCGTAGCCGCACTAGTAGGTGTAGCCTTCGGAGCGCAACCTTGTGATTTGCTCAGAACATAATTGAAAGGCCATGTGGGATTGAGAAAGAAAGACCTGCGAATGTGAAAATATCCTGACAACTGAGTCATAACAACTGGCGTAGACGAAGCCACACAAACAGTAGGTTAGACTGGGACAAACGTAATTGTCACTGATGAGCTAGGTGTTGAAGGTGACAGTCCTAACAAAGGAATGATTGAACTCCTTAATGAAGTAGATGTATTGGATTGTGCTATGGACGCAACACTGGAAAGAATCTGATCCATGGACCTATACCCAGGTGGAAGTGACATCTATGGTGGGGAAGACTGAGTAGAAACACGTGGGAGTTCTTTCGAAAAAATTTGATATTATCCTGTAGAAACACGCATTCCTTCACTGCTAATAGGACTTGATGAATCCATCTCTGACGACATCGTAAAATCTTCAAAAATACTATGGGGAATAAGAGGTACAATAGCAGCTAAAAAGGGTGATCCCAAAGTAAGATGATGGAATTCCCCCTTGTCCCCAAAACCATACCAAGCACCCAGAGGAGGCTAGTTGAACTCAATGGACTCTTCAGGGGGAGATTAGGTAACAAGAGGCAAGACAGTCAGGAGAATAGGTTGCAAAAACTCGGTAGACCTAGTGGATTGAGGGGTTTCAAAAGAAACGTCAGGAAAAGAACTACCACTAGGAGGTAGTGTGGACAACAAAACTCATGGTTTTGCCACTGTGATAATATTTCAACACAGGAAGAAAAAAATGAGATAGCCAATCAAAGGCTCCAAGATCAAAGTCTAAGGAAAAACAAAAACAAGCCAAGTAACAAAATTTTAATGAATGTGTAATCATGGGTAATTAATTTCACGACACTGAAACCAAAATTTTTTGTTTCATGTTTTAAGAGCCAAGAAATAGACAAAATATGACTCTAGTCACTTTCAATTTTAAACGAGCATAAAAGTAAAAGTTCTCGATGATCTCTTCCCTTTTTAAGGAGTCATGAAAAGATCAAAATTACTACACAGGTAATCTAAGTAAGAGGCCGTACCAAGTTTCTGTGAACTTCCATATACACCTTTATGATCAAATGAAAGATAAATGATAAAGGACTTAACCTAAATGTAGGTAGTCTCCTTGAATGTTGTGTTTGGTGTATCATGGTTACATGGTGGGAGACTCAGCTTCCTATGAATAAAAGGATTTGAACCTATAAGGGTCTCCCTTTATATACTTGACGATATGGGGAGCACAAGTGTCCACTAGTGCTATGTAAAGCCAGATGGCGAGTGATAGCTACTAGGTTTAAAGACGTCGTAATGCGTCTCTAGCCTACACCACTAAAATGTTTGTGTTAGGTTCCATTGCTTCCTTAGGTTAATTAAATGAATTTTAAGGTTTATCTTGAACTATGTTTCAATTTCAAGGCCCTACCGAATTCGGATCTCAAATTTCCTAAATGCAATCTATATGCAAAAGAAAAAAATTTCCCATTCAATTAATGCTAATTATGGGAAGGATAGAGATCTTTCAAACAATAGAAAACCATGAAATCATACAAAGAAGTCCACTAATGCATCTAATGCAATCAAACGAAAATGAAAAACTTTTTCCTAGATCATCAAATGCTAATTATCCAAAAGAACTTTTCATTTTCGATGCAAATGAAAAAATTCAATTTTTTTTATTTTTCAAGAAAATGAAGCACACAATGCATGAATGACATAAAAAAAAAACAAAGCAAACACTAGCTTGAGTATTGCGAATGTAGAGATCTAAACTGAATGACTCAATCAAAACAAAACAAAGAAAAAATGCACTCAAACCAGTGATGCACTCTTCCAAACCAAGAAAAATCTTTCAAAACGACCCAAATGGGAAATGTGATCTATTCTCGGAGTGGCAAGAAGAAGAATCAAACGAAAAACAAAATGACCATTCAACCCATCCAAACACTCAAAGGATCAAGAGAGACAGAACATAATCAATCAGGGGATGAGACTCGCAATAATAAAAATACTTGATTTCCAATCAGAAGGATCAATGAGCAAAGGCACTTAGAAAACCTAAGGCCATAAACTGCACTGACAAGAAAATGAAAAAACAGCTGAGAAAAAAAAGCCTACAACAATCAAAATGTAATATCCCAAAATACAAAAAATCAATAATACTGGGAATATCTTATAATATTCCAAAATTTTAGTTACAAAAATAAATAAACTCATAAAAAGTGCATGGAACACATAGCCATCATATTATAATTATAGCAGCAAAACTATGTCTTCATACAATGTCTCCAAGTGGGGCAAAGCAGCAATATTGGCCCCAAAAAAGTTATTTCAAGTAGATTAAGTTATAATAGGGGAAAATAATGGCTGGATCACTTATCATATGTATTAAGGCCCTCACATACAAAATAGGACCTGAAACAAATCTCTTTTGATAGGTTAAATAGATCTTGCAGCCTCAAATCATCTTAAAAACACCCAAACCCCATGACTTAAGCTATGCATAATTTATGAAGCACATGATAGCATTATTATATCAAGGTTTCTACAAAATTATAATTTGGAATCATAAATCTAGATTTTAATTGGAAAATATGCTAAGAAAACAAATATCTTGCCTCTTTAATGTATTATAGAAATAACCAGGCAAGGGTTTCTTGAGAGAATAAGTACAAAAAGAGTAGATCTGAATACTCAACTCTAAAATAACAAAGTATTACTACAAAATTAGATACATGAGGCTGAATAATACAATATAGTTATGAGAATCCCTTCATCTAGCTTTCTGGGAGAAGGGATGGCCCTTTCCCTAAGAAACTAGCTCAAAATCAAGGGCTTGAACCTTGCTGTTGGAGCTCTATGAAAAATGATGCAATTCCTGCAAGAGACTACATTGTAGGATATGAGGAGTACTTCGGCCAAGTTCCAAGATGTGAAATTAGCTCATAAATCTTCCTAGGTGATCTCTCAAGAGAAGGAAGGCCCCCTCTACTAAGAAACAAACCCGAAAGTGGGGTTATGGATCATCCACTACAACACCCTGCAACACAACACTACACTCTACAAAAATAATGATGTGACTGAAGACTGATGCTTGGCCTCAAGCCTGGATGTGGAAGAATTTAGTACAATTCTCTCCCAAGAGGCCTCTCAAGGGAAGAGGTGGGATTCCCACTTGGGAACACCCTGTGCTAAAGAGCACTGCAACCTTGCTAAATAGCAAGAGGAATCCAAGTCTAAACAGACCAATGTTAAAATAATAATCTTAAACATGAATAAAAAAGGCTCCCATCCTCTCCATATATAGTAAGTGAACCTCTTCACATTGGTTTCCATCCATATTTTCCACCAAGCTCATGCAAGTTGTCCTCCACTCAAACTACGTTGTTCATTAAGGAGATTCAATGTATGTAGACAGTGTTGTTAAATTTTTCAAAGTTGACTGAATCAACATGATCCAATCCCTGTTCACACCCAAAGGTGCTCAATCCAACTGCTTATTCTTCCTCCTTTCACATTAGGAGTGTTATTATTCCTTGTAAAGAGGCTAATGGGCCTCCCTACCCATTTATTCACCTACGTAGTGATAAAACCAACTATAATATTCCATTTAGATGACGACTAAATTTTAGGAATATTACAGTCCTCCCCTCCAAAATGTTGCTTGTACTCAAGAAACTGTAAAGTGGAGAAAAGTCCTCCCCTCCTCTTCTTGTGGCCTCTTCATCAATATTCCCCACCACTGCTCAAAATAATCTGCTACAAATCTACCCTTCATTTCCTCCTCCCAATTATGCAAAACCACATGGCTCACATCATAGAAAGGTGGAAGGTGTAAGTGGAAAACTCCTTGCTGTCTAGTGGCCTCCTCAAGGTAGGAGTGATGATAAACATGGGAAATATTATCCCCCGTGAGTGGTTCCCATACCCCTGCTATCATCCAAATGAAATGAGGCATTCTAGGTAGCTCATCAAAAATATCCTCAACCCCCAGCTCGTAAAATGTGTTGGGGCTGCATGGAGAGATTGGATCCTCCCATCCAAGTGGTCTCTCTCTCCATTTATGGTAAGTATGGCGCTACTGCTGATCTTGGGGTGAAATTTCATGACCTCCAAGAGTGGCCCAAGCTACCCCACCAAACAAATAAGCCATGAAGTGCCTCCTCCAAAAGCTCAAGTTCTTCAAATGGCTCCTCCCACATGAAGAAAAGAGATGTAGTTTGGAAATCATGGGTTGTCCATTACTTCCCCTGAAAAATGCATCATGTAAAGTAGGGAGAATCATACTCCCAATGGGCATATCCAATTGATATCCCACTCTCCAAACAAATCCTCCCATGAACATAAAAATATCAGCAATACATGGAAGCAAAAACCAATAGAAACAAGTTGTCACATGACAACTGGAAAATGGATCAAGGTCCCACACCTGGAACCAGCGTAGTACTTCATTTTCCTGCATCAAATAAAACAATAACAAGTTTTTTCCCAACCACTTGTTTGTTGCCACAATAATTCTATAATATAGAAACATGAAGGTACAAAGTGGTGTAAATGGTGCACATCAAAAATCATGTGGCTTCCCCCACAATCCACCAATAAGATAGCCAATCTAAATGTTGCAAATGGCTTCAAGTACATCATCATACAATATGTAAGAAGGGATAATCCTCCTTGCTACAACATGCTACTCATATAAAGTAAAGAAGTACAAAACATAATGTGGAATTATACCTTCTCCACCATGTACTTGAGACCTTGAGCTGAAATGGCTCAAATGGAAATTCTCCCCCACCTCCAAAGAGTAGGGAAGTGGTTGTGACATCCTCACTATCACCATCCAGGCTATGCATCTCTCCATATGCTAAAATATATCATGTTGGATGCCCTCCCAAATGAACTCCTTTGCGAAGGAAAGATATGCATCAAAGAGCATGGAAAGGAAGTCCTCATGTGCTGCATATAGCAGCGTCTCCTTGAGCTCTGAAGCTCTAGTCAAGAAGACTCTACCATAATAATAGATGGCCACATCGTCCACCATATACCTATCATATCCATCAAGGTCATCAAGAATCATGCAAGCACCAAGATCCTTGGAGTACTCTACCAAGAGTTAAGGCCTCCAATATGGATCAATCCTCCTAAGAGATAGCACTGGTGATCTGCAACGTGAAGCTCTCCTCATGTTGTTGCATTTTCCTTTGACATCCCTCATGCCAAATTCATCCTCCAATTTGCTACCATGCCCATCATGCAGCTGCTCATGCTAAAAAAGAAGTAGTGATATTTGGAAGTTGGCCTCCCACGAGAAGCCCTTATCCAAAAAAAATCTCTCAATCTTGGCGAATGTAAGCATGAATGGCCTCCATCTACTCCAATGTATGGACGATTCCTTCCTCAAAGGAAGTACCCTCTATTTCTCCAAATCCATGGAGCAACTCCCTCGCACCATGAAGGTGCCATCCTCCATCACTGCAGCAACTTCTGTCAGCGCAGTACATATAGTCAGAATGGGTGGCGCCGAAAATGACAGAATGTATCCCTCCTCCTTGAGACTATCCCAAACTCTCTGCATTGTACTAGACTACTCCAAAGTCTTCACCCCTCCGGAATCTAAGAGTGGTGAACCAAATGGAAATATGTGTCTCATCAATTCCAGATCTGGTGGCCTCCTAGGTGGAATGCCTCCATGTAATGAGACATCAATGTCAAGAGTAGACTATATATATGGATGGGAAATCTTTCCCTTTACCTCATAGTGTAAATCAGCCTACCTCTTCCTTGCATAAGCTCTCTAAAATAGGGGTGTGTTATCCTCATCAATTGATGTTGACCTTCCTCCCTACCTTCTCCTTCCATCTGCAATGTCCCACAATCATGTTGGACAATGATTGTCTCTTGACCTTCATATGTGAGATCCTGGGGAACTTCTTGCAATGATGCAATAAATCCTCCTATTGGATCATGTGCTCCTCCTTCCTTTGCATGAGGCATTGGATATGCTCTAGATGTGACAACGTTGTTTCCCCCATCCTTCTCTTCTTCTTCAATATGAATGGGAGTCATCTACTCTATAAGAGGATCCTATTTTGAAAAAGGAACCTTCATGCCCTCTTGTTCAAGGTCATGGAATAGAGATCTTGCCTCTAGCAAGGTGTCATCCAAGATGTGAGTTTCTCCAACATTTTTATGAAATAGATTTGAGTTCGTAGGTCCTTCCAACCCATGAAAAAGTTTCATTTGTTTTGGTTTGATTGTTTCATAATTTTTTCCATCAAACCTTTCCATTAATCTCTTAGTGAACTTTGCAAAAGAATAAGTATTGACATTTTTCAATGAAAATGATTCAAACATCCACCAAGCCTAGGCCTTACCTTCAAAATGCAACACCACAACTTTGATGGCCTCATCTTCAGAAATTTGGTGGTGCTGCAAATAGGTGTGTAACTCCTCCACCCAAGCTTTGGCTAAACAAGTTGGGGATCCATCAAAGGTAGATAAAGAAAATCTATCCATTTCATGCTGCTTGCTTCTCTTCACCTTGATCTTGCAGAACTCTTGGAAAGTGATATGATCTCTAAACCTTTCAGTTTGAGATTCACATTCTTGCAAAAAATTACTAAGAGTTTCCCTCCTTAGCATTCCCTCTTCTTCCATCTCTCTCATAATAGATCTGGGCATTTGACTGCACTGTGTATCATAGGGTGTGGCTTCATGCTCACACTCCTCATCTGAGAATCTAGAGTTGGCTGTAGATACAAACTCCTTTGGAGACTTCATCTCCCTTCTTATCCTCTTCAAATCTCCTTGGATGCTTTGTATAGATTTTGGAAGAAGCTTTGAGAGCCTCTACTCCTTCCTTCCTCCACATAATTGAGTCTTCTTGCTGTTCATCTCTTCTTTTCTTGATAGCATAATGGCTTGAATGCACAGGCTGAGCCAATATTATGCTTCGGTACCACTGTAATATCCCAAAATAGGGAAAATCAACAATACTGGGAATATCTTATAATATTAAAAAAATGTAGCTACAGCAAGAAATCAACTCATAAAACGTGTATGGAACACATATCCATCATATTATAATTACAATAGCAAAACTATGTCTTCATACAATGTCTCCAAGTGGGGAAAAGCAGCAATATTGGCCCCAAAAACATTATTTCTAGTAGATTAAGTTATAACAGGGGTAAATAATGGTTGGCTCCCTTAACGTATGTATTAAGGCCCTCAGATACAAAAGAGGAATAGAAAAAATCTCTTTTGATAGGTTAAACAAATCTCTCGGCCTCAAATTAGCTCAAAAACACCCAAACCCCATGCCTTAAGCTATGCAGAATTTCTGAAGCACATGATAGCATTATTATGTGATGGTTTCTAGAACATTATAATGGGAAATCATAGATCTGGAGTTTAATTGGACAATATGCTAAGAAAACAAAGATCTGGCCTCTTTAATGTACTACAGAAATAACCTGGCAAGGGTTTCTTGAGAGCATAAGTACAAAAAGAGAAGATCTGAATATTAAGCTCTAAAATAGTGTAGTCTCACTGCAAAATTAGATACATGAAGCTGAATAATACAATAGAGAGATGATAATCCATTCCTCTAGCTTTTCGGGAGAAGGGATGGCCCTTTCCCTAAGAAACTACCTCAAAATCAAGGGCTTGAACCCTGCTGCTGCAGCTCTATGAAAGATGACACAGTTCCTACAAGGGACTGTGCTGTATGAGATGAGGAGTACTTTGGCCAAGTTCCAAGATGTGAAATGCACTTAGAAATCTTCCTATCTGATCTCTCAAGAGAAGTAAGGCTCCCTCTACTGAGAAACAGACCTGAAAGTGGTGTTATGGATCCTCCACTACAACACCTTGCAAAAAAACACTACACTCTAAAAAAATAATGATGTGACTGAAGACTGATGCTTGGCCTCAACCTTGGATGTGGAATAATTCCGTACAATTCTCTCCCAAGAGGCCTCTCAAGGCAAGAGGTGGGATTCCTGCACGGGAACACCCTGTGCTAAATAGCGCTGCAACCCAGCTAAACAACAAGAGGAAGCCAAGTCTAAACAGACCAATGTTAAAATAATAATCTCACACATGAATAAAAAAGGCTCCCATCCTCTCCATATATAGAATGTGAACCTCTTCACATTGGGTTCGATCCATATTTTCCACCAAGCTCATGTAAGTTGTCCTCCACTCAAACTGTGCTATTCATCAAGCAGATTCAATGTATCTAGAGAGCGTTGTTGACTTGCTCAAAGTTTACTGAATCAACATGATCCAATCCCTGTTCAAACCCAAAGGTGCTCAATCTAGCTACTTATTATTCCTTCTAAAGAGGTTAATGGGCCTCCCTACCCATTTATTCACCCACCTAGTGATAAAACCAACTATAATATTCCATTTAAATGAAAGCTAAATTTTAGGAATATTACACAAAATAATCCAAAATGACTCAATTCCACATCAGAAACAACCCAAATTCAATCACAACTGACCAAAAATTCAACTAGGAGATGAAATAAAACCCTATAGGATTCGACGCGACTATGAGATGGTAATTCACGCCAAACAGAGGTTGGCGCTACTGCAACGAAAGCAACGTGCGCCAATCGGAGCGACTGTTCAAGAAAAAGGCATGCAAAGATGGAAATCTATGGGAAAATGGGAAAACGAGAGAGCAGAGGTCAATCTTGACACTCTTAAGCTAAACAATGAAATTTTAAACATTCAAGAAATCCAGAAAAGACAGAGAAGCAAGCAAATGACCGAAGTTGACCCGACAAGGATGGAACAACAACCTCACACTAATCCCCAGTGGAGTTGCCAAGTTGTTAAGCAGGTAAATCCTCTCTCTGAACAGAGATGATCCCTCTAGCCCTAGAGTGGTTCTAGTAACAAAGGGACAAGCGAGAGTGTAGGTTCCTAATTACTGAATGAAAAGGACATGGTAGATCAACCTACCTGGATTCCAATGCAGTCATCACGTTTGTCGTAGTGGTGGTCTCTCTGTTCCTGCCTCAGAAAGTCATGATCCTTCTGCAATGATGCTCAGATACCTACACACAGATTAGAAAACAAGGGTAGCATACGAAGGAATGATTTCATTCATAATTAATAACCGGTCAAAGATGGCTAAGCATATTGCATTAAACAAACCATATAACACAATATGGGAACCAAGAAATAGTCATGTATATGTATTGATAGAAGGAAGAGTTACAACTGGAGCTTTGATGTCGCAGCCTCCTCCATCAAGGTTCATTCGAAGCGCGTCTCGGATGATCGTGAGGGGATTCGGACGGGGTGAGGGCATAGGCCTAAGCTCTCTCAACAGAGTTCCTTCTTGTTCTATCTCTTTAGCAATTTAGCTCGCTATTCAACGATTCAGCTATAATGTTCTTCGCTAGCTTGTATCTGAATGGAAATATTTGTAATGCTATGAAAATTATCCATTTTGATATAATTTAGTGTGCAAAGTGTTCTCCATGAATTTCAGGTTAAACAAAGTATTTTTTTTATGTTTCTGAGTATTATGTGTGAGGATTAGTTAAGTAAATTTATTGTTTAACATATCACAGTAGAAAGACACAGCATGTAAAATTCACCATCACGTAACACTACAAATTGTTGAGGTAGTTCACCCCTCCTGGGCTACATCTGTCGGTCCAAGGCTCCCCAATGACATGTACTTGCTTTATTAATTTTCTCAAAATGATTACACAGTTAATAATATGCCTCAAAAGGAAAAACCAACTGTAAATTCAGCTTCAAAAGATAGAAAATAACTAGAAATTGCTTTTGTTTGACCTTAAACAATGACATATAACCCAATACAGTGCCTTATCCATGATGGCCTTGATGGCTCCTTCATCTTCCTCGAATAAAAAGCTGTTGTAGATCACCTATGTTTGACCTAAAACCTATTCCAAACTACTTAGGATGCTGAAAAAATCCAAAATTGACTAAAATTTCACCTTGTTTGGTTGAAAATTGTAGTATCCCAAAACCGGGACTGCTAGCGAGGCATGCCTGAAAAAGGAATTTTTTAGGAATGGCTGGTACATTTCTTGAAATCATCCCTTGAATCCCTTAGATCTGAGTATCTAAGACCTAAATCCAAGAGGAGATCAGAAACAAATCTTTCTAGGTGGGTTAAACAGATCTCCCACACCTGGGAAGGCTTGAAAACTGCCCAAAGAGGGGACTGCAGCAATACGAAGAACACTGCTGGAAAATAATGTAGTTCAACCCAATACTTGTAGTAGATCAGTATGGAGGCTCACATGTCATGTGTACAATATAAAATCAGATTTATATTATAGCTAATACAATGTACAAAGGAAAGTAGAAGACTTGAATAGAAATAAACCCTCAGAAATGAGGTGCCACAGCCATAGAAAATTTTGCATAAACTTAAAAACGTTATTTTATTGGGGCTAAAGAATCTGTATATTATAGCTCAGATCTAGAGTAGATCTGTACATAAAAATATAGATCTAATTCAGATCTGTGTAAAAAAAGAGCTCATCTATACATTCCCCTTGGGGTTTTGTGCGAAACATGAAGCACAGATAGTAGATCTGGGATCTAAAGTTGCATATATGTAGAAATATTCAGAATTATTTGGATTTTATGTAGGAACGCAACATAATACAGATATAACCATAAAGACAGAGATGTGGTGGAAATAATGCTTCATTTTATTATAATCAAATGACTCAGATAAAATAGCTATGTCATTGGTAGGCGTATCTCTGAGAAGAGATGTGGCAGCTACAAGCCTCTGAACTATGTTACAATGAGAGATAATGGAAATGAATAGGTATGGTACTGGCAACGCTTATCTCTAAGAAGAGATGTGTCCTCTAAACTATGTTACAATATAGACATGATCAGAACAAGCGAGCCAAGGCACTGATAGCGCTTATCCCTGAGAAGAGATGTATCAGCTCCCAGCCCCCTGAACTATGTTACAATGAGGCTTGAGGGCCTATTTATTGTTGAGAAACAATGTAGAATCTGAAACGTCAAAAAACCTAACCCTAGGAGATGAAGCGCCAAAAACTGTGGGCCCTGTTTGGGTAAATTGGTGTTTCAACTTCCTGGGGACGTAACTTTGGCATCCGATCTCTGTTTGACGCGTTCAATAGCTCGTTAGAGAGATATTTTCGAGGAATACAACTTTTGAGTGAACAACATGGGTCATAGACCCATGTTGCTCCTTATTTTCCCAAAAAACGTTGTTTAGGGCCTTAAAACGACTTCAGAAGTTTAAGACCCGAAAAACTACTGAAAATAGTAAGTTGTGCTAAAACCTACAAACTGAAAGAACTAATGGTGGGGGTTCAAATGGACTCGATGGGTGGCCACCAGTATCCATCTAGATCATTAAGTCCCCAAAACGGCTCCGGGTGTGTAGGATTCGAAAACCTGCTAAAAATAGTTAGTTGTTCTAAAGATGAAAAAATGAAAGAATTGATGCTGTGAGTCCAAACGGATTAGGTGGGTGGCCACCGATATCCACCTAGATCATTCCTCCCTCCTTAGGAAGCAATGGTCTCCATTGTGTTAAGTTCCTCCATGGTGGGGTGCAAATTCTACTGAACTTGGTGTTGGATTTGTCCAGGATGTCGCGGACCTGTTGGCGGATGTGTTGGATGTAGATGTGCCACTGGTGGACAACCGTTGAAGGATCTGGGAAAATTTATCCATCATCGCATTCTTTTGTTTCTCGAGGGCCTCCTCGAGTAAGATTTTAATAGGATCTCCTGCTCCCTCGTCTTTCTTTCCTTCCCCCATGGGGGGTCATCGGGGTTGTGAGGTTGAACTCCTTATACCTTGGGCACATTGGGGACATGAAAATAAAAATAGAGAAAGAGTAGACCACTTTGATACCACTGATCTAGATTTGATGCAGGAATGCAACAAAATACAGATATAACCATAAATATAGAGATGCAGTGTATATAATGCTTCATTTTATTATAATCAAATTACTGAAATTAAATAGCTAGGGCGCTGGTAGGCATATCTCTGAGAAGAGATGTGGTAACTACAAGCCTCTGAAATTTGTTACAATGAGAGATAATGGAAATGAACAACTAGGGTACTAGCAACGCTTATCTCTGAGAAGAGATGTGTCAGCTACCAGCCCGTAAACTGTGTTACAATATAGACATGATCAGAAAAAGCGAGCTAGGGCAGTGGTAGCGCTTATCCATGAGAAGAGATGTATCAGCTCCCAACCCCCTTAATTGTGTTACAATGAGGTTCGAGGGCCTATTTATTGTTCAGAAACAATGTAGAATCTGAAACGTCCAAAAACCTAACCCTAGGAGATGAAGCGCTAAAAACTGTGCGCCCCGTTTGGGTAAATTGGTGTTTCAACTTCCCGAGGATGTAACTTTGGCATCTGATCTCCATTTGATGTGCTCAATAGCTCATTATAAATATCTATCTAAGGAATACAAATTTTGAGTGAGCAACATGGTTGACAACCCTTGACCATGTTGCTCCCTGTTTTCCCCAAAAAACGTCGTTTAGGGCCTCAAAACAGCTTCGGAAGTTCAGGACCCGAAAAAATACTAAAAATAGTAAGATGTATTGAAACTTACAAACTGAAAGAACTAATGGTGGGGGTTCAAATGGACTCGATGGGTGGCCACCAGTATCCACCTGGATCATTAAGTCCCCAAAACAGCTCCGGGTGTGTAGGACCCAAAAACATGCTAAAAATAGTAAGCTGTTATGAAGCTGAAAAACCGAAAGAATTGAGGCTGAAAGTCCAAACAAATTAGGTGGGTGGCCACTGATATCCTCTTGGATCACAGAAATTCCTGAATCATATAATAGAACAACAAATCAGATCTGAAACAAACATGCATTGGATGGCCAATCCATGGATCACCACAGTGAGAGGAAGAATCCTAACACCGGAGATCTCTCCTCCAAAATGCATACAAAACACCCTGCAACTGTAAACTTGCAAATAATGCAGTTCAGTAGTAGAAACTACACTGTAAGCTCTGAGAATGATTTTTCCTGATTCCAATGTCTCGATCTGAAGCTCAACAGCTAATGCACTCTTCTAGGAGGTTAAAAGACACAGTCACTAAGAAGAGACACTAGAATAATCTAGATTTGAGTAGATATAGCATTTCCACTTGCTGCAACTCACAAGGACAACCCAACCCTCAACAAGATCAGTGTTGTAGGTGTAAGGTGAAGCTTTTCCCAAGCCTGATAGTGGACAAGACAAACAAGGCTCCTCCAAGAGCCTCTCAATGAAGGAGATGGGATTCCTAAACAGTAAAACCCCCAATGAGGGATGTCTCAACAGACAATACCTTCAGAAAATAATATCTTCAACAACATCTTCATGCTACCCTCCTCTTCCTTTTATAACATTGGAGTCTTGTCAAACCCTAAACCACTTCATTAGTTTAGCCCCTTTCACATGTAGAACGTCCATCTAGAATTGTGATCTCCCTCAAGGAGGTCCAATGCATCTAGACTGCGCTGTAGATATGGTCGTGGTTGACCTGGTCAAGTGATCAACCTCTTTCACACTCAAGTGTGTTTTATAAAATGGCCTAGATTTAGCCATGTTCACATTGGGCACTAATTTATTTTGTTATTTTCAGGATTTTTACATGTCCTCCTTTACATTTTATTCATCAACATGAAATGAAAAACAAAACAAGGAAAAAATAGAATATTCCCATTAGCTTGGGCTAATTGTGAATATTACAGCCCTCCCCTCCAAGATGTTGCTTGTCCTCAAGCAACTGATAAGGTGAGTGCTGCAAAATATCCCCTTCTTCTCTTGTGGCCTCCTCATCTAATAGTCTCCACCATTGCTCCATATTTTCTACAATAGTTCTGTCTTCCGATGGTCCCTCCCCAATGTGCAAGTTGGCCTTTGGTGAGTAAACCCAATGGATCTCATCATGAAGGAATGGAAGGTCTATTTGGGAACCTCCTTGCTGATCCATGGCCTCCTCAAGACAAATTGATGACAATCATGGAGAATTTCATCATCCATGAAAGACTCCCATATCCATGCTATCATCCAAATGAAGTGGATCACCTCCCAGCTTGGAAATCCATAGAGAAACTCCTCCCCAATACATATGAGAGGCATGTCCCACACAAACATATGGCTCACCCTACAAAGAAACAAGTGATCTATCATAGTGACCATATAATATCTCATGCTCCAAGTGATCTATCATAGTGACCATATAATATCTCATGCTCCCATTGAAGCATGTAGTGCAAGAAGAGTGGGAAACTCCTTTCCCCAAGGACACATCCCACCAATGTGCCACTCCTCCAACCATGTTCCCAAGAGTAAGAACATTTCCAACATATGGAATCATGATTAGAATCATGCTAGCTGCCATGTATGATTAAGGAGAAGGAAGATCTTTCCTCATGTGCAACCAGTGCAGTTTTACCCTTAACTTCCATAGAATAGGATATGGCAAGTGCCTCCCCCAACACTTGTTTGCTACCCCATCCTTCTTGAATTCTTGGAGAAGGTGCATCATAGTTAGTGTAAAAGAATCACACCATGAAGAATATAATAACTTTACAAGATCCTCCAAGGAATGACCTACATCAGCATAGTTCATGGCCTTGAGTGGCCCATGAAACCCATCATAAATAGTGCTTTGTCTTGGAGCAATGTCCTGCAAATGAGTGTTAGAAAAATATAATCATATAGGATATACATCATAATATTAAGAAAGACAAGTTCCTCCATATACTTGTTTTACATCAGTGAGGTAACTCATGGATGAGTTCCCTCTACCACTTAATGAGTAAGGAGGTGTGAATGATGGCCCTTACCAAGAGCTGTGTTCCTCCTTATTTGACAAATAATCCATGCAATTCTTCATATGAGAGTGCACCTCTTCCTTGAAGCCCTCCCACATGAATCCATCTAAGATAGTATGATATTCTCTAATGAAACCAATGGGTTTGGAAAGTAGGATCCCATAGGTTGCATTTAGTAATTTCTCCTTGAGATCAGAGCCTCTAGCCAAATAAATATGATCATGGAAATAAATGACTCCCTCAACTAACTTATACCTCCCATCCATTACCTTACCATCAAGAAGCTCACATGTGAAAAGGTCCTTGGAGTATTCTATCATAAGTTGGGAATCCCAAGAAGGATCTAGGCTTCCAAAAAATGACAGCACTGTAGAGGTCTAAAATGAAGCCCCAGTCATATCATGACTCTCCTCTTTGACATACTTGATGTCAAAATCACATGTTGGAGCATTATAATCTTCCTTTTGCTACCTCTTTTGCAACTGATCTTGGTCAAGAAAATATTGAAGCAGATGGAAATCAACTTCCCCTCGGAAAGTCCTTGTCTTCGAGTACTTCCTTAATTTGGCCCATGCATGCAAGAGTGTTAACATCCTCTTATCATGTTCAGAAATATCTTCTATGATTGAAGATACCATGGGCTACTCCAAAGATATGGAGTTTCCATGTGTCCTCATGTCCATGCCAACATAGAATTTTGATTTCTCCTTTCTCAGTGCATATAACTGAGTGGGAGATAGCAATGTCCATTTTAGAAAGTTGCTTACCTTCTTTCTAAATTCATGAGAGATCCTTTGCGTTGTGCTGGCTTCTCCCAAGGCTCCTTCCTTAGACAAGTATGAAAATGTTGCCCATAGTTTAGAGAACACTTTAGTTTTCCTCCAATCAAGAGGTGCTTGAGGTGCTCTTGTTATGACTGCATTATCTTCTCCTGCCTTCTCTTCTTCCTCTTCAATAGTTGAAGTTGCCTCATCATCAATAAGAGACCTTATATATTGGTCTTCTATTGAAGGAGGAATCTCCATGCCTTCCTCTTGAGAAGAAATCCCTTCATCAAATGGAGATCTTGCCCTTGGCAAGGTATCAAACAAGCTTACACTCTCTTTTGTGGTTTCCAGAAATGGAGTTAGATTTATAGACCCTTCCAACTCATGCAAAATATTTGTTTGATATGGTTTGATAGTTTCAATAGAAGATATTACACATGAAGTTTCATCAAAACTTTCTATTAATCTTTTAATAAACTTTGCATAAGTAGGTGTATTTTCATTTCTAAAGGAAAAAGTTTCAAACAACCACCAAGCATATGCTTTACCTTCAAAATGCAGCGGTGCTAATTTGATGGCTTCAATTTCTAAAACTTGATGTTGTTGCACAAAGTTGTCTAACTCCTCTGCCCAAACCCTTACTGGACATTTAGGCAATCCATCAAAAGTAGATATAAATAATCTACCCACACCATGATGCTTCCCCTTTGTGCTTCTGTTCTCCTTGATCTTGCAGAATCCTTAGAAGTCCAAGTTATCTTTGAACTCCTTAGATTGAGCTTCATACTTATGCAAATATTCACCAAGAGCATATCTCTTTGGCACATCTCCTTTCTTCCTCTTCATGAAGAAATTGTTGATAGAACGTGGTAGATATGATGATATGGATGAGTGCTCATATCCATAAGATGAGGACTTAGAATATTCCTCTTGTATAGATCTTGTTGAGGGATCTTCATGTTTTTCCCTCCTCATTTCTTTGATGCCCTTGATTTTTCCTTGCACATTTGAAAATAAAAGTTTTGAGAACCTCTTTTCTCTAGACAACAGGGGTTTACTCTGATTTCTCTTGAAAATCTCCTTCTTCCCATGAGAAGATTCCATAATACTTGAAGCTCACAGGATGAGCAAATATTGTAGCTCTGATACCATTGTAGTATCCCAAAACCAAGACTGCTAGAAAGGCATGCCTGAAAAATGCATTTTTCAGGAATGACTGTTACAAATATTGAAATCAACCCTTGGATCCCTTAGATCTGAGTATCTAAGACCTAAATCCAAGAGGAGATTAGAAAATAATCTTTCTAGGTAGGTTAAACATATCTCCCACACCTAGGAAGGCTTGAAAACTGCCCAAAGAGGGGACTGCAGCAATACAAAGAACACTGTTGGAAAATAACATAGTTCAGCCCAGTACTTGCATTAGATCAGTATGGAGGCTCACATTTCATGTGTACAAAAACAAATCAGATTTTCCGTAATATTCCCAATTAGCCCAAGCTAATGGGAATATTCTATTTTTTCCTTGTTTTGTTTTGCATTTCATGTTGATGAATAAAATGTAAAGGAGGACATGTAAAAATCCTGAAAATAACAAAATAAATCAGTTCTCAATGTGAAAATGGCTAAATCTGGGCCATTATATAAAACACACTTGAGTGTGAAAGAGGTTGATCACTTGACCAAGTCAACCATGACCATATTTACATCGCAGTCTAGATGCATTGGACCTCCTTGAGGCACATCATAGTTCTAAATGGAGGTTCTACATGTAAAAGGGGCTAAACTAATGAAGTAGTTTAGGGTTTGAAAAGACTCCAATATTATAAAAGGGAGAGGAGGGCAACCTGAAGAGGTTGTTGAAGATATTATTTTCTGAAGGTATTTTCTGCTGAGACATTCCTCATTGGGGGTTTTCCTATTTAGGAATCCCGTCTCCTTCCTTGAGCAGCTCTTGGAGGAGCCTTGTTTGTCTTGTCCACTATTAGGCTTGGGCCAAGTGTCACCTTACACCTACAACGTTGATCCTATTGAGGGTTGGGTTGTCCTTGTGAGTTGCAGCAGGTGGAAATACTAGATCTTCTCAGATCTAGAATATTCTAGTATCTCTTCTCAGTGAGTGTGTCTTTTAACCTCCTGGAAGAGTGCATTAGTTGTTTCGCTTCAGATCCAAACATTGGCATTAGTCAAAATAATTCTCAGAGCTGACAGCGCAATTTCTACCGCTGAACTGTGTTATTTGCAAGTTTGCAGTTGCACGGTGTTTTTTCTGCATTTTGGAGGATAGATATTCAGTGTTAGGATTATTCCTCTCATTGTGGTGATCCATGCATTGGCCATCCAGTCCATGTTTGTTTCAAATCTGATATACTATTCTATTATATGATTCAGGAATTTTTGAATATTTCTGCAGATCTCCAACTCTAGATCTCAGATCTACTCTTTGTGCTTTATGTTTTTCACAAACCGCAAGGGGAATGTATAGATGAGCTCTTCTTGTACACATATATGAATTCGATCTATATTTTTATGTACAGATCTACTCTAGATTTGAGTTATAATATATAGCTTTGTGAGCCCCAATAAAATAATGCTGTTAAGTTTATGCAAACTTTTCTATGGTTGTAGCACCTCATTTCTGAGGGTTTATTTATGTTCAAGTCTTCTACTTTCCTTTGTACACTGTATGAGCTATAATATAAATCTGATTTGTTGTTGTACACATGACATGTGAGCCTCCATACTGATCTACTACAAGTACTGGGCTGAACTATGTTAATTTACAACAGTGTTGTTTGTATTGCTGCAGTCCCCTCTTTGGGCAATTTTCAAGCCTTCCAAGGTGTGGGAGATCTGTTTAACCCACCTAGAAAGATTTTTTTCTGATCTCCTCTTGGATTTAGGTCTTATATACTCAGATATAATGGATCCAAATGCTGATTTCAAGAGCTGTTGCAGCCATTCCTAAAAAATGCGTTTTTTAGGAATGCCTTCCTAGTAGTCCCACTTTTGGGATACTAAAAAAATTGAGAAAGTTATGGCATAAAAAATTTCTTTCCCAGTGTCCCCCAAAATCCTTCTCCAAAACTGGAGGAACTCTGGTTAGCCAAATAAATTCGGTGGCCTTGCTTAAAAAGGCGGAAAGACACTAAAATGTCGGACTCTTTAGGCTGCCATTAAATGTCATGTGATGTGGTCACATTTAACTGCCGCTATACCTATCGGCTTAACCACTAACCATTACATCGTGGCATTAATAACTATGTGACGTGGTCAAATTTCTATAGTTTTTGTCACCTTAACCGCTAGTTCAAAACTATTGTAGTTTAGGCAAGCTCAAGGTTACGCACCCTAGGTCACATGAAGCTCGAGATAGCCCTAAGGGACTAGCCCTTATGTTTTATGTCGGGATGCAGTTTAAATTTTAAATTCAACTCACGGCCAATGACTTACAAGAACCATCTCGTGGCACAACGGTTATAATTGTGCGTTGTTTGGCAGAATGCCTGTGTTTGAATTTTGCGGAGTCCCAAATATTTTGCAATGGCAAAACTTGCTCCTCATCTTGGGGCCACATGGCGGCCTAGCCCATGATAGGCCCAAAAATGTCCAATTCAACCAAATTTGAATCAAAACATGACACTTGTTAGAATATGATTCATCCTCATGGAATATTCTAGGGAATATTATAGGGAATATTCCCAAAATATTCCTCAGAATATTCTTTTTAAATTTTTCCAATTTAGAAAAGTCAAACTTGGTCAACTAAATTTTGGAGTTTACTGGATATTTCCAACCCCAGTGACTTTTGCATATGACATTGGTTTTGAGAACCGTTCATGGCACAATAATCGCAACGACTTGGCCTTTTCGATCATTCATATTGCAACCATTTCTGAGAACTTCCATTTTTGACAATTTTCTTAACTTGGACATGATCTCCTGATCAAACCTCCCCATTGGGAAGCTTTTGAACCCTATAAGCCTTCAATTATGATTCCAGAAGATGAGGATAGAGACCCCTCACCTTTTCCACCTCCATCCATTTTGCCTTACTCGGTTTGTTGCCTTTAAGACCAATCCGAATATAATCAACACTTCCTCTCTTCGAAGTGTGTCTCCTCCTATCAAGGATAGCATCCTCTTTAAGCTCATCCAAATATTCTGGCAAGAAATATTCTATGGATGGCAGCTGAATGTCACTTTCTTGATCAACAATTAAAGGAGGCTCATACAAACGTAAATTTTCCACGTTCACAATGGAATACATTTGCATATATGAAGGAAAATCTAGTTGAAAAGCATTATTTCCAACTTGTTTAATAATATTTAATGAACCATAAGAAATAGGCTTCAGATTTCTACATTCTCCTTGCATTCTTTCTTTACTAATATGCAGCCATACGTCATCGCCTTCTTGAAACTTATGATCAATTCTGTGTTTTTCATGCCTCTCCCTGTACTTTCTTTGACTTTTTTCAAGTTGTTCTTGAACTTGCTGATGTATTAGCTGAATTATTTCAAATAAAATGTGAGCTTTTTCAATGTCGCTATGCCATAAATGGCAACATCCTTCTCAAGAATGAAATCTAAAGGTGTCTTAGGCAAATACCCAAAAGAAGCTTCAAAAGGTGAAGTATTTGTAGAAGAGTGCTTGGCCCGGTTGTAAGCATGCTGAATGTAATGCAAGTGATCATCCCAAAGCTTGGGATCCTTGCTGAAATAACCTCTCAAAATATGTACAATGGTTCTATTCACTACCTCTGTCTGGCCATCTGTTTGCAAATGGAAAGAAATACTCTTTTTCAACTTGGTGTCCATTGTTAGCCACCTATAAAATTTGTTATATCAAATGGTGGCTAAATCATTTTTGAAAGCCTTCAAGAAACAATTTTATTGCCAAATTGTTAGTTCTTGATGTCTTGTGAAGATATCTTATCCTTTGATTAATATTCACTACTGTTTCCTTCTTAGACTTTGAAAAATCTGTTGTTTTCCTGAAGAAAAAGACTGCTAAAAACCCATTTTTCCCTTTTCATTTTACCCATCTTTTCACTCATTATTAACTTTCATTTACCCCCCATTTTCCCTCAAAATTCCTTTTTAACCTTCGAAAATTCCCTTTGAAGGCTTAAAATACCCTTTTTCCCCTTCTACCGAAAGCCAAAAAAGCATTGAAAACCTCTCGTTTTAGCCTAGAAAACCCTTTTCCTACTAAGGCTTTTGGCCCCTTTGGCCTTAGCCCCCAACTCCTTTCTTCCGCATGGAACCGGAGTTGTGACCCACTGTTAAACCCCCATCACGCAATCGTAATCGGGGCGTTCTATGTTCCTTTTCCCCTTTTTCCTTTAAAAAAGTTTCCGATGCGATTGGCCCCTTTGTGTCTAACTCAAGATTCCTTTGTCTTTACATATAACCCTGAGCCTCTCAATCGGGCACTAAACACCATAAAAAATCCCTCCCTGAAACAAATTTTCCTTTGTATTTTATTAGAAAATTCGATTTTCTTATGTTTCAACAAGACCCAATAGTTTATTGTTTGGTGAATTATCAACTGTTGATCTACTCCCTGATCGACAATTGTCGGAATCTTGCATCGGAGTTAAACAAACAAATCCTTTGTTTCTTCCCTTCATATATTTCAATGCGATTAGGCCTTAAGCGATTTTGTGCAAAACCGCTCAACCACTTCCCCACCATATAACCCGCACTCAGGACCAAGTGATTAAGTCTTGAGCACTAATCGGATTGGAGTTTTTTCATTGAACATATTTTAATAGTTATTGTCCCCCTCCGATTGGCCACCTTGCGATGGATTCCCAACTGTTGATCTTCCTCTCTAGGCCTAGATCTGATGGCCCACATTGCTTTGTTCAATAACCCGCATACCCGCCTTTGGCACCCATAACCTAATCTCCGCTGTCGATCTCTCCAAAGATCAACGATCCACATATAATTGCATCGCAAATTTATTTTGTACCTTTTCTCTCACCCCCGCTGATTGGTGATCCTGTGATTAGATCTAGGCCATCCATCTCATACATCTGACGGCCCAGATTGAAGCTTATCGCTATTTGTTAAAATTCATGAAACCCCACTGTATAAAGTTTTCAATGAATATCCACCGTTGATCTCTATAGATCAATGACTTGCATTAACCCAAACTCTGCCCAACCCTCGCCTCATATTTGATTCCATTCACCCCAAGATTAAATCTAAGCTGTTGATCTGTTTCATCCAATGGTCCATATTTAACCCCATAGGCCCAACTGCTTTAGGTCCTACCTTTTCCCAAATCAAATCTCTGTCGTCCTTTTCCCTGATCTGACAGTCAAGATTAAAATCGCCTTGACCCTGCCCCACCTTTTATCGCCCGTGCATCTATTCTCCATCATGCTCTCCTCACGACCGTCCTATCTAAGACACCAGATTTGATGGCCAGTGAGCAGTTTCGCTTAATTTTAAGCCCAAAAGTTAATTTTTCACAGTTACGCGATATGGGTGGTTTTAAAAAGCCACATGGTGAGGGGCGAGGCATATCATGTTTTTTATGAAGATTTTGGAAACTGCTTAAGAGCAACATGACACTAGTGATTTCTTTCGCTGAAACCACTTTTCCCTATTTCCATTTCATTCTCCCATGTGTGATCTTCGCCGTTGATCTCTAAGATCTAACAGCTCACGTTCAATCTCGCCTTTTAATTCATCGCCCTCCACCCATCCTCCAAAGGACTTCTTGAATCATTCTTCACTGTTGATCTCTGTTGCTGATCTAATCTAACAACCTATAATCTTTCAGAAACCCCAAGTTCCATTTAACCATTTGTTAACTCCACCAAAGGTTTTCACCTTTTCCTTTGCATTTTCTCCCATTTCGCTATAATGTGGCCCCCTCTACAGTATATTTTCCCGATCAATCTCGACCATTGATTTTTGCAGATCAGACTTAATCTCCTGCACCATTTATACAACTGCTTCTCCATTATCCTCAGCATCAAATCCTCGTCGTTGGATGCTTTCATCCAACGGCTGCGATCTAACCTCAGCCTCCAAAGCAGTCTAAACCCAACTATGTAGGATTTTCTTAACTTTCTTGTTTTTTGCAGGTTTTCAAGGTTTCTCAACTATTTTAAAAAGAGAATTGAAGGCCGAGGATGATGATCCCCCATGCCTTTGTTCATGAAAGACATCGTTCTATAGGGTTTCCCATCAAGGTTTATTAGTGTCTCATGAGCACTGACACCATTATAAGACCTCTGTGACGCCTGCACATCAACAAGACACAACAAGGTTTAATCAAGCAAAGAGTATCAGTGCTAAAAGATCTAAGTCAAAGCAGAAACCCATGTTTAAATATTTTAGCACAGTTTTGAGGGATTAAGGAACACATTTAGCAAATCAAAAGCCTAATCCACAGTTAAAGACATCACGAAGACCGGAAGACACAGATTAAGCCTAATCAGACCTAAAACATAGAATTCAAGTAAATTAAAGGTATGTTAGGGAAGGACAAAGCAATTCATCAATCTGTGAAGCCTCCACTGCCACATCAGAGGAAAATTTAACCCTCTCCATCTACGAAAATCCACCTATAGTCTCGCAAAAATCCAAGGAGGCATAGTCATTGCAGAAAAAAAAATATTTGCCTTAATACAGTTGAACAGTTATTTCAAGCCAAAGGAACTTATTGCAAACTATCAGCAGAGTTATTACAAAGATAACAAAGAGCCTTAAAGTCAACAAAATCTTCCCAGCAAGCTTAATACTTAATGTAAACCAATTAATACAGAGGAAATATCAGAAAGCTTCTCCATTGAGCCCCTCAAAGGCTGAGAAGCATTAAACTGTATTAATTGAACCTAGAAGATATTTTATCCCATCCCACCTCCTCATTTCTGCTATAAATACTTCCGTATAAGATAATATAATGTTGGTCGTTGTTTGGCTCCAATTGATGATGTCAATTAGAGTTCAATTTATTTGTCAACCTGGGAAGGTAAACTTAGAAGTGCTTATCTAAAATATATAGATCTAGAAAGATTCCTAATTTGTCCAAGATCTTCAAGTCCCCTTACAAGAACATATTCATTAAGATCTCTTTCAATAACTAATCAAACCTAGATCTAACAATTGTTTGAGATCTATGGTTCTCTTACAAGAACATATTCTACAAGATCTCTTGCAACATTAGAACATCTAATAAGAACTTAAAAGTTGAAATAAAGTGAACCTAGATCTAATCATTGTATGAGATCTTATGGTTCTTTTACAAAAACACTTTCAAATAAGATCCTCACAATATTAGAACATTTAATAAGAAATTAAAAAGCTGAAATCAAACAAAAACATAAAATAAATCATACCTAAAATAAAAAAATAAGCATGCAAGTGAGGCCATGGGGGCCCTCCATAACTCCACAAGCACACCACTTCAATGGAGACTCAGAAGTAGAAGCAAAATTGAAGTATGATCCTTTATTTCAAATTCTCCATTACAACCCAACTCTAAGGTTACAACTCTAAGCTTCTAAGATTACATACTCCAAAATTCTAAGACTACAAAAACTTCAAGATTACAAAACTTCAAGATTCTAATATTACAAAAACTTCAACATTACAAATGGAGGAGATTTTACTCCTATTTATACAATGGGATGAGTAACAAACTCATAATGATCATCCACTAATCTCTCTTTTAGTTCCATACATCTTTCAACCATCTAGACACATAACCCCTTTTGTCCTTGATCTTCTCCATGAGATCATAATCTTCTCCATGAGGTTTATCTTCTCAAATTCGAATTTGATCCTTCAAGGCCACATAAAGGTGTCTTGGAAGCTTCCTTAGCACCTACACATGTCACAAAAACAACCCACTTTCCATATATAATGTAAAATATACTATTTTCTAATATTTAATCAAGAATTTCTCTCAAAAATGCTTAAAAATAAATAATATTTGGAAAATATAAATTAGACCCATTAATGGTGAATAATAGGGAAAATGAAGTGACATGGTGGTGAATAATGGGTGATAAAATGGAAGCATAGGTGAAAAATGTATGGTAATGAGTGACATTTTGAAACCTAAATAGTCGCTACATATCTGTTGCCTGTAAATAGTTTACTGGAGCTACTGTAAGCTTTGTTTGTTATTAAAGATACCTAAGTTGAGATGAAAAGTTTGAAGCTATAGAGAACCACTGGACTTGAATATTGTAACTGGTTTGAAGTATCAAATACAAGCTGATTTATGGGATCTTGGTCTATGTCAATGGTGACATTTCTCTTATCGTAAATTGTTATTTTATTTTTGTTTCCATTTTTTCCATCTTCTCTGATAAAGAATAACAATTATAGAGTTAGGATTTACTGTCAAAGGTACCCTGCTCTTCCTGATAAGCTTTATCTACATGTTTTATTCCAAATTGTGTTGTTTAAGAATGAATTAATACAGTCCAAACAGTTAAGGAATTTTGGCATTCCCTCATCCTACTGTCTAAACTTTAAACATTGTTCTTGAATGTTATTTTCAGTTTCTACCAAGTAAAGTTGAACTAGGGAAGTCTATGGTGAGCCCTGTCCTCTAGTTTTATCTCCAAAGGTTGTCTGAAATTTTCCCTAAGGGTATGTTGAAAGCAGGATAGGTTCAAATTCCTTACCTGATCTTAGACTATTCCTTGTTATCTTATGTGTTGTCTTGATAAGTTTGCCAAGTAAAGAAGAACTAGGGAAGTCTATGGTGAGCCCTGTCCTCTAGTTTCTTCTTCAACAGTTGCTTTGAAAAGTTTCCCTTAGTATATGCTAAAAGCAGGATAGGTTCAAAGTCCTTACTTGATATTAAGCCATTATTTTTGTGTTTTAAATGTTTTATATTGAAAGTGCATCAAAATCATGCTAGTTTCAAAGTACTTACCTGATCTTACATTACTTTTATGCCTTTCTTAAGTGTATGCCAAAATAAAGATAGTTTCAAAGTACTTACTTGATCTTAGGATGCTCTTTTTTCTTCATTTGTTTGTTTTCCCCTTCTTATTGTTTCATTCCATTCCATAAAATCAATTTTAAAGATATCCTTAGACATAGATGACTTGCCCCATGGACCACTCTTGAACATTGTTCTTTCAATTAAATCCCACTATGACTCCATAGCCCAATGGATCGAAGTTGTTTATTACCTATCTTGTTAGTTGAATTAATATTTCACTTTCATTCATCTTCACCCTTCATTTAGACTTCCTTCACCTTCACATATCTTTTCCCAATCAAAAAGCCAAACAAAACCTCATTCTTCATAACTAGCCTAAAATCACATTTCAAGCCTTAGAGATAAATCAATCTTTGCACTTATAGAGAGATCCCTCTCTGGATTCAGAAGGGCTAGATCCTAGAATCCCAAAGTGGTTCCAATGTCCTCCCCACAATTTTAGCCTCACCAATCTGGTACAATTACAGGGAGATAACATTTCTGGCGATTCCACTGGGGAATTTGAGTTAAAATCCTTAAAACAAGACATTCAGTGTTCAGTGAGTACATGTAGCCCTCTTCAAGCACTACCAAGCAAATGGTAATCATGATAAAACTTATTTGAGTTAGTGAGAAACTAAGGAAACCTTAGGATTCTCTTAAGATCTTATCAAACCTTGAAAGAATCAGCTAGCTTAGCCATCAGAGTAAATGTTATTTGTATCATCACCATAGCTAAGTGTCGAAACATATTTGGGATACTCTTAGAACCCATAGGACTGAAAAAACTTAGAAAAAACCAAAAATATTTTAGATTGGTATTCTAATAGACATGGTGGTGGACCATCAAACATTTTACCTCCAAAAGAGCTAAAAATTTCCACTTTGTGACTCCACAAATCCTAAACAAACCCTAAGACTCCACTGGGAAAACCCATTATCATCATAACATCATTTAAACTTAGTTAGAGGATTTTAGGATTAAAATTTTCTTGTTTAAAAGATCAGTTAGCCTCTTAAAGATTGTCATATTTGGTTAGACTTTCTTGTTTAGTTGGGTCTGAAAAATATAGCATAATGGCTCCTAGAAAGATTCATAGTAGAGCTTACCCTGACCCAAACCCTTATGGGATAGTTGATAAGCCTAAAGTAATACTTAGGAAGTCTCCTAAGGCCAAATCTTCAATTGTTTTCAGATCAGCCCATAGAGCTAGTTCTGTTCCTGAAAACCTTGCAGCTCTATAAAATCCACAATTTGACTTAAGAAATCCATTTAGAACTAGGTCACTTGAGGATTTAGATCAATTAGATTCAGAGCCTTCGCTTTCATCCCAAGACAAAAGTGAACATCCTGGTAGCAGAGAAACTACTCCACCTGATTTACATTTCCTTCTTAACTTTGGTTTCTCTCATCCTAGATCAGCTCAAAAATATATTGTTGGGCAATCCACATCTATTATTCATACATACACTGTCCAAACCACTCCATTCCAGCCCACTTTCCCTCTTGTCAACCCACCACTTGTAAACCCCCCACATTTTCCACGACCCCCTATCATGGCCACATGGTATGCTCCCCTAGTCCTTCCTTTACCCTTAGTCAATATTCCACAGGACTATCAGTCCAAAATACCATTGTATGATGCCAGTAATGCTATTACTACTTCACAACATGTGGATAAGATGAATGACTACTTTGATAGAAATGAGATTGATGATGAAACTCTCAAACTTAGATTATTTGCTCAAAGTTTAGGGGGAGAAGTAAGAAAATGGTTTAAAGGCTTAACCCCTCACAGTATTAATGATCTCCAAGCCTTCCATCATTTATTCTTAAACAAATGGAAAGTGAGGAAAAACCCTCTCCAAATACTTTCGGACTACAAAAATCTCCACAGAAACATTGGGGAAAGTGTACAAGCTTATTGCGCTAGGTTCAACAGTGTATATAATGCCCTTCCCCCAGAATTAAAACCTCCACAAGGCTCAGATTTAAACAAGTTTCCTGAAGGATTTGATCCTGAGATGGGCTATTAGCTGAGAGAGAGAGACCCTTTAACTCTTGAAGATATGCAAAAAGGAGCTCTTGCTGTGGAAGTTAACTTAATGGAGAAAAGATCAAGAATGAAGAATGAGAAGAAAGTTTCCTTTAGAGAGGAATCCACACCTTCCACATCTAACTCAAAGATGGAGATAATGATGGAGGAGATGATGAAAAAGATGAGCATACTTGAGAGAGCACAAGCTAGTCAAATCCAAACAACTCCTCAAAACAGAAATCAAAACCAAAATCAAAATTTTAGGAGAACCCAGCCTAAAAACAGACCAAGGGCGGATGATCAACAGATCACTCCTCCTTTTCATCAAAACTATGTAAGTGAGGTTGAAGAAACAAGTGAACAAACAAAGGAAGATGACATCAACATGCTGGGAGTAGATAGTGATGATTTTGAAGTTCATTACAATACAAAAAAAGTTCTATACGCACCCTATGATGATAAAAGAGCTGAGGATGAAAAGTTATTATCAATAAATGGAAAATGTCAACATAGAAACTCAAAAAGAGTATGATATTAGGAGTAAAAGCAATCAGGAAACTCCCAAGACTAAGACCTCTGAAAGTTTTGCAAAAAACTTCCCTGTAAATAAACCCAAAGTTACAAAGCAGAAAGATAAAACAGTGGGTGTAAATTCTGATTTAAAAAAAGAGAAAAGCACTCAAAACAATGAAAAATAGAGTGCAGATCTTAGCAGCACTAGTACCTCAGCTATTTCTCCTGTTAAAACAATTCTAACAAATGTAAATAGAGGAAATCAGAAAATTGATTTTGCTGATAGAATGGCAGTTAATAAGGCTGAAACAAGCACTTCAAAGAATCAAATGCCTTTTAGTTTGGAGCAGGAAATTGCCGGAATCAAAATCTATGTTCCTCTCACTAAATTAGTTGCCCAAGATGTATATAGATCTCAAATTTGGAAGGCTTTTAACATAGAATAAAATAGTGACACTGTCAATCTTAATGATGACTAGCCAGAGCTCATATTTGGTCTTAATATTGAGGGTAGGTATCAAGAGGGACCAGTTCCTCCTTTTTATGTTAGTTTAAATGTTCATGACAAAATTTTGCACAACGCCATGCATGACTCGGTGGCCTCTCATAATTTAATGCCCAAAGATGTAATGGAGAGCCTAGGCCTTGAGATCACTCGACCTTACAAAGATCTTTACTCCTTTGACTCAAGCAGAGTGAAATTTTTAGGTTTAATCAAAGACCTCTGTGTAAACTTAGCGCAAATTCCAGCCAAATGTTTAGTAATTGATATTGTTGTGGTTGATGTACCGCCAAAATATGGTATTCTGTTATCAAGATCCTGGGGAGCTAAGTTACAATGAACAATGCAAATGGACATGACATATGTGACCATACCTACTTTTAATCAAACGATAAGAATTTATAGGGAATCTCATATGCAATACATGGTTACTAGCCAAGAGAAACTGCAAAACTCTTCCCTTTATTCTATAAATACAGGCCTTGACTCATTTATCCTTTTCAATGATGAAACTTTCACTTAAAAAGTGACCTTAACTGAACTAATGGCAGATAGAGAGGAGGAGGAAGACAAGACAAAAGTGTCAAAACAGTTTGCTAAACCCAAAAATCATAGCAAACAAATTATAGGTCTAGAGCTGCAAATCAATTATCCATTTCTTTTAAACCTTGAGAGTCAAGAAAGGAATCCTTAATACGATGAAAAACATCAGGAAATAAAACAAATTCAATGTAGTGCTGAACTTCAAGAACAATCCAAAAGCGCACTAGATGAAGAGGATAGTAACCAAACTAGTGAATCTGAAACTAGTCCTCTTTGGAGTATGCACTTTGATGGATCTTGTACTAAGAGTGATGCAAGTGTGGGAGTGTGGCTTCACAATAAAATAAAAAATCATACTGAAGGGCATTCCTGCAAATTAAACTTTCAATGCACCAATAAGATAGCCAAGTATGAAGCCCTTCTTTTAGGCCTCCATTTATTGAAGAAATTAGGGGCCAAAAGAATAAAGGTTCATGGTGATTCTAAACTAATAATTAGGCAAGTGAATGGGGAATATACCGAAAAACATCCCAGACTTAGAGCCTATCGAAATTATGTCATGGATTTATTGAAAACATTCTTGGAATTTAAACTTATCTGTGTCCCAAGAAATGAAAATATTCAAGCTAATGGTTTGGATTTCACTACTAGAACGTGCCTGACTCCTTATGAAACCAAAAAATGTACAACTCAAATCAAATTTAGACCAGGTGTTCCTAATAATGAGAAATATTGGCAAGTGTTTGATGGAGACAAACAAATAGAAGACTTCCTGCAGTCTAGAAATGAATTTGAACTACCAAGTTTAGATTCAGACTATGAAATAGATTGTCCTAGTGAAGAAAATCTACTCAATGAAGAAGAAGAGTCTCCAGAGATGGCTTATGTAAATATGTTTTCTAAGAAACTTCAAAACACAACATAAATTGTTGCAGAGTTAGAAAAATAAGACTTAGAAACTCTGCAGTGTAACAATCAAAGTTTGCCAAAAGGATTGGTCCCTCTATAAGAGTTATTTGATTTCAATGACGTTGCCAAGAAACCAAAGCTGGAGCCTGTTGAGATTGAAGTAGAAGAGTGTAATATAGGCAGTGAAATAAAACCAAAGATGATCAAACTGTCTAAAACTTTACTAGCTTGCATCAAACCAAAATACATAGAGCTGTTTAAAGAGTTTTCTGTTGTTTTTGCATGGAGTTATGAGGATCTAAAATCCTATGAAAAGGAAATAATTCAGCACAAGATACCTCTCAAGGAAAACCAAAAACCATTTAAGCAAAAGTTGCGCAGAATAAACCATGTTCAGTTACCTTCGGTTGAGAAGGAGATCAAGAAAATGTATAAAGCTTGTATTATTGTTCCTATTAGATATTCAGAATGGGTGTCTAATTTAGTGTCAGTTAGGAAGAAAACAGGAGAGATTAGGCTTTGTATTGACTTTAGAGACTTAAACAAAGCCTTATTGAAGGACAACTAACCTTTACCCAAAAAGGATCATATTTTACAAAGGGTAGTTGGTTTTAAAAGAATTTCTTTGCTAGATGGCTTCTCAAGATACAATCAGATATTAGTACATCCTGATGATCAACTAAAGCCAACTTTTACTACACCTTGGGGCACTTTCATGTATGTGAAAATTCCCTTTGGTTTAAGGAATGTTGGTGCTACTTTTCAGAGAGACATGGACATTGCATTCTCGGAAGAATTAGGCTACTTCATCATTATTTATCTTGATGATGTCACTATTTTTTCAAAAATAGATGAAGAGCACTTAGAACACTTGAGAAAAGTATTCAAGAAATACAAAAAGTTTGGGATATCTTTAAATCCAAAGAAAACACCGTTTGGTCTCCAAGAAGGTAAACTTCTTGGGCACATCATTTCAGAAGAGGGGATAAAGATAGACCCAAAAAGGATTGAGGCTATATTGCAAATCACTCATCCTAGAAATATCAAGAAAATTCAATCTTTCATTGGAAAGATTAATTTCTTGAGAAGGTTCATACCCAACTTAGTTGAGCCCCTTAGAAACATAACAAACATGCTAAAAAAGGAACAAGGAGTTAAATGGACCTTAGAAGCAAAGAAATCTTTTGAACTAGTAAAACAAGCATTAACCAAAACACAAGTTCTAATAAGTCCTGATTTTTCAAAATATTTTTACATTTTTTTCATTTGCATCAAAACATACAATAGTTTTTGTCCTATTGTAGAAAAATCCACAGGGACAAGAGCAGCCCATTGCATTCTTTAGCAAGGAATTGAGATATGCTCCTCTGAAGTACAACATTATGGAAAAACAAGCCTTTGCCTTAGTAAAAGCTTTAAAAGACTTTAGAGTTTATATTTTGCACTCCCACATCATTGCCTTTGTCCCAAATTTAGTTGTGAAATACATTCTAACACAGGACCTAGATGGCAAGAGAGGTAATTGGATAGTTGTGATACTTGAATATGATTTAGAAATCAAGCCCACTAAACTCATTAAAGGCCAAGGACTAGCTATATTAATGGCTGAATCAAATTTTGAAGTTCTTGATATAAATATGGTAAATGCTTTAGATGAAGAGGAACTGCCAACTCCCATTATTGAAGACCATTTTATGAATTCCTCTTGGGATGCTGATATTCTATATGTTTTTCTTAATTTGAATACACCTCCTGGTTTTTCAAAAACAAAGGCAAGGTTTTTAAAGTTAAAAGTTGTAAACTACTGCATTGTAGATAAATGTATTTATTGGAAAAATGAAAGTGGGTTATTGCTTAAATGTTTGCCTTAGAATGATGCAGAAAAGGTTAAGCACGAGTTCCATGAAGGAGAATGTGGAGGCCACATCTACTGGAAAACTACAGCCAACAAAATCCTTAGAGCTGGTTACTATTGGCCCACCCTCTTTCTAGATGTACATAAGATGATAATTTCCTATCATAATTGCCAACATTTTGAAGGCAAAAGAAAATTGCTTCACTTACCTTTGCATCCAATCACTGTTGAAGCTCCTTTTC
Organism: Pinus albicaulis; assembly: GCA_034641835.2. Classification (NCBI taxonomy): domain Eukaryota; kingdom Viridiplantae; phylum Streptophyta; class Pinopsida; order Pinales; family Pinaceae; genus Pinus; species Pinus albicaulis. The sequence goes on along the minus strand of CM076581.1, from coordinate 1,008,042,732 downwards.
AATAGTGGGGTTTAGACTTCATAGGATAAATCTATCCACCCTCATCTGCCCAACATAGATGGATTCTCACTGCAACTGACTACTTTACCAAATGGATAGAAGACATCCCTTCTAGGAAATCCAATGAATATCATCATAAAATTCATTGAGACTCATATCCTCTCTAGATTTGGCTGTCCTAGGAAGATCATCACTGATAATACAACTGCATTTGGATCCAAGAAGATGGTTGAATTCTGTCACAAATATCAGATTACATTGGGTCATTCTATTGCTTACTACCCTCAAGGTAATGGGTTGGTAGAATCCTCAAACAAGAGTTTGGTAAACATAATCAAGAAGTTGCTGGAGGACAACAAGAAGTCTTGGCACACAAAGCTAGTACATGCACTCTGGGCTAATACATTGACACTTAATAAATCTATTGGAATGTCACCCTATCATCTTGTGTATGGAATAGATGCAATTTTTCCAACCAGCCTTGGTGTACCAGTCATGAATTTGATTCAAGAAGTGCAGTCTGAAGACAATGACATGATTATAAGGATTAATCAGACTATACATATTTAGCAAACCAGGGAGGAGGTCTATAACTAAGCATTACAAAATCAAGAGAGCATCAAGAAGCTTTTTGAGAGAAGGACATAAGCCAGCAATTTCGACATTGGTGACAAGGTGTTAAAGTGGGATTCAAGGAGAGAAGATAAGGGCAAGCATGGGAAATTTGATAACTTATGGCTTGGCCCTTATCTCATTCATTCTGCTGCTGGTAACAATGCTTATTTCTTGCAGGAATTGAGTGGAGCTGAACTGTTTGGGGGTCCTATCAATGGCAGGATGCTCAAACATTATTTCTCTTGACCAGATCATGTTTTGAAGCCTTTTTATCTTTTTTCTCATTATAATATTTCATCCATCATTGCATTCAAAATTAGAAAGACCAAAAATACAAAATCAATAGAAAGAAAAAAGAGGGCAGATTGTAAAAACAAGAAAGGTATAGCCCCATACCAAAAAAAGAGAAACAAAATCTGAAAGTGTGCAAGCTCAAATGCCACTCCTAAGGAACACACTTCTAGTTAGTCATACAGCCTAATCATGACCAATTAGTGTTCGATTTACTGCTGATAGCTTAGTGAATTATATTTTCCAAACAACTTAATCTTGGCTTATTAGTTAGATAGATTAGGATAGAAAATAAAGGTTTAAACAAGCCAGACATTTGAACCTATGAGTTTCCAAAATAAGAATGACTCTAATTTGTTTAAATCATGAGTCAAAGATAGAAGTGAACTGGTTCTAATAAGCCCAAAACTTGAACCAGATAACAAAAAAAAAATAGCTCAAACAAACTCAAAAAAAGAACTGAAGAAAAGAGAAGGATGTTCCTAAAACTTTCATATCTTAAGCCTTCACCATTTTGATTTAATTTTCTGCAAATAATTATCTATGTGCAGCTTGTTTTTATGCCATAGATTAGCAACAAGTTAGACTGTTCAATCCTGACTTGGTTGCTTTTTAGATTTCTTGTTTTAGAAGTTAGAGAATAAAAATATGTTAGACAGTCTAATCCTAACAGATAGTAGTTAGGTAGAGAAGCTTATGAACTCAACTATTTAATTTGAGTTCATGGAGAAATAAGAAATAGAATTAGATTAGTTTTATGTTTTCAAAAAAAAAAAAATGTTTGTAAAAGAGTTTGCCAATCCAAATGCACTCTCAAAGAAGAAAAAATGTTAGATCCGTAGGATTGGGTAGATAGAAAGCTTGTTTTGATAAAAGTTCCATTATTTTTCATAGTTGCTAACATTATCAGAGAAAAAGAAGATCATCCAAGTGAAGAAAGTTGCAACCCAATGGAGGAGGCATTGATCAGCCCCCCAGAGAATACAAGTCTGAAGTTCTTGACACCTTCGAGAAGGTACCATCCCCATGTGGAGCCACTGTTAGCCACCTATAAAATTTGTTATATCAAATGGTGGCTAAATCATTTTTGAAAGCCTTCAAGAAACAATTTTATTGCCAAATTGTTATTTATTGAAGTCTTGTGAAGATATCTTATCATTTGATTAATCTTCACTATTGTTTCCCTCTTAGACTCTGAAAAATCTGCTGCTTTCCTGAAGAAAAAGACTGCTAAAAACCCATTTTTCCCTTTTCATTTTACCCATCTTTTCACTCATTATTAACTTTCATTTACACCCCCTTTTCCCTATAAATTCCTTTTTAACCTTTGAAAATTCCCTTTGAAGTCTTAAAAGACCCTTTTTCCCCTTCTACCAAAAGCCAAAAAAGCTTTGAAAACCTTTCGTTTGGGCCTAAAAAACCTATTTTCCTACTAAGGCTTTAAGCCCCTTTTACCTTAGCTCCCAACTCCTTTTTTCCGCATGGAACTGGAGTTGTGACCCACTGTTATACCCCCATCGCGCAATCGCAATTGGGGCGTTCTATGTTCCTTTTCCCCTTTTGCCTTTAAAAAAGATTTCGATGCGATTGGCCCCTTTGTTTCTAACTCCCGATTCCTTTGTCTTTACATATAACCCCGAGCCCCGCAATCGGGCGCTAAACACCATAAAAAAGCCCTCCTCGAAACAAATTTTCCTTTGTATTTTATAAAAAATATGATTTTCTTATGTTTCAACAAGACTCGACAGTTTATTGTTTGGTGAATTATCAACCGTTGATCTACTCCCCGATCGGCGATCGTCAGAATATCGCATTGGAGTTAAACAAACAAATACTTTGTTTGTTCCCTTCAAATCTTCTGATGTGATTAGGCCTTAAGCCCTTTTGTGCTAAACCCCTCAACCACTTCCCCACCATATAACCCATGCTCAGGACCAAGCGATTAAGTCCCGAGCGCTAATCGCATCGGAGTTTTTTCATTGAACATATTTTAATAGTTATTGCCCCCCTCTGATTAGCCACCTTGCGATGGCTTCCCAACCATTGATCTTCCCCACCAGGCCCAGATCCGATGGCCCACATCGCTCTATTAAATAGCCCACATACCCGCCTTTGGCACCCATAACCTAATCTCCACCGTCAATCTCTCCAAAGATCAACGGTCCACATATAATTGCCTCGCAAATTTCTTTTGCACCTTTCCTCTCTCCCTCGCCGATTAGCGATCTTGCGATTAGATCTAGGCCGTCCATCTCATACATCCGATGGCCCAGATTGAAGCTTAGCACCCTTTGTTGAAATTCATGAAACCCCGCTGTATAAAGTTTTCAATGAATATCCATCATTGATCTCTGCAGATCAACGACTCACATTAACCCAAACTTTGCCCAACCCTCGCCTCATATTTTATTCTGTTAACCCCAATATTAAATATGAGCCATTGATCTTTTTTATCCTACGATCCATATTTAACCTGATAGGCCCAAATCCTTTGGGTCCTACCTTTTCCTAGATCAAATCTCTGTCGTCCTTTTCCCTGATCCGGCGGTCAAGATTAAAACCGCCTTGACCCCGCCCCACCTTTTATTTCCTGTGCATCTATTCTCCATCGTGCTCTCCCCATGACCATCTGATCTAAGACCCTAGATCTCATGGCCAACACGTGGTTTCACATTATTTTAAGCCCGAAAGTTAATTTTTCAAAGTTATAGATATGGGCGGTTTTAAAAAGCCATGTGGCGGGCAGAAAGGCTTATCGCATTTTTTATGAATATTTTGGAAACCGCTTAAGAGTAGCATGACACCAGTGGTTTCTTTCACCGAAACAAATTTTCCCTATTTCCATTGCATTCTCCCATGTGTGATCTCTGTCATTGATCTCTGAGATCTAATGGCTCACGTTCAATCTCGCCTTTTAATTCATTTCCCTCCACCCATCCTCCAAAGGACTTCTTGAATCATTCTCTATCATTGATCTTTGTAGTCGATCTAATCTGATGGCCCAGAATCTTTCAGAAACCCCAAGTTTCATTTAACCCTTTGTTAACTCCGCCAAAGGTTTTCACCATTTTCCTTTGCATTTTCTCCCATTTCGCTATAATGTGGCCCCCTCTACATTATATTTTATCGATCAATCTCGATTGTTGATCTTTGTAGATGAACAACCCAGACTTAATCTCCTGTACCATTTATCCAACTACCTCTCCATTATCCTCATCATTAAATCCTCAACGTTGGATGCTTTCATCCAACGAATGTGATCTAACATCAGCCTCCAAAGTAGTCTAAACCCAACTACACAAGATTTTCTTAACTTTCTTGTTTTTTGCAGGTTTTCAAGGTTTCTCAATTGTTTTAAAAAGAGAATTGAAGGTTGGGGATGATGATCCCCCACACATTTTTTCATGGAAGAGATCATTCTGTAGGGTTTCCCATCAAGGTTTATCAGTGCCTCATGAGCACTGACGCCATTATAAAACCTCTGTGATGCCTGCACATCAACAAGACACAACAAAGCTTAATCAAGCAAAGAGTATTAGTGTTAAAAGATCTAAGTCAAAGAAGAAACCCATGTTTGAAGATTTTAGCATAGTTTTGAGGGATTAAGGCACACATTCAGCAAATGAAAAGCCTAGTCCAAAGTTAAAGAAATAAAGAAGACCGGAAGACACATATTAAGCCTAATAAGACCTAAAACACAGAATTCAAGTAAATTAAAGGTATTTTAGGGAAGGACAAAGAAATTCATATCTGTAAAGCCTCCACTACCACATCAGATGCAAATTTAATCCTCTCTAGCTACAAAAAGCCACCTATAGTCTCGCAACCATCAAAGAGGCATAGTTATTACAGAACATAAGATATTTTCCTTAATACAGTTGAACAATTATTTCAAGCCAAAGGAACTTATTGCAAACTATCAGCAGAGTTATTAAAAAGATAACAAAGAGCTTTAAAGTTAAAAAAATCTTCCCAGAAATCTTAATACTTAATTTAAACCAACTAATACAGAGGAAATATCAGAAAGCTTCTCCATTGAGCCCCTCAAAGGCTGAGAAGCATTTAACTATATTAATTTAACCTAGAAGATCTTTTATCCCATCCCACCTCCTCATTTCTGCTATAAATACTTCTGTAGAAGATGAGATAATGTTGGTCACTACATATCTGTTGCCTGTAAATAGTTTACTGAAGCTGCTATAAGCTCTGTTTGTAATTGAATATACCTAAGTTGAGATGAGAAGTTTAAAGATGTAGAGAACCACTGGACTTGAATATTGTAACTGGTTTGAAGTATCAAATAAAATCTTATTTATGGGATTCTGGTCTATGTCAAAAATGATGTTTTTCTTATTGTAAATTGTTATTCTATTTATATTTCCATTCTTTCCATCTTCTCTGATAAAGAACATCAATTATAGAGTTAGGATTTACTGTCAAAGGTACCCTGCTCTTAGTAATAATATTTATCTACATGTTTTATTCCAAATTGTGTTGTTTAAGAATGATTTAATACAGTACAAACAATTAAGGAATGATGGCGTTCCCTTGTCCTACTGTATAAACTTTAAACATTGTTCTTGAATGTTATTTTCAGTTTCTGCCAAGTAAAGTTGAACTAGGGAAGTCTATGGTGAGCCCTGTCCTCTAGTTTTATCTCCAAAGGTTGTCTGAAAGTTTCCCTAAGGGTGTGCTGAAAGCATGATAGGTTCAAAGTCCTTACCTGATCTTAGACTATTCTTTGTTATCTTATGTGTTGTCTTGATAAGTTTACCAAGTAAAGCAGAACTAGGGAAGTCTATGGTGAGCCTTGTCCTCTAGTTTCTTCTTCAACAGTTGCTTTGAAAAGTTTCCCTTAGAATATGCTAAAAGCAAGATAGGTTCAAAGTCCTTACTTGATCTTAAGCTATTATTTTTGTGTTTCAAATGTTTTCTATTGGAAGTGCATCAAAAGTAGGCTAGTTTCAAAGTACTTACCTGATCTTAGATTACTTTTATGTCTTTCTTAAGTGTATGCCAAAAGCAGGATAGTTTCAAAGTACTTACTTGATCTTAGGCTGCTCTTTGTTCTTCATTTGTTTGTTTTCAACTTCTTATTGTTTCATTCCATTCCATAAAATCAATTTTAAATATATCCTTAGACGTAGATGGCTTTCCTCATGGACCACTCTTGAACCTTGTTGTTTCAATTAAATCTTACTATGACTCCATAGCCCAATGGATGGAAGTTGTTTCTTACCTATCTTGTTAGCTGAATTAATATTTCACTTTCATTCATATTCACCCTTCATTTAGACTTCCTTCACCTTCACATATCTTTGCCCAACCAAAAAACCAAACAAAACCTTGTTCTTCATAACTAGCCTAAAATCACATTTCAAGCCTTAAAGATAAATCAATCTTTGCACTTATAGAGAGATCCCTCTCTGGATTTAGGAGGGCTAGATCCTAGAATCCCAAAGTCGTCCCAATTTCCTCCCCACAGTTTTAGCCTCACCAATCTGCTAGAATTACAGGGAGATAACATCCATCATCTTCCATAAATTTTACCAAAAATTCCCAACAAATATGGAATCCCTGTCACTAAAAATAGAATTAGGCAAGCCATAATGAACCCATACATGTTGAAATATAAATCAGTAGTTTTTTCAACAATTATAAATTTCTTACATGTCATAATAATACACATCTTGATGAATCTATCAACTACTATGTAAAGATAATCATGTTTCATTCTAGACAATGGTAGATCTCCAACAAAATCCATATAAACACTTTCCCATGGTCTATAAGGTAATGGTAATGTATTATAAAATCCAAGCTTCCTATTGCTAGGCTTGCTTGTAGCACATAATGAAAAATCTCTAATGAAACTTGAAACACTATCTACCATGCGAGGCTAATAACAATATCTCTATAAATGTGCCACAGTTTTGCTTACCCCGAAATGTTCAACAATAAGAGAAGAATGAGCTTCTCTCATGACACTTAGTATGTCTCCCTGTGGTATACATAACTTGCCCATATGAAACAGAAAATTATTATGCAAGTGATAATCACTCTCCATGATAAACATGTGGAACATGCCTATGCTTGGATGAGGACAATCTTGTTGACACCGTATTCCATGTTGAATCTCCTTTTTAGGAGGCAAACCTGTCAGCTCCTGAAACATCTCATGATGTGCATCAACTACATCATATAAATATGATTTTAACTTGGGATCATAATTTTCAAATGAATCATAATTCACATCAACCTTAGGCTTAACCATAAGAAGTACAAAACTCTTACTATAATTCACTAGCTTTTTTACCTGTCCAGCATTTACTAATGCTATATTTGTATTCTTGTGATGTGCACTAAAAATAAACTCGTTGCCATCTTTAAATAGATGATACTTGTTTCCATGCCGATGGAAGATAGCTTTCCTATCAAATAAGTAAGGACTTCCCAAAACAATTCCTGATATATCAAGCAGCACTACATCAATTTCAATTTTGTCAATGAAATGTGCAGTAATCGCAAAACGCAATATGCACTTCTTGGAAACCTATAAGTTTGCATCCTTGAAAAATCCAACCAAGTGGATATGGCTTTGGATGTGGAATGGTCCTCAAGTTTTAGTTGTTTTACTAAGTCTTTTGATATGACATTCGCTTGTGACCCACTGTCAAAAAATGTGTCAATTTTTGTATGTTTTGAGATAACCCTCACATGGAACAATTCAATTATTTCTTCCTCATTTGGAGCTTGTACATGGCATCTTGAAGTACTAGTACTTGGCTTAGTTTCAATTTCTTTCCCCTTCATATTTTCAAACCCATGGTTGTAATTTTAGTTTCGTCACCTGAATCATCACCTAAGTCTTGTTGTGTTGTTGTAGTAGCTGCATTTTTCCTCTTCTCTTTGTTTTGGTTAAACTAAGTTCTTTTTTCAGGATGAAATTTCCAACAGTTTTTCTCTTCATGGCCTTCTCTTGAACAGTGTTTACATATCACTTTCTCATCCTCCTTTTTTATAGATGCATTATTTTTTCCTTTTCCCTTTGAGTTTTGTCTCTGTTTTTCCCCTTAAAAGGCTTGTTTCTACCCTCATCAAAAGTATGTTTCCCTCTAGCCTCTAAATGCGTGACTTGTACACAAACCTTGTCTAGACTAGTAGGATTGAAGATAAGGATCATATGTCTAAAGTATATGTGAAAACCACCTATATATTTCACCAAAGTATCTTGACTTTGTAAGTCTACCCCTAATAAGAGTGCTCTTCTCCTCAACTCTTTGGTGTAGTCTTGTACATTTTGTCCCTTAAGTTGTCTGAATTTTTGCCAATTCTTCATAGCCTTTTGTAAATGAGCTAATGGATAAAATTTGTTTTTAATTGCAGTAACAATTTCAGCCCATGATAAAGTGATCTTACCATGTTTACTAATCTCCTCCTTGGTTTTGGCTTCCCACCAAACCAATGCTGCACCGTCCATTCCCAAAGAGGCTAACTGAATCTTGGTGTCGTCATCATGAAGGTTTTGTATCCTCTAGTAAACCTCCAACTGCCTTATCCAATTGTCAAGATTTTCTGCATTGACTTAACCATTAAACATAGGCAACTCAAACTTAACATCAAGCTTTAAAAATTGAATTTTACCAGTGTTCTGGGACTTGTGAGATTGGTTCACTAAGGTTGAGGATGACGATGTAGAGGAAGAGGATGAAGATGGGGATGGTGGATCACCATTTCCTCCATGTCCGTTCTTTGACTTTTCTTCACTTTTCTTTGCTCCTGAAGATCACTCTCCTTCCTTGTGATGTTTAGACCCTTCTCCTTCAAGCCTTTCATTCCTTTCTTGGTAGAGTATCCTCACCATCCCAGTCATGTCTAGGAATGCCTTTCGGAACACCCGTTCTTCTTCTTTGGAATCAATGTCTTCAGGAACGTCTCCTTCTCTAGAAGACATGTTGATGGCTTATTTATCTTCTCTTGGAGGTGAAATAGAATGTGGAGATAATGGCACTCTGCCCCTCCTTAGTTGAGGATTAATTTGAGCTCTAACCAATTGTCCTTCTCCTCTCTTGAGCTTAAGCCTAGTAAGCATCAAAACCTTGCAAATAGTCAAATAATCCTTTGCACAAAGCAAAATGCAGAGTAAAACTCTAGCTCTAATACCAACTTGATCTGAATGGAAATATTTTTAATTCTATGCAATGTATCCATTCTGATATAGTTTAGTGTGCAAAGTGTTCTCCATCAATTGCAAGTTAAACAAAGTAGTTTTGGTTATGTTTTTGAGTTTTATGTGTGAGTATTAGTTAAGTAAATTTATTGTTTAACATATCACAACAAAAATAAACAGAAATTAAAATTCACCATCACATAACACAACAAATTGTTGAGGTATTTCACCCCTCCTAGGCTACATCTACTAGTCCAAGGCTCCCAAATGGCATGTCCTTGCTCTATTAATTTGCTCGAAATGGTTACATAGGTAAAAATATTCCTCAACAGGAAAAACCAACTGTAAATTCAGCTTTAGAAGATAGAAAATATCTAGAAATGGCTTTTGTCTCACCTCAAACAGTGAAATATAACCCAATACACTACCTTCTCCATGATGGCCCTGATGGCTCCTTCATCTTCCTAGAAGAAAACCCTGAGGTAGACCACCTTTGATCAACCCGAAACCTATTCCAAACAACTAAAAATGTTGAAAAACCCCAAAATTGACTAAAATTTCACCTTGTTTGGTCGAAAATGGAGAAATTTATGGCAAAATCAAATTTTTGCCCAATGTCCCCCAAAATCATCCTCCAAAACTGGAGGAACTCCAGTTAGCCAACTAAATTTCGATGGCCTTGCCTAAAAAGGAAAAATGATGCTAAAATGTTGGAATGTTTAGGTTGGCATTAAATTTCATGTGATGCAGTCACATGTAACCGCTATTATACCTGTCGGCTTAACAACCAACTGTTACACTATGGCATTAATAACTAAGTGACATGGTCACATTTCCGCGGTTTTCGCCACCTTAACCACCAATTCAAAACTATTGTGGTTCGAGCAAGCTCAAGGTTACACATCCTAGGTCACATGAAGCCCAGGCTAGCTCTAAGGGGCTAGCCCTTATGTTCTCCGTTGGGATGCAGTTTAAAGGTTAAATTCAACTCGCGGCCAATGAGTTACAAGCACCATCTTGTGGCACAACGGTTAGAATTGTGCGCTATTTGGTAGAATGCCCAAGTTTGAATCTTACAAACTCCCAAATATTTTACAATTCCAAAACCTTCTGCTTGTCCTGAGGCCACGTGGTGGCCTCTGGCCCTGCCATGTGGCAGCCGATGATAGGACCGAAAATATCCAAGTCAACCAAACTTCGAATCAAAACTTGACACTTTTCAAATATGATTCACCCTCATGGAATATTCTAGGAATATTCTACAAAATATTCTTTTTTTTCCAATTTAGAAAAGTCAAACATGGTCAGCTAAATTTTGGAGTTTACTAGAGATTTCAAACATCAATAACTTTTGCATACGACCTTGGTTTTGAGAACCGTTTGTGGTGCTAGAATCATAGTGATGAGGCATTTATGATCATTTAGATTTCAACCATTTTTTAGCACTTCCATTTTTGAGCAATTTTCTTAACTTGGACATGATCTCCTGATCAGAAAGGGAGATAGCTTCTTTTTATAGAGGAAAAGGAGGAGTTTGGGATCCCTAAAATGGTGTAAGGGAGGCCTATCCTTTTGGAGGTCTCCCCAAGAGGTGGAAACAAGAGGACAAAGGAGGGAGTTTGTGATTATTCAATCGAACAACTCCAAATGGCTCAGCCATGAAGTTGTTAGAGCATAAAATTCACCTCTATTTTTAAAAAACATTCCATAAATAGCTTGGCATGGGTGCCTAACTAGGATAGATTGGAAACTAGCACAGGGCCCAGTGTTAATATTCCTCATTGGCGCAAGGGTAGAACGGGCTACTAGGGCTAAGTCAAAAACATATGTTTCTGAAGGCTTGCTGAGGGAATTGTCAACAGAAGGAATGTTGTCCTCATGGAAAGGCATGCAATGATGGTATTTACAAGGCATGACACTCTTTATTGGTCAAAAAAATGATCCTCCAATGTGTGAGATGGGGGTTGCAGGGACAGTGAAATTTTTTTGTGTAACAAGCTTGCGGTAACTCAATATACCATTTGGCAGTGTTGCATGTGAGGGTGTAGGGAAAAAGCATAAATCATATACTATCATCCACCAAGGAATTAGAAGCAGACTTTGGATGAGAGGTGGTGACATGTGTAGGTGGGATATCTGAAGCAATATTATGTGGTTTAGGAGGCCAAAGCAGGTTGTGATTGATGGGATCATTGGTCAGTTTATATAGATTGGGGATGTCTAAACTTGCCAAAAATGGAAATTGTGTTGTTGCCCTAGATTCTAACCAAGGAGGTGTTGGTTGAAAAATTATACCATAGTGTCCTCCCATCAAAGTGTTCCCAATGCGATATGTAGGACTCGTCTAATAATAGTTTCCAGGTAGTCGTAGTGTAGGGACGTAAGATGGTTGTCCATAAGTGTTATTAAACTACCGGAAAAAAGGTTGGTTGCCCCGAGGGTAATATTTCCTTGCCTGCCCCAATTGAGTTTGGGGAAGGGTTGGCTAGATAGATGCGACAAGGTTTTCTTGTGGCATAACATTGGCTGCATAATTTATATTTGGCATAGACCCTACACAAAAAGGTTGACCACTAAAAGGAATCAGATTAAAAATGGATGGAATTACTTGTTCCATAGATTGGGAGGGTGCTAAAGTGGCCCCAGACACATATGTGATGGTAAGAATGCCCCCTATCATAGAAGCCAAGGATTTTGAACTCAACAAGAGATTCCAATTGAAAGGGTTGTTGAAGGGAACCGTGGTAGCCCCTCTAGTAGAAGCGGTAGCTACAAGTCCCAAAGCAGACGTGAATGGAGTATGGATAGGAAAGTTTGGAATTACACTCACAGATGTTGTAACTAAGTTATTAGGACCAGGCATATTCTGGCTATTAGGGTTTCCAATCAGTTGTGAAGAACTGACAACTAGCAGTGGAACAAAGTTGGCCACTTGTGCCAATGACCCATTGGTCACCGATTGTGCATTGGATGTGTGTGTAACCGAAGAAATTATAGGTACTGAAGCTACCTGAATCATCACAGTCCCCAACGGGTTAGTGAGAGGAGGATTATAAGGAGGCTCAAATCCTTCCATGAAAGGATCCTCAGGAAATGCATTACCTTGGGGAGTAATGTGCGAAACAGGGGTAAACACTAGATACTATTCTTCCAAAGAAGACATTGCGTCATCGAGACTCGAAAAATCCTCCAGGTTCAATGGAGGAAAGCCTCTTTGTCATCTAGATAGGAAACTAGGGTTGAAGGATGCCACAATGACCAATAAATTTTATTAGTATTTTAATGTGATATATTATTAAGTCTCAGTGATAGTCAAATCAACACCTAAAAATTAAGAGAACACTAAAAGTCAATAATTCAAGAAACCAGAGGGGAAATATTGTGTTTAAGAATTATCGTTTGCTTGAGATGAAACCTAGTACCACAATAGAAAATAGAGAGACCTTGTCATATGTAAAATTATGGTTACTCTTAAGCTTCACCTGAACCTAAAATAATGGGGCCAAGCAATCTCGTGAAGACAAGTACCCTCCCAAAAATCGAGGACAGAGTATGTTTCTCTATGTCAGGTACTAGGGTAGCCCACCCTAGTCACCATTTATATGTCCCTAAAGTATGGCAAGTATGGGTACTTCAAAGCAGAAACACTACGAGGGGGGTCACAATAATGGACAACATGTTGTATGGGTAGAACACCTAGATCCACGATCCAGTTTCGACATCCCCGAGGGGAACCCCAATACAAATAATACCCACTCGATATGTGATCAAAGGCAAGCCACCTTCTCACACACACCAATTTTTTCTCACATTTAACTCCCTTCTCATGGGAGCGGTGCCGATAGTATGGGTGCAACACGATTTTCACTCTTTAATGACACTAGTCGCAATTTTTGCGTTCTTGGGTAGTTTTCTCACTCTTTCTATCCCAATATCCTAGGCTCAACTAATATTTGTGTAATCTTAGAAAATATTTATTGATTTATTTTATTAAGCGCTTAATTTTAATGTAATTGCATTTAAGTCTCTAGAGGGGGATTGGACGTATGAAATTTATGCGTATCTCACAGAAACCATGCATAAAATTATTTTTAATTCAATTTGATGAAAGAGTTACATCTACAAGGAGAAATTCTTCATACATCCATGCAATAATACATATCCAATAATGTAGTACAACCTTTGAAATATATAGAGACCAATGCCCTCTAACAACTTTTTAACCGAACAGACACGATAACCTGTTGCGCGCGCTCTGCTCCTCTGCGAGCCATCGGTTAGGTCAGCGAACGCTGCCTGGCCTGTTCCGCCACCATGGGAGCGCCAGGGGGTGTGGAGCCCTCTCCCACCCCTCCTTCTTCTTCAGCAGAGGCCTTTCGATGCCTGCTTTCACAGAAAGGAAAAAAATGTGCCCATCCCGAAGTGCCGAAGTTCATCAAAAAGCTTGATGAAATTCCAGAAATTTCACTGCCTGAAGACCAACCGATCAAAATCGCTCTAGCTTTAGCTGACAGAGGTCTCGTGGGGCAATTTATGGGTCGATGGCCAACATCAAAAGCGACTGATGAATGGGTTCAACGAAACTAGAGGCCCCTGCTGCCCAACAATGTGATAAGTTATGCTGTAGGTAGAGGTTTTTTCATTTTCAAATTCACTACCAAGGAGGACCGAGATCTGGTGTTCAGAAACGGTCCTTATTTCATGGGAAATCAAGGTCTCTTCCTGAATAAATGGACCCCCGATTTCGACCCTTCAGTAGATGTCCCAAAGGAGGTTCCTGTTTGGGTCCGTCTCCCCAATCTTCCAATACACTGCTGGAGCTACCAATCCCTGCAAAAGATAGGAAACGTTTTGGGCAGATTCATCGACAAAGCTGATAACAAGGGCCAATACACCTGCGCAAGAATCTACGTGGAAGTTGACTTGGAAGCTGGTCTGCCGGAGGCCATCAAACTTAAAGTTGGAGACTGGCACCACTTCCAGAAGCTTGACTACGAGAAACTGCCCTTTAAGTGCAGAATCTGTCACGAACATGGTCACTTTCAACGGAACTGCCCCAAAGCCCCATCAGGAGACAAGGTGGAAGAAGAAGGATGGAAAGAAATAAAAAAGGGCAAGGTAGTCTCAAAGCCCAACGAGCAGAAAAAATCAGGGCCAATGGGGAAACCCCAGACCAGTTCCAAGACCATACCAGATTCAAATGAAGGCCCCTCCTCAGGCGAAAAGGAGGATGCCTCAGAGAACCATGAAGAAACTGAAGATCAGTCGAAGAAAGTGAAAGAAACCGAAGAAGAAACAAATGTTCCACTAACTGAGGCTGGTCAAGGGGGATTCGAAGGCAATGACCAGCACATTAGTCTTGCCTCTGACTCAGGGGGAGAATCAGAAGAAAGAGACTCCGAATCAGATAGCTCACAAATTACTCCTATCAAATCGACCAGGGGCCGGAAATCCAAGAAGAAACAGAGAGAGGAGAAAACCTATCTGGATGTCCTCCAAGGCTCCCAGAAAACTCTCAAAGGAATGATGAACACCAGATCTGGGCGCAAGAAAAACAGGGCTCCAAAAGGAGCCGATCCTTCCCAATCTAGTAAATAATGAAGTACGTCTCCTGGAATTGCAGAGGATTAGGTAGCAGGCTGAAAGAAGATGCCCTGAAAGACATTGTGAGGTTGCATACACCTGAAATCCTTCTCATCCAGGAGACAAAGCTGGAGGACACTCTTCTCCTCCAATCCAGCAAAATTTTTTGGCGCAAAGGCCCCGATATAGCTGTCAGTGCTAGAGGAGCATCTGGTGGGATTGCCTCTTTCTGGGACAGCTCCAAATATGACCTTACTCGTGAAGAAAGTTGCCATTACTGGATCTTCACTCAGCTCCTCCACAAAGACTCTGGTCAACAAGTAAGTATGTTCAACCTTTATGCTCCAGTATCTCCAACGGAGAAAAAAACTTGCTGGGACTCGCTCCATTCCTTTCTTTTGTTGCACAATCCAGAGAACATCATTATTGCAGGGGATCTAAACGTTACACTTGCCACTGAAGAGAAAAAAGGGGGTTCTCCAGTAAGGGACCCAGCTAGAGAATGGGTAGAAGACATCATGATCGGCTGGGATCTGGAGGATATCAAGCCCTCAGCTGGAAAATACACTTGGTCTAACAAAAGGTTGGGTCCCAACCACATAGCTGCTCGTTTGGACAGATTCCTCGTCCAAAACTCCTTCCTTACTAGTGGACTAATGGCCTCTTCCAAGATCCTTCCTAACTGCACTTCCGATCATAAACCCAATAGTCTCGAGCTCTCCGTGGATGGTTCTCTTGGCCCCATTCCCTTTAGATTTAGCTCTTTGTGGCTGCAACAAGAGGGTTTTCATGAGGTGGTATCTGAAGCCTGGAACCAGCAAGTATTGGGATCCCCTTTCTTTGTGTGGGAAGAAAAGTTACGGATTCTTAAGAGAAGGCTCAAGGAGTGGGCTAAATCTTTGAAAACTCCAGCTGCCAAGAGAAAAGAGTCCTTAGAAAATCTTGCTGCCCTTCAATCGACAATGGAGGATTCTACTGTTACCCAAAGTCTGCTTCAAAAAGAAGTTGAGTTACAAAAATCCCTCCATAAAGCTAGTAGGGACGAAGAGGAGTATTGGAGACAAAAATCCAGAAACTTATGGTTACAGGCCGGAGACAAAAACACCAGTTTTTTCCATAAGCATGCCGAAGCTCGCAAGCAATTCAAAAATGTATCTGAAATCCGCTCCCAAGATACTGTGGTCAAAGATTTTGAAGGCATCAAGAGAGCAGCCTTCTCTTTTTTTAAAGAGCTTTATACAGCGCCTGCTGATACTCCTATTGATCCCCAGTCCTATCCGATTGATCTTATCCCCCTCTGTGTCCAAGATTCTGTCAACATTATGCTGTCTGCACCGATTAGCATGGAAGAGCTCAAGAAAGCCTTGGATTGCATGGAGCCGGATAAGGCGCCTGGGCCTGATGGGTTCACAGCAAGGTTTTATCAGTATTGCTGGTCCATTATCAATAAAGACCTCCTGAGAATGATCAGGAAATCTCAATATTGCTCAAAGATAGGAGGCAGTACCAATTCAGCCTTCCTTGCTTTGATTCTGAAAGAGAAAGGAGCTTCCGATTTCAGCATATTTCGTCCCATTTCGCTGTGTAATACTAGCTATAAACTGATTACCAAAATCATATCCATCCGACTCAAGAATATTCTGTCGGACATCATCCTGGAGAACCAAGGAGGATTCATCAAAGGGAGAAAGATTCTGGATAATATTGTGTTGGTTCAAGAGGCAGTTCACTCAAGTTGCCATCGAAAAGAGAAAGGAATGGTGATAAAACTCGATCTGGCCAATGCTTTTGACAGGGTGAGACATGACTTCCTGTTCACTGTTATGAAGAAAATGGGCTTCTCAACATCCTTCATAAATTGGGTGAAAGCCTGCATTGCCTCTCCTTGGATTGCGCCGTTGGTGAATGGCCGATCTACTGATTTTTTCCAAGCATCTAGGGGTTTGAGACAAGGCTGTCCGCTGTCCCCTCTACTCTATGCTATCCAAGCCTCAGTACTCAGTTTCCAGCTAGACTTTTGTCAACAAGCCCATGCACTACCAGGCCTCAGAATGGTGCACAATGTTAAAGATATAAACCATGCCCAATTTGCCGATGATACTTTGCTGCTTGGAGGAGCGAGCATCAACTCGGCCAGATCTTTTAAGCAAGAGTTGGACACTTATAAGGAAGTCTCAGGCAGCAAGATAAACTATTTAAAAAGTACAATATACGGCTGGAACTGCTCAGTCAAAGATCTGGCTGACATAGCTAGGCTCCTTGAAATGAAAGTTTGCCAGACCTGGGAGTCCTTCAAATATCTTGGGATTCCATCTTCAAATCCATTCCTAAAGTGGCCCAATGGATGCCCCTCTTAGACAAGCTTAAGCTCAGAATACAAGCCTGGGGAGCCTCCTGGCTGAACACTGCTGGGAAAATAATTCTAATGAAATCTGTTCTTACAAGTATGCCTCTATTTCAGCACTCCATTCTGCTTGCTCCCAAATCCTTCCTCAGTAAAATGGATAGTATCTTGAGGAGATTCCTATGGGAAGGGGGGGAAAATAATGAAAGAAGACTTCATTTAGTTAATTGGGTCACCATTAAGAAACCTTTCCTGGAAGGAGGTCTTCAATTGAGAGATTTGGCTGCACAAAATATCGCTCTTGGCTCCAAAATCCTGTGGAATATTGTAGCTGGGAAAGCTAGCTGGAGTAAGAAAGTCCTGTGGAAGAAATATTTTCAAGGCCAGCGTTTGAGATGTTTGGATCAGCCCCCAAAAACCACCAAAGGCTCCCCAGTTTTCAAGCTTTGTCTAGCTGCTCTGGAGCATTTCAGATCCGATCTCTACTGGATCCCTGGTAATGGGAAAAAAATCAGAATCTGGGAAGACCAGATACTTGGAGATCAGCCATTGAAACACATTGAAGGCCTTGCAAATATTAAATCTTGGCTGCAGTCCAACAATCTGGAAACCGTTTGGGACATATCCACCTGGACGGAGGATTCTGGTAGAATGTGGGTCAGCTGGAACCTGGGAGAGGTTCCTCATCGAATGCAAAATGAAGCTAAGTTACTGTTAGACAGGCTCCAAGGAAAATCCCCCACTTCAGCAAAAGCTAAGGACAAAAGAGGGTGGGGCTCCCATTCTGGCTCTTTCACGGTCTCTGAAGGTTACAAAAGCTTGAGTGCTGTTCCCAATGTACCCCCTGACCCAACGCAATGGAAGTTTATTTGGGCCTTCCCATCGCTTCCAAAAATAGACTTCTTCTGCTGGACGATGGCTCACAACAGCATCCTTACTCAAGACAATCTGAGAAAGCGTGGAATGGAAGGGCCTTCTAGATGCCCTTTGTGTAAGTCAGAGGAAGAAACAGCTACTCACCTGATGTTGCTGTGCCCCTTTGCCAAAGATGTTTGGAAGGGGGTTCTGAATTCAAGAGCTGACAGAGTAGAGCTGCCAAAAAACATTCCCAATCTCCTTCACGAGTGGATCAAATTATCCTCGTTCAACCTCAAAAACAAAAACCTTCTCAAGACCGCTTGGATGTGGATCCCTAAATACATCTGCTGGAAGTTATGGTTGGAAAGAAATAACAGATTGTTCAGGGGTGAAAGCTGCACTACAAACAACGTTATTTCCAAAGTTAAAGCATTCTTGGGAGAGACTTTGGATGCTAATCCGGCTCTAAGGAATGAAGCAGTTCTGGACAGTGAAGAGGAGCTTTGGCTGAAAGATATTGCTCCAAATTATCAAATCAATCCTACTTCCCCTATCTCTCCCCACGCTTCTTGGGAAATTCGACTGGAAGAACAGGATTTTATAAAGTGGCGTGCTGCTCTGGAGGATCATTGTCTCTTCTTCGACGGGGCCTCTAAAGGAAACCCTGGGGCTGCGGGTGGGGGTGGAATCCTTCTGAATCCTGATGGCTCTACTTTGCTCAGGTTTCATTGGGGTCTGGGCTCAGAATCAAACAACAGAGCTGAGGCTTTGGCTCTATGGCAGGGGCTCTCACTGGCTCTCAATCGGAAAATTCACTCACTGACAGTCTTCGGTGACTCCAAACTTGTCATTCAAGCGCTGAATTCCCACTCGACACCATCACAGATCCACTTAGTCCTCATTCTCAAGAAAATTAGGTACATGCTGACTAAATTCCGGAAAATATCCTTTTATCATATACTGAGGCATCTGAATTACCAAGCTGACCTGGAAGCCAATCTTGGTTCAGCCTGTAGCCAAAGATCTCTTTCAATTAATTCTGAAGAATCGCTCTGCATAATTCCGTAATGTTCAGCACTCTTAGCAATACTGTTCACTATGCTGCACTGTTGGATTGCTTTCTGTCACAGTTTGCCCAGCATTCGCTACTTCTGGTAGGCATTTCAAACAGAAATGATTATTGACATTACTATACAGCTGCAGTGCATAGGAAGCTCAGACTAAACTAGATGCATATGGCAGAAAGTGAAAGTTCGAAGAACTGTTGATATCAAGTTCCAGGTTTGAGCAAATTGCATGAATGGTTCATTATTAAGTGCGCTATAAAGTGGCTGTCAATGCTGGTAAGAGCTCCAAAGGTTGTATTGCAGCATCCTTCCTGCAACCCCATCCTTTTAGTCTAAGTGGACAGCGGCCGGAATGGTGGCTGTGCGTTGGGCACTGGCCATCGTTGTTTCATCTACAGTTCTCCTTGATTTCGATGCCAGAGCAGTGACAAAGCAAATATGGTGTTTGATTACATTTTTACCTCATAATCTCACCTCCTTTCAGCGAAGAAGGATCAGTCATGGCTATTCTTCCTGTCGCTGGCTTCCATGGTTCATCCAGAAGTATGTTATACCATTGTCCAGGGAATTAGCAGAAGGACGAGGAATAATTGCTATGTAGCAAAATTGTCAGAGCAACACCCATTCCGGAAAATAGGTAGAAAATCAGTATCCAAAGGGCTGAACTGACAAATCTGGCATTCTCAAAGTACCTCGTTTCATAGATCTAGCAAGCTCGTACCCGAATCCATAGGCGACATCTGCTGAATTTTCAAAGGGAGAAACCCTCATATGTGTAACAGGACTGTAAGGGTCAAACATAGTTGTATTGTTCTTGTACGCGGCAGTAGTTTTGCCACCCTTAATCAAAATAACCGTTAAAGTAAAAAAAAAAACAACTTTTTAACCCAATATTTTATGGAATGTACTCAACAATATCATAAAAACTAAAAAAAAAAAAAATTTTCCTTTTTTCTTTCAGAAAGTAAAAGAAAATATGCTAACTTTTAAAAAGAAAAAAATAATATGCCAAGAAGAAACCAGCCACAAATATTTATTTGCAGGAACCAAACTAATAACCAACAACTCAACAGCTAAGGAAATCACAATAAGGTGAGATAGCTAGGTTTTGGCTGAGTAACGCTACCTAGCAAAGGGTACAGTGCATTAATAGTTGGACTAACACCTTCTTCTCAAGCAGGGACTGTGTTATAATGCTCTTGAGTACACACAGGGGGCACGATACAGAGGTTAAATTGTAAAATATGGTTAAGGCCGACCTATTCTGAAAAATGTGAGCAGATGAGATGGTTGCAGAGCACACCAAATGGTTAGAAAGGGATGTGAGTAGAATGGGAAGTGATAGAGGGAAATAACCAGGACATCAGAACGAAAAAACTAGGAACTAAGGATTATTCCCCAGTGGAGTCACAAATTCTTCTTAGGAGTAAAATGAACAGGTGGTAGCTGGAGTAAGATTCCTCGCGGACCTTCCCGGGACCCAAGGCAGACAATTAGATTAGCTGCAAAATTCACAAAGACAATATATGCATGTTCATACAAGAATTTGGTTGAAAATATGAAATATACAAGGATTACCTCGATGTGTAGTGCCACTATTTTGGAGAGCTCAAGGTGGTGCGGTGGAAGTCCACCTCATGAGCTCCAAGTATGAATCCTATAAGCAAAAAATGAAACTAGTAATCTACATAGTGTTATCACAATAACCAATGAAAGACAGACATATAATCCAACACATAACAATACAAGTTAAATAAACTTACAAGATGTATCTCTAACAAATAACTCCATAATTGTAATAAAAAAACATGAAGTGGACAAAATAGCAGCAATTCTATTATATTGAATGAAGGAGGGCTAATACCATCGATTTGGTCAAGCCTCTCTTAGTCCTCTGACTCCAAGTTTTCTCTCCTCAATATCCTAGTGTGACTATGCTTAGCAAAATAGTTCTTATTTAACCCTGTCGACCATGAAACCTCACACTAACAAAAGTTCGCTCCTCATCCAATCTACCTTTCTACCTTTGAAAATGTGCCCTTACCTCCAATTTATAAGAGCTCTGGACGATCAAACTTTTCATTATTATCCATTAGTTTGATTATGGAAAAATCCATGATGTTTCTAGGATTTTCTATATTTTTCCATCTTTGGATGCTTAAATAGGTTTAGAACTATCCAATCAGAAGCATGCAACACAGGTTTCCAGCTTTTTGGACTCACTCCTTGAGAAAAAACTGGAAATATTAGTCAGTTAACTCATAGTTTTTCCCTAATTTTTCATGAAACATGGGTAAAACATCCCTTTAGAAAACATAGGGCATAAACCTAGGCACTAACACTCGCTACAGGAATTAGACAACCATTATAACTCAACCTGGTAGTTTCTGGGGTGCATTTCCATGCTAAAAAAAGGTCTCTATCTATGTCAATTCATTCCATCCATGTGTCCATATCCTCTGAGATGATGAGAAGGTCATTTTTTGTATAACATTCCCTATTATGGACTTCTAGGTTTTATTTTGAGTATATATTATTATTAGAGATTTAAATTGATCCCTATTAGGCTTTTCAATCATGAAATTAGGTCAATTATTGAGTAAAATATGATTTATGAAGCCTCCATAGCAAGTGAGGCTTGAGCTGACCAAGTTGGCCTCAAATCTAGTAATTTGAACCCAGAGGAGCCTATATATACAGTGGAATTGAGCTCACTTGGAGACATCAATCTGCAACATAAAATTCGATTTGGGAGCTACAAGGAGAAATTATGAAATTTTGAAGAAGGACTTTCTGGATTCGCTTTTTGGCACATTTATATATTTGAAGGAAATCAAAATTTCAGCATTACTCTCTTTGTATTTTGAGCTATAGTTTGTGAGATCGAAGTTCTTAAATTTTCACTGCAACAGTTGTTGGACCAGTTGCTGCCAAAGTGTTTTTGCCTAGAGAGGAGGAAGTTGAAGTTTGTTTTGTTTAATGTTGTTGGTTGGAGAAGTTGTATTGGGCCTAAATCAAAGTCTTTGAATCTAGATATAAGTCTCTACATCAAGATCAAAGTATCAATAAGCCAGTTTGATGTTCTAGATCAGCATAATGCCACTACTGTTGTGCTTTCTATTGCTAGATTCAGGAAGGATCACAAGGAAGGATGACTTGGTGCCGAGGAAGTCTGAGTCAAGGTCTAGTGTGTCAATAATTACTATTGAAGGAATACTTACTAACTCAGTTTTCCCCTGGCTGCTGGCCTACTTCTGGTGTCCTTGATGTATGTGTATTTTCTTTGATATTCTCTTGATGAACTAATAAGAAGAAAGATAAGAATAACATGATAAGATCTAAAGAATATCAAAAGTAAATAATCAAGAAGAAGAGGATATTTCTGCCTTTCTGATTCTCTAACATTTACAACATAGAAGGGAAAAATTTCCAAACTTACATGATAACTCCATTAGATCTAAAAAATGCTCAACTTAGATCTAGTAGATTATTGGAAAATATGTCACCAGATGTTGTTATCCATGAATATGAGAAGGATTACCTCTCTGAGAAAGAGACATCTCATCATCAAAAGGAAGATCCTCAGAAACAAACCACCCCTGTACATTTTGATGATACTCCAATGAACTCAACTCCCATTATGTTGAAAAG
Organism: Pinus albicaulis; assembly: GCA_034641835.2. Classification (NCBI taxonomy): domain Eukaryota; kingdom Viridiplantae; phylum Streptophyta; class Pinopsida; order Pinales; family Pinaceae; genus Pinus; species Pinus albicaulis. Next base: position 1,008,020,153 of record CM076581.1, on the reverse strand, counting down.
TGTAAGTAGGTCGGTCTTGATGTTGAGTATGTAATTATGTATTTATGTAAAGAAGAAGACAAAAATAATAAATGTATTTTTTTTATACTTGGTTCATGGGTTTCATGAGAAAGATTTATTATGTAGATAGAATTCTTGTTGAAGTCCCTTACGCTTATGTATTCTAGGTATAAAATATAATTAAGTGTCATATTCATGAAGGATATAGTCTAGCAATATATGCTCCAAGAACTTGTGGAAGAAGGGCACCTAAGAGCACTCAAACAACAGTGGAAGACAATATGTAGATATAGTGAAGACAACATACATCAACATTGGAACAACCTCTCTCAAGTCGTCCTAAATTCATAGTGGAGAAATCGGGTGCATGGTCGACCTAAAACATAGAACATTGCCCTACATATACTATTGAACTATGCATCATTTGAAAAAGCAAGAATTGTACATTCATCTCTGAAAAAGTGTGGATATTCTAAGGAAATTTGTGGAGATAACAGTGTGGGATAAATAAAAGAAACCTGTAGGTGATTTAAAGGGATAACAGTGTGGATTTCTTGATAGTATTGCGGAGTTCAGTGAGAAACAAAAGTACATATTTCGGTGTATAAGTACATGGTCAAGCAATTATTATATTTTTTGACTATAACATAAGAAAAGGGTGCAAACTTCAGTTCAATTGCACGTCAGATAGAACAAGATCATAAATGAATAGCCCTAGAGGAAATGACAACGTGACAAATATTGAAATATAATTTAAAGTAATTGCAGCATTCAAAGTGCAAATTTGTCTAAAGAAGGTCCTGAAGTAAGTACACTCCCACAATGCATGAAAAGAGAGCAGTTTGAAAAGTGTGAAAGGGTGAGGAACGTAAATTTGTGATTTACCTTCCCAACTTCAGTTAAAGGAATAAATGTCTATGTGTATGCTTCAGTTTCCATAGAGACCAAGTTCTCTAGTTCCAGTGCAGAGTAACGCAAATTGGTATAGAAGAGAAGAGTCGAGTTTTGGAATAGTGATAAGGTATTGGAAGCATATCTAGGTCCAGCATCTGAGTCTTGGTCATGGTACTTGTCATTTGAAAATATATAAGAAGAATTTTCTCTTAGATTTTTCCTCTCGAAGAGGGAGAGGTTTTTTCCTATCTCTAGGAGCCTAATTTTGTGTCTCATACATTTTTATAATTGACTTGATGAAAGACTTAATAAGATAAAGGAAAGAAGACATAAGTAGCTCAAGCAAGATCACAAGTAATTATCAAGAAGAGAATTTGTATTAAACACCAGCCCTACAAATTATCAACATGGTATGAGAGCTAAGGTGCTAAACTCAAGAGTTTCTTGACAAAGAGACACTCTAGAAACCTTTCTCTCTTCAATGAATTGGATATTTATAGTTTTTACATTGGATCTCATCCATCAGATATTTTCCCAGACAGATATTCTTTCTTGATATTATGGTTTCCTATCCAAATAAAAAATTATGCGATATAAAAGCATTGTATCAAAGGCACTATTCTTCCGACACTGATTACAACAGAAACATAACATTTAAATAATACTTAGGGTGAAATCGAGATTTCACTCGATTTTACAACACAACTAAAAATGAAACATAAAAGAAAACAAAAGGCTTCATGGGCCTCATCATGATATCATTAACGGTTACGATGAGGAGTGGGGCAGCCCCGCAAGCTGTGTGGTCGAGCTGAAGAAGCAGAAGAGCTGGACTAGTGAGGTGGTTGAGGTGGAAGATTTTGCAAGGTGGAAGGAGCTGGAGGATGTGCATATTCCTAGCACCTTTTCCAAATGACTTTTTCAGGTAGAAGTGCTAGACTAAAGAAATCGAACAAAGTTTGAAGCTGAGTAAGCTCAAATTAATCATTGTGGATAGTGAAAAATCTCTTGATGTGGGAAAGGAGAAAGAATTCCTTACGTAATGCTGCTACCAAGGTATATTCCTTCAGACAGGAGGTTCTCTCCAGTGCTAAATCTGCCTTCCACTTGATTTTGATCATATTCTAATAATAATTGGTTAAGGGAAGCAATGCCCCTAACTAATGAGGACCGACATCCACTAACTTAAGCCATTCCCAGTCGAAAATCTCCACTCCCTTTGTCATGATTGTTAAATATACAAGTGCTATTACGCATGCATCTTCTTTCTCGATCATCTTAGTAACCTCCATGATGGTTCTGAACTCATTGACCACTCCACGGATGCTCAAATATTTAGATGGGAGTTCGTTGATATACTTGATGTATATTTTTGTTGTTGCTGGCTCTTCGTCTCCTTCCCTGCGACTGGAATCAAGCTATACTTTATAGTCTTTAATGAAATTATTCTTATCATTGGAAAGCACGATGAGCTCCCAATACTCTTTTACTTCTGCTATGATCTCTGTCTAGACTATCTACCTGGCTTCCACCAATGACACATTTAATTTAATCTTTGCCTTCAACCCTTGATCGGCTTCTTGTGTCCTCAGGCCTCCTTGCAAAGGCTCTCTACCTCTTTTTGGAGAGATGAGACTGTATTCTAGTTTTCTGAGTATGCCCTTGGCTTCGTCCAAGAGTCGTTGAGTGGTACGTGTCTCATCTTCAGACATCTTTAGGTCTTCAAGAGCCTTGGTTAGCTATTCTAGAGCACTTTGAGGATCCTCTGGTACATCCACTAAACATGTATGATTACCATGAGCCTATTGTAGCTTAGAAACTTTCTTCCTCAATATCACATTCTCTTCGTCCTTCTAAGCAAGCACCTCTTCTTTCTAAGAAAGAGACACCTCTTTCATAGCAAGAGCCTCAGAAATGGATTCTTTTTCCTTCTCAACCTTCACTAGCTCCTCTGTTTGGATGTGTTCTGAACGAGGGATGCTCATTTTGTGTTGAATCTCCTACACCTCCAACTCAATTTTTCTTAGAAGAGCTTGTACTGTTGAGTTCGAATTGATTCCTTTACCTCTTATCATATTTTTGCAATACTCTAGCTCTGTAGAAGGGGCTTTAGAATTTCTCTTTGCACAGTGATCTTCATCCAAGCCAATCTCTTTTCCACTTTCTCCAAGGTGATGGTATGATTTAGCACTTCAGTTTGCAGCATGTCCCCGATGGACTCGTGTAGAATTAAGTTATCGGGCAAAGGGATGGAAGCCAAATTTAGAATTATTTCCAAGGCTTTGTACTTGGATCCCGTAGGTAGGGGATGTGAGGATGAATGTTGGACAACAAAAATGAGTCATTATTATTTCCACATCTAAGGATGAAGTGAGCCTATTATGATGCTTGTATATGAATTGAGACAATTCTTCTCTCAGTTTCTCTCTTGTGGATTGATTCTTGGTCTCAATCTTCTCTCATTTCTCTTCATTGCCTAGCATGATAGCTTGTGTAAGTTCTAAAGGTGCCAAATAAGAAGAAGAATCATATGAAAGTTGAAAGCCTGTCCTGCCTTTGTCATAACCTATGATAAGTGAGGCTTCATCGTCATGAATATCGGTGTTTTGTTCCTCTAGAATTTCAGCTCTTTGTCTGGTGAGACGGTATTCCTCATCATTGTCCATGGGTCCCTAGTCAGTCTGAAATTTTTCCTATTCTAGAATCTCTACTTCACCATGTGCACTATGTCCTTTTCCTTCAGTAGCTAGGGGTTCAACCTCCATCTCTGTATCCAAAAGCCATGAAACACAGTAAGCTTTCCATTCAATTAGAGGCCTAGGTTCATGCTGAAACACTAAGGACTTAATCTTATTCTTTCGGTGTGTGATAGATCCTTCAGGATCATAGTGGCACACATCTCCCCGTGGGAAATTCATCTTCCGCAACATCCCTTCAACAGAGGGGAGTGTATGCCTTGAATTGGCAGTGAAATGGCCTACAACATTTGGGAGAAAGGATATATCCCTTCTTTATGGGCACACAGTGGGCTTGGTCGACACTCAGGACTTGGCAGATGAACTCAAGTGCAAAAATTCTCATGGACAGAAATACTGGAAGGTTGTAAGGAGGCACTTGAACAACATAAACCTTGATCTTGGTATGATCCTCAAACAAGTACCAATCCCCGATACAATCTATTTCCTTGAACCGAAGCCACTCCTTTTTCTCAAGAAAAATTCTTGGTGGGGGGATTTCATGTATGATTATGTAAGCCTTGGACATAAAATCTGTGATGAATTTTTCATATCCCTTCCATTGTGGGTGCTAGCGGACTTCCTGAGTCCATTCGAGGACATATTTGGGTTCAACGTTTCTCATGGAGAACCTGTCAAGGCCTAAAACTTTGAACTTGTCTCCATGTGTGAACATATATAGGTAGAACACTAGGGAGCAATATCTAAAGGAAAAAAAGCATGACATTTCTTGGAACTGGGCTTTGATAGCCGAGGCGGGGTAGGTGTGGATATCCAGTAGAATCCTTGGTCGCATCATGAAGCATATAAACCCTAGACTCGCTTTCATTACCATATTGGCATTGTCTAACCCTATAATTCCTAAAATTACCGCTACGATAGGCTGTATGGTGTGACGAAATAGGGACAACAAAACAATTTTTTTAGGCGAGAGAGCAGATAGACGAGAATCAAGAATGAGTTCGAGGAAACCACTCTACTTCTCTAAGGGTAAGTTCAAAAAGTGGCATGAGAGATTGACATCAGTGAATTCAACACAATCTTGGTCAGAGGGTTAGTATAGGGCCTTTCTGATGAACTAAGGAGTGATCTCAAGAATCTTGACCCCCCGAGCGGAGAGGAAAATATCCTTCCACTTAATGTAGGATTTGACGAGCCAAGCGATGAACTCAGGAAATGGGTGTATTGTTGGAGAAATTTGGTAATAGATACCTAATTCAACGACTTTGAACACATGTTTCCCCTGTCACTGGAAACCTAGGATCTTGGCATTAGCATGGGCCACATAAAAAGGATAGACCGGGTCACAGAGCTCGAAGTGGGCATCCATCAGTGGTTTGGGGCTGAGAGAAGTCCTGACTTTGCGGGCTTGCAAGGTTTCGGGGGTAGAGTGTTTCATTTTTTCCATATAAATTTGAACAAACAGTAAAGGGAAAATATGAAAATGACTCAACCAAATACCTGAGGCAGCAGTGAAATCGACTCAAGGGTGGAAAGCATCGAGTAGTGTGAGTTTTACCAGGGTTACCAATTAAGTAAAACGTCGGTAAATGATAACCAATTCAAATTGTTGGGAGTAAAAATCGAGGTAGAAATAGGTTATTAATGGGCAGTGGAGTGGGGTGACAACTGTAGGATTGGTGTCATGAATATGCCAGCAAAGGGGGCATGTCGCGCATGGTGGTTGGCTGATGGTGGCTAGGTAGGTGAGGGTCCATGTGCCTAACACGAAGGTACTAACCTTCATACCTCGGGAGAACTTACCTTACCTTAAATGTACCTACACCCACTATGCACGAGTTGAGCCTGTAAGTTTTCATCAAGTTGAAATTCGAGAGCCAACCCTTGTCTTGCACCCCTGTAGCTCCTCTGATTGGCCCGAGGGGGAGCTGATGTCATCCGCTCCAACGGGCCACTCTTGCCACCCTACGCTCTCCTGAGAACTATCCGAATGGGCATAGACTGCCTCTTTGGTGGGTGGCATTGTTGTTGCCGCGAGCTACAACGCCTACTTGGGGGAGGTGTAGTAGTGGTGACATGTTTTTACGAGGAAGAGCCAAAGGAGTTGTGGTGCCTCCCTTTAGCCTCCTTCTTTCCTATCACCATTTCCTCATTTATTTAGCTCCCCATGCTGTATTATTTCTCATGAATGTCACAAGTCAACAATCAGCTCACTCAAAAAGCTTCTCATTAAGTGAATTTCTCTCTGAGAGAACATAAAATAGTGAAGAAGGCAGCATCTAAAAGGATTTTCTCCTCAATCCAGCTCCTACAAATGCCTTGGAATTGGCAGGTAAACTCAGGTATAGTTTCTCACCCCTCAGTATGCATCCGTAAATGCTAGAAATAATTAAATTTGTATACTTAGAGTTTAAAGGGAAGAAAGGTGGCTAGTTAGCTTGGCCAACATCGTGAAGTATGACTAGGGAGTACGGCAAAGTCATGCCACCTGGCCATGCAAAAGAAGGAATTTAAATCAAGTTGAGTAGAGGAGAATGAGGGAAGGAAACATGTAGTCCATCACGAATTAATAGGGAGAAGAAACAACAGTCTCTAATGAAAACTGGAGATTAACCCAAGCTACATAGGTGCTCTAGAATGAGCTATGTAGTCTAATAATAAAGAGCGCCCGTCCCATCCAAACTAGTAAATTGAAATTTTTTAAAGGGAAAGATCTTGATAGAAGCCCGCAGTGCTTAGAGAAGAAAGAGAAGAAGAGTGAGAAGAAGAAGAAGAGGAACCAGAAGAAGAACTAGAAGAAGAAGAAGAACTAGCAAAGGAAGAAGAACTAGAAGAAGAGGAAAAACCAAAAGAAGAACCAGAAGAGATACAAGAATAACCACAAGAAAAGGAGGAAGAGACAAAGGGCCAAGGAAAAATAGAAGAGATTACCATAGAAGTCATGGATATAGCAGAAAATGGGCAAGAAACATATTGAAAACACAACACCACATCCCCTCAATACAAAGAGGTAGTTTCTGTCGTAGCTTGTATGAGCACAAAGAGCATGAAAAGGTAGGCCTCTATGTATTTCAGAGCTGAAAAGAGTCAGAAAGAGCTAGAAACTCCTCCCACAAGCCTAATTATCATTTAAGAATTACCAAGAGAGGAGGAAATAATCAAAGAAATGTTTATGAAGGAGCAGCCATAGAAGGCATAGGCAGAGAATGTAGCACTGAAGGAGAAATTGTAGCAAAAACGGGAGCAAGTAGCCACCATGGCAGACTTATGCATAGAAGCCCTTCAGCACAAACTCCCTTCTGACTCATATGTTGTGTACCTCAAGGATAAATGGCTTCTATTTCAAATCACAACTCTTGCCTCCCATGGATCAATACCTTTCCAAGATTGTAGCCAATTCATGAATTTGTACAAGCAAGGTAACACGGTTGATCAAGAAAAGATGACAAAGTTTTATGTGCATAACCTTGTGCTGACAAATATCAATATTTCGAACCCCAATCCTATAATGGAGGATATGCATTTGATGGCCCTAGTAACTTCGATAGTGAATGATTACACTAGAGAAAAAGAGATATGGAGAGTCATGGGAAGAAGAAGCAGATAACCCTTATATATCAGACCATAATTGTTCAGTCCAAGAGGCATCATCCTTAACCATCAAGAGATTGAAAGGGACCCTACACTAGTTGAAAGCTAGCCTCAGACTCAAACCCAGGTGATAGGCCACTTTGATGATGTTTCTAGGCAGATAGAAGATGAGTGCATTATGGCCAGCAAGAGGAGATTGAACAACCTCCCTCACAGCCTTAAGAATAGGGAGTACCATACTCCAGAAAGACTAAGAAATAAATTGGAAAGGGTACCATTATACAAGAGGGCCATGCATGCCTCAAAGATCCAATGGTTGGCACTAAATCTCAACCGACCTTTGCTGCTAGGGCTGAATGATGAAGAGGACACAGATGCACAAGATAGGGAATGGGATAATGTACAAAAGAATAATGATTTTTACACCCTTGGGGAAACTTCCCCAATTCTTACTCAGGAAATCAGGGGGGCTATCAAATCCTTGATGGAAATGCAGAAGGAGGATTAGTTTATCAGAGGATGAGCAACCATTCAGTAGGGGGTGATGATGAGCTCCACCATTAGACATATTTGGAGGGGTTAATGGTCACCTTTTTTCGTTCTTATATCTCTTTTTCTTACATTTTAATTATTATTTGGTTTTATGATGCTAGTATACGTGGTGATTAAGCCTAACATACTCTGAGTGCCTAATATGAGTTTGAGAACAAAAATCATGATTTATTAAGAATTTGTATAAGTATTTTATCATAAATACTTAGAGGAGATAGCAAGGAGAAATTATTGGAGGATTTTCCACACTCCTTAACTCTCAAAGGAAGCCAAAGGATCGCAAAGATTCTCTCGAGCAATTTGAATTCCAAAGGCAACCAAAGGATTATCTCTAGCAATTCGAATTCGAGAGGTAGCTAAGCACTCAATATTTGTTTACTTGGAGTCAAGTGGACTCAATCACTATTTTCTAGGGAGATGTTGGTAGTTGCCTTGTAGAATAAATAGAGCAGAGCTAGAGCTAGTAGGAGTTAGTTAATTCTAGTTGAAACTTTGTTGCAAGCTATTGAGATTTTTATTATTTTACTCAATAATCAAACTTTCAGAGATGTATGAGGTTATTATTTTATGAAATGAGGAGACTGATTTCATTCGACTTATTTAAGTTTCAGAGAGCTACGCTCGTGGGTTAGGGCCCAATCCATGTGCCTCACATTCTCTGTTTTTTTTATTCTTTCCTTTCTTTCATTTAGGTAGTTTTTCTTCTTCCATTTAGTTAGATGTGCTTTTGATAGTTTCATTTCTGCTTAGTCTTTTCTTTCACTTTTCTATTGTAGTTTTCATTTTCTTGTAAGTAGCGAAATAGAGGATAAAACTATAGAATCTATGGATCTAGACTTCCCTTCTCATCTCTGTCGATAGAGCTAGAGGAGGGTAAGCCCTCCCACAGACCAAAAACATTGATTTATGTTCATTATTTCCATCTCTATGTTATGCCTCAAAACATTGCTTTTATGCCTCCATTCCCTCTTGTTTTCCTCTTATTTTAATTGCTGCACCAACCTTTTTCCCCTAAAAGCACTTAAAACCCTTAGCCCCCTTGTTCCTTCGTTTCTATTGGTTACGGTCGCCTTACTCATTTTAACGCAAAAACATTAGAAAAACCTTCGAAGTTTGCCTCCGCCTTTCCTTCTCAAAATCCCCCCTACCGTACTTCGCTCATCATCGATCACAATTTTCATTTGGTTCTTTTCAAGACTCACTGCTCTTTCGTCAATTATGATATTGTGATATCGCATATCGAAGATCTCAACCTTTTCGTACATCGCATCGTTTCCCTCTTTAATTCAAGACTTATCACTCAAGGTTTCCTTACCCTTTCTAATGCAAAATGCTTGAAAACCATTAGAATTAGACCTACGCCCCTTTCTCCTCGAAACTCCAGCTCACTGCACCTCACTCCATCGAAAATCGTAAATCACCTCTGATCATTGTTAACGCTTTCTCATTCCAAGCCTAGATGCGATATCCCTTTCTACTTCCCTTCGCTTATATTTTATTAAAAATAGTCAAAAAAATTAGAAACCACATTTTTTTCCCTTTGGACTTACCATGAATCCTCATCATAGATCGCATTGTTTTCCAGTTTCCTCTAAGACTTACCGCTTCCAAACATTGATTGTGATATTGCGATCACGCTTCGTCACTGGTCCCACCACCACATCACCCATCGCAATTGCACTTCGAAAATTTTCCTTTTTTCGTTAATATTTACCGCTCTTTTCCTACCAATTGCGATATTTTTATCACACTCTGTTTCCAGTCCTCCCGCCACGTCACACGTCACAATCACAAACCGCAATTCTTTCCCTTTTTGTTAATACTTATCGCTCTTTTCTTGTCGATTGAGATATTGTTATTGCAGATTTTTCCTCCATCACATCTCCAGCATCAAAATTTTCAATTCATTCCTCTCCAAAGCCATTTCTGCACTATAATAAGGTTTTATATGGATTAAACCCCCACTTTCCACTCCTAAGCCCTCTTTCATGTGTTAAACCCTACATTAGCCTCTTTAGTCCTTTTCGTTCCTCCAAGCTGCACAATCAACACTTTTTCAATTAGGATTAAGTCATGCATAGCTTATTTGCATGGGTAGAAGCATGGTAGATAGACCATAGGATAAATAGAGTGCATTTAGCCATTTGGCCAAGTTAAGTGTGGTTTAGAATTAGTTTCCTTTCTGTCATTTCCTTCTAGCAATTTTCTTTCTAGTCCTTATCAAAGTTTAATAAATAGCACCCTTTCATAAAGCAGAAGAGGATGACATGAGTCGAATGCATTTTCTATGTATATAACACTGTCACCTCCAAGTTTGTAAGAACCCTGAGTTGATATCGTAAAGTAGGGCAGCCCGTGGGAGTTGCAACACTCTTCATGCAATACCATGGCTCACCAGATGCTAATTTTTATAGGGATTTAGCTGGTTCCCTCATGTATCTAGGGAACATGAGACCAGACATTTTATATGCAGTTAACGAGCTCAGTCAAGCTATGATTAAGCCTACCAAACTCTTTTGGAAGGTGGGGAAGCATGTCTTGAGATACCGGAGGGGCACATCAGAGTATGGTCTATGGTACAGATGGAGAGAGGGAGTGAAGCTTCAAGGCTTCACGGATGCAGATTGGATGGGAAATCCATGAGACAAAAAGAAATCAATGGAGGGATCTTTAGCATAGAATCGACAACAATTTCTGGTACAGTAGGAAAAAACTATCTGTTGCACTGAGTTCAATGCAAGAAGAATACATGAAAGCAAGTCAAGCTGCATGTGAGGCTATCTGGATGAGGAAGATCTTAGTTGGTTTGTTTGGTTATGAGATGGATCTGATAGTGATTCATTGTGATAATCATAGTTGCATTAAACTCTCGATTAATCCTGTGTTTCATAATAGGTCCAAGCATATATATATCTAATACCATCATCTCAAATATTGTGTGCAGAGAAGAATAATGTTGCCTGAGTTCATTCCCACGGAAGCTCACGATGCAGATATTCTGACGAAGGTGGTCAACATGAGAAAATTTGAATACCATAGAGACAGGATGAGAATGAAGGATAATCCCTTTCTTGTTGAGAGGGAGTGTTGAGATTCAACAAGAAAATTTCAGCACCCGCGCCTAGTGCATTAAGAACCTACACTAGGGTGGGGCCGAGAGTGTTATTTTTGGGTGCATGTCTATTTTAGTTATCCCTTAATTAAGATGGACAATAAACTGTAATCTATTCTCAATGATGACTTGAAATAGTTAACTGAGAGCGATAAACTCAGTTAGCTAATGGATTTCGAGTTAGAGCTAGTTAGTGAGGCATGAAAAGTAATTATAGTTGTAATAGAGTTCGCTATGTAGTGGTGCATTAGTCAATGCACAGTGTAATCTGTTTGACTCAGTTAAGTGAGTTAAACTCAGTTTTGCTAGTTGTAACCGAAGATACACTCGTGAGAGATCAAGTGAATTAAATATTAATTAATTCACAATCAGTGATCTCACATGCAAGTGAGGATTTACTATTATTAGCTGCATGCATGTGAGATCTAGTGGAGACCAAGTTGAGTTCTAGGTGAAAGGTAAGTTGACTATAAGTTGTAGGATTATTGGGTTGCACACATGAAACCAAATACCCATTGGAATGCCCATGATACTTGCGCAGTCAAGGAAGGCCAAATTTCCTACCTTTTAGGGATTGCATTCATCACAGATTGTGCAAGCAAGGAATGTTGTCTAAAGACTCAGAATTGGCTATGTGTTGGCCAGTTTTTTCCATGACACTGTGAGACAATTAGCTCAGTAATGGAGGGCTCTTTTGAGAAGAGTTTTGTATGTAATTGTTTCGTGATCAATGGTGAATATACAATAGAAGATAGTGGGGTTTTTAGCTATAAGATTTCCACGAGAAATTATGTGTGTTGTGTGTGATTTGATTATTCTTTACTTCATGTGATTAGCAATTTTGTTTTTAATTCCGTAAAAGGATTTGTAGAAGCGATTCAGTATTTAACTTTAGTACATTGTTAGATTGAGTGAATCCAAGATATACATGCATGTTGTATAATTTTTACAACTTTTCTCTCTCTAGCTCTTTATGACACCACAATTTCTCCTTAACTTTGGATGTATTAATATTATATGGATTTTGCACAAGCATCTAATCCATTATTGTCTCTTACTTAAGCCAAGACTAGGTGGGGATTTTGGATAAAGTTGAAAGAAAATTTAGGAACCCTCTTGGTATCCATGTTGTATAACTTCTTATACATAAGTTACTTTTTCATAACCATGTTTTCAATGGGGAAATGACTTGGTTCAATCAAGAAGATAGAGTAGGGAGTATTTCCTTTCTTGAGGTTCTAGGCCCTAAATAATTTAGATGTGATTCATATTATATATGTCTAATCTATTTAAAATTTTCAATTACTAAGACCGACAAAAAGTCCACATTTGAAAGTTATTTTTAGTGATACACTAATAAAATATTTTAGCTATAATATTTTTTATTTTTAATTATTTTTCTATCATAGTGAAGAATAGGAAAAATATGTCCGAAAAATAAGATATATACAGAGAGAAAATTAGTATCAAGTAAATTACACTTCTTAGTAATATCATTTGAAAGCACTTATGAATACAATACTATGACACTTTTTCATCTTTTTTATTCATGGTTGGAAAAACTATTTTTTTTACTCATATTTATTTTTTAAATACCACAAATAAACGATATACTGAGCAAGGGTGGAATTTCACATTTCTTTATAATAGGCTATATAAAAAAATAGCTCTTTTAATAAAATTTTGAGCAATATCCCCTACAAAATTCATGTTGATAGATTTTACTATCCATTATAATATATAATATAACTTTAAATAATATCTAATCCACTGATATCTAGCCACGTCATCACCTTCTTAATAATATATAGCTGTAACTGAATATTATATAAAATCATTATTAAAGAAAAAAAGAACTTCTATCCTAAATTCACTTACTCAACTCTCTCATATTGAAATCTTTTTAGAAAAAAATATAAACTCACCCTTCGAACTTATAAATATATTCATTGTCGTGTCTTTTGAAACCCTTGGTGTTCCTCTATTTTCATCTCGTCAGATCCCGAAAGTCATTCAACAGCAACATGGAAAGCAGTCATTGGAATAAACTACCAGAGGAACTGGTAATTCGAGTTCTAAGCAGCCTTCCTATTTTAGATTTACGTAAGTTATCGCTCACTTGCAGGTATTTCCTTTCCTTGCTGTTAGATCCCTCATTTGCCCTTCACTACGATAGAAGCTTTCTCCGCCACCCGATGTTCTTTTTTATGTCAGAATGGTATGAGAAACACAGACGGTCGCCGTCTTTAAAGTCCATTATTTGGCAAGAAGGAAGGCTTGCCAACTTCACATGGCGAAACCCATTGTCCCATGATTTACCGGAATACCAGTGGAAGTGGTCGGTCACATACGGAGATGGGTTCATGTGTTTCGAGGGATTTGTAGGGCACGGTATTTCCCATGAGAGCACCAAATTAGTTGTTGTTAACCCTCTCTTTTCTGAAGAAAGGCGGATATTGAGTCTACCCGCCACGCTCGACCCATTTTCAAGGTTTTACACAGGGATCGCGTTTGACCGGAGTAATGGCGTTTGCAAGCTTATATTATGGCACAAGTTGGGAGTGTGTAAATCTGCGATGACTACTTTCGTCTACAACTTTAAGGAAAGCATGTGGAAGAAGTTACCAGAATGGAATGGATTCCCTAATAATAGAAGTTCTCCGTATGTCCAATGCCGTCCTCAACTTGTGTCTCAGCGATTCTTGTGTTGGCTTCAGTACTCATTGGGCACCACTTCACCTGCAGACGGAGTGCTGGTGTTTGATGTCGAACAGGAGATGTGGATGGACCCAGTTCCATTTCCTCCAATGCCGCGGGATGAACTGTTGTTCACGCTTATTTTTGAACATAAAAGCGCACTCTCTATGATAAACAGAACCAACGAGAAAGGCAGCATGATATTGGTACTCTGGAAATTCCATATGGAGGAAAGAGTCTGGAGACGCGCGGAATCTATTCCACGGCCTCCTTTTAGTTTTCTGCGTGTGAATTCTGCGGCAATGACAGGTCGGGGATTCTGGGGATTCGAACACGGAAGCTTTTTTAAGCCCCACATCTCTATTTTTGACGTGTCCAATCAGCGTTGGGAAGAAATGGGAAAATTCCAATCAGCTATTGTGATGGAGCCGAGCGTCTTTAGATTGGTTTATTAAAGTATTTGTTACTCTATGCAATTAGTGCTTGGGACAGCTATCTGGTAATGTATTGCACGCAGCCCAGCGTCTTTAGAATGGTTTACTAGAGTATTTGTGAATCTTAGTGTTTGGAACAGCTGTCTTGTAATGTAGTGAACATTATTACTTTTTATTATTGTTAAGCATTTGAAAGATTTTTTTGAAGTTGATTTTTTTATTTGGAATCAATGATGGAATCTATTTGAGGGCTTTTATTGTTGAAGATTTGTTTTCCATGTCTAATGTATGAAATAATTGATTTAAGGTCATGTTAAGTTGTGCCTTTATTTGTTGAAAATTAATTTAATTTTATCTAGATCAAATATTGCATGCACTAATGATATGTAACCTGTGACTTGATTGTATTGGTGGTGATTCTTCATTATCTCTCCCATGAAAAATTGAATCTACATTAGATAGGTAAATGTTCAAGATTTGATGCTAGGGCATCAATATCTTGGTCTCCTTAGTAAAACTTTGACTAATTTAACACATTATAGATCCATTTACACCATGGACAAGGGAATGATCCATACACTTGGTGATCATAACTTTTCCATATCTATATTTTCTCTATCTTTATCTCAACCCTTTTAAGAAGAAGCTAGAAAACTAGGGCTTCACGTGAATCCATAGGCAATGTGAGTTTTTGGGATAAGAGAGCCTAAACATAAAGACTGTATTATTTTCCACAAAATGTATCCTTTTGGTGGGCATCCAATTCAAGTTCATCCACATACTTTCTTTTAGTAGTTGTTTTCCTAGGAGGGAAACCCTAGTTTTTCCTTGCTTTAACCTAAGTGCTTTCTTGAATCTTCCATGAGTCTTAGGATTGTTAGTATATATTGTTGGAAACCTTTTCTCTTAGCCTCAACCTTTGAATAATCCATCTCTAATAAAATATATCAAACTTTCTGTCTTGTTACTCCTTTTGTAGGTCTCATCATAGAAAGTGAATTGTCCCCTTGTGGATATTTGAACCTAAATTGTGCCTTTCTTTAAGAGCTCCTACTGAGGTTATCTAATATATTAACCATAGAATACCTGTTGTAAGTGATCTAGCTCTTAATGGGACTCCTCACAGCAATGAAATTAGGAATGATTTAGTTTCATTACACTTAACAATGTTCCCCTTCTTTCATTGAAATTACCATAGTTTTGATTGTCTTCTTTAGTTGCCTCGAATTTCAAGTTTTTCCTATAGGATAGAATAGTTAGAATGGCTTTTGTATAAGTAGATTTCATCTTTGTACTTCCACCCAAACAAAATTCAACATAATAAATAGATAGAGGTTACTACATATATAGTTCTAATCCATCTCAATTTTTTATGAAACCACTGTTGAAGGGAGTTGGATCATTATTGCTACAATACTAAGAGCTATCAGTTTCTGGCACCTCTCCTAGTGTCGTGTCAAACAATGCAGTATATTTTTTCTAGTTGATCTTCTCTTCTTTCATTTCACTTCCTAAAAAAAAATTACAAAAAAAATGTATATTTCTTTCATTATGCCTTGAAGAGTTAGAGATAGAAAATGTAAACTCTTACCAAAAACCCCCACTTCCACTAGCATCTGGCCTCTTTTTGTTGATTGTGAGCCTCTTACGTTATCTGCAATGACTCATGAGGAACTTTTTGGTAAGCAAGCTAGGATCTTTGAGGAATATGCAAAAGAAGAAAGACCTTCACAACTTACCAATACCATGATTGAAAATGCACAACCATAAGTGTTCACATTTCCCATTACAAAAATAGATGGAGAGACCAAAATGATAAACATTAACCCATCTATAGTGCCATTGTTATATGGTCTAATCATAAAATATCCTTACACTTTCATGTTTGAATTTTCTTTAGTATGTAGATCTACTGACCACAAAAGTGATGAGTAAAAGCACAAACGGTTCTCTTCCACTCTTAAGTATGTATCCCATCTCCTTATCCATCATAAAAAGAATGCTATCATTCCTTCATCTTCAAGAAAAAATAAAAATAAAAATCATTAAAATGTAAGAGGCATAAGAGGGGTGGAAAAGAAAAGTATGAGGAAACTCATGAATTTTCAACTGCTCCCTTTGCATATTTATACACTCACTATGTGTAATTCCCCATTATTCACATGACACCTATCAATTGAGGGGTGCACCAAGAACATGTTTTTCTTTAATGGGTTGGAAGCACCTAATAGGATTTTCTATTAGCCACTCCTACATGAGTTAACATTGTTATGAGAGTAAAGCCCTAAATTTGGACTAGAAGTCTTATATGAAATGCCAATTTTGCAATAACTTTCAAGCATAGTTCAATGAGATGCAAAAATAATTAAATGTAGCTAATGGTGAAGTGCAACACTAGGTATTGTGTGTAATTAACTAGTGGTTTCATCATGGGCTAGTCAATATTGGCACCCACCAGTGGAGGGTCAAGAGCCATGGGTCCAGATACAATAATAGAGAATCACTTTCATCCATGGTTAGTGTTGGGCCTCACTAATAAGTATATAACAAGGCCCATCTCACCATCCTTCAACATACATTTACCTCTATCCTTGCATTTGATAACAACTTGTAAATTTTTGTAGAAGTTCTATGCTTGATGCAACTTTACTTTTATAATAGCAATCACATAAAAAGTTAAGTAAAAATGCTCATAGAACATACCAGTGGATCTACAGAAGACAAACGAGAAACAAGAGAATGTGCTGGTGTGTTACTATGGTCAATAGGATGCTTCAACTAGAAAAGTCCTCTTGGTCGGCCAATGTGTCACAACAGTCCTCAAATCAGTCACCAAGTCAACAAGTCAACCCCAGAAAAGTCAACGCAGTCCCAAAAAAAGTCAATGCAGGGAAACAACAATAAAGTCAACGTAGCTCCAACTTCAGTCAACCTTTTGACCTCAATTTTTGTGCCAATGAGTATGGCCTTCAAAAATCAAACTCTCCACCAAATTTCAGCCAATTCCGACCATGCGTTGACCAAAGTCAAGGCTGGTCAAAATTGCCCAGAAACCCTCCCTAACTGCAGAAAATTTGCTGCAGTAAATTTTGTCCTTTTTTGCGGCAGTAGATTTCGTCCTTCTTCTCACGTGAGAGATGAAACTACTTCTCAAATGCTCGTATATAATGAGAGGAGAGGATGTGTGATTTTGAGTGAGTGAGTGAAATGCTCTCCAACGTTGACTGTATTTATATCCATCATTGAGGTGCGTGACACATCTGCTCGGGGTGTAAAACCTTAAGGCCGACCTGCACTTAAATTTATTATAAATAATAAATTCAAAATAAATGTTCTTCTCATTAGATTAAAATCAATTTTATATCGATTTTACACCTCTCTGAAAGAGGAGTCCAACACAAATATTGGAATCTTCATATGAGCATCACAAGATGGAGTTTGGACCTAGTTTTCCAAATTTAACACTTCCTCCCAACTAGGAAGAACTCCATCCACTAGTGCAATCAAACATCGTGCATCATCTTGCCGTAACTTGCTTTGCTAGCCTCTTTATTTCAAAATAGAAGTGGGTAAGTCACAAAGACATCATCCCCTCGCTGACAAATTTAGCCTAGAGGTCTGAAACCTCTATCGGACTCACAAAGAGTCTCGAACCAACCTGAAGTTGGTTCATCTAACCCGAGGTCAGGCAGAGGTCTGAGACCTCACTAGACATGATCCCAAATCTGTGCCATCCTAGATAGAGAGTATGGCAATCTATGATGCGTCCATTAGTCTTTGCTACTAGTCTCTAGCTTTTCCCACCTCATTGGCCAAATGAGAGGTACTTCCCATGAGCTCTGAAGTCAATGGGTAGGATGCATACAGGGCACAAATAATGAGAGGTGAACCAACTCAATAATCACAATGGTGGGGTCCAAGCACACCAAAAAGGTTTGGCAAGCCTAGCCTTGTGGTTGCTCATAGCTCCGAGAAGCTGTCCCCAAAGCCCTCCAGAGCTCCTCGAGCTCATTGTCCAACAAGACCCACATCATAGGGTCGTTCCAAAATACCAAGTTTCTCATGGAAGGTTAGGAACTTGACCTTCCCCAGGGGCTTAGTGATAATATCTGCGACTTGCTCATCAGTTCCTATATGATCGAGCCTTACAGCGCCTCGCTATACCATATCCCAGATGAAATGATACGTGATATCAATATTCTTGGATTGGTCGTGGAACACAGGATTATCGGTCAAGCAAATCCCACTCTGATTATCACAGAGTATCATGGTGGTATCTAGCACATGTCTAAACAGCTCACTAAAGAGATTTCGCAACCAAACTTCTTCACTACAGGCCATACTTGCTGCAATGTATTCAGCCTCTGTGGCGCTCAAAACCACTGACTTCTGCTTCTTTCTCATACATGAAATCGAAGCAGAACCAATATTGAAGCAGCATCTCGATGTGCTCTTACGATCCACCACACTGCTAGCCCAATCAGCATCAGTATATCCAAGGAGTGTCATGCTCCCGGTAGTGTATCTCAGTCAATGGTTTATCGTGCCCCGAAGGTATCTTAGAATATTCCTGGCACCAACCCAATGAAAGTGATGAGGTTCAACCATCTTTTGACTCAAAGTGTTCACTGCAAAATATATATATCTCAACGGGTTTTCACTAAGAACATCAGGGCCCCTACGAGTTGACAATACTCAGTAGGATTTTCTAATACAGGCCCAACAACACTGCCACTCAACTTCTTGAAGTTGAGTTCCATTGGTGTTGACATGGACTTGTAGTCCACCATACCAAATCTTTCCAAAAGTTTCACAATGTATTTTCCTTGAGAAAGGAAAATCTCTCTAGGTCTCTACGAGACCTCCAGGCCTAGGAATTAGTGCATTAGTCCTAGGTCCTTCATCTCGAAATCAACATCAAGCTCCCTCTTGCATTAATGAATGAGAGGTTCAGCACCTGTCAGGAAGAGGTCGTCCACATACAGCACCAGAATGAGAGGCTTCCCCTGGACAACCTTGAAGTAAAATTTCGGATCAGCATTACTTCGAGTGAAGCCCAGCTTCATCAAGTAGCTATCTATCCTCTCGTACGAAGCTCTGGGTGCTTGCTTCAACCCATAGAGGGATTTCTTCAACCTGCAGACATGAGTGTCCTGATCCTGGAATTCAAACCCTAGAGGTTGTTCTACATACACCTCTGCTTTTATTCCACCATGCAGAAAAGCGGTCTTGACATCCATCTGATGAAGACTCCATCCTTGCGTAGTAGCAAGTGCTATGATTGATTGAATGGGGGTATATCATGCCACAGGTGAAAATATTTCATCATAGTCTATTCCTTCCTTTTGAGAGAAGCCACGGGCAACAAATATTTCCTTGAAATTTTCAGCACTTCCATCAGATCCATGCTTGATCTTGCAGAGCCATTTCGCGGCAACAACTGATTTGTCCTTTGGTTTTGGAACCACATCCCAGACATCATTCTTCATTATGAACTGATATTCTTTGTGCATAGCATCCTTCTAGACTTGATGCTTTATGGCTTCCTCAAAAGATCCAGGTTCATATTGTACAATAGTACTCATGGCAGCCAGATACCCTTGGTATCTACACAGGTTCTTGCTTTCTCGGAATGTCCCCATCGGGGCAGCATGTCCCTCAACATCTTCAAGAGTGTCCCTGAGCCATGATGGTCTCTTTATCAGTGAAGGAGATGGATCGATTGGGTCCATTGGTCCTTCAACATCAGGCATTGTCTCATCCTGCAGTTCTTTTTGATTTCCAGGCCTTGCTTCATGATTTTCCTCAGATCTCGGAAGATCTACTACTTTCTTCACGGAAGCATCTTCATAAGAAGTGACATCATGGTATATCTCTACTTCCCTTTGACTAGGTACATAGACTCTATAGGCCTTAGAAGTTTCGTTGTAGCCCACAAAAATGCCTTTCTTCCTAGAAGCATCCAACTTACTTCTTTGATCTTTTGGCACATGAAAATAAACAGGACATCCAAAAATTCTAAAATGTGAGACGTTGGGTTTCTTACAAATGAAAACCTCTGCGGGAGTTTTGGAGTAAAGGGTGGAATGAGGGCATCGATTTTGAATTTATACAGCAGTATTCACATCTTCTCCCCACAGAAACTTTGACAGAGCCCGGTCACATAGCATGGCATGGGCATCTTCCACAATGGTCCTGTTCTTTTGTTCAGCAACGCCATTATGCTCGGGAGTATAGGTAGTAGTATTCTCCCTCTTAATGCCACCTTCTCTGCAAAAGTCCTTGAACTCATTTGACTCATATTTAGTGCCATTGTCAGTCCTCAAAATATTGATCTTCTTCCCCATCATATTTTCCACCAAGGCTCTAAAGGTATGGAACCACACGAAAGCCTCATCCTTCTTCCTCAAGAAGTATATCTAGGTTTTGCAGGAGAAGTCATCAGTGAGTGTCATATAGTAATAAAATCCTCCCAGGGATGTCACGGGTAGCATACCAAATAGATTAGAATGGACTAGTTGCAAAATATCAGATGTCTTTGTGACACTTGAGGGGAAAGGTCCCCTTGTATGCTTTCCTTCGGCACAACCCTTACATACACCTTCATGACTATTTCCAAAATCGGGCATTCCTATCACCACCTTCCTTGCTTCAAGAATGGCCTTGTAATGAAGGTGTCCAAATCTCCAGTGCCATAGTTCAGTTTGTCTGATAGTATCACATGTCATAGCTCCCAGTGGACTTCCTTCAACCTCGTAGAGTGTTCCAACTCTAAAACCAATCATGATACCTTCCTTGAGATTCTTCTTCCACATGCACACCTTTCCATCAGTGAATGCCACATTGAAACCTTTGTCTTCCATGGATGATATAGACACAAGGTTCTTCTTCAATTTTGGTACACAGAGTACATCCTGCAAATGTAGGACTTGTCCTTGAGACAAGTGGAGGGTCACAGTCCCTATTCATTTCACGATATATATGGCATTATCTCCAAGGATAATTTCCAGATTAGTATCCTTCTCAACCATGTCAGAGAGTGATTCCTTGAACCCAGTGATGTATCTTGAGGCACCACTATCTATCAACCATACATCCATAGTGTCAGGCGAGGATGCAGCAGAGAGGGAAGATACAAGAATGTATCCATTTCTTTTATCAAAAACATTTGACTCCTCATACCTAGAGTTTCTAGACCTTCTGAAAGGTTGATTGTCTCTGCCAAAGGGAACCTTCCTCTTTCCTTTGGACCTGTTGTTTCTTTGATTTCCATTCCTCTGGTTGTTTTTGTTGTCATCACTATCGGGAGAATCCTTCTTGAAAGGAAATTATCTAGCATGATGATCGGGCCTATGACAAGTGAAACACTTGCCCTTCTTCCCTTGGGCCCCTACTCTTCCCTTGTTCTTTGGACCACCAGAGTTCTTCTTTTTGGAATGAGCAGTGTAGGCAACATTTCTGTCATTTTCGTATTCCTTCATTCTTGTCTCTTCTTGCATGCATCCTGACAGTAGCTCGCCAAAGTTAGGAATTTTATTATTATTGAGAATGGTAGTGTTGAATACTTTCCATTCATATGGAAGCCCTCCAAGTGTAGTAAGTATCATCTCATGATCAGCTATTGTCTCCCCAATAGCCAGCAAATTGTTCCTCATCTCAGTCAGTTTTAGAAAGTATGTTTGGACAGATTCATCCTTGCCTTTCTTCAGATTCTTCAATTGATTCTTGAAGAATAGCACCTGGTTTGCATTGTTTACTTTGAACATTTGTATCATCTTATCATACATCTCTTTGGATGTGCCTAGCTTAGATATGTAGGCAACGAGACTTTTATGTATGGATTCCCTGATGATTAGCTTTTCTTTGATCTCCCCCTTCTTATACTTGGTTTTAGCAATAGCAGTAGTAGTGGATGGAGGTTCTTGTATCTTACCCAGTACATAGTCCATGAGATCATGGTCTTCTAATTTGAGATCTAATATCATCTTCCAAGCATGGAAGTCATCTCTTCCAGTCGGCTTGTCATCCTCCTTGAAGCCATAACTTGTGGAACTCATTTTTCTCTTTTGGTGATTGCTATAATTTAGGGCTTGTCTTCACCTCAGCTCTGATCCCATGTAAATTTTTGTAGAAGTTCTATGCTTGATGCAACTTTAGTTTTATAATAGCAATCACATAAACAGTTAAGTAAAAATGTTGATAGAACATACCAGTGGATCTATAGAAGACAAACCAGAAACAAGAGAATGTGTTGGTGCGTTACGGCGGTCAATGGGATGCTTCAACTAGAAAAGTCTTCTTGGTCGGCCAACCTAGAATGTGTCACAACAGTCCTCAAATCAGTCGCCTATTCAACTGAAAGTCAACCCTAGAAAAGTCAATGCAGTCCAAAAAAATTCAATGTAGGGCAACAACAATAAAGTCAACACAACTCCAACTTCGGTCAACCTTTTGACCTCAATTTTTGTGCCACTGAGTACGGCCTTCAAAAATCGAACTCTCCACCAAATTTTAGCTAATTCGGACCATGCGTTGACCAAAGTCAACTTTGGTCAAACTTTCCTAGACACCCTAACTACAGAAATTTTTTTGCAATAAATTTCGTCCTTTTTTTCTGCAGTAGATTTTGTCCTTCTTCTCATGTGGGAGATGAAACTGCTTCTCAAATGCTCGTATATAATGAGAGGAGAAGATGTGTGATGTTGAGTGAGTGAGTGAAATGCTCTCCAACGTTGACTGTATTTATATCCATCATTGAGGTGTGTGACACATCTGCTGGGGGTGTAAAACCTTAAGGCCGACCTGCACTTAAATTTATTATAAATAATAAATTAAAAATAAATGTTCTGCTCATCAGATTAAAATCAATTTTATATCGATTTTACACCTCTCTGAAAGAGGAATCCAATACAAATATTGGAATCTTCATCTGAGCATCACAAGATGGAGTTTGGACCTAGTTGTCCAAATTTAACACAAATTTTTTACTCGAATGTGTTTATTAAGAACATCTAATTATGTTTATCATATATTGTAGCCTAATGTAATTAATGTGCAGCAAAAGGGTGAATTTATTGTCCATAAATACATTGGATCTTTCTCGAGGAGATGTATGAGGCTTGTGCTTGCATTTAATGATCTACAACTCAAATTTATCCTTATATTTTCTCACCTACACCTAGAGGATCTTTTGAACAACTCATGCACTAAAGTATTGTGAGTATCTTAGGGTGGGAGTTCGACCTATATAGGGATTTTGGAGAGACCCCTTTGTTATTCATCCATAATTTTGACTTTATCCAAAGATGACTAACTTTGACGATCCCATATTTCTAGAAACAATATTGCAGAAACATTGTGAGTTCTAGAAATCTCACAACCTTCATTATCCTAAGCTTATCAATTCACTGAATATTTTTCACTTAAATCCTCCAAGTTATCCTACCATCTCAAAAAGAAGTTGTTTTCAGACTATATCTGCCCCTTTTCACCCATTTTTACTCATTTTCACTTATCCAAATAGTAATTTTTTCCCTGCTGAAAAGTCCTTTTTTCCTCTTCATTATCCTCCATTTTCCCTAAAAAACCCTTTTAAAATCATCAAAAACCCTTTAAACCTGTAAAAAATCCCTTTTTATGGTTTAAAACACCCCTCTTTACCTATCAGAAACCTTGAAAAAGGCCTAAAAACCCTCTTTAAAGCCTATTTTTCAACCCATTTTATAAATAGGCCCTAAGCCCTTGAGGACTTAGATCCTCTGCCCCTTTTCTCATATGGCCAAAGCCCGAAAACCCTCTTTTTTAAGCTTTTTGGAACTTCAAAAAGCCAAAAACCCTTTGTTTTTAGCCTCTATCCACCTTTTTATAAAATTGGACTTTTTAAGCCCCTTTTGGGCTTAACCCTCCACCCTTCTTCTGCATATGCCCCGAGGGCCCGACTATGACCTAAAGTCCACTAGCCCCTTATCTCTCTGCTCCCGGTCCCCTACTCCTCCACATGAGCTTTCCCACTCCTTTCCTTCTAGCCCCTTCCCTTACCATATGTTAACCCCACGTCCCTTACAAAAATCAGCTTTCCTTTGTTTTTCCCCGCCATACATATCAAATCCCGTAGCAATCCTGGCCGTAGATCACAATGATCCAATGGCCACCATGCTCCCACCAACCCTACAGATAACCCCATCCCTGCTACTTCCTTAGATCCTTTTCCGTGGCCCCCATTCCCTTATTCCAGCACGGGACCGTGCCCGAGCCCCTTTCCTTAAGCCCCCCTCCCTTTTTTCTTTTCCCCGTGCCTATGTTATTCCTTGATAGATCTAAGCCATCCATCCCAATGATCGAGTAGATATGCCACTCCCAACATTTTCCACCTCCTGATAGTCTTGTACACATCATCACTGGCCCACCTTCCACTCACAGGTCATCGCCCAACCCTAGCTTGACACTTGTCTTCCACCATCCCCATCTGCCGCGCGTCTCCCCACCATCGCGCTTAACTTCCGTCGTGGATCTAGCTCACCTAGATCCAACGACTCACATACAATATCGCGCACATTTGCCTCCCAGGGTTTAATTCCCCATTTCTGCTCCAAATGGACGGTTTTTCATAGGAAACGTGTCCAAAAGTGAATGGAATCGCATTTGGTAGGACAAAAACCAGTTACCACCGATTGTCAACATGAAAACCACCGTGGCTTTCACCAAAACCACTTTCCATTCTGGCACCAAATTTAAATTCAAACCCTCCCCATGCATGTTTTTGCCTCTGAACCCCTCCTTTTCTTCTCCCTCCCTCTGCAATGCTCTTCCTCCTCCTCTGCGCATCATTCCTAACCATCCGAACTTAGAAACGTATCTAACCACGAAAGATGCATGTTTTTATTAATGATTTTGGTCTTCTTGTAGGTTTTATAAAGGCCAAATACACAGGGACGAGGTGACAACCCTCAAAGCTTAAACAAATGTAGAAAGAGATAGAACAGGGTCGGCTTTCAAAGGTTTTAATGAATGTTTTCATAACCACTAGTTGAAACGCAAAACCCTTCGGTGCACCAAAGGAAACCCTGCACACAATAAAATATGAAAATGAAGTTAGAAGATAGAAGGTTTAAAGGTTTAAATTGGCAGATCAAAGAATATTAAATAAAAGACAAAGGAACAGCAGTTTCAAACGAATTCTAAGAAGTATTAAAGGGTCAGCAAAGGATGACTATAAAGGCTAAAGCTCAAAGGATAAAGACAAATAAACAAAGGTCTAAGGTAGAGAATAAAGGGAAAGGGACAACGATGATCAATTAAAAAGGAAAAACAAGGCTAAACAAATCAGGCCTAGACACACTTTTTAATGATTAAATTAAGGCAAGATAGGCCTAAAAAAGCCTCGAATACATCAACAGAAGTAGTTATTCCCTTAATAAATCTGTTGGAACACCTAATCCTCTATGGGTAGGTGTGGAATGTGAAAATTCACAATGGAGTCCAAGTGACCTTGGAATGTGAAACCAAGAGTCACACCATTGTACTATAAATGTACATCATGTATAATGGAAAAAAATGAGCTACACGCTTATCCTTCATTGTCTTGAGTTTCTTGTTGTCTTGTGTGTGTTTATCTTTCCTCATACACCATGTGTGTGTTTAACATGGTATCGGAGCACCAGGTTTAGAGGTCCCATTAAGATTTTGAATAGTGCTAGCCTGTGAATGTGAATGTGAGAGTGTTTTGTTGGATTGGCACTCTGCCAATGAGTTTTTCTATCCTCAGAAACTACTCGTTGTTATTCTTGCCATCCTACCCATGCATTATAATAAATCAAGACCTGACATAATCTAATTTGGGAGCTAGCTCCTAGACTGCCCCACTTTTCGACAGTGTACATGGAGGATGGAATGCCTATGCAGTGAGCATGGAGACCGAGCAATATGATGTGTTTCAAGTCTAAGGTAGGAGGTAGGTAATTGGGAAAATTCAAGTTGTTGCTGCCTAGGATTTTGAAGAAAATTTACAACATCCTATCCAATTCTTAAAACCAACAAGTGCTCCTAAGGATTCTGAATAGCCTCTTGGAGGAACTAATCGACCTGGTTTATCCATTCCGCCAGAAGGTCTTCATTCTCAGCGGAAGAAGAAGTGACTGCAGTTGGCCTTGTGCACATCTCAGAGCTCAAGTTCCAGCCCTATTTCTATCTCTGGGCATCGGGCCATTTGATTGGAGGCTCATAGAGCTCTTTGGATCTACGTTCAATCTGCGTTGAATGGTATGTGTTGAAATTAATGAAGGCCGCAACATTGAATTGTTTGAACGTATTCTATCTGTGTTGAATGACTGGTATTGTGTGATTGTTATTAGTCGAGCCATGTTGTTTTGGAATCCTGCACTCCTTATCATACATATGCTCCCATGCCTTCCACCTTCCGTTCCTTCCACATTCCAGCTCCATCATGACAAAGCCATATAGAGCTCTACACACTCGGCATCATGACTGTGGCTCCATTGGCTCTGCGGTATCACACTAAACAGCGTGATTGTGTACCACACCGCTCCATATGTCTTTCCATAACACTTCTCTCTCATCCACTCATAAACTCCCACATAATCGAAACGCATCTCCATATCACATAACCATTTAAACTATGAGGCACACTAAGTGGTTCTGTTCAACTTCGGATGTGTTTTTCACAAAAAAATGGAGGTTTTAGAACTAAGAAGAACCGACATTCCTGGAGCTGCAAAACGATAGAAATATTTGATTCGGTTATTTCCGAGGAAATTCCTTTGATTGAGATGCTCTGGAGGAGGAGCACGGTCTGATCAGCATGCAAGAGAGGGCAGCGTATATGCTATACAACCACCATTCAATGGAACTAGTGGATTCAATCTGGGCATCTCAGCCCTCCTTTTCTCATTTTCCTTCTTGGCTTCTCTCTTATCTGTGGGCTTCTTCTCATGTCTGGGTGCCATTTTTGTTGCTTAACTCTCTGGCTTCATGTGCTCGAGCTCGTAATTCTTGTCATGCACACCAATCTGTCTGCATTCTCACTCATGGTAGCTATTGAGATTTTTACACATATAGCCATTAGAGTTTCTTCATCAAAAAGGCTCAAAAGATCTTTGACTGCTGTGTTGAACCACTGATTTAATAGAGTTGCATTTCCGTGAAGCCTTAAAGAGTTTTCAAAGCATATGTTCAATGCATAACTACTTGCAAGAATTATAGCTCATATTGGATTATGATTCTGTTATGAAGTTTGGTACCCAAAAACATTTGAGCTTCCAGAGATCGGAAATGATTTGAATAATGAATCGAAGTGGAGGAATTGAATTGGAGGCCGTAAATGATTGAATAGTTAAAGATAGGATACTTGCACCCAAAAGAATTTCTCCAAGGACATTTTTGGCAGTGGAGAATTTATCAACATTGTTTGGTTGACTTAACAAACACCTGCAGACCTGTGTTTCATATTGGTGTTTCAAGCACTTTCATCGTTGGAGAAAGAAGAGGAGCCATGGTCCAAATACACCACTGCATCGACAAGAGAAAGCAGTTGCTGCCCAACGATAGTTCAGATTCTAGTTCGGAAAAGATGAGGAAGACATGTATGTATTTTTTTGTTTGATATCCATAATTTATGATTGCAAAATCTAGAGGAGCCATATAATCTGGAGGAGCCATATATTTGTAATTGGTTCTAGTTTTAATATCCTAAGGGCCAAAATTTGTTGGAGAGGTTTGTTAATCTCTAAGGAGGATCAAAACATCCATTTCATCTATGTCTATTGGGAAAGGAAACAATTTCTTGTGTCCCCACCTAATAATCATTTCTAGTACTTGTTTCTCAGGGAGGCTGAGCATTTTATTGGGTTCTAGCTCACTGTCTAAATTTCATAAGTGGCCATCCAAAAGGTTTATTTCCTTTCAAAAATAAAAAGTAGTAGTATGCAATTTTGTGGTGTACTCCCTCACTAGTAGGCTCATATATATGTTGAGTGATATGTATGAAGACTAAGTATAAAGAGTCTGGATTGTTAGTATATCCATTGCACATTGGTTTTTTGGTGCACATTTACAAAGCATATTGTAGTGACATTGAGTGAGCTCATAGTTGTGATCTAAAAATGGGAAAATTTTATGTCATATTAGAGTTGCTAAATACTCTAATACATTTTAGTGTCGAAAATACAGTTATGATTGACAAAGCTAGTCTCACAGATATCCAAACTTGTTTGCAAGATGCACAAGAAAAGATTGAGTTTTTGCAGTTGGAATCTCAGCTTCAACAACATGAAATTCAACAAAAGAGTCACCATTCTAAACCGGTTTCTGTTCAAAACATTGAGAAGGACTCCCATCAGCAGCAAGTCAGTAAAGTTGAAGTTGATTCACATTCAGTTCCTTGTACAAGATAATCTTTACATGCAGATGCAGCAGTTCAACCTACACTTCAAGCCCATCATTAGACCTTGGGAAGAGCTTGTCCACAACAAGCACCGAACTGGTCTTGGATATGACAAGGATGTGTCCTTTCATATTCCAGACTACACCAAGCTCATCATATTTCAGAGTGCCGGATTCCTATATGACAGTTCACCTGCAGCTATTCTAGATCTTGCTCTGCTTCCACAACATCAGATTGTGAAATGCCAACATTGTGATCGAGTTGGCCATATGAAAAATCACTATTTTGATCTTCATCCATGCAAGCACTGTGGTCGGCACACCCATTCTTCAGACAGATGCCTCAAAAACAAGCCTCCTGCAAGAACAAATATTCATCCTGGATGGATCGCTTCTTGGAAATGGGCATTAGCAGCCAAGAAGATGTTTAAGACACATGTCAGAACTTGTTCATGAATATTGAGAAAAATTGTAGTTGAGTTTTCGCCATCATCTCACCTTGTCCCTGACAGGGGGGAAAATGGTGGTCATGTACAAGCTTCGACATTAGATCGAGCAAGCCTGAGCCACAATCTCTCATTCCATGTTCAGAGTTGTAGCCAGAGACACAACAGTTCAAGCGAGCCTGAGCCACAATTCGTCATTCCAGATTCGGGGATGTGGCCAGAGACATGGATGCCCATGAGCATGCCTTTGGTTGGTGGATAACCTTAAACCATCATATTTCGTTGGTGGATAGCCTAAAAAAATCACAGGTAGTAGACCTCCCTTCTTTTAGGTCGAAGGTCTCCTTTTCATATATGAGGGACACTTCCTCTAGGAGAAGAGTTCAGCTTCTTGCCATATTTGGTTGAGTTCCAGGAAATGTTTCAAGCATTCCAGAGTTGTTGGTAATCCTAAAACCATCACAGGTAGTAGACCTCCCTTCTTTTAGGTTGAAGGTCTCCCTTTTTTATGAGGGACAATTCCTCTAGCAAAAGCTTTTAGCTTCTTGCCAGTTTTGGAAAAGTTCTGGGAACTGAAACAAGTTTTGCGTTCCAGTGTTGGTGGTCATCCTTAAACCACCTCTTTTTTCCAACATTTCAGAGAGTTGATCCAGCCCAAGTGTTGCCATGCATGCTTTGCATATTTATATTACAACTCTCTTCTTGGACTCACACATACCCCTTCGGATTAAGGGGGGATGTTGGAACACCTAATCCTCTATGGGTAGGTGTGGAATGCGAAAAGTCACAATGGAGTCCAACTGACCTTGGAATGTGAAACCAAGAGTCACACCATTGTACTATAAATGTACATCATGTATAATGGAAAAAAATGAGCTACACGCTTATCCTTCATTGTCTTGAGTTTCTTGTTGTGTTGTGTGTGTTTATCTTTCTTCATACACCATGTGTGTGTTTAACAAAATCAAACTGCCACCTATGGCTTACTTTGTGTCTCAAAAGGCAAATAAACAGTTATTACAAAAAAGAAGATATTTTAAACTGTCATAACAGTTAATATAAAGACAGAAAAAGGCCTCAAAGTCAATATTTTCAACTATTTCATCCTCAGGAAGTAAAGACACATTTATGTAATATTCCTAATTAGCAACAACTAATTGGAATATTCGATTTTGTTTAGTTTTGTCGTCTATAATTTATAAATAAATAAAAAGTGAGTGGAGAGGGTCTAACTCACTTAAGTGAAATAAAAAACCCTCCTGGTAGCACAACATTGTGAATTAAGGGGGAGGCAAGGGGGCCATGCACGACGTAGAGAGGAGGCCCATGTTAGCTTTAGAAGCTTCTGCATAGGAGAGGTTGGGCACGTGGCAAGAGATGGAGGCTACGTTGAGGAGATGGCCTTAGGGTTGGAGGAAGGCCAACGTTATAAAAGAGGGAGGAGCATTCTCATTTGATTCATTCAGTTTTTGATGATGTTGAGCTAGACGTTTTGTCTTCTTGAGCACGCTGGCTGTTTAGCCTGTCTGCAGCATTGCTTAGTGCACTGAGTGTCTCCGGTCGGAGATCTCACCCTTAGCCCCAGGGGACATCAAGTGCTTGCTCAGGAATTTCTTCATTACTTTGTGAGAGGTTTGTTTTTTTTTGTTTGCTGCGGAGCTGGGCTTTCATAGAGACTACGCAGTCACTAGGAGAGAGGACACAGTCCATTTTGGAGGTGCTCTGGATCAGGATTTCTGCAGGAGATTGAGCCGAGATTTTGAGCCAAGGATCAGTTGTTTCCTGTGGGATGATTTTGGTGGAGTTTGAGGCGGTGTTTCAGTCATTCTCATTTAGCCTCTGCGCAGAGCCTTGGAGGCCAGCGTAATTCCCCAAGGGGGTGTTTTCTGGAGGTTTTCGAGGGTCAACCATTTTTGATATGGTTTCTGGGTTTTGTCGGGATTGGTGAGTAGAGGAGGATTGAAGATTTTCAACTCATTCCAGCAAGGGGATCAACCCCTAATATTCAGTTCATTCCAGTAGTAGCAGCCACACAACATTTTTCTAGCAGCTGGGATGCAGTTCAGAGAGCATCCATTTCCTGTATATTCTGAGAGTATTTCTTCACTTGCCTTGAGCAAGATTAGGTGCCATCACTCTGATCACCTATTGTACTTCATTATAGTTCTTAGATTAATAAAATGGCTTAGCATTTCCTCTTTATGTTTATGGATGAGTTGCCATATTTTCTTTCTCTGCTATTATACATCTGCTACACTATTATTTTTATATATTCTTGAGCATTCTAGTTCTATACCACTTGGTGTGTTTATCTTTCACTCTTAGACAGAGTCTGGAAACGGCCAAGTAGCCTCCGAATCTCGTCCTCTTTTCAGAGGTGGAATATTTGGTAAATGCCCTCCCAGTCCATCTCTAGTTGGAGTTTGTCGTGTTTTAGAGATATCCTTGAAACTGGATATTATAGTGGTATCAGAGCATAGTTCTGGCTCAGCCTATGGTCTATGACACTGGGGAAGAGACCATATATTTTTTACAGAGGCAGGAAGTATAGAGACCGTGAGCATAGGTTGAAAAACACCTACAGTGAGGGAGACTATTTTCAGGTGGTGGACACAGAGTAGGAGAGAGAGCCTGTGACAGACGAAGAACAGGAGGAGCCTATATTAGATTCAGAGAAGAGAGGGTCGACGACAGATGACACAAAGGCCAAATAGTTTGGGAGGCACTCCTCAAATCAGTGCAATATTTAGCCAGACATATTGAGGTGATGGGTCAAAGATTCACAGCTGTAGAGGCTAGACAGTGTGAGACCCCATGGGTTTTCCAGGTAGGAGAGGGATTAGGTACATCCCACCATTTTCAGGAGCATGGTGCTGCTCAGCGTGACACTCCTTAGCTAATGGCTTCACGTGCACCTACCCGCTCTACCATGCCCTCTTTATTGGGAGCAGACACAGGGGCAAGAGCCCAGCAGGAGGCAGAGCTTGGGCACATGGGCGAGTATTTTACAGAGTATCAGGCCTATGGGCAGGATTTTAGGGATGCTCTCTCATTTCAGGATTTCGTTAAGCTCCAACGGGATAGTAGACCCCGCGACCATCATAGAGGGCACCAACATTATCATGATGGAGATTCCCACCGCACATCTAGCAGATTCCATTTGCCTACATTTGATGGCTCATCAAACAGTTCGACAAAGTCTTGGGTGGAGAAGCTGGACATCTATTTCCAGTAACCATATGTTAGAGATGGAGGCCATCGAGGTGGCGACATTACATTTGGATGGTGAGGCCCAGGACTGGTGGTTCCATGGGATGGTCACACTCGGGCATTCTACAGTGATGACATATGCCGAGTTTACCAGGAGGTTGATGGAGTGATTTGACTGGAGGGATCCAAAACAACACTTTGTTGAGCTGATGAGGCTCAAGAAGACTGGGAGCCCAAAGAAATATATTGCATATTTCTTGAGGGTTTCAGTGATGGTGCCATATCTATCCGCAGCACGAATGATATACATGTTTGTGGAGGGGTTAGTAGAGCCACTTTGGGGTCTAGTCAGGTCTACTAGACCAGTGAAACTTTATGATGCTATCAGTAGGACCTGAGACTTACAGGATGCATTGCCCAGGACTCAGACACCTTACCGCCAGAGACAGGGTTTCCAGCCCAAGGGGAAGGATGTGAGGATTTCGCCTCCAAAGGGGAATCCGAGATGGGCACACATAGATGATGATGCCAGGAGGGAGTTGAGGAAGAAGCGGCTATGCTTCACTTGTCAGGAGCCGTGGGCACCAGGGCATAGGTGTGCTGGTGGCAAAGCACACTTCATTAAGGTCTTCTATGATGATAGTGGGGAAGATGATGAGGAGGATGATGAAGAGGCAGGAGATAGTCGGACGGCCTAGGATTAGTTGTTGCCTCCACCTCCAGGGATAGGAGGTGCAACTTTTGCACCCACAGGAGGGACCCTTGCAGCCTTGCGAGGAGTTCCCAAGTGTTTGACACTGTGCGTACGAGGGACAGTACATGGCCAGCGAGTGTCAGTTTTGGTTGATAGTGGGGCAACCCACAACTTCATTGATGCACAGATGGTCGAGCAGAGAGGTATACCGATTGAGAGCTTTGACGGATTTTCATTTTTGGTCCCAGGAGCCCAGACGATGCAGTGTGTCTGGTATGTTCTAGAGTTGGTAGTGACGATGGGTACCTACACCGTGACCGATCACTTTTTCATGGTCAACATGCCAGATACCAATGTGGTATTGGGTGTTCAATGGTTGATTACTCTGGGGAAGGTCACCACGGACTGGGAGGCCCTAGAGATGGAGTGGGATGGCAAGAAGACCGGGAAGCATGAGAAGATCCGCGAGATGCACACTTACGCACCTCAGACAGTTTCGGCACACCAGATGCATGTAGACTTCTAGAAGGGAGACATAGATTGGGCAGTTGAGTTGCGGGCATCAGAGGCAGAGACCACCGGTCGAGCAGTTCATCTGGATATACATGCCATCCTTGATAGGTATGATGTAGTGTTTGGGGATATACCACCAGGTCGACCACCAGACCGAGGGTTTGAGCACGCCATTGAGCTTGAGCAGGGTATTCAGGTAGTGATCACTACCCCCTATAAGCATCCCAAAGCCTATCAGGATGAAATTGAACAAGCCATCCAGGATTTGCTAGCTCTTGGGCACATCAGACCGAGCATGAGTCTGTTTGCTTCTTCTGTAGTGTTGGTGAAGAATAAGGATGACACCTTGAGGATGTGCATTGATTACAGGGCCCTGAACAATAAGACCCTAAAGAACAGGTATCCTATACCCAGGATCGATGAGTTGATGGATGAGCTGAGAGGAGCCAAGTTCTTCTCAAAGATTGATTTGAGATTAGGGTACCATCAGATTCGCGTGAGGGAACAAGACATTCCCAAGACCGCCTTCAGGTGTCATTATGGGCACTTTGAGTTTTTGGTTATGCCTTTTGGGCTGACCAATGCACCAACCACCTTTCAGTCTTGCATGAACCATATCTTCTGCAGTCATGTGAGGAATTTTGTATTGGTCTTATTCGATGACATACTCATATATAGCAGGACTTGGGAGGAGCATCTCTAGCATATAAAGGTAGTACTACGCATCTTGGAAGAGCAACAGTTCTATGCTAAGCTCTCCAAGTGTGAGTTTGGGATGACGAAGATGTTGTATTTGGGTCACATTATTGGAGTGGATGGAGTGAGTGTCCATGAGGAGAAGATTAGAGCCATCATAGATTGGCCGGAGTCGAGGAACGTGATGGAACTTTGAGGGTTCATTGGGATATGTACCTATTACAGGAAGTTTGTCAGAGGTTTCTCACAGCTTGTTGCACCCCTTACAGATTTGACGAAGAAGGGGGCATTCAGTTGGTCAGATACAACACAGCGAGCCTTTGATAGGCTCAAGGAGGTGATGAGTAGCTGTTCAGTGCTTTCATTGCCGGATTTTACGCAGCCATTTGTCTTGGAGTGTGATGCGTCGGGAGAGGGGATCAGCACATTATTGATGCAAGGGGGACACCCTATAGTCTTTGAGAGCCGAAAGCTCCTTCCGCACGAGAGGTTGTATTCTATATACGATAAGGATATGTTGGCCATCATGCATGCCTTGGCCAAATTCCGGCAGTATTTGGTAGGGAACAGGTTCAGGGTGAGGACTAATCACAAGAGCCTCTCGTTCTTTTTTTGGAGTAGAAGCAGCTACAGGAGAGGCAGCAGAAGTGGATCAGTAAGATCCAAGCATATGAATTTGACATTGAGTATGTCAAGGGTAGGAATAACATGGTAGCAGATTCCCTTTCACATAGACCAACCACGTTATCTCTTATGATCTTGGATATAGATTGGAGGGCTCGAATTTTAGTGGAGTAATCCAAGGACAGATTTGCATGTGAGGTGCTGGATGGACATGTGGCGGATGATAGGTGTTGTTGACAGAGATTGTCTCTCCTAGAGAAAGTCTAGAGTTTCCATAGACCAATGCCTAGTACATATTATCATAGCAAGGAGCACATAATATAACTTGGGTGTCAATCCAAAAGGCTCTCCTGTTATCTCTTGTAGAACAAGGAAATTGATTTAAAATGGTACTAGAAATAACAGAAACTGTCACAAGGAAAGTAATGTTGCAGAGGCACAATGTAAAGCTCCAATATTAAAGCATCAGATAGTTAAGAGACAATTTACTGCAAAGAGGGCTAGTTCAAGTAATATGCCACAGAAATCAAATATCAGAAAGTAAATGCGGTGAAAGAAAAGTTAAGAAGATACTAGTCAACATTGGGCTGATACCCAGATACACAACAGAACCATAGATGGGCTTATCAATCTAAGAATCCATACATGACAATGGAATTTTAAAATCACCCTCCCAAAGAAACTAATATGGTAGAAAGATGGTTGAGATGAATATGGAACAATATATCATGCATGAGCCATATTTAAAGCGCTTGACTGATTTAAGTATGGGCATCAACTAGGATGAATCCTTACCAAACCAGTGAGCCACTCGCATTCCAAAACATGATACAAGAAAGTGGATGAAATTAAATGTTATATTAAACACATAAGAGAAAGTTACATACTGTGAAATACCAAAGACCAGAATCCTCATTACAGATAGAAATCCTCCTCACTGAGACCCTACGGGCTCTAAACCTTCACACAGAAGCTTT
Source organism: Pinus albicaulis (assembly GCA_034641835.2). NCBI lineage: Eukaryota > Viridiplantae > Streptophyta > Pinopsida > Pinales > Pinaceae > Pinus > Pinus albicaulis. Next base: position 1,007,984,620 of record CM076581.1, on the reverse strand, counting down.
ACAAGATGTATACAAAAAATGCCTTTCACTGCACAATTTTCTGAATAAAGTCTGGAACCCTTACAATGTCTTTCTTCCTCCTTTTTATAGAGGAAGGAGAAGAGAAACTAATAAAAGAAGTAGGTGGAAACAATTAATTGTTTAATTTGAACAAAATGGCGGAAACATTCGCGCCCATGTTGCTTAATTAATATGTTGTGCTATAGGTACTCTGAGGCTGACTTCATGAAGTAAATGCTGTAGGTGCCAATTTCTCCAGGGATAAGACATGAAGAATAAAATATGTAACATTCTGTACCTTCTTGAGAGAAAAATATATTGAAGTTAAACCTGGAGGATATGATTTTTTGTGCACATGTACTCTTTGCCTTTTGAATGCTGAATTGTTATTTAAAATCTTCGGCACCGGACGTTGAATTCCTTGTTCTCTGATTGATACTCTTTGCTGCATCATTAATAACTCCATCCGCAGAAAATCTGTGTTTTAAATTGCTCTGGAGGGTTTAGAAGACTTTTACCATGGTTTCTTTAATGAAAGCTATGCCACGGCAACTACCCGGGGCTTTTCTTCATAAATTCAACCTCTGCAAGCTGATCCTTAGATGCATCTTCATTTTTTTGTAATGGAGGCAGAGATTAATGACGATTTCTTGTCACCGCAACCTGCAAAACCCAAAAACATGTTAAGAAAACCCAACACAGGGATGATGGCGTGGCGGATTCATGGATATGGTGGTGTAGACTTATCGAAATGGTGACATGGGACGGGGTGGTGGAAAACACAGAGAAATAGCGGAGGAATGAAGGGTGAAAATAAAAATACGGTGGGACAACGCTAAATGGACGAGGTAGAGACATACAACATAAACACTGTAATATGACACATAAACGAGATATGCGAATGGTGGAGGCAAATGCAAATGACACGTGGGCGTACGAAAGACTAAGCGGAAGGGACGACGTGGAGGTGGACCCCGTCAACAGCTGATCAGACAAATGATCCGAGCTGCACGATCCTTAAACGAGATCAACGGTTGGAAATGCATGGGAAAGAAATGAGTTGGCGGGCCCGGGAAGATTTATATAGGGACTAAACTCTGTGCAGCTCCGAAGGATGATAGCCGTCGGATGAAGACTCACAAATCTAACAGCTCACGTCAATTTCGCTGCACGTCTACGACCGAAGGATAATGCGCGAAATGGAGCGGTTTTGGAAAAGTATAGAGGGACACGCAACGATCAGCGTATGGAATCGCTGGCCGAAGGGGAATACCGCCTGCCTAGGAAAGGTGGTGCGGAATAAACAAGCCGGTTTTTTAGCAGTGGTTGCAGGCGTGGGGACCCCCATAGAAAATAATATTTTGAGCCATTGATTTGTGTTTTGATCAAACGGTCTAGGGTGCGTGCGATGGGTATATGCGTTTGGCACCTTTGGGACTTAACACTCGGTTCTGTGCTTCGGTTATGAAGACAATAAGATATAGGGGGCCATAAATAAAGGGAGCTAGACCTCTTATGACTTTGAATATGCATCCATGACGCTTTCTAATGCGTTTCATGGGGGCAGGAAAGGCAACGGTAAGAAAAAATGGATTTCTTAAGCCACGATGGGGGATTTGAAGGGTTCAAGAGGGGAAGATGGCTAAAAATTTATAGGGGGTAGACATGGATAACAATAGGTACAGGTTGGTTGATGAGATAATCTACTACAGGGATAGGATCTTCTTGACTGAGGGATCTCAGCTTAAGAAGAAGATACTCCAGGCATCACATGATTCTCCATTGCCAGGCCATCACGGGTTTACGAAAACCTACAGGGCCATTAGAGAGAGGTGCTCATGGAAGCACCTCAAGGAGGATGTACTCCAGCACATCAGGGAGTGTGATTTTTTTCATAGGAACAAAGGGGAGATGAGTCAACCCGCAGGACTATTGCATCCTCTTCCCATTCGGGAGGGGAAATGGGAGAGCATATCGATGGACTTCATCACAGGGTTGCCCATGGTGCAGGGCAAGGATTGTATCTTTTTCGTCATTGATCGGATGACATTGTATGCACACTTTTTCTCCATATCCACGCATTACACAGTAGCAAAAGTGACCAAGATATTCTTTAGAGAGGTTTTCAGGCTACATGGTCTTCCTAAGACCATCATCAGTGGCAAGGACAGCCGCTTCATGGGCAGATTTTGGCAGGAGCTTTTCTGGCTGGTGGGGACGGAGTTGAAACCGAGTACCAGTTATCACCCATAGATGGATGGACAGACGGAGATAGTTAACAAGTGGCTAGTGGGCTACTTGCATAAAGATGTCAGTGGGCAGTAGTGAGCATGGTTGAGATGGTTGCATTTGGGGGAGTACTGCTACAACACGACACATCACATGTCCATTGGTATGTCATCGTTTTATGCTTTGTATGGGTATCATTCCTTATCTTTTGTTGATGTGATTTTTGGTGCTAGCAAGGAACTAGAGCCAAGATTTGGATCCAAGAGAGTCAGGACATCCTCCAAGCTCTCAAGGACAATATGGATATAGCACAAAACTAGCAGAAGTTGCATGTCGACAGAGGTCGGGTGGAGAGAAAGTTTGAGGTAGGGTACTTGGTCTACCTACGATTACAACCATACTGACAGTCATCGCTGAAGCAGAAGGGAGCTGAGAAGCTCAAGCTTCGCTTTTACAGGCCATACAGGGTGATATGCAGGATTGGGCAGGTTGCGTATGAGTTGGAGCTACCCCAAGGCAGCAATATCCACAACGTCTTTCATGCATCATGCCTGAAGAAGGCACTGGGGCAGCAGGTGACAGTGACAAAGGAGCTACCACCCACAGATGATGAGGGGCACTTGGTGTTGTAGCCAGAGGCTATTATTGATACCAGGGAGAGGCAGCTACGGAGCAGGACAGTCTACGAATTCTTGGTGAGGTGGAAGAATTTTCCAGATGAGGATGCCACTTGGGAGAGTGAGAAGATTTTGTAGCATCCATCACTTCAGTTTCTTGAGTACAAGCAACATTTTTCCGAGGGAGACTGCAATATTCCTAATTAGCGACAGCTAATTGGAATATTCGATTTTGTTTAGTTTTGTCGTCTATAGTTTATAAATAGATAAAAAGTGAGTGGAGAGGGTCTAACTCACTTAAGTGAAATAAAACACCCTCCTAGTAGCACAACGTTGTGACTTAAGGGGGAGCCAAGGGGGCCAAGCACCACATAGAGAGGAGGCCCACGTTAGCTCTAGAAGCTTCTGCGCAGGAGAGGTTGGGCACGTGGCAAGAGATGGAGGCTACGTTGAGGAGATGGCCTTAGGGTTGGAGGAAGGCCAATGTTATAAAAGATGGAGGAGACTTCTCATTTGATTCATTCAGTTGTTGATGATATTGAGCTAGAAATTTTGTCTTCTTGAGCACACTAGCTATTTAGCCTGTCTGCAGCACTGCTTAGTGCATTAAGTGTCTCCGATCAGAGATCTCGCCCTTCGCCCCCGGGTACTTCGAGTGCCTTCTCGGGCAAGGTTATTTCTTTAGTATTTTGTGAGAGGTTTTTTTGTTTGGGTTTTCTGCGGAGCTGGGCTTTCATAGAGACTACGCAGTCACTGGGAGAGAGGATGCAGTCCATTTTGGAGGTGCTCCTGATCAGGATTTCTGTAGGAGATTTAGCTGAGATTTTGAGCATAGGATCAGCCTTTGCCTGTGGGAGGATTTTGGTGGATTTTTAGGTGGTGTTTCAGTCGTTCTCATTTATCCTCTACGCAGAGCCTTGGAGGCCAGCGTAATTCCCCAACGGGGTGTTTTCTGGAGGTTTTTGAGGGTCGGCCATTTTTTATATGGTTTCTGGATTTTGTCGGGATTGGTGAGTAGAGGAGAATTGCATATTTTCAGCTGATTCTAGCAAGGGGATCAGCCCCTAATCTTCAGTTCATTCCAGTAGTAGTAGCTACACGGCATTTTTCCAGTAGCTGGGACACAGTTCAGAGAGCAGCCATTTCCTGTATATTCTGAGAGTATTTCTTCACTTGCCTTGAGCGATATTAGGTGCCATCACTCTGATCACCTATTGTACTTCATTATATTTCTCAAATTAATAAAATGGCTTAGAATTTCCTCTCTATGTTTCTAGATGAGTTGATGTATTTTCTTTCTCTGCTATTATACGTCTACTGCACTGTTATTTTTATATATTCTTGAGCATTCTAGTTCTATACCACTTGGTGTGTTTATCTTTCACTGTTAGACATAGTCTAGAAAGGCCCAGGTAGCCTCTGGATATCGTCCCCTTTTCAGAGGCAGAATATCCGGTAAATGCCCTCCCAGTCCATCTCTGGTTGGAGTTTTCTGTGTTTTAGAGATATCCCCGAAACAGGATATTACAGATTACACAGAGAAGTAGTTGAGAGACATTCCTACCTTATGCCTTACATGGTTTTTAAGGATAGCAGTGCATTTAATATGTCATTAATAACATTTTTGAACCGTATATAGTTCCACCTCCTCATTTGCAGGATAAATACTGTATTTGAACTCATTTTATGTGGGAATTTGATAACTCTTTGAAGTAATACATAGTTTTGCTGAAATTGAAAGAAATTTGATGTTCTGGAACCTGTGGATGTTTTGACATATTTGTTGATGGAGAAAGCTTTGTCATTGGATCCTTGAGCTTGGTTTTTGGTGAAGTATTCTAATATATTAATGGTTTACCTGTTTTCCATTCTGTTTTCATCATTTCGTGCTTGGAGTAGAGTAAAAATTTTAGGCTAAGAAATGTCTCCTAGAAGCACCTTAGACCTGTTTGCTCTTCACTGTCTTTATGTTCTCATCTGCTGAACATTTTATTGAGTAGTTTGACTGCTTTTCAACCCTTAATCTTGTTTATTTCAAGAATAGTTCAAATAGTTGGTCTCAAGAATGATTTATGGTTTTCCCTGCTTACTTGCTGCCACTTGAAAACTGTTTTTGAAGTCTCCCTTTAAAGTACCATTGTTTACAGTCTATCAAAGAGGTTTATTTTGATCATACCATTTTTTCTTGCTTAAATAATTGTTTTGAAAGTCTTTATAACTGTAATCAAATATGTCTAGGAGTTCCCTCTTCTATGAATGCAGTTATTTGTGAATCTTGAATGTTTTCTTATCCTTGAAAGTGAAATCTTTGATGAAATAGAGCGTTCCTCGACTCCTAGATTTCATTCTGAAAATTTTCCTTCAAATTTTTATTTGCTGAAGTGTGATTTGTATAATTCACCTTGGTATGCTGATATCATATATGTGTTGCTGTATATAAATACCCCCCCTTCTCTATCTAAAACGAAAGCTATATTTTTGAAGCAGAAGGCTTTAAATTATTGCATATTAGATGGGGTTTTATATTGGCAGAATGCTGTTGGAATATTGCTTAAATTTTTTCTTGAGATTAATGCAGGAATAATCATGCATGAGCTGCATGAGGAAGAATGTGGAGGAAGTCTTTACTGGAAGACTACAACAAATAAAATCCTCAAATCTCGTTACTATTGACCCACCCTTTTCCCAGATACTCAGAAGCTTGTCATGTCTTGTCATAAGTGTCAAATTTTTTATGGCAAAAGAAAAATCCTTCCCTTACCTTTACATCCTATCAGTGTTGAGGCTCCCTTCCAACAATGGGGTTTGGACTTCATTGGGGAAATCCAGCCATCTTCATCGGCCCAACATAAGTGGATCCTCACTACCACTAATTATTTTAACAAGTGGATAGAAGCCATAACTTCTACGAATGCTACTGACCCTGTCATTATTAAGTTCCTTGAAACCAACATACTATCCATATTTGGTTGTCCTAGAAAAATTATCACAGATAATGCAGCTGCTTTTAAGTCTAAAAAAATGGCTAAATTTTTCCATAAGTACCATATCACCTTGGGTCATTCCACTGCCTACTATCCCCAAGGGAATGGATTAACTGAATCCTCCAACAAAAGCCTTGTCAATATTATCAAAAAATTGTTGGAGCAAAATCAGAAATCATGGCATAGTAAGATTATTTATGCTTTATGGGCTGATATATTAACCACCAAAAAGTCAATAAATATGTCTCCCTATCAAATGGTTTATGGCATGGATGTAATCTTCCCAAATTTTCTAGGAGTTCCAGTCATGAAACTCTTCCAAGAAGTAAAATCTGAGGAAAATGATATGCAGAGAAGGATAAATCAGACCATTCATTTACAACAGTCCATAGAGGAAGTATATAACAGAACACAAATAGTCCAAGAAAGAATCAACAAGTTATTTGACAAGAGGACTAAAGAAAATGATTTCCAATTTGGAAATATAGTTCTAAAGTGGGATTCTAAAAGGGAAGAAAAGGAAAAACATGGCAAATTTGAGAATCTATGGAAAGGACCCTACATTATTCATTCTATGAGGGGTCATAATGCATTTTTTCGGCAAGAGATGAATGGAAAAGACATATTTAGAGGTCCTGTCAATGGCAGGATGCTCAAGCACTACTTCTGTCAAGAGTCTTAGTTTTAAAGTTTTTATTCAATGTATATAACACTGCTTTTAAATTTGAAAAATCAAAAAATACAAAATCAATAGAAAAGAGAAAAGAGGGCAGATTCAAAAGAGGTACACCCCATACCCAAAAAAGAAAATTTTCTGAAAGTTAGCAAATCTAAGTGCCATTGCTAATTAAAAAATGATATATTGTTCAGTCATCTAGCCCAATCATGGCTGAACATACTTTAAATTTATGTTCATAAGTTAGTAGAAGCATAGATTGATAAGATTTTTTCAGACTTTTCTTATCAGTAGAATAGATTAGGATAGAAAGGAAATGGTTCTAAGAAGCTCAAAATATGAACCAAGAAAAGGAAAAAGATAGCTCTAAATAGATCAAAACCAGAGATGGAAAAATAATATAAGGATGTTTATAATTTTTAGATCATAAGCCTTCACAAATTTTTTTTACTTTTGTGCAAATAAAGTCTATGTACAGCTTGTACATACAACCATAGACACCATAGAGAATCAGACAGTCTAATCCTAATTTGACTGTGTCTAAATTTCCTATTTTAGAAATAGAGAATAAAATTTGTCAAACAACTTAATCTTGACCGATAGTAGCTTAAGTAGAAAAATAAAGAGTTCAATAGTTTAATCTAGACTCTTGGAAGAAATAAGGATAGGATTAGATAGTTTATTTCTATTTTCAAAAATAAAATTTCAAAGATTTTTCTAGTTCAAATGCACTCAAAAAGGAATAAAAATGATAGGACAAAGTAAGATTTGGTAGGTAGAGATGCTGTTTCGAAAAAATTACATGTTGCAGATTGATAAAAGTTGTCCTTTTCAAAGAAAGATTAGCAAGAAAGGAAGAAATCTGCCTAATGGATAAGGCACTGGTCTGCTGAAATCCAGAGATCGATAAACTAGACGTTCTGGACACCTAAAAGGATGTATGTCCTCCCCAAATGGAGCCACTATTAGTCATCCATAATTTTGATTTTATCCAAAGATGACTAAATTTGACAATCCCAGATTTCTAGAAATAATATTGTAGAAACTTTGTGAGTTCTAGAAATCTGACAACCTTCATTATCCTAAGCCTATCAATTCATTGAATATTTTTCACTTAAATCCTCCAAGTTGTCCTACCATCTCAAAAAGAAGTTGTTTTCAGGCTATTTCTACCCATTTTAACCCATTTTCACTCATTTTCACTTATCCAAACAATCATTTTTTCCCTTCTAAAAATTCCCTTTTTCCTCTTCGTTATCCTCCATTTTCTCTAAAAAACCCTTTTAAAATCATCAAAAACCCTTTAAACCTGTAAAAAATCCCTTTTTATGGTTTAAAACACCCCTCTCACCTATCAGAAACCTTGAAAAAGGCCTAAAAACCTTCTTTAAAGCCTATTTTTCAACCCATTTTATAAATAGCCCCTAATTCCTTGAGGGCTTAGATCCTCCGCCCCTTTGCTCATATGGCCAAAGCTTGAAAACCCTCTTTTTTAAGCCTATCGGAACTTCAAAAAGCCAAAAAAACTTTGTTTTTAGCCTTTGTCTGCCTTTTTACAAAATTGGACTTTTTAAGCCCCTTTTGGGCTTAACCCTCCGCCCTTCTTCTGCATATGACCTGAGGGCCTGACCATGAGGTAAATTCCGCTAGCCCCTTATCTCTCCACTCCTGATCCCCTACTCCTCCACTGGACCTTTCCCACTCCTTTCCTTCTAGCCCCTTCCCTTACCATTTGTTAACCCCACGCCCCTTACAAAAGTCTGCTTTCCTTTTTTTTCCCCCGCCATACTTATCAAATCCTGGAGAAATCCTAGCCATATATCACAATGATCCAATTACCACCATGCTCCCGCCAACCCCGCAGATCACCCCATCCCCACTACTTCCTTAGCTCCTTTTACCTGGCCTCTGGTCCCTTATTCCTCCATGGGACCATGCCCCAGCGCCTTTCCTTAAGCCCCCCTCCCTTTCTTCTTTTCCCCACGCCTGTGTTATTCCTTGATGGATCTCAATTGTCCATCCCAAAGATCCAACAACTATGCCACTCCCAAACTTTTCCACCTCCCGATAGTCATGTAGACGTCATCACTGGCCCACCTTCCACTCATAGGTCATCGCCCAACCCTGGCTTGACACCTTTCCATCCCCATCCGCCACGCATCTCCCCGCCATCGCGCTTAGCTTCCGCCATGGATTTGGCTCCCCCAAATCCAACGGCTCACATACGATATCGCACACATTTTCCTCCCGGGGTTTAACACCCCATTTATCTGTGAAATGGGCAATTTTGCCGAGGACACGTCTCCAAAACTGAATGGAATCACGTTTGGTTGGGAAAAAACCGTTTACCATTGATTTTCAACGCAAAAACCACTATGGCTGCTATAGGGTAAAATGCTTGGGTTGTTGGTTTTCTAATATCCCTCTCAGGGCTTTCCGATGCCCGAGGCAGACAATAATATTAGTTGTATAGTTCACAAAGAAAGCATATACATGTCCATATCAACTTAAATAACTTGATGGAATAGGATGGAAGATTACCTCTTTAATGATCTTGAAGTATTTTGGAGAGCGATAAATAGCGAAGGAGGGATCCTTCTTCACTAGCTCCAAATCTCGACCCTGCAATCAATCAAAGCACCCGTGTAATCTCTACCATAACATACATTTCCTATTGATTAATTCAATATATGATAAACATTTAAACAATGCATATCTAAGCCATTCATCTCATGCTATGTAAATAATCAAATAACAATGACAATATCAATGCATAGAATGGACAAAACAGATACAGTTCTATTAATTTGTGAAAAAGGAGGATTACAACCGTCGGTTGCACCAAGCCCTCCTCAGCCTTCCAATCTCTCTATCTCTCAATGTGGTGATGTCTTGGTCAACAAGTTCTCAATGAACCTCTATGACTCTTTACCTTCACACTACAACAATAATTCTCTACTTCACAAGTATTCAAAACTTTTACCATCCTTCGACCTTGAACCAACAGCCTTCAGCTCCATTTTATAGGAGATGGAAAGAGCAATCATTGCCCTTCTCTTTACACCAGTTCTAAATAGAAAAAACCAAGATGTTTCCTCAACCTCCATGCTTTTTCCTTCCTTGAGAGTTCAACTATTTTTGGTAAGGCCCAATAAGAGATCAGTGCTTTGCAGTTTCTATTTTGTACTGACTCTCTTGTGAGAAAAAGATGGAAATTCAAATCATTATCCGCAGTTTTTTCCCGTTTAAAACTCAAAACACAGGTAACACTACCCTCTAGTGTAAACAGAGCGTTTCCCTAGCAACTAACGCGGCCTATTCATTGATCAGGTGTGTTATAATGCTCTTCTGTTGTTATAGTGGTGTGTTACCTTGGCAGAAGTAGGTTTAGTTTAGGTCTTTGTATTCCTTCCATATTTATCTTCTCTTCTGAGTTGATGAGGAGGTATTTTGACTTGTAACAGATGCCCCCTAAAGTGTGAGGTCAGAGATGAAGAAGATGGCCGAAATACTTTATAATGTGTGTAGTAGAGATAAAGAGATTGAAAGACTGAGGAAAACTTGAAACAACAACATATGTCAGAAAATATAGTATGTGCCTTGAGTCGGGCATTCCCATGCTCAGTATCTTAAACAACATGATTTCTCTAGAATAGAGATATGAATAATCTGTCCACTGATGAGCATAATGTAGAAGTGTCTGTCATAACAGGATCAGGCTGAAGAAGCTGTCTCCATAAACAATATCGCAACTTGGGTAAGGGAACATAGCTTTAATGATGTAACCTTTTCCCCAAGGTCTTGACCACCGCTTCACTTAAACTACATATTTCTCAACATGTGAATGGAGGAGCTATCGGCAAACATGTGAGAAATCGTCTGATTACCATTCGATAATGAAAACTGTGAACAAATGCGAAGGTGGCCACTGATAATGATGATGGTACCTAAGATGCACAGTACAATCTAGCAAGTGTGAATAAAAAGAGTTGAAGTCAAACACTCATAGAATCATTCGATTAGGAGCCAATGATGAAGACTCCTAATCGAACACAAGACTGCCTACTACTGATGTCTGCAAGTATCTGGGTACTGATGGGTTTCTCGATCAGCTTCATAGATAATATGTTGAAGTCAATAGGAAGAGATCTATTGAAAGGTAGGCACTAAGGCATCCTACATCAGTTAGCACGAAACATAAACCAAATTATTTTGTTTGTGATGCAGATAATGAAGAGAAAATGGGGATGTCTGACGACAAATAATTCCTAGCATAATGAGCGGTTTGGTTGATAAGAGGAGTAGTAGATAACGAGGTCCGCTTGAACAATAGAAGGCACCGTAACAGGGTACTAGGTAGCTGAGGCTTAATGAACACCAAAGAGTGTGTTAGGATTTTACCAGTGTAGGGACACTCGGAGATGAAGGCTAATACTCATAAATGGTAGGGTTCAGCTAACTACAAAAAAGTTGTCTGGGAAGTGCCATGTTCAATATTTTTGCTGCCAAATCGACCTTTCTAAAATGTAACAAAGGTAGTATCCATTTTGTCCAAAATTTTCCCCATCTGATTAGGTTTAACGAGTCCAGACGAGTAAACTCAGTGAATTTTTCATATTTAGAGAGTCTGAAAAATATCGTAAAAGACAACTCCATGCCCCGTCTGATTAGGTTTAATGAGTCTAGACGAGTAAACTTGGTGAATTTTTCATTTTTATAGAGTCTAAAAAATGTCGTAAAAGACAACTCCATTGGGGTACCTTTTACATGTCTTCATAACCGGGCACAACAAAGGGAGAATAGTAACCCCGAAATAGTTCATTTTCCGTGAGTTAGTCCATCGAAGCCAAAAAAGTGAGAAATCTATATTCGATGGACGTCTACCTCATTTTGTTATGAGTACGAGGAGATGAAGTAAAATAAGTACTCTTTGTGAAATTTTAACAAGTCCAACAAAGAAAAACTCGGTGCTCTTCATGAAATTTTAACGAGTCATGCGGAGAAAGCTCGGTTACTTTTTCGGTTTAAAGAGCTTTGAAAAAGAGAAAAAGAATGGCTCCTTACTCTCTGTCGTGGTAGTTTAGTGAGCCCGACAAAGACAACTTAGGGTTTTTTTCAACTTTTATGAGCTAGAAAAAGGTCCCTAAAAAGAAAAGCTCAATGCTTCTTCATATCAGTTTTAACGAGTCTGAAGAAGAGAACTCCAGGTTTTTCAGATTAACGAGAAAAAAAAGAGCATAAAAAGAACGCTAGAAATTGACTTCGTATAAGTTTAATGAGTCCGAAGAAGGGAACTCGAGTTTTTTCGGATTAATGAGCAAGAAAAATATCGTAAAAAGAATGCTCGGTAGAAAGGGTCAAAACATGTGTATGTATGCATATAAATATTGATCACTTATCAGAACATCAGTAACAAATCTCAATAGTTGCGACACATATGCAGCAAGAATTCACGACTTTTTTCTAACTAGCTAAGAGAGTCATGCCCCAGAAATGGCTATAAGAAGGTCAAAAGAATTTCATTTTCACTATTTTGAGTGCTGTGAAGGAGCTCTGGGGTGAAAAAGGGTGAAAAATTTAGCTGAGGATTGCGATCAATCCGGGCAACGGTTTTCCTTCCCGCGAGATCCAGGTAAGAGCTAGAACCTCCTGATATCATTTAATTGTATTTTTGTGAAGTTTTGCTGGTTCAAAATGGGAAATTTGATAGGCCCTAAAAACTATTAGCGGCTAATGCGAGCTAGCAATGCTGGAGCTGCGTTGAGTGCACTTCCTATGAGGGAAGGGCACGTTAGCGCTCTCTGTTTTGCACTATAGCCAGTGTTAGGCGCAACGAATTTTTTAGTAACTCATTTATAAATGCTTTTAAGTGGTCCAGAAAATTTCTAATCGGTTGAAAATGTTGCATTTGCAGGTGTTCAACTGTTAATCATGAGTATTTGGCGAGAGAGAGAACATGAATCGGAAGAAAGAGATATGATTACTGATGCTGCAAGCTTGATGGCTCTCCACAGATGCGGTTTGCTAAAATATGCACGTTTGGAACTGGTGAGGGATCAAGAGGACCTCTTGAGGTGGCTGATTCAGCAATGGGACAAGCGTCATCATGTTTTTTGGATTGGGGGCAATGAGCTCTCAATTGAGAAAGAAGATGTTTACTTTTTGACCGCTTGTCATGTTGTGGACTGAGGCCCAACTTGACAGGGTCCAGAGCGGATCCGCATTCCACTGCTGATCTCATTCTTGCTCATTGCATACGCAACACAGAGGCTATGAGAAACTTGGTGCCTATTGCACGGGTGGCTTTGAGACCACTGAGGTCTATATTATGGATGATTGTTCACTTGGTAGGTGCCAAGAGTCAGCATGTGGCCACCAAGGCCTAGATTCTACTAGCCTTGGATTTTATGCAACCTCAAGTTTTTTACTGGTGTGATGGAGTTGTCCGTCGGGTCCGAGCAGAGCTCACAACATGCAAGACCCATACCCAGAGAGAGTTTGGGTATGGTACATCGATCATTTCTTTCCTACTCGAGTGGGTACCATTGATGAGAGAGGGTCCCGTCTGCCACTATTATGATGACGTATTTTTTGATTGGTTGAACTCCTAGATTATTATGATTGAGGATTATCCCTATGCAGGGATGAACTTCACAGGAAATCTGGAGTTAGCACTGACCCCTGGCACCTAGTGGGGACTCGATGGTAAGAAGGAAATGATCAATGTATCCAAGGAAGTAATTTTTTTTTTTCTTTTGAATGTTTATGCAATTTTTTTGTTGAAATAGGGTGAAAATTATGTTTTGACATGAAGCATTGTTTGCTTGACACAGATGTGGCACCTGTCCGCCTAGTTGGGGCCCCTCGCTATGCACGGCGAGGACTGTAGCTACCCAGGGCTGGCGCACCAGCTGAGGATGCAGAAGTCATCAAGGATGATGATGCCCATATTTTACATGAACTCTCTAGAAACCTGGAGGGTTTGAGTATGGGTATACCACCCCTTCCTATGCGCGAGGTTCTAATTCGTTTGCAGTGGCATACCATAGGTGTGCTGGAGAGGTACTCTGTTCCTCTGAGGAGGATATCTAGAGCAGTTGTATGTTATCATGATCATCAGGCCTAGCTGGCAGAGCGGATGTATAAGTGTCAGAGCGTGGCTTAGTATAGCCAAATTTTTGTAAAACACCCATGTTTTGGAAGATTTTTTGGTGTAACTATTGTACTGGACACGACATATATATATATACTTTTTGGTGATTTTGTGTTTTTTAATTTTTTATGTATTTTAAATGGGATAAAAATATATATACTCATGTGTAAATCTTTTATAACAAATGTGACAAATGCCAATATAACACATAGTTTTCCAAAGAATCGGCTAATGCATTAAATTCTCTGGGAACGTTCTCAAATGTGATTGTTTGAAACTGACGTTCTAAAAGTCACACCCTTAAAAAATAATGTAACAAGACTAGATGATGGACATGGTAATGATTTTTTAACTGCACAATGACGAGTTGGGAATCTAACCTGACCACTAAATTGGATATGTCACGAGACGTTGCCTTCGTGAGGAGTTGGATCACTGAAATGTACTCAGCAACGTTATTGGTGGCACTACCTAGGAAAACTCCCCCAGAACCAAGAAGTTCTGACTCAGGAGTGTAGAGTACCAGAGCAGCTAAAGCAATGTGTCTAGTGTGACGACTAGCACCGTCCGCATATCCGACGTATGATAAGAAGGATGACGACATCTGTGTGAAAGAAAAATATTGTAGAGAAGAAAAGCACCTCAAAAACAAAAAAATATCCAGAGATATCAAAACAATAGGAAAAACTTATATGCATAAAATTACAAAGCATACGCCTAGTGCGAAACTAGGCAAAATATTTCTTGAGATAGAGCCCATTGCGAGGCTCCGCGAGCGGAGTTCCATTACAGTCCTGAAGTTTGTAAGCCCCTTTTGAGAGGACTTTAGTGACGATGTAAGGACCAAGCCATAATGGTTGGAGCGTTCGTTCCCCCAAGAGGTTATGTTTCTGATCATAGAGTAGAACAAGATCACCCTCTTGGAAAGAACAAGGCTTGAAAGATTTTTCATATTGAGCTTTGACTCGGCACTGGTGAGCTTTGAGTGCTAGTGTAGCATCTCGACGATTTTTTTCCAAATGATCGAGCAAGAACAAGTGCTCTTCTATGGTGGTGATGCCAGGTAGGAGTTCTACAACGAGTTTTAGTGATGGAATTTCACACTCGATTGGAAGTACTGCCTCCATGCCGAATGCAAACTGAAATGGCGTGAAGCCTGTGGCAGTTTTGACTGAAATTCGGTATGCCCATAATGTGGAATACAACTTCTGATGCCATGTGGTTTTATGGTTTCCGACCAATTGATGAATCATGGTTTTGAGGATGCCATTTATGGCTTCGACTTGACCATTAGCTTGAGGATAATAAGAAGAAGATTGATCTTGACGAAAACCTAGCATGGATGTTAATTCAGTCATCATATGATTTCGAAAGTGGGATCCATGATCTGTGACAATAGATTGTGGTACGCTGAACCGACATATTACATGATTGAACAGGAAGAGAGCGGAGGTTTCGCCATCGGCCTTAAAAGTGGGAATGGCTTCCACCCATTTCGTAAAATAGTTGACTGCAACCACAATGTAGTTGTGTCCATTTTCCGAAGTGGGATTGCAGGTGATGAAGACAATTCCCAATTTAGCGAAAGGACCAATGGAAATAATTGGATGAAGGGGGGTAGGATGAGAACGCATTTTATTTGTGAAAATTTGACATGGATGGCACTTTTGGACCGCTGCAATGCAGTCTTTAAGCAATGTTGGCCAATAGTAACCTACGCGCAAGATTTTTTAGGCAGTGGCTATGTGTAAGAGATGACCATCACATGCCCATGCATGGCAGTCATTCAAAACGCATTCCGCTTCATTGAAAGTGAGACAACACCAGATAATAGTATCGACACCACGACGATATAATGTATCATTTAGCACGAGGTAGTGCTTTGCCTGGTGGCGAATATGACAATGGTTGTCGGGCGTGAGAGTTGGGCGGAAGCATTGGGTTTGTAGGTAGAACAAAATGTCTCCATACCATGGGTCTGAAGTATCAACCAATTATACAGATTCATTAGGAAATGGATCATGAGCTACTTCTCCTGGGTCAATTCTGGGAAGGTCCAATAGTAATTTGGCGAAGACGAGATATTTCTTTGCTTTGGCAGCTGTGAAGAAAAAATCAAATTGTTGGAGGATTATGATCCATTTGGAATATTTTCCTCCAATAATTTTTCGAGATAGGATGTGTTGCATGGGGTTCTCCAAAGAAATAACTATAGTATGTCGCAGCAATATATAGTGTCGAAGTCGGGTGACGACAAAAACTACCGCCAGAGAAAGCTTCTCCACATGTGAATAACATAGTTCAGGTCCGATTAGACCTTTGGACAAATAATATATCACATGTTCACTGTCATCACTATGAACTTGAACCAGAACCATTCCATGTGAGGATGGTGAGGTTTCCAGGTAGAGGAGAAAGTCGCATGAGTAGTCGGGAGCACTAAGGAGTGGGGTTAAAACAATTGCATTTTTTAAAGCATCAAATGACTATTGAGCTTGGTCATCCCACAAGTATAGTGTTCCTTTCTTCAATAATCACATAAATTCTTTCATCATCTCAGCATAGTTAACGATGAATTGACGTAAAAATTTTACCTTCCCTTGCAAACGTCGGATTTGAAGGATAGATTGTGGTGCGGGAAATTCAAAAATCGCCTTAACCTTATCAGGATCAACCCTAATCTCGTGCTTGGAGAAAATGAAACCTAACGGATGCCCAGACTTTACCGTGAATATGCACTTATGAGGATTCAAACATATATTGTAGAATCTACACCTAGCAAAAATTTCTTTCAGATGAGCAAGGTGATCAGGTCGTTTCTTGGAATGGGCTGGAAGGTCATCCAAGTAAGCCTATATAATATGTAGAATTTTGTGGAAAGCGTAGTCCATAGCCCGATGAAAAGTTCCTTTAGCATTCTTCAGACCGAATGGGAGTTTACGATACGCAAATGTGCCCCAAGGACAGATGAAGGAAGTTTTATGTTGGTCTTCTTTTTTAATCGCAATCTGGTTATAGCCCAAGAATCCATCCATGAAGGAAAAAGATTCTCATCTGGCACAATTGTCGAGAATCTAATCTATGAACAGTGTAGGATAATTTTCTTTGGGACAAGCAGCGTTCAGATCGCGATAGTCAACAAAAACTCAAATGGTGCCTTTTTTTTAATCAACGGGAACCAGATTGGAAACCCATTCCGTCAAAGGAACGGGATAGATGAAACCAGCGTTTAAACGTCTAACTCAATTTTGATGGCGGCTGCTTTGCGCGAGTGGAAAGGTCTGAGTCATTTCTGAATTAGTTTCCCATCGAACTTTGGGATGTCAAAAGGAATCTTGTGCGGTATTGAAGGCTAGAGCGAGTTGTGATTAATGGGGAATTTAATCAGTTTATAGATGTTGGGAATTTTTAGAGATGCCAAAATTGAAAATTGTGGGTTTTCCCTTGAATCTAACCAAGGAAGTATTGGTTGACTATGTGGACCATAGGGTCTACCCATCAATGTGTTACCAGTAGGATAAGTAGGACTTTGATAAAAATTTCCTATAGGTGGAGGGGTAGGGATATATGGTTGATGTCCATAGGGCATATTCTATTGCGGGGAAAACAGTTGGTTTCCCCTAGTGTAAATGTGCCCTCCCATTCCAGATGGAGGTTGGGGTGGGTTAGTCCATATGGATGCAATAGAGCTTCCTAGAGGCATGCTACTACTTGCATAGTTCAGCAAGGGCATATACCCTACATTGATGTTTAAACCACTTAAGGGAATAATGTTAACAATAGGTTGTCTGGTTTGTCCTAACAATTGCAGGGGTAGTGAAATGTTCCTTGTTTTCTGCGTGCTGGTGACATTTCCCCCTGGTATGGTGGCCAAGGGGTTTGAACTTAGCAAAGGGTTCCAACCGAAAGGGTTGCTAAAAGGAACCGAAGTAGTCACACTCGGGGGAGGAGCGGCCATAGGTCCCAACGTGGTCACGGTAGGAGTATATCTCGAAGGACTCGGCGAGTTACTTATAGTTGTGATGATCGTAGGGTTGGGATTAGGTATATGTTGACTTTTGGGGTTACCAAGTAATGGCATAGAACTGACAACTAGCGGGGAGGATGGTGGCGAACCTGGGATGGTTGTCATTGGTATTGACCCTGTGGATGCTGGTTGTGAAATGGATGTTTGTGTCACCAAAGACATGTTAGTGTGTGGTGTAATATGAACTATCACAGGCCCTAATGGATCAGTAAGTGGAGGATTTTAATGAGGTACAACACCTTCCATGAAAGGGTCCTCCAGAAATTCTGTATGATATGAGGCTATGTGAAAATCAGGGTTTGTCAATGGAGACTGCTCTTCCACAGAAGACATGGGTTCACCAAGGTTGATTTCTTCCTCAAGGGTTAGAGGAGGTATACCTTGCTGTCGTCAAGACAGACGACGTGGGTCGGATGACACCACGGTGACCTATTTAGTTTTAAAAAATTTTAGTAAATTGTGATGTATTATAAAGTCTCAATGACAGTAACCACACACCTAAAAAAGAGAAAAGAAAAAAGGACTCTCTAAAATCAATCAAAAAGTAGCCAGAATAGGGTGCCTTGTTTGAGTACTACCATTTTCTGGTGATGAAATCCAGTATCACAATAGTATATAGAGAGGGTTGGTCGAAAGTATAGTTATGGTAACTCTAAAGCTTTTCCTGAACCTCAGATGATAGGTGTAAGCACTCTCGTGAAGACGAGTACCCTCCTAAAGAACGAAGACAGAGTGGGTCGATTTGTTTTAGGTACCAAGACAACCCGTCCCAATCACCTTGTGTAAGTCCCTAAAAATTATGGCCACTAAAGATACCTCAAATCATAGACATCATCGGGGGGGTCCACGGTCAAGGACAACATGCTATATGGGTAGAATAACTAGATCCCCAATCTAGTTTTGACATTCCCAAAGGGAACCCCAATATATAGCATATCCACTAGATGCAGTCAAAGGTGGGCTACCTTATTGTGCACCCAAGTGTTGTCTCGCACTAAGCTCCGGCAAAGGAACGGTCCTGATAATATGAGTGCAGTAGGATTTCACTCGTTAATGACTCTGGTATCAAGTTTTGATATCTTGGGTGATTTTTTCACTTTTCCTAACCCAAGATCCTAGCCTGAACTACTGTTGGTGTGAGCTCAAAAAGAGTAATGTGATTGATTTTAGTGTACTTGATTATTAGTCTTCCAGAGGGGGAGTGGACGTATGCAATGTAATGAGACTCTGACTCAAGAAACCATGCAAAAATATGCTCTAAATATTCAATTCGATGAAGAGAATTTCTACAAGGAGAGGTTTCTTTTCAACATCCATGCACTAAAATTCAAATAGCAAAGTTCATCCTTAAATATTCATACATCTATCTACCTCATCTTAACAGTCTTTTAATTGAATTTTTTCAGAATTAATTCAGCTAGATGCAGAAAAACTAAAAAAAAAAAATCTCCAAAAATTAAATGTTTTTTACACTAACTTTTCAAACAAGAGCAAATAAACAGAAATGCCAGCTTAGTAAACAAGCACAGGGATTCAATCAAGGAGAGATACTAATGGCCAAAAAGCTTCTGCAGCCAAAACACAATCACAAGGGTGAACAACAAATTTTGGCTGAGTAACACACTATCTCTGAGTAAAGAAAGCATTAATCCAGAGACTAACGCATTGTATTTAAGACGAGCCTGTGTTATAACGCACTGGAACACCAACAAATGTAGTGTTAGCCAGGGTAAAGTTCTTCATATGGTCAAACAGAAACAAGATTGAACTCTGTGAGCTTTTGAAATGTCTACTGGGCATAAATACTGGTATGAAGGGTCTGTGAATAGAGGAAAGAAGAAAGGGGGAAAGAGATAGTCCAAAAACTATGGGGAGATCCCCAGCAGAGTCGCCAATTATGCTATAAGGTGAAATGCTTGGGTTGTTGGTTTTCTAATATCCCTCTCAGGGATTTCTGATGCTTGAGGCAGACAATAAGTTTAGCTGTATATTTCACAAAGAAAGCATATACAAGTTCATATCAACTTAAATAACTTGATGGAATAAGATGGAAGATTACCTCTTTAATTATCTTGAAGTATTTTGGAGAGCATTGAATAGCGAAGCAGGGATCCTTCTTCACCAACTCACAAATCTCTACCCTGCAATCAATAAAAGCACCCGTGTAATCTCTACCATAACATACATTTCCTATCGATTAAGTCAATATATGATAAACATTTAAACAATTCATATCTAAGCCATTCATCTCATGCTATGTAAATAATCAAATAACAATGACAATATCAACACATAGAATGGACAAAACAGATACATTTCTATTAATTTTTGAAAAAGGAGGATTACAACCGTCGGTTGCACCAAGCCCTCCTCAGCCTTCCAATCTCTCTATCTATTAATGTGGTGATGTATTGGTCAACAAGTTCTCAATGAACCTCTTTGACTCTTGACCTTCACACTACAACAATAATGCTCTACTTCACAAGTATTAAAAAATTTTACCATCCTTCGACCTTGAACCAAGAGCCTTCAGCTCCATTTTTTAGGAGATGGAGAGAGCAATCATTGCCATTCTCTTTCCACCGGTTCTAAATAGAAAAAACCGAGATGTTTCCTCAACTTCCATGCTTTTTCCTTCCTTGAGAGTTCAGTTGTTTTTGGCAAGACCCAATAAGAGATTAGTGCTTTGTAGTTTCTATTTTTTACTAACTCTCTTCTGAGAAAAAGCAGGAAATTCAAATCATTCTCCATGGGTTTTTCCCGTTTCAAACTCAAAACATGGGTAACGGTGCCCTCTAGTGTAAACAGAGAATTTCCATAGCCACTAACGTGGACTATTCATTGATCAGGTGCGTTATAACGCTCTTGTGTTGTTATAGTGGTGCGTTACCTTGGCAGAAGTAGGTTTAGTTTAGGTCTTTGTATTCCTTCCATATTTATCTTCTCCTCTGAGCTGATGAGGAGGTATTTTGACCTGTAACATCTTTCACCAAAACCGCTTTCCATTCTTGGGCCAAATTTAAATTCAAACCCTCCCTGCACCTGTTTTCGCTTATGAAACCCTCCTTTGCTTCTCCCTCCCTCTGCAATGCTCTTCCTCCTCCTCTGTGCATCATTCCTAACCATCCAAACTTAGAAATGCAACTAACCACAAAATATGCAGGTTTTTATTAATGATTTTGATATGTTTGCAGGTTTTATAAAGGCCAAATACATAGGGACGAGGGTGACAACCCTCGAAGCTTAAAAAAATGCAAAAAGAGACAGAACAAGGTCAGTTTTCAAAGGTTTTAATCATTGTTTTCATAACCACTAGTTGAAATGCAAAACCCTTCAGTGCACCAAAGGAAACCCTGCACACAATAAAAGAAGAAAATCAAGTTAGAAAATAGAGGGTTTACGGGTTTATATTGGCAGATCAAAGAAGATTAATTAAAAGACAAAGGAATAAAAGTTTCAAAAGAAGTCTGAGAAGTATTAAAGGGTTAACAAAGGATGACTATAAAGGCTGAAGGTCAAAGGATAAAGACAAATAAACAAAGGTCTAAGGCAGTGAATAAAGGGAAAGGAAAAACAATGATCAATTAAAAAGGCAAGCCAAGGCTAAACAGATCAAGCCTAGACACACTTTTTAATGATTAAATTAAGGCAATATAGGCCTAAAAAAACCTCGAATACATCAACAGAAGCAGTTATTCCCCTAATAAATATAATTTCCACTTGTGGCTTACTTTGTGTCTCAAAAGGAAAATAAACAGTTATTACACAAAAGAAGATATTTTAAACTCTCAGAACAGTTAATATAAAGACAGAAAAAGGCCTCAAAGTCAATCTTTTCAACTTTTTCATCCTCAGGAAGTAAAGACAGCTTTATTACATAGTGAAGTAGTTGAGAGACATTCCTACCTCATGCCTTGGATGGTTTTTAAGGATAGGAGTGCATTTACTATGTCATTAATAACATTTTTTAACCCTAGATAGTTCCACCTCCTCATTTGCAGCATAAATACTTCATTTGAACTCATTGTATGTGGCCATTTGATAAATCTTTGAAGTAATACATAGTTCTGCTAAAATTGAAAGAAATTTGATGTTCTGGAACCTGTGGATGTTTTGACCTATTTTTTGATGGAGAAAGCTCTGTCATTGGATCCCTGAGCTTGGCTATTGGTGAAGTATTCTAATCTATTAATTTTTTTCCTTTTTTCCATTCTGTTTTCATCATTTCTTGCTTGCAGTAGAGTTAAAAGTTTAGGGTAAGAAATGTCTCCTAGAAGCACCTTGGACATGTTTACTCTTTACTATCTTTATGTTCTTATCTACTGAAGGTTTTTTGAGTAGTTTGACTGATTTTCAACCCTTAAGCTTGTTTATTTCAAGAATATTTCAGATAGTTAGTCTCAAGAATGATTTATGGTTTTCCCTGCTTACTTGTTGTCACTTGAAAATTGTTTTTGAAGTCTCCCTTTAAAGTACCATTGTTTACTGTCTGTCAAAAAGGTCTGTTTTGATCATACCCTTTGTTCTTGCTTAAATAATTGTTTTTAAGGTCTTTATAACTGTAATCAAAGATGTCTAGGAGTTCCCTCTTCTATGAATGCAGTTATTTGTGAATCTTGAATGTTTTCTTATCCTTGAAAGTGAAATGTTTGATGAAATAGAGCATTCCTCAAATCCTAGATTTCATTCTGAAAGTTTGTCTTGAAATTGTTATTTTCTTAAGTGTGATTTGTAGAATTCATGGTTATCCTCGTCTATAAAATACTTCTTCATGTTCAAATAATGTCTTAAGTCCCTTTGTTGAGAAGTACATATAATTAAGTATTATTAATTGCCCTTAGTTCTAATTTTCATTCTAAACCCTTAATGTTCATTTCATTTCATGTGAAATACTGTGTAGATCCAATAGCCAAGTTAGATTTTCCCTTTGATACCCCTGATTCATCTAAAAACTTGTTACCAAATTATACTTGACTCCATTGCCCAATGACTTAGAGATTTCCATTTTCTATATATGTTTCCTAGATCATCATGCCCCACCAAAAAATCACACAAATCATGCTTAATAACTAGCCTAAAATCAACCTTTTACAAGCAAACAAGTCATCTCTTTGCAAACAATTGAGAGATCCCTCTCTAAGACTAGGAGGGCTAGATCCTAGAGCTCTAAATATTGGTTTATATTTTGCCTTGTTATTTAATATTCCAATCTACTAAATCAAAAGATCCCAACACCCTTAGCCATTTTTGTATAAATAAAGAAGCCCAAGGGCTCAATTGTATACAAAATTTTAGAGAATAATAATGAATCCTATAATTAGAAGCTAGTACTTTTCATTTTCAGTTACATGTAATTGAGAAGGTTTTGAGATCAAATAGAAGTATTTTATTTCCTTAAACATGAGTGTGTTCTAGAGGGCTCACTTTCGTTAGATTAGGGCCCAACCTAATTAATCTATTATATCTCCATTGTACATTTTACTATGCATCTTTCTTTTTTGTAGTTAGGTAGAAATATTTCTTTTTCCAAGTTTTGTTTATATGAAATATTTCCTTTGTAGATTTACCAATAATATGTTAGAAAATTATATATTACAGAGTAATGTAACACATAAAATATGCAGAAAACACAAGCACACAAAACACTATGTGGTTCACCCAGTTTGGGCTACTTTCACCCCGAACAGCTAGTCCTTGCTTTCTATTATCTCAAGCGACACAACCTAATGCACATTCGTTGTAATATCCTATGTTCTCTATCATAGTCTCCCTCTCTGTTTCTGGCTCCGAGAATACACACATACAATACACAACCACAATACAATACCCTCATACATGCGACGAGTTTCCTTCTAAGGCAAAAAACCGTAAACTAAACGTAACTTCTACCGTAAGATGATCTGCCTAATGAATGGTCGAGATTGACTAGAAATTACTATACTTTCACAAGGAAATTTAAATCTATTTTTAGCTTTGGGGTGCTGCCCCCAACCCCCTGCCAAGGGGGCTCCGTAAAGCACAGCTGCCCCTAGACCCCAGACACTGTAAAATTACAGGTGCGGTTGCCGCCCCATTAAAGTACACGGGTCTGATGTTGTGATACAAAATGAACAAGATAATAGGCTCCACACCCAACATAATCTCCCTTAGAAAGTATGATTGTAATACGTGTATTAGCAGATACAAAAATACAGGTCTTATTTCTCATGAAGTAGGAATCTCTTGAATAAAAATGCACTCATTGATTCCTTTCTAGTTGAAATTTATGCAATTGAAACTATTATCATGCTTTATATGTTTTTCAAGATTGGGTAATATTTGTGTTTTTCACGTCATAGTCTTGGTTTGCAAGGAATTGCACTACCATTTCCAATCCTCATGTTAGTATCAACAACCTCCTTTCTTCCTCAACACTTTTCTTCCTCAACAACTTCTTCAAATGCACTCTTCATTGATAATTAATTTGAGACGAGTTAAAGGCCATTGTCTTCATTTCTCCTTGTTAAATATGCACTCTTAAAGGGTACTAAGCTTGGAAAGGACCTCATACATCCTTCTTCCACCTTCCACTACCCTTCCTAACCTTTATACCACCTTTTAAGCCCTAACAATACTCTTGGATCCAATCATGTAACAAAAGAGGGAAATCTTATAACATCTTGTAGCACCATGTAGAAGTTATCCAAACTTGACCAAATTTGTTCTTAAAGCTTAATTTTTTGCTCCTATCCCTTCACAATGACCCCTAGGCTTTCAAACCAAGTTTGAGGAAGACTAGAAATGACTTAGGACTTGTCTCTTCACTACGAAAATTCACTTATGAAATTAGGGTTACTAACAAAGTTTATGAGTTGAATGGTACGATATTAGTTTACATGATTACTTCTTGAAGCACTTAATGAACTCTCTTGCTAGGATATGATCTATTTTCAATATAGTGATTGATAGTTGGTTTAATGGTATTTAATTTATGCAAGTTAGATAGGTTTTTATTATTTATTTTAAGTTTCCTAAGATAAGGTTTCCATTACAAGGATTTACATTCTTGCAAATAGATTAAAGTTTACATTCATGCAAGTAGATTAGCATTTACTTTTATGAAAAATTTTGATTCCTATAAGTAGATTAGAACTTCCCTTTATGCAACATCCTTTCATTCTTGCAACATCTGGATTTAGTTGGTAGAATGGTGACGTGGAATTAAAAAATTGAGCGTTTCTAAGTAAAGTTTTGAAGAAATTTTTTGTGTTGTGTGAAATGGATCAATGTTCAAAAGCTTATAAGCTTATTGATTTTAGTTAAATTTTGGAGATATAACTAGAGAAAGATAGACAATAAGCAACATCACACAAAAAACAATTTGGTGATGGAGTTCACCCATCCTCCTATGTGTGTGTGGATCGAGCATCCAATGTTTGCCATTTCTATTATATGCTAAAAATTTAATTACATCGACATACAATGATAAAATAATACAAATCATACAAGGCTTCTCTTTGGCTCAAGAAGGCAAAAAATTTACTACTTTAGGCCTCTTTCTCCATTTCTATGCTA
Source organism: Pinus albicaulis (assembly GCA_034641835.2). Lineage (NCBI taxonomy): Eukaryota > Viridiplantae > Streptophyta > Pinopsida > Pinales > Pinaceae > Pinus > Pinus albicaulis. Next base: position 1,007,959,380 of record CM076581.1, on the reverse strand, counting down.
TATGTCCTCCAAATTTGAAAAATTATCTAACCAAGAAAAAAAAGCGCCTTTGGCAACACCACCAAGCAGCAATATCACTTGAATCGACATTGATTTTGTCACAAATGGGGACATTTAAAATGACTCCCATTCCATATTTCTCACCATAAAGGTTGGTTATATGGGTTATATGTGGCAAGGGGCATGGGAACATGGCCACACACTCACTGACTCTCTGCCTTAGTTGTGTTGTGTGCGAGGTGACCTGGAGTTGGGCCATGCGCCCACCCTAGGCTCTGAGCCCTACACCTATGGTCATGGAATTTAAATAATACTTGGGGTAAGGTCTAGTCTCTCAGACCCTCCACTTCTTCAAGAGACACATTGTATTCCATACCCCTCGAGAAAGGGTCATGTGCCCCACCCCCTCTACCAACCCACCAACAACATGACTTTAAATATAATCGTGCTAACCATATTAATTGAGTAACATATGTGGTCTAAAAGTTGAGTGGTTAGTTGATATATGGGATTTCATGGGTTTCATTCCCCTATGGATTACTTGGACTCCAAAAAAAAATATTGCGCAAAAATCGAGGGCCATTTGGCACCCTCCCATTGGGCCACGTGGTTCCTCCCAATTGGACAACCACGAAACCAAACAACCAATGATTACTGACAAATCTCCGTGTATGACCATGCCACATGTAACCACAAGATTGACTTGTATTGCACATTGTACATGTTGAAGTATATAACTAGGTGTTAAGGTTCCTATATTACTAGTGTAGTCCCTTATTGTTGTCAGTGTAGCCCCTTTATTTTTATTGTTGTACCCCTATAGCCCCCACATTGTTATTATTGTTCCCTTACATTATTATTGTAAGGTGAGCTAGGATTATATTATGACCCCATGGACTCTTATATATAGAAAGTGGGTTTTGTCCTTTGTATCATCCAAGAATTGTTCATTTATGTAATGTCAAGGAGGTTTCCCCCTTGAAGTGGCTTATTTATAAGGCGTTGATATCTCTTTTCTTCTATTTTTGGAGTTAGTTTCATAACATTTGGTATTAGAGCTTTGGATTCTAGGGTTTTTTTGCTCCAAATAGGTCATCGTGGCATTTTTGCTATAAATTTTTTTCTACGAAGGTTCAAATGATAAAAAAAAAAAAACTCATTTGAAAAAAATATTGAGGAAGTTTGTGTAAAAGTTTCAGATCTTGGTTCACAATATTTGCGCACAGATTATGTGTGTAATTTAGGGTTTTTGAAGGCTCCTAAATTTCATCTCAAAGAGGTGACTTTGGGAAAATCATCATAACTATCTCTCTCAGCAATAGATTGGAATTCTGTAAAATGTGGCCGAAAGTACACAAAATTTAGTTTTATTTTTATCAATTTCAGAGTCGAAGGAGGAAACACTGACACATGGCATGCCATACAAGTTCACTCTACTCAACCAATCCATAATTAGGTCATTGTGGGAGATTGGGCATAGATTCTCCCTGAAGAAACCAAATCAGGCCAAACCTATCTCATTGGAAATAAGACTTAGAGGGATCTTATAGGACTGGACCTTAAATATTGGGGATTGATGGCGGTGATGGTGCCGGAGTTAAGGAGAGCCTTTCAAATTTTCTCAGAATCGTTTCTAACTCCAGAGGAGTCGGATTCAATTCTTCATACTCCTTTTCATTCATCAAAATTTTAATATTTGATTAAATGAAATCGTAATAACTTTTAAAAAAAATTCATTATATAAATGGGCTACTCCCATTATAATTAACCTCAAAATCCTATGGATATATAACCCTTGGTCATAAGAATAGAGGTCAACATAATGTTAAAATATTTATGTTCTAACCCTTAACACTTATATCGAGGCTTAAGCTTGAACGTAACCACATTAACTCTTATGAACAAGAGATTATGTTACGTTGATTTCATATGACCCCACATATTCAATATTTAACAAACATCTTTCAACTTTTAATGATTACTATTGAAATCAATGCTTTCGTACCTCAAATAACGTCCATACAACCTGATTGGTGATTACCCTTGGATTTTCTACCTTCCATATCGAACGGATCTCATACAAATCACGTTGAATTTATCACAAAGAGTTAACATCCCAATGCTACGTGAAATAGGCAGTTTTGGGCTAATGACGTGTTGACATTTAATTGGATCGCATGAGCTTTCACAAAACCATTCCTTGGCTCTAGAGGTGCGCAATACTGGTGGTTTACCATCCAAAACCATTTTTCTAAACTTTCATTTCCTGAATGCTTTAAACGTTGTTTTCCAATGGAATTTTAACTTGATTCAAGCCAAAAATTCGTGGCTCCTCTCAAACATGATTTCCTCTACATAAAAACTAGGATCAACCTCTAATTGCATTGAAGTCAGAATCATTTACTGTATAATTCAACAACAACATTGAATTTCAATTGACACCATTCCAACCGAATGATGTTTCCTACGCTTGGATCAAACGTTGATGACAAATTGTCTAAGTCTGTAGTTAGAATGTTGAGATCGGTGTCAATTGCCAAATTTTGTATCGATTCATGTGAATCGAACCAATCAAACCATCTGCTATAAAAACCATTCACTTGTCCATCTAAAAGCCTGAGAACGCTTTTAATTATAGAGCTTCTCTTCATAAATCACGCAAAAATTTAACCAAAGTCTTATAAAATATGTTCACCACAATTCTTCCTTTATAGCCTAGCAATCATACACAATTTCAATCGATTTCCACAAAGAGTTCCAATTAAAACTATGGTCTTATGAACAGAGTACAAAATATTTAAATGAATAGAGACTCTGTTTGAATTAACAAAATAAAACCCTTCAGCCCCTTTTGACTTTCTATGCAGAACCACTATAATTGATCTTTCCACAACATATAAAAACCCAATAAATTCACAAATATGGAATCCTCCGGGGATTTCCAGTATAAACAATAAATCAGAAACTTTGAAATTTTTATTAAATCAAATCCTCACAAATAATTCCTCTCGGCCACTCCCCCAATTTCTCCATTACAGAGATTACAATTTATAATTTTATTACACAAAATAAATATTCTCAATTAGGATCGAATTTCCTAAATTGAGAGAAAATCTTACTTGCCCAATATCCTCCTAGAATATATCAACTACTGCTAGATATGCTCAACAATTTAGCATTTATTAAAACTACTTATCTCTAAATATTCTCCTAATTTATTACAGAAAATAATAATATTAATTTGTTTGAGGAATTCAATCCTCTCATTAAAATTTGACTTTCACCCATCAATGAATTAATTTTAACTCAGCTAGCCACAACATGTGAACAAGATTTCACATTGCTGGTTAGAATCTAATGCCCCTACATCAGACTCCCGAGGAAAAAATTCTGCATGGGCTCCTGTCCATGAGCTCTTCACAGAAATTCCCAGTTTCTGCAACATAGCTTCTGTCATCCATGTAGCATCTTCAATTGTTTGATTCTTCCATTTAATCAAGTACTAGAAATACTCTTGTCCTCTGGTTCTCTTAAACACCTTTTTGTCTAAGATCATCTCTGGCTGTAATGGCTATGATGTAGATAACTATTTTACCCAATCAATCTTCTCTTTGTCTTTTTTTCTTTCATCTATGCCACCATCTTCATACCTGTACAAATCTACAACATTAAATATTGGAGATATTCCAATATCAGATGGAAATTCAATTTCATAGGCATTAGCAGAAAATTTTCTCAATATTCTGCATGGTCCTATCTTTTTAAACTTCAGTTTGTTATACTCTCTTTTTGGAAATCTGTCTTTCCTCAAGTGAGCCAAAACTAAATCACCAACTTCAAATTGAACTTCTCTTCTGCTCAAATTTTCTCTGCTTTTGTACTTGATACTGCTGTCTTGTAACTGCTGCTTCACTTGCTCATGAATTTCTTGAATCTTTGAAGCAAATTATTCACCTTCAGCACTTCTTAATTCTGCTTTTCCCAAGTTTCTCAATTCAGAAACTCCTCTTGGGTGCATCGCATAAACAATATGGAATGGACTTTGTCATGTACTTCTGTTTGGTGAATCATTGTATGCATATTCTACCTGTGGTAAGATATGATCCCACTGCTTAGGATGTTCTCCTACAACAATTCTCAAAATATTACCTAAAATTATGTTTACTACCTCAGTCTGCCCATCAGTCTGAGGATGATAAGCTAAGCTGAAACTCAGACTAGTACCGATCTTCTTCCACAATTTCCTCCAAAAATGACCAACAAACCTGATATCTCTATCATAAAAAATTATTTTAGGTAACCCATGTAGTCTAACAATTTCTTTGAAAAGCAAATTAGCAACATGAGTAGCATCACTGGTTTTACAACATGGAATAAAATGTGCCATCTTTGAAAATCTGTCAACAACAACAAAAATTGTATCATTCCCTCTTTGTGTCTTAGGCAAGCCTAAAACAAAATCCATACTTACCATATCCCAAGGTCTTTCTGGAATAGGCAATGGAATGTACAAACCTGCATTCTGGCTTCTTCCCTTAGCATACTGACAAATTTTACAATTCTTCACATACTTTTCCACTTCAAATCTCATTTTTGGCCAATAATAAAAATGACTCAGCTGCTCATAAGTTTTATCAATACCAAAATTTCCAGCAAGTCCACCACTATGCTTCTCTCTGATGATATTTTCTCTCATGGAACAATTTTCTATACACAATTGATTCCTCCTGAACAACAAACCCTCTTGCAAGAAATAATCCAACCACTGGATTCTATCTATCAAAACATGATTCAAACATGCTTCAAATGCTTCCTTGAAATCCAAATCTATTTTATACAATTCTTTAAGAAAATCAAAACCTACCACTTCAATCTGACTTTCTTGGAAAAGAATGTTCGTCCTACTCAAGGCATCAGCTACCTTGTTTGCCTAGCCACTTACGTGTTTTAAAACAAAGTTGAAACTTTGAAGATATTCAACCCATTTAGCATGTTTTTTATTTAACTTAGGCTGCTGCATAATGTATTGTAAAGCATGATTATCTGAGTATAGTACAAATTCTTTAGACATTAAATAATGTCTCCACTTCTTTAATGATTGTACTATTTCATAAAACTCTTTGTCATAAGAAGAGTATTTTCTCCTTGTGTCATTTAGCTTCTCACTGAAATATGCTACAGGCCTATCTTCTTTACTTAAGATAGCTCCAATAGCTTCTCCACTGGCATCACACTTTACTTGAAATGTTTTAGTAAAATCAGGTAACACTAATACAGGTTTATCTGTTATTTTTTGTTTTAAAACTAAAAATTCTTTTCAGCTTTAGTAGTCCACTTGAATGGATGTTTGTCTTTCTTTGTAGTTTCAATGATAGGTGCATTAATCTTGCTAAAATTCCTTATGAATTTCTTGTAAAAACTAGAAAGTCCATGGAAACTTCTTACCTCAAAGACACTTTTTGGTGAAGGCCACTCCACAATTTCTCTGACCTTTTCTGGATCCATCTTTAATCCTTCAGCAGAAACAACAAAACCTAGGTACACCAGCTCTTCTTTCATGAATGAACACTTCTTCAGATTTATCAGCAACTTATCTTGATGTAATTTCTTCAAGACATAGTTAATATGCCTTAAATGTTCTTCTTTTGTCTTGCTGTAAATTAGTATGTCATCCAGATATACTAATACAAATTTACCAATAAACTCTCTTAATACTTCATTCATGAGCCTCATAAAAGTACTAGGTGCATTTGATAAGCCAAAAGGCATTACAATCCATTCATACAATCCCTCATTTGTCTTAAAGGATGTTTTCCATTCATTACCTTCCTTTATCCTAATTTTATGATACTCACTTTTCAAATCAAGTTTTGAAAAATATCTTGCTCCACTCAAACAGTCCATTAAATCTTCAATTCTGGGCAAAGGAACTCTATACCTGATTTTTATCTTGTTGATTGCTCTCGAATCAGTGCACATTCTCCAGCCTCCATATTTCTTTGGGCCCGACACTGTAGGTATTGCACAAGGACTCAAACTTTCTCGAACCAAACCTTTGTCAACCAATTCATTTTCTATTGGAGTCATTCTATAAGCTACTTTGTTTGGCAGATTTGATCCTAGAATCAAATATATCTGATGGCAGATTTTTATTACAGGTGGTAACTCATTAGGAAAATCATCCACAATTATATCACAATAATTTTCCAACATTTCTTGAGTTTCAATTGGCAAATCAAAGATTTTTGTAGAAGTACTAATTTAGGTTTGCAAATTAAAGAAAAATTACCTCTTCTTCTTCAATCTTCTACAAGTATTCTTTTCCACTCAGCAATACAGCCTTTGGATCAGACTTTTTGCTTGATGCTTCTCCTTCTTCCATTGGAAACAATGTTTGATAGACACTATCCTTGAAGAATTTGTAAGTGTTTCACTTACCATCATGTGCTTCTCCTCTGTCATACTGCCAAGGTCTACCCAGCAGTATATGACATACATAAATAAGCATTACATCACACATTATGTTATCTTTGTAGTTTCCCATCTGCAACTCTATCTCACACTATTATTTTACAATCAGCTGATGGCACTTCTGAAGCCATGACACCTTGTAGGGTGTTGGATGTTCCCTTGTTTTCAACTTCAAATTTTCTATCACCTCTGTAGAAACCAGATTGTCTGTGCTGCCACTATCAATGACTAATTGATAGCATTTCCCTTGAACTTTGCATACACTCCTGAACAAATTTTTCCTCTGTGCTGGTTCAGCAACTTCCTTTGCTTACTTCAACAAAATTTTGTTAACAACCAAATATTATCCGTTCTCTGGCACAATCTCTCTCTCTGCTTCAAGCAACTTTGCTGTTTCTTCAGTCTGAGAAACAACTGCATTTCTCTGACTAGTACCACATTCTCTTTCTTTGGGCACTCAAAGGCTCTATGTCCCAATTTGTTACATCGGTAACATCTTACTTCTCTTCCTCTGCTTCTGCCTCCTCTTCCTCTGTGGGAATTTCTTCTGCCACTTGCATCACCATCTGTGTGTGCATGTTGAGGTGAGATGATGGTAGCTCCATCCTTGGCATTGTAGATCTCCCTCTACCACCTTCACTTCCCTTTCCTCGGGAAGTACCTCTTCCTTTGGCATACTTCTTTCTCAGCAGTTTCTCTTCAGCTTTCAAGGCCATTTGATAAGCCTCTTCAACTAATTTAGGAGACAAAATACTGATTTCATCTTGGATCTCTAATCTGAGACCATTCACATACCTGGAAATCTTCTCTGCTGTGTCCTGGATCTGTCCAGCTCTTATGCTCACTTTGTAGAATTCTTCTATGTACTCTTTCATAGTCATTAGTATTTGTCTAAGATTCTACATTTATCTAAACAATGTGAGCTGATAATCACTAGGCAAGGATTTACCTTTCAGTTTGGCAACCATTCTGCTCCAACTTTTGATTGGTTGTTTACCAGCTCTCCTTCTCTCTGCTTGCACTCCATCCCACGAAAGTGTTGCATGTCCCTTTAACCTTGTGACTGCAAATTTAACTCTTTTGTCTTCAGCCATATATTCATAGTCAAAGCATTTATTCATCTCATTAATCTAGTCTATCCACTCTTCTAGATTCAATCCTCCTGCAAAAGCTGATACTTCAAGTCTAGGCTTGGATGTAGATCCTAAAACTGTCTTAAAGAATCTCATCTCAGGAGTAAGTTCAACATCTCCTCCTTCTTCCTCTTCAGCTTCAATTTCACTAACATCTTCAGGATCCCTTGGTTTCCCTACTTCAATTGCTTCCAATCTGGCTTGGATTTGCTGCATAGTCTCTAGTACCTCTGCATTAGCAACTGGCCTACCTCTTCTCATACCAGTAGCACCTCTATCAATTTGGACAACCATGTTGGATTTCTTCTTCTGACTCTGGGAAGTTTTCCCAATCTATGGTAAATGCTTTGAAGTCGGCTCTGATACCACTAATGATGGTGGTGATGGTGCCAGGATTAAGGAGAGCCTTTCAAATTTTCTCACAATGGTTTCTAACTCTAGAGGAGTCGGATTCAATTCTTCATACTCCTTTTCATTCATCAAAATTTTAATATTTGATTAAATGAAATCTTAATAACTTTTAAAAAAAGGTCATTATATAAATGAGCTCCTCCCATTAGAATTAACCACAAAATCCTTTGGATATATAACCCTTGGTCATAAGAATAGAGGTCAACATAATGTTAAAATATCTATGTTCTAACCCTTTACACTTATATCGAGCCTTAAGATTTAACATAACCACATTAACTCTTATGAACAAGAGATTATGTTACGTTGATTTCATATGACCCCACATATTCAATATTTAACAAACATCTTTCAACTTTGAACGATTAATATTGAAATCAATGTTGTCATACCTCAAATAGCGTCCATGCAACTTGATTGGCGATTACCCTTGGATTTTCTACCTTCCAAATCGAACGGATCTCATACAAATTGCATTGAATTTATCACAAAGAGTTGACATCCCAACACTACGTGAAATAGGCAGTTTTGGGCTGATGACGTGTTGACATTTAATTGGATCGTGTGAGTTTTCACAAAACTGTTCCTCGGCTCCAGAGGCATGCTATACTGGTGGTTTACCATCCAAAACCGCTTTTCTAAACTTGTTGAAATTTGGTTACCAGAGGACAGGTGGTTCCCTAAGGCTTTGATCTTTGGCCTAGGGAAAGGTGTCCAAAAGAATTTAATTTTTCTCCTAAAGTGACTTTATAATTTTTATAAAGTCAAATCTAATTTAAAAGTGACTTTAAGTGATAAAGTTACTAAAGTCTAATCTTAAAGTGACTTTAATAAAGTCAATGTAAAACTAGAAAGGAAAAGTGACTTTGGAAATAAATGACTAAGTGGGTCTTTATTAAAGTGGGGTGAATTAAAAAATAAAAAGTGAGATTTAAATGAGCATTTAATCTCAGCCCTAGATCTCAATCTATTTCACCCATTGGATTTAGGGATTCCCCAAAAGTCACTTAGGGTTAGGTTAAAGGAGGAAAAGGAGGAAAAGATCATTCATTCTTTCATGAGCAGATTGAGAGAAGGAGAGCAAGAGAGCAAGGGAGATTTCTGGCCAGTGAGGAGAAGGAGGCAGCAGCTTGGCACACATTCCAAGGTAGCGGTTCAGCAAGTCCGTACAACAGAGTTTGGCACACATTCCAAGGCAGTTTTTGGCACTATTTTCTAAAAGACCGTACAACAACTTCTTGGCACGATTTCCAAGAGGCCGTACAGCAGTTTGGCTCAGTTTTCGACGTAGCAGAGGGCTGTTTTATTTGGCACGAATTTCTAGGCAAGCCGTACAGTAAGTGGCTGTCCTCTTGCATGGAAATCAAGGCAGATTTCGTACAGCAAGTTTCTGTTGTTCTTTTGGCACAAAAATCGAGATCCATACAGTAGCATTTATTGCTGTTTTGCATAGAAATCGAGGAGGCTATACAACTACATTTATTGCAGATTTTTTGGGCACAAAAATCGAGGAGGTCGTATAGCATTTAATGTTGTTCTGTTTTGATGTTTGCACATTTTCTGAGGCAGTGGTTAAGCACGGAAAACAAGATAAGTTGTAAAGTTTACTTGCTGATTTTTTACTGAATATTTCTCTCACGATAAAAAGCATTTTCCATAAATAAGAAGGAGCTTTCGAACTGGTTTTCCCCAAGAGTTGTAGGGGGTTTTTCCAGGGTCATGTTGACCAAAACTCACTTTGTTTAAATGTGTTGAATGGCTGTTTGCATCTGTTGATTTTTATTTCTGTATTTTCAGCATTCTGTAATTTTTTCCAGAATTTGTGTTTTCAGCAAAATTTATTTTCCAGCTTGTTAAATGTATGGATATGGGAAAGGGCATTTAACTATTTTGGAGTAATAAGGTGAAACTGAAAACCGGGGTGGGAAATGAGAAAATTTCTACATGGTATCAGAGCTTGAGTGCTAAAACAACAGTTTGGGACAGCAAGGAGAAAAATACAACCTGCTGATTTTTCACTCAGAAAATTCCAGCAAGCTGATTTTTTCACAAACATAATTTTTACCTTTACTACAGCAGTGCTATTTTTTCAGTTTTAGGATAGCAGGATGTCTTTGGGACTGAGGGTGGAGGATAGGTTGGATGGGCATACCAATTACAGTGTTTGGAAGGAGAGAATGAAGAGTATCTTTGAGGAGGCGGAAGTCTGGGACATAATGGTGCATACCGCACAGAACCCTGTAAATGTGCCTACTGATGCTACTCAGTTGGCAGCATATAATAAAAAGAACAACTAGGGTAAGAGAATGATTCTAGATGGAATCAAAGACCATTGCATTCATCATGTGAGAGGAAATAGAAATGCTCATGAGATGTGGATAGCATTGACCAACCTCTACCAGAGTACCAATGAGAACCAAAAAATGGTCCTGAAGGAGAAGCTGAAGAACATTAAGATGGGTAAGACTGATAGTGCAGCTGGATATCTCACAAAGATTACTAATGTGAGAGATGAGTTGGCAGCGATTGGAGAGGCCATTCCACCCACTGAGTTGGTGTGGATTGCAGTGAATGCCTCCCCAGTTCATGGATGAACTTTGCTGATGGGGTTTGTGCACGTGAGACCCTTCCCACATGGGAGAGGTTGTGGGATGATTGCATTCAGACAGAGATCAGGAAAGGTCAGCTTGGGGCAGCCAAGCCAGTTGAGCAGGATGAGGATGTAGCACTGTTGGCAGGACGCAAGAAAGGCAAAGGGAAGAAGCAGGCTTCCAGAAGCAATGGTGGGGGCAAAGGCAAAGGTAAAGGTAAACAGGATAACTCACAGAAGGACTATTCCAAAGTGAAGTGTTGGAATTGTCAGAAGATGGGACACTATGCAGTTGTGTGTCCGGAGAAGAAAAAGAAGAAGGGGAAGAACCAGAGCATGGCAGCTTCAGCAGAGGTTGAGGACTTTGCAGATCGCTTTGACCGGGAGTTTGGGTTCATTGCATGTGAGTCTTCTAGTGCAGGATTATCTGCCATAGAGGTTCAGAGGGAGCATGCATTTCCCTCGATTAGCGGAGCATCTTCGGGTATCTGGTATGTGGACAGTGGGGCTTCACGTCACATGACAAGAGTCCATGAGTACTTCTCAGAGCTTTCAGAGAGTGGCACTGATATAGAGGTAGTACTCGGTGATGACAGAGTTGTTAGAGCAGTCGGTGTGGGAACATTGACATTTCAGAGGGAGTCTAGACCTCCCTTGAAAGTGTCAGATGTTCTTTATGTGCCAGGGATGAGGAAGAACCTCATATCTGTCTCAGCTTTGGAGGACAAAGGATATGAGGTACTGTTCAGGGGAGGACAGGTGTTGATGTATCCCAGGGGCACTCCAGCTGATTCAGCTAGAGTGATAGGTGTACGCCATGCAAAGGTGTACAAGTTTGCATTTTAGCCCCTTTTGGCATTGAGCAGTAGTACCGACAGCAGAGCTAGCAGTTCTGAGCTGTGTGAGATTTGGCACCGCAGGATGGGGCACATGTATCATGGAGCCTTGAGGACTTTGCGGGAGATCACTACAGGTGTGCCAGATTTCAGTACTGATCACTTTGATACTTGCAGAGGATGTGCGATGGGCAAGTTTGCCAAATCCCATTTTCCCAGCAGTGACAGCAGAGCGACTGGGATACTTGATTTGATTCATTCCGATGTGAGCGGTCGGATGTCTCATGTTTCCTTGAGTGGATATGAGTACTATGTGTTATTCATTGATGATCATTCCAGGAGGACCTGGATTTATTTCTTGAAGACCAAGAGTGAGGTCTTCAAGTGGTTTCAGGAGTTCAGAGCTCTTGTGGAGACACAGACAGGTCGGAAGATCAAGTCCCTGAGGTCGGACAATGGAGGAGAGTACACCCTTGGAGAGTTTGTTGACTATTGTGCGGAGGCGGGCATTAGGAGGGAGCTCACTGTTCCTTACAACCCCCAGCAGAACGGGGTTGCGGAGAGGAAGAACAGATCCATCGGAGGGGCTGCCAAAGCCATGTTACATGATCGGGGGTTGCCATTGTTTTTGTGGGCAGAGGCCTGCAACACAGCTGTTTACTTGCAGAACAGGAGTCCGCATCGTGCCTTGGGGCACATGACTCCGGAGGAGGCTTTTTCTGGGAAAAAGCCTGATATTGGTCATCTTCGTATCTTTGGGTGCATCACATACTCCTACATACCCAAGGAGAAGAGGACCAAACTAGAGCCCACCGCAGAGAAGGGTATCTTTGTGGGCTACAGTGAGACCTCCAAGGCCTTTCGGATTTGCATTCCTGCATAGAGGAAAATTGTTGTCAGGCGGGATGTGAAGTTCGAGGAGGACAGGGCCTTTAGGAGGTCGTGAGAGTTGAAGTATGCGAATCAGAGCGGACCACGCGGTAGTTCGGAGTCGGTCGCGGGGGATCTGGGTAGCGAGGGGATCGGGGAGGATTGGAGGTACATCTCGACGATGTCGGGGTCCGTCGATGAGCGAGTGGATCGGATAGTCGGAAGGGGTGGTGCTATGGGCAGCACGCGGGCGGTCACGAGTAGTTCTAGGGAGTCCCGCGATGGAAAATTCACACACGAGTACCTCGACATCTACGAGTTCGGTGCGGGCGGAGGGACGACGGAAAGGCCGGTCGGAGTTCGGGCTCCCTGATGTTGATGAGGAGGAGTTTTATTCTCCAGCGGGAGAAGTGTGCTCAGGGAAGAGGAAGCCCAAGTGGCTTCAGGACACCTTGAGAGATGCCACATCTGTTGCTGAGCCTAAGAGGCCGGTCAGAGAGAGCAGACCACCTGAGAGGTTTTGTAGCTATATGGCAATAGCTACCAGCATCCTTGACTCTGAGCCTTCTAGCTATGAGGAGGCAGCTAGCCAGCAGGTCTAGAGAGAGGCCATGCAGGAGGAGTATTCTTCTATCATGAAGAATGATGTTTGGGAGGTGGTGCCGAGGCCTGAGGGAAAATCCGTGGTTACTTCCGGATGGCTTTACAAGGTAAAGCATGCTGCAGATGGCAGCATTGAGAAATTCAAAGCGAGGTTTGTGGCTAGAGGGTTCTCCCAGGTAGAGGGAGTTGATTATGAGGAGACCTTCGCTCCCGTGGCTCGATATACTTTGATTCGCTCCATTATATCGATAGCAGCAGAGATGGGTTGGAAGATCCACCAGATGGATGTGAAGACCGCATTTCTCAATGGCTTCATACGGGAGGAGGTGTACATTGAGCAGCCACAGGGCTTTGAGGTGCATGGGAAGGAGTCCCATGTGTGCAGACTGAAGAAGGCCCTTTATGGCCTGAAGCAAGCTCCCAGAGCTTGGTAATCCAGGATAGATACTTACTTGCAGAAGATGGGTTTCACAAAGAGTGAGGCAGATCCAAACCTTTACTATATTGTGATAGGTGAGGAGCCTCTCATTCTGGTGCTGTATGTGGATGACTTAGTCATTACAGGTGCAGAGAGACTCATAGAGCACTGCAAGAGATATCTTGCGGCGGAGTTTGAGATGAAGGACATCGGCTTGATGCATTACTTTTTGGGTTTGGAGGTGTGGTAGGAGGAGGGGCATTTCTTCCTGGGGCAGGGGAAGTATATTGTGGACATCCTTGGCAGATTCCACATGGAGGATTGTAGACCCATGTCGACACCGATGATCACCAACTGGAAGAAGCTTCATGCTTCGGATTCCGAGTTGGTGGATCCCACATTGTACGGACAACTGATTGGTTCCTTGATGTATTTGGTCAACACTAGACCAGATATTTGTTTTGCAGTCAACACGATGAGTCAGTTTATGTGTGAGCCTAGGAAGGTTCACTGGGTGGCTGCAAAACACATTTTGCGGTACTTGCGGGGGACAGTGGATTATGGTCTGGACTACAGGCAGGGGGATGGAGTGAGATTGGCAGGTTACACTGATTCTGATTGGGCAGGTTGTGCTTCTGATAGGAAGAGCACTTCAGGGTGCTGTTTTGGGTTGGGTTCGGCAGTAGTGTCATGGTTCAGCCGAAAGCAGCAGTCAGTAGCATTGAGTTCAACGGAAGCAGAGTATATGGCAGCCAGTATAGCTAGTTGTGAGGCCATCTGGCTTCGCAAGATGTTGTTTGGCTTATTTGGTCAGCCGTTGAGACCTTCAGTGATTTACTGTGATAATCAGAGTTGCATTAAACTTACGGAGAATCCAGTATTTCATGACAGGTCAAAGCATATCGGGATCAAATATCATTTCATTAGAGACTATGTTTAGAAAGGAGCTGTGAAGCTTGAGTATATTCCCACTGATGAGCAGGTTGCAGATATTCTTACCAAAGCCTTACCACGGGGCAAGCATGTCTACTTCAGAGACAAGATGGGTGTGGTGAGGAACACCTTCTTCGGTAAGAGGGAGTGTTGAAATTTGGTTATCGGAGGACAGGTGGTTCCCTAAGGCTTTGATCTTTGGCCTAGGGAAAAGTGTCCAAAAGAATTTAATTTTTCTCCTAAAGTGACTTTATAAAGTTATAAAGTCAAATCTAATTTAAAAGTGACTTTAAGTGATAAAGTAACTAAAGTCTAATTTTAAAGTGACTTTAATGAAGTCAATGTAAAATTAGAAAGGAAAAGTGACTTTGGAAATAAATGACTAAGTGGGTCTTTATTAAAGTGGGGTGAATTAAAAAATAGAAAGTGAGATTTAAATGAGCATTTAATCTCAGCCCTAAATCTCAATGTATTTCAGCCATTGGATTTAGGGATTCCCCAAAAGTCACTTAGGGTTAGGTTAAAGGAGGAAAAGGAGGAAAATATCATTCATTCTTTCATGAGCAGATTGAGAGAAGGAGAGCAAGAGAGCAAGGGAGATTTCTGGGTAGTGAGGAGAAGGAGGCAGCAACTTGGCACACATTCCAAGGCAGCGGTTCAGCAAGTCCATACAACAGAGCTTGGCACACATTCCAATGCATTTTTTGGCATGATTTTCTAGAAGACCGTACAACATCTTTTTGGCACGATTTCCAAGAGGCCGTACAGCAGTTTGGCTCAGTTTTCGAGGAAGCAGAGGGCTGTTTTATTTGGCACGAATTTCTAGGTAGGCCATACAGCAAGTGGCTATCCTCTTACACAGAAATCGAGGCAGATTTTGTATAGAAAGTTTTTGCTGTTCTTTTGGCACAAAAATCGAGATCCGTACAGCAGCATTTATTGCTGTTTTGCACAGAAATCGAGGAGGTCATACAGCTGCATTTATTGTAGATTTTCTGGGCACGAAAATCGAGGAGGCTATAGATCATTTAATTCTGTTCTGTTTTGCTGTTTGTACATTTTCCGAGGTGGTGGTTAAGCACGGAAAACGAGATAAGTTGTAAAGTTTACTTGTTGATTTTTTGCTGAATATTTCTCACTGTAAAAAGCATTTTCCAGAAATAAGAAGGAGCTTTCGAACTGGTTTTCCCCAAGAGTTGTAGGGGCTTTTTCTAGGGTCATGTTGACCAAAAATCACTTTGTTTAAATGTGTTGAATGGCTGTTTGCATCTGCTAATTTTTATTTCTGTATTTTCAGCATTCTGTAATTTTTTCCAGAATTTGTGTTTTTAGCAAAATTTATTTTCCAGCTTGTTAAATGTATGGATATGGGAAAGGGAATTTAACTATTTTGGAGTAATAAGGTGAAACTGAAAACCGGGGTTTGAAATGAGAAAATTTCTACAAAACTTTCATTTCCTGAATGCGTTAAACACTATTTTCCAACAGAATTTTAACTTTATTGAAGCCAAAAATTCATGGCTCCTCTCAAACATGATTTCCTCTGCATAAAAATTGGGATCAACCTCTAATTGCATTGAAGTTGGAATCATTTAATGTATAATTCATCAACAACATTGAATTTCAACTGACACCATTCCAACCGAATGATGTTTCCTACGCTTGGATCAAATGTTCATGGAAAATTGTCTAATTTTGCAGTTCGAATGCTGAGATCGGTGTCAATTTCCAAATTTTGTATAGGTTCATGTGAATCGAACCAATCAAACAATCTGCTATAAAAACCATTCAATTGTCCATATAAAAGCCTAAGAACTCTTTTGATTATAGAGATTCTCTTCATAAATTACGCAGCAATTTAACCAAAGACTTATAAAATATGTTCATCACAATTCTTCCTTTATAGCCCAGCAATAATACACAATTTCAATCGATTTCCACAAAGAATTCCAATTAAAACTATGGTCTTGTGAACAAAGTACAAAATATTTAAATGAATAGAGACTCTATTTGAATTAACAAAATAAAACCCTTCAGCCCCTTTTAACTTTCTATGCAGAACGACTATAATTGATCTTTCCACAACATATAAAAACCGAATAAATTCACGAATATGGAATCCTCTGTGGATTGCCAGTATAAACAATAATTCAAAAACTTTGCAATTTTTATTAAAGCAAATCCTCATAAATAATTCCTCTTGGCCACTCCCCCAATTTCTCCATTACAGATATTACAATTTATAATTTTATTACACAACAGAAAACTTCTCAATTAGGATCAAATTTCCTAAATTGAGAGAAAATCTTACTTGCCCAATATCCTCCTAGAATCTATCAACTACTGCTAGATATTCGCAACAATTTAGCATTTATTAAAACTACTTATCTCTAAATATTCTCCTAATTTATTACATAAAATAATAATATTAATTTGTTTGAGGAATTCAATCCTCTCATTAAAATTTGACTTTCACCCATCAGTGAATGAATTTTAACTCAGCTAGCCACAACATGTGAATAAGCTTTCACATTGCTGGCTAGAATCTAGTGCCCCTGCATCAGGGATCCTAAATTATACAGATACATCAATTTAAATATGGAGCTCCTCAAAATCAAGAAAAAAGTTTGTATTGTTTAAACAAGTTTGCATAAATTTTGTTTGAAAAATTAGCTTGAAGTGATTCCAAGGGAATATTGAAGCATAGATATCCGTATTGAGTTATATGATACCTCTAAACAATAATTCCACACACATTATTCCCTCAGAATTCTATTCTATGACTCATGAAGAGGAATAATTGCAGTATGATATATCAAAATTACGATACCAAGTGCGAAAAATTTTGATCTTACAAAGAGAAATAAAAGATGACATAGATGGTTTAAAATCAAAAATGAAGGCTAGTTCGGATGGTAAAGTAGTGGAACATCACATCGAGCATCAACAACAAGTTCTCAAACTCTCAAAGGATAACCTAAATTTATTGCAGAATCGAATGGGACAACACAAAGATAAACATCATAGAAAAAAAAAGTTCTGATGCAATCACAGAAACAAGAACTCAAAAACTACGAAATCGATCAATTTTAGAGTATCTTAGCATGTGGAAGAACTTACCTGCTAAATATTCCACATGGGAGGATGAGAATTTTATAGAGAAGCATGAGGAAATAATCAAGCGTTGAGGACAACACTTGTTTGAGGGAGAGGGGCATGTTAGGTCCCTATATTACTAGTGTAGTCCCTTTTTGTTGTATGTGTAGCCCCCTTATTGTTATTGTTGTACCCTTGTAGCCCCTATATTGTTATTATTGTGCCCTCACATTATTATTGTTAGGTGATATAAGATTATATTGTGACCCTATGGACTCCTATATATAGCACGAAGGTTTCCTCATTTGTATCATCTAAGAATTTTTCATTTATGTAATGTCAAGGAGGTTTCCCCCTCGAAGTGGCTTATTTATAAGGCGTTGGTCTCTTTTTTCTTCTATTTTTGGAGTTGGTTTCATAACAATAGGTTTGGTCTTCATTCTATATTTTTCAAAAGAATTTATTATTATTATTAAATGACTTATTAAATAATGGGTTTCATGCTTTGGTCATATTTAGCTTAAGGTCCCAATTGTGGACTTCTAGGTGAGTGATTATAGATTTGACTTGATCCTATTTGGGCTTTTAAATCATGTAATATTAGGATGTTGGTCAAAAGGATCCTCCACCAAGTCATCCACTTCAAAGGTCGTCAACCTTGGTAAATAGTCTTTGAAGAAGAACTCTGAAGTCAGCCTTAAATTATCTTCAAGACAACATACTAAAGTCTCCCATCAAACTGTCTCCAAGTCAGATAAAAAATAAGACACAACAATTCATTGCCATGTCGGCTTATTTTATGAAGAGACATCTATAAATAGCCAACTGTAATTTCACATTTCAACATGGAAAACTTTCAGACTTCTCTCTGTAATTAAGGCTCGGGTTACACGCTCGATGAAGGAGTAGAGAGGTTTGGTAAAATTGCACTAATGTAATGGTTCAGTGACATAACCAACAAGACTATTTTTATCTTGGTGAAAGTGGAGTGGCTCGGTCTCTATGCTCAAAAAAAGTGCAGTAAGTGTAGTGGCTCAGTGATGACAAGCTCTATGATATATATCTATGCTCAGTGATGTAATAGTGATAAATTAACTTGGTGATGTGATATTTTTCTATAACATGATGGTATTCTCTACTTTCGGAGCCAAGTTGTAACGTGTTGCTACCTCTATTCTTGGTACTACTCTCAATGCTAGGATAATATTCTTGGTGCTCTGATGATCTTGTCTCTATTTGGATATTAAAGTTCAATAATAAAAGTTCAGTCATGATGCCTGAATGTATGGAAATGGATCTCAGGGATATCTCATGAATAAGGGTGAAGTTTAGTGCGAGAAAGCGAGATATTGGTGTATGGAGATATGGGTGCTAGAACATTGAAGAGATGACTTGATGGAGAAAACCTACACTCTAAGGATCTTGCTTGTCTCATATTAATTCTAATGAAAGAAGAATTTCAACCTGGTTTCCCCCAAAGAGTGGTGTTTTTCCATGACATGTTCCTACATATTGTGTCTTCTTCTATTCTTTAATTGGAATTACTCTTCATGATAGGAAAAGATAAATTGTAAAATAAAATAATAATAAGAAGACATCACAAGATAATTTCATGATCAGATAAACTATTTGACTATCATTTATCTAACATGGTGTGAGAGCTATGGTCAAAGGCTAAAAGGATGTTTGAAGAATAACTAAGTGAGCTAGTTCATTCACCATATTAAAGACATCACATTTCAGATATCCTTCAAAAGGATACTCTCATCACAGCGACATAGTTTAGATATTCTCTAAGAAATCACACTGCAGCCATACTCTTACATGGATAAAGATGTGGTTGAATCACATAAAAGGGTTTCCACGACAAATTTCAGAACCATCACAGTTCAAAAAACTTGGTGTGCTCTTAACCACAGTTCAGAAACAAGTCACAAAATTCGGTACTACCATAACACAAAACAATTTGGTGTCACATGGTGTGTTGTGGCCTAATATGACCCAGCTAAAATTCAAGAGAGATTATGAGCAATTCAAGGTTATTGAGGAACAATTGTTAAAATTTCAAGAAGACGTGTAATATGCTCGAAAGGATAACCTAAAGCTGAACGAGGATTTTGTTAGGGTCCCGTGATTTAGCAGATTGGTAGACCAAATGCTCAAGGTAACATCAGACTAGTCTTTGGAGTCCTAGGATCTAGCATTCTTGGACTCAGAGAGGGCTCTCTCTATTATGTGCAAAGGATGTGAACTTGTTTTCTTTTAGGGTTTGATTTTAGGCTAGTTGTTAAGTGTAGGGTTTTTTTGATTATTTTGGTTGGGTAGATGGTTAATTAGAATAGATAGAGTGGGGAAATATTCAATTCCTTGGGCTATGGAGTCTATTAAAGTCATGGGAAGTTCAATAACGGATCAGGGACCATCACAGGGCATATTTAGCATGGTCAAATTGATTTTCAAGGTTTATGGGAAATGAGATGAACATCAAATTTGTGAACAAAAGTAGGGAAAAGGGCAATCAAGAATCCTTTGTAAAATACTTTAACAATAAGGGAATTAAATAATATTAGCCTATAGGAGTAATCATAAGATAGGGAAAACCAGTAACTCTTTGATTCAACTCAAGCAAATAAGAATTCAAGGAAAAGATTCCAGTGAACTATAGAAGGCGAGAAACTCATTTAAATTCTAGTGATTTCACCTTCAAGGTTAGAAAAAAAATTAAGATAAACATATAACTTTAATCAAGAAAGAGGGAACTCCTAAACATCATTGATCATAGCCATAAAGATCTTCAAAAAAGCTTTTGAAGCATGGACAAAGGGTATGATCAAAACATAGCCTCTTTGGAAAACCTAAACTGTGGTGCTTTAAAGAATGACCTCAAGAACAGTGTTTTAGTGACATCAAACAAGCAGGACTAACCATAAAACATTTATGATATCTACAGTATTGAACCAGTCATGAGATAAACAAGCTTGGTTGGGTCTATAGAGCAATTAAGGGTTCTCTAAAATGACCTAGCATAGGAAAACATAAAGGCAGTGAAGAACAAACATAGCTAAGGTGCCTTTGAAGAACATTTCTTAGTATAAATACTTTATCCTACTACAACATAGAAGGATGAAACACAATGATACACAAGAAAACAATAACTGAATAGAAGCACTTCACCATCAATCAAGCTCAGTGATCTTGCAAGTAAGCCTTCTCCATCAACAAGCAAAACAAGCCATTCACAAGCTCCACAACACCAATTTATCTTCAACCTCCAAAAGAGCTATTGCTCCAAAGAGTCATCAAATTCAAACGTTTTACAATGAATCTCTCATGCTGTATTTCTTTATAAAAGGAGGGAAAAAACCCTAGATAGGGTTGGAAAATGTCAAAATCACCCATAAATTTCATTAATGCCCAAGAAACCATGCAAGGCCCAAGGCACAAAATATCCCATGAAATAAATATCAAAATAACTCCTAGCACCTAATTTTAGATTTATTTTCCTCAAGAAAAATTAAAATATCATTTTTCAATTAATGAGTGTGTTTTGTTGTCTTTTGGCCAAAAACATATGAGGTCTAAAAGCGCAGTGCCTTCACATGCAAAAAATGGGTCCACTTGCACCAAGGTTTTTCTAACCTTCCCGATGTCGGATTTTTCTTTGTGATGGCCCGTTGGAAAGCCTGCTGAGTCTAATTTCCAAATCTACCATTTTTTTTCTGATTTCACTCCTATAACCTGTACAAAAATCCAAATTCCCCAAACTGCTCTAGGTGCAACGCCAAGCCTAAAATTGAGGCAGAAAGGTAGAAAATGAGGTGTTTTTTGACCTTTTCAGGGGAAAAAAATGCTCCAAATCATCTGAAATTTGGTGAGCATAGTGTAATAGGTATGCGAAATACAAAAATTTAAAGTTATCCTTTTGAAGATGTCTGAGATGAAAGCGTAGCACTAGGAGTACTACACTTAGAGGGCTCCAAATTCACAAAAAACCAAAATTTGTCAAAATTTCTTCAGAATTGGTGAATGTCTCCCTCATGGGGTTTGAGAAGCCTATAGAGAAGCTTCAGCTAAGAATCCAAGGTTTTCTTGGTCTTTTACTCCTTTGAGTGCTTGAATTTCAATGAGGGCCTCTTTGAGCTTGGCACTAGTGAGTTTGTTTTTCAGGGCATAGTGTTTGGCCATATCTTTTTGTAGGTGAAGGTCTCTTTTCATCTTCTTCATATGTTTTGGCTCATCCTTGTAATAGTCAATGATGTATTGTGCCATGCCAAGGCTTCTTTGTAGTTATTTAATCTCTGCATTTTTTCTTCGAAGGAGTATGCTATGGGCCCTCTTTTTTTCCTCTTTATCACTGTCAACATGGATGACTTCAAACTCCCTCTCAACCTTATGCTGATCTTCTTCTTCCTCTCTTACCTTTTCTTTGCTTCTGTCCTTTCTTTTTCCTTTATATTTATCTTTGTTATTACCCTTTCTTCTCTCTTTTCCTTTGTCCTTTGGTTTTATAGGAGTAGAATTCATGTCCCCTTGCCTTTTAGAGGTAGCAAACACATGTATTGATCCTCTTTCATATGCTAAGGGAAAAGGTTCAATTTGGCTCATTATGATGTCCTCCTCATGGCTGTCATCATTGATTCCTAGGTGTTCTTTTTCATCAACTGGATTGTTTCTTAACTCTTTACCTTCATCATTAGCCTTATTGCTAGCCTCTTCACTGATTTTTGCACCTTCACTTTGTTCCTCATTATAGTTTCCTTCATCATCGTTGCCGTGACCTTCATCTTGGATGCCAACTTATAGAATTTCCTTACTCTCTTCATGAACATCATGACTATTTTCATGGCAGTAATGACTAGCTTCATCCTCTTCTTCATTGTCTTTATAGTCTTCTTCTTCATTTGAGCAGCCCTCTTCATCTTTTCCTTCATCTTTGTTTTGACTAAGAGCCTCACTATCAAATTCTTCATTGTCTTCACTGCCATTTCCCTCCTATGTTTTGATGTCTCATGCCTCTTGTTGACTCAACTCATCATCTACTTCTATTTCCATTTTTTCTGTTTCTTGTGGGTTTAACTCATCATCACCGTTGTCCTCATTTTGGCTTGACTCATTGTAATATTCACCCTCATTTTAACTTGAATGATCATTGCTAATTCCCTCTTCATCTGATGCATCAGGAGTAGGTGAGGAAGGGAGATTTCCTTGAGGAGGGGATATATGTGTAGAGGATGAGGTATGGTCAGTAGGAGGTGATGGAGGAGTAGAGGGAGGAGGATGAGATGATGAGGGCAGCTGAGGTCTTATGAATACTTTATGAGATACGAATACCTCCCAAGGTATTCCCATTTGCTCCAACTGATGTAGGACCACCATCTTGATCAAGTAATGATGGAAAAAACTATGCATTATCTAGGAATAGGTCCTCCTCCAGAAAACAGAAGACATCTTGTCAATACTTCTATACAAATAGTAAGGAAAATGAAGCATTTAAACCCTGGTAAAATGCATGTGTAATCTGATATGGTAGGATTAGAGCCTGGAGTATCTCCCCTCACAGGTAAAGTACTTCATGATAACCCTCATCAAGGGTTCATACTTGTCCAAAAAGTGTGAGAAAGGGAAAATGGTTTTAGAGCCCTCTTTGTACCTAGGTTTGATAAATGGCTCATAATAGGTCATGTCCAACTTAGCTCTTTTGAACCGCTTTTAACCAACATCAAGAAGTCCCGTAGCATGGGAAATGGTATCTGATGATAGTTCAAATTCTATCCCTGTAATATTAACATGTTTGTTGTGTAGGTTGAGAACAAACAACCTCATGATCTCAGGGTGACTGTGCACTTTTTTGACCTTTTCACAAAACTGATAACACCCCACATTTTGAAATCATGTGAGGACTATGGGGGAGGAAGTAATATCCACTATTGATAGGGGTTCAAATCTATTAACTTTACCACCATTGTGATTTTTCCTGATAGGCCCTTTTCCTGCTTCACTACTGATATTACCTTCTTCTCCTCACATGGTTACTAGGGTTGTTTTTGAGCAAACTTGGGCTTGCTTGTGAAACTTAGGCAGGAGGAGTGAAATGAAATGATGGTGAGGGTAGATTTTGAAAATGAGTGAGATGGAGGTGGGTTTATAACTGAGTTTCTTTGAGCGTGATGAGGTCTTACCTTGAACTGATTTGTAATTATCCTAACTCGCACTCTTTGACTGATAATTGTTTGATGGGAGGTCAAAACAAGGTTTTTGCTATGAAGAGCTAGGGTTTGTGGGAAAGAGGGTTTGATAATTTTATTTTAACCACTAAAACATGAAAACTACTTGAGGAGGAGGAAAAATGTCAACTTACCACCTTTAAATTTTTTGTAGGGTCTTGAAGGAAATTTGGAGGATGTTTCTTTGTGCTTGGGAAATTTTTGTTGCAATTTGGAGGTTTTCAGGCCTAAGCACAATGCCTACCGACGTGCAGGCCTACCGGTCTTCTTGGCACAGGGCTGCATGCCTCATACAAGCTTGCCGGTCCCTGGGCATAGATCAGGGCAGAAATGGGCCTGTCAGGTCCCTCTGTAAGTGTAGTGCTACATGCGTTTGGTTGAGTTAGGTCCTTTAAGTGCAGCGTTGGGAAAGTTGGGTCCTCGTGGGTGTAGCACTACCTACCCATAGGCTTGCTGGCCCTTCCTTGTACATGTCAGGTCCCCTTGCTGGGAAAACCAATATTTCTCAGTTGTAAGCATATCATGCCCCGCTCTAGGCACAACACAGTGTAATTTTACACTGCAGTTTTTTCTCTATGCGTAGCACCTGCTTCTAAGCATAGCACTGGGTGACTTGGCCCAGAAATTGACTAAGACTTAGAAATTTTCTCCTTGAAGATTTTCACTCCTTTGCATATGCATAATGAGATGAGAGGAGAGTAAAAATGTTCTTTATATACCTCTAGGGAAAATAAATTAAAATCAAAACCCAGTTTATGATGTTTTTCAGTCCCTTTATCACTTCACTGATATTCCTTTTTCCTTTTGCAGTGGGTGACTTGAAAACATAAAAAATGGTCCCTTTGCCTTCTAACCTTTTTCTTTGTTGTTCTTTAGGTTGTTGAGATGGTGAATTCTGACTCCTTTTGACCTATTGATGCCTTCATCCCTTATTTTGCAGATGTTTTTTGAGTTACATGATTTGTTGTGTTTTGGCCTATTTAGTTATTCCAATCACTTTTCAGTCAATTAGTGCCATGAAACCTTGAAATGACTTTCTTTCCTTTGATTCTTGGGACATGCTGAAAACTTTTTGAGAACCTTAAGCACTTGCATGGTGGCAGCCTCTTTAATAAACTCTCTGTTCTTACCTAGGAGATTAAATTTCCTTTGCTTTGAGAGGTGAGTGAGAAACCTATTTTCATCCTTTTCATTTGATCCTTAGGCATGCTATGTCTATCTTTGACAAGCATAAAAAATTTCACCTTCCTGTACGCTAACTCTCCTTGGCCACTTATGATTTGTTGCAGGTGCCATGACATAATGATTTATGCCCCCTTAGACATCCTTGGTCCCTTGTGAGGTAGTGAGATATTTTACCTTATCAAACTATGGAGGTCACCTTCTAACATTTTCTTCAAACCTTCTGCGTGTTGTCATCATGGAGGCTCATAATCTTCATTTCACCCTCTTTTCCTATCCTTATAGAACCTTAGGTTTTTGGGTTGTTAGAGAAGAATCATTATTGTTGTCTTCTAAGTTCTCTATAGCCTTTCAATTTCATTCATTTTTTCCTAGTTCACCTTACCTTTCTCCCTTCTTCTTTTATAACTTCTAAAAATATTCAATTCATGCTTGGTTGTGCTGATGTGCCTATGTCTTTGTGGTTTTCTGCATTGGCTCCTTGCTTGGCACATTGTTGGTCTAATCAGTCCTAGAAACCCTTATTTTCCTTGAACATAGGCTTCTTCCTCTCCCATTATCTTGTGTGTATCTTTTAATGAGGATTAGGCCTCTTACCTTACCAATTTTCCTGCTAATAACCACCTTGACACTCCTGCAGAAATGTCAAACATGGACAATTGTCCTTTGCAAGATTTGTACTTGATTTAAGGAGGTCTCCTCTGAAGGCCTTTCTAATATATCTTGGACCAACAGATGCTGACCTTATTCCCGTTTGATTCAGCTTCTTATCACATGGAAAATAGTGATTTAGAACACCAAAGATAATCCTATAACCTATGAAAACCTAGTTACCTATTGGGAGGCTCATTGGCTTGTCTTTTGACTGAAAGCTTGGCTTAGGGTCCTCAATTATGAAAAATAGAGTTTTTGACAATTTTATGTATTTGAAGATCCAAAATTCAATGTAATTGATTTATCTAAAGACCCTATAGAGAAATTTTTGAGACCATCAATGCTTGAGGCATCTGGGAAACACAAGAATGAGTAAGTTGGTTGGTGATCCTAGGTGGTAAGTTGAGGGGTGAGGTAAATGAAAAGCAGAGTAATGAGGTGATAAATGGAAAAAATTGATGAAGATGAGTGGCATGAGCCCATGATGGGTCTTTTGGGAGTGGTAGGCTGACCATGACATGATAAAGTAGTGAAACAATGAAAAAATTATCCTAAGGATAATGAAGGTAGTGAGATTTCTAAAACACACAATATTCATGAATTTTGTTTTTTTAGAAATCTAGGATAAGCATTGAGTCATCTACAAAAAGAAAAAAATATTGATGACTAATAGTGGCTCCACTTGGGGAGGGAAGCTGCTTTTAATGAGGTGTCCAAAACTTCAGATATCAAATCTCTGAGTTTATGAAGACTAGTGCCTCATCCATTGGGAATATTTTTTTTCTCTTATTTTCTGATGTTTCTCTTGAAGCTATGATCTCAAGAATCTGAAAAACATGATTGCTTCAACCTCATCTCTACCTACCCATCCTACTTTTCCTAACATTTTTTTTCTTCCTTGGTTGCACTTAGACTGGAAAACCCTTGACATTCTTTTCTTTTGAAAGAAAAAACAAACTATCTACTTGTACCCTTATCACTTCTAAGATTTCAGATTATGCTAGTGAACCCTTTTATTCTCTACCTAGTCTATTCATCTGTCAAGATTAAGTTGTTTGATAGACTTCATTCTATAAGCTATTGACATGAAATTGAAAACATGGTTTAAACCAAGATTAGGCAATCTTATTTACCATGGGTTGTGGCATTAGGACAAGCTGCACACAAACATTATTTTTGTACAAACAAAACTAGAAACATGAGGGCTGTGATCTATCATTTGTTACGCCTCTTATATTTCTCTTTCATTCAGATTTGAGCATGGAGAACTAGTACCTTTTCTTCATAATCTATTCCTACTGACAAGTCAAGCTTAAATGATTTGAAAAGAATTCTTTTACTAACCTATGAATAGAAATTCAAAAAAAAATTCAGCCATGATTAGGCTAGATGACTGAGCAAGAGTCTCTTTTTAACAAGTAGTGGAATTTAGGCTTGCACACTTTCAGTACTACTATTGTTTGGGTATGGGGCTATAAATCTTCTTTAAATCTGCTATCTTTTTCCATTTTTTATGTTTTTGTGTTTTTATCTTTATGACCTTTTATCAAGCAATGGTATGTACAATGAATGAAGGCCTGGAAGTAGGAATTTTAACAAAAATAGTGCTTGAGTGTCCTGCCATTGGCAGGACCACCAAATACCTCTACTCCATCTAGCCCTTGTAAAAATAAAGCATTATTACCCCTAACTGAACTGGTGATGTATGGCCCCTTTCAAAAATTTTCAAACTTACCATGTTTACCTTTTTCTTCTCTCCTTGAGTCCCATTTTAGCACTTTATCTCCAATCTGGAAGTCATTAGCCTTGGTCCTTATGTCAAAGACTTTTTTTAGAATTTCTTGTACTACTTGTGTTCTTTTGTAAACCTCCTCTCTTTTCTGCTATAAATGAATGGTTTGGTTCAACCTCCTCTGCATGTCATTTTCTTATGATTGCACTTCTTGGAGCGGCTTCATCATTGGGACTCCTAAGGATGTTGGGAAAATGGCATCCATTCCATACACTAGTTGATAGGGAGACATACCTATTGATTTCTTGGTGGTTAGTCTATCTGCCCATAGTGCACGTACTATTTTTCCATGCCATGCTATTTTATTTTGTTCCAGAAGCTTTTTGATGATGTTCACTAAGTTTTTGTTAGAGGACTCAACTAGCCCATTACCTTGAGGGTAATAAGATGTTGAATTTCCTAATGTGATGTGGTATTTATAACAAAAGTCAACCATTCTTCTGGATGTAAAGGCAAAAAAATTATTTGTGATGATCTTTCTAGGACAACCAAATCCGGAAAATATGTTGGTCTCAAGGGATTTGATAATGACTGAGTCGATGGCACTCCTAGAAGGGATGGCCTCAATCCACTTGGTGAAATAATAAGTGGCAGTGAGGATCCACTTGTGTTGGGTAGATGAGGTGGGGTGGATCTCTCCAATGAAGTCCAGACCCCATTGTTGGAAAGTGGCTTCAACACTAATGGGATGAAAGGGAAAGGGTAGAAGTTTTGTCTTGCCATCAAAGATTTGGCACTTATGGCAAGTCATGACCAGTTTATGAGTATCATGGAGGAGGGTGGGCCAATAGTAGCCAGCTCTAATGATCTTATTAGCTGTGGTTCTCCAATATAGATGACCCCCACATTCTCCCTCATGCAGCGCATGCATGATTCTTCCTGCATCATCTTCAAGAAAACATTTAAGAAATATGCCAACTAAATTATTCCAATATAAAAATCTGTCCAAAATTCAAAAATTTAGAGATTTTTCTTTCAAGAATATAGCTTTTGTCTTTGATAAAGTAGGAGGAGCATTAAGATAAAAAAACACCTATAGGATATCAGCATGCCAAGATTAATTCAGAAATACTTCTTCAATGTGGGGAGCTGTGCACTCTTCTTGTTCCTCTAGAGCATCAACCATATTCATATCTAGTTCTTGGAAATTTGATTTAGCCATAAGTTTTGCAAGTCATTTTCCTTTAATCAGTTTAGTGGTTCTGATTTCTAAGTCATATTCTAAGATAATAGCAATCCACTTTCCCCTTTTACCATTAGGGGCCTCATTCAAAATGTCTTTGAAAATTGTGTGTGGAACAAAAGCAATGATATGAGAGTGCAAGATATAAACTCTAAAATATTTCAATGCTTTGATCAAGGCAAAGGCTTGTTTCTCCATGATGTTGTATTTTATAGGAGAATCTCTAAGGGCTTTGCTAAAGAAGGCTATGGGTTGTTCTTGCCCCATCATGTTCTTTTGCAACAACACTGCAACAACGGTATGTTTAGATGCAAATGAGAAAATGTAGAATTCCTTGGTAAAATCATGAATGATTAGAACCGGTGTTTGGGTAGTGCCTGTTTAACTGGTTCAAAATATTGTTTAGATTACAAGGTCCACTTAAATCCTATCTATTTTTTTAGCATGTTTGTAATATTCCTTAAGAGTTCAGCAAGGTTGGGGATGAATCCTCTCAAAAATTTGATCTTCCCAATGAAGGATTGCAACTCCTTGATGTTTCTAGGATGGATGATTTGCAATAGGCCTTCAATTCTTTTGGGGTCTCTTTTGATTCCTTCTTCAGAGAAGATGTGGCCTAGGATTTTTCCTTCCTGGAGACCAAATAGCATTTTCTTTAGATTAAAATATAGGCCGTACTTCCTACATTTTTCAAAAACATTTCTCAAGTGGACTAAGTTCTCTTCATCAGTCTTAGAGTAAGCATTGACGTCATCAAGTTAAATTACTATGAATTATCCTATGTCTTTGAAAAATATATGTCCATGTCCCTTTGTAAAGTATCCCCCGCATTCATCAACCCAAATGATATTTTGACATACATGAATTTACCCCAAGATGTGGTGAAGGAATTTTTGTGTTGATCACTTGGGAGTACTAGCACTTGGTTGTAACAGAAAAATCCATCAAGCAGTGATATTCTCTTAGAGCCAACTACCTTTTGAATTATGTCATCCATTTTAGGCAAGGGGTAGTTATCTTTTAGGGAGGCTTGTTCAGATTTCTAAAGTCAATGAAAAGCTTAATCTCCCCGGTCTTCTTCCTAACTGACACAATATTCGAAACCCACTTTGAGTACCTAAAGGGAACTATGATCCTAGCATCATACATAGTTTTAATCTCTTTCTCAACTAAAGGTAGTAAGACAGGGTTTATTCTCCTCAATTTTTGTTTGAAAGGTTTCAGATTTTCTTAAAGGAATTTTATGTTGAATAATGCTTGTGTCATATGATTTCAAATCCTCATACCCCCATGCAAACACATCTTTAAACTCTTGAAAAATATCAATATAATTTTGTTTTATGTGAGGAGGAAGAGAATTGGAGAGTTTGATCAATTTGGGTTCTTTTATGCTTCCTGTGTTACACTCCTCTACAATAGTCTCAGTATATTCTATCTTTGGCTTCTTAGCCACATCATTAAAATTGAACAACTCTTCTAATGGTGTAAGGCCCCTTGGTAAGTTGTCATATTTATATTGTAAAACCTCAAGGTCCCTTTGATCTAGATTTTCTAATAATTCTTCCTCATAAGGCTGACCAAGAAGATTTATATCAGCTATAGAGGACAGTTATATTTTATGGGCTTGTTCTTCAGAAAAATCACCTTCCTCATGCTCTAGGCTTGGTATTGTTCTTGAAAATTCATTCCTAGACTGCAGGAAGTCATCAATTTTTTCATCACCCTCAAACACTTGCCAATGGTTTATGTTTTTAGGTACTGTAGGCCGGTTTTTTACTTTGACAGTGTATTTTTCACTTGCATGGGGTATTTGGCAATTGTTGGGAGCAAAGGAAAGCTCATCAGCAAGGTTGTTTTGGGCTCTAAGGATGAACGTGAGCTAATATTTCTCAAAGGTTTTGAGGAGATCTAGGGCAACATTTCTGTACTCTCTTAATCTTGGATTCTTTTTCGCATACTCGCCTTTGATTTATTTAATGATCAGCTCTGAATATCCTTGTGTAGATATTTTCTTAGCTCCTAATTCTTTAAGAAAATGTAAACCAAGGAGGAGAGCCTCATACTCTGCAATGTTATTAGTGCACTGAAAGTCCAGTTTGTATGAATGGCATTCATTTTTTTTACGTATCCAGGCACCATCTCCTGAATCAGCTTTTCCATAAGATCCATCAAAGCTCATATTCCATAATGTTTCTAGTTCATATTCACCACTATGTTGTTGTTTAGGGATGCTAGAGTTTTGGATGACATGTTCTTCATTTGAGGAGAGATTTGATTGTTCTGGTTTTCCTAGGTCTTTATCATTTTCATTGACTTGTTCACAAATGTCATTTTCATTATATAAGATGAATGAGTGTAAGTCTGAATGAATGGAATAGATAGGGGTGTTGTTTGGCCTATCTAGGATACCTACCATATATTTCATGTGACACTGCCTGTATAATCTCCTGGTTTGATTGAAGATATGGATGGTAACATATGACATGTCCATTTGAAGGCTGCCTTGAATTTTGGCTCCCCGTGATCTATACAAAATCATGGCATAATTCGGAGGAATGTCACCAACAACTATGTCCATGACTAGGCTCTTAGTAGGTATTTGTGCTAGATTGACACAAATATCCTTGATTAGGCCCAAACACTCGACTCTACTCGAATCGAATGAGTACAAGTCTTTGTGAGGTTTAGTTATTGCTAGGCCTAATCTCTCCATCACAACTTTAGGCATGAGGTTGTGTGAGGCACAAGAGTCTAGCATGGCATTGTGTAATATTTTTTCATGTATGTCTAAGCTGATATATAAAGGAGGGACAACTCCTTCTTGATATTTTCCCTTTACCTCAGGTCTAAAAAACAGCTCAAGCTTGTCATCAGTTAAGTTTAGAGTGTCGATATCATTTCCTATGTTCAAGACGTTCAAAACATGGGACCTATACACTTCTTGAGTTACTAGTTTAGTGAGAGGTATGGTTATCTTAATATTGGCAATATCTCCCTCCAAACTGAAAGGTATTTATGTTTTGGGTATATTCACATCAATTTTATCAGCCATAACTTTTTCTGCAATTTTGCTTTGTTGATTTTGGTTTGGGACATTAGACAATAGAATTTTTTCAGGGCCACTAGTTGATGTACTAGGGCAGCTTGGGTCACTATTTTGTTGGATGATTTTGTCTTTATTTGGATTAGTTTTCTTAGCCATAATTTTTGCGTTGTGTGTTGTTTTCTTAGGAGTGTTTTCAAGGGTTTTCCTAATAGTAGTGTCCATATTTTTTTTCTTTGAAGCATATTGGTCCCTTTTGCTCTTGAGGTAATATTGCCTATGAACCTCATTTATGGCATTCTCAAATCCCAATTTGTAGTCTTCGTAATCCTCATAGTAGGTCTCATTTTGATTTGAGGAAAATATATTTTCTTCCTCTGTAGTAAGAGGAACATCACCCTCATTGTCAGAGTCTAGTAGATTGATATGATTTTCTTCGAACCCTTCAATCTCTCTTTCCTCCTCATCTACATAATTGTCTTGGAAAGGGGGCATGATTTTTTGGTCATTGTCTCTGTGTATGATTTGGGGAGGGTCTCTTCTGATGTTTTGATTCCTATTTCTATTTTTGGGATTAGCTTGGTTTTCCCTCGGAGGTGCTCTTTCATTTAAGTTTATCATTTCCATCATTCTCTCCATGGTCCTAGCTAGGCTACCTATTTTGGCATCGGATGAAGAGGTTGAGGCTATGGTTTCATCTTTGTAAGTGAATCTTTTTTCTTATCTCATCCTAGCTCTCTTCTCAATCAAATTGGCCTCTACACTCACAAACCCCCTTTGTATTTATTCTAAAGTGGTGGGGTCTCTCTCCCTCAATTGGTAGGTCATTTCTGGATCAAATCCTTCTAGAAATTTTACTAGTGCTAGGCCTTGTGGGGGTTTCATGTGAGGTGGGAGGGTGTTGTATACACTGTTAAACCTAGTGCAATAATCTTCAACACTTTCTCCCACATTCCTCTTAAGATTGTTATATGCTAAAAGGATTTGGAGGGGGTTTTTCTTCATTTCCCACTTATTTATGAATGTTTGGTAAAGGGAAAGGAGATCATGTATGCTGTTAGGAGTTAAGTTTTTAAACCATTTTTTAGCTTCTTCTCCTTGAATCTAGGCAAACATCCTCATTTGCATGGTTTCCTCTTCTATTTCCATGTAGTCAAAAGCGTCATTCATTCTGTCTACATGTTGCTGGGCAATGGTAGAATCAAATCCATTAAAGTGAGGGATTTTGGATCGGTAATCATTTGGAAAAGGTACCAGAGGTTGTGGTAGTACTAGGGGAGAATACCATGCTACCATGATGGTACATAGTGGAATCCAAGGAGGATTTACAAGAGGAGGGTTTGTGAGAGGAAGTGGAGGATGAAGTGGATTGTTTTGCACAGTGGATGTGTGGATGGGTGTGGCAGAAGTACTTGGACCAACAGCCTTATTTTGATTAGAATTTGATTGGAATGAGCCAAAGTGATGGAAAATTTGGAAATCAGGTGGGGTGGAAGGTGAGGCTTCCCTACTAAGGCTTTGGTGCAAATCTGTGGGCTTCAATCCCACTTTTTGACTTGGTTCTAAACAAGTTTTTTCGATAAGGTAAGTCAAATTGAGAGTCTGGCAAGGTTGTGAGATTTTCAGGGAAAAAACTTGTTCTATGAATTATTCTACCACTAGTTGAGTTTCCAGCCTTGGAGTCTTCCACAAGATATTTTCAGGGTCTTCAACTATGATAGGAGGGTTTTGGTCAGGATGAGATCTGGTATTGATCCTTTGTTAAGCCAGATTTCAAGCTCAATGTGTGGAGAGGTTGAAAGTTTATGATTGTTTTTGGAAGGCTGACCTCTCTTAGTGTTTGCTAAACTCACACCTCGTATAACTAGGCTTCTAAACTTCTCAGGTCTGATTTGACACAATCCCAGGGAGTCTAATGAGAACTAGTGAAGTAGTAGGCCTAGTGGAGGGTAGTGGATTCACCTGGTGGATTTTTTCTGTTGTTTTAAGGATATGTATTTATGGTCCACCACCAATAACTAACAAAAACCAATCTAGAGAATGATTTTGGGGTTTTCTGAGTTCCTTTATGTAGTCCTAAGTTTTCTATGAGTGTCCTCGAGTTGATTCATCATTTTGCTAGTATGGTGAAACAATTAGGTTCTACCCTTGGCTAAGACCTAAGTTTCTAAGATTTGATAAGGATTTCTGAAGTCCTAAGGAGTACTTAGATTGTCACTAACTCAAAAGGTCCCACCATGATTGCCATTATGTTAAGGTGTTGTGATTTAGCAGATTGGTAGATGAAATGCATACGGGAACATCAAACCAGTCTTTGGAGTCCTAGGAACTAGCCTTCCTGTACTCAAAGAGGGATCTCTCTATTGTGTGAAAAGGATGTGAACTTGTTTTATTTTAGGGTTTGATTTTAGGCTAGTTGTTAAGTGTATGGTTTGTTTGATTGTTTTGGTTGGGTAGATTATTAAGTAGAATAGATAGAGTGAGGAAATATTCGAGTCATTGGGCTATGGAATCTATAAAAGTCATGGTAAGTTCAATAATGGATCAGGGAGCATCACAGGGAAAATTTAGCATGGTCAAATGGATTTTCAAGGTTTATGGGAAATGAGATGAACATCAAGTTTGTGAACAAATGTAGGGCAAAGGGCAATCAAGAATCCTTTATCAAATACTTTAACAATAAGCGACTTTAATACTATTAGCATAAAGGAGTAATCATAAGACAGGGCAAAATAGTAACTCTTTGATTCAACTCAAGCAATTAAGTATTCAATACAAACATTGCAGTGAACTATAGAAGGTTACAAAATAATTTAACTTCTAGTGATTTCACCTTCAATGTTAGAAAAATATTTAATATAAAGATATAACTTTAATCAAGAAAGAGGGAACTCCTAAAAATCATTGATCATAGCCATAAAGATCTTCAAAAAAACTTTTCAAGCATGGGCAAAGGGTATGATCGAAACATAGCCTCTTTGGCAAACCTAAATCGTGGCACTTTAAAGAATGGCCTCAAGAACAATGTTTTAGTGACATCAAAAAAGTAGGGCTAACCATAAAACATATATGATATCTACTGTATTGAGCCATTCATGAGATAAAAAATCTTGGGTGGGTCTAGAGACAAATTACTGGTACTCTAAAATGATCTAGTAGAGGAAAACATAGAGGCAATGAAGAAAAAATAGAGCTAAGGTGCCTTTGAAGAACATTTCTTAGTCTAAATCCTTTGTCCTACTGCAACATAGAAGGATGAAACACAATGATACACAAGAAAAAATTAAATGAATATAAGAACTTCACCATTATCCAAGCTCAGCGATCCTGCAAGCAAGCCTTCTCCATCAACAAGCAAAACAAGCCATTCACAAGCTCCACGACACCATTTTCTCTTCAACCTCCAAAAAAAACTATGTCTTGCTCCAAAGAGTCATAAAATGCCAACGTTTTACAATGAATCCCTCATGCTCTATTTATTTACCAAATCAGGGCAAAATCCTTAGATAGGTTTGGAAAATGTCAAAATCACTGATAAATGTCATTAATGCCTAAGAGACCATGCAAGAATATCACATGAAATATATGTCAAAATAAATCCTAGCACCTAATTTTAGAGTGATTTGCCTCAAAAAACATTTAAATATCAATTTTCAATTAATGAGTGTGTTTTGTTTACTTTTGGCCAAAAACACAGAGTGAGGTCTAAAAGCACAGGGCCTTCACAGGAAGAAAATTGGTCCACTTGCATCGAAGTTTTGGTGACCTTCCCGATGTTGTATTTTTCTTTGTAATGGCCCATTGGAAAGACTGCTAAGTATAATTTCAAAATATACCTTCTTTTTTTTCTGATTGAGCTCTTGTAACCTATCCAAAAAGCCAAATTCCACAAATTGTCTAGGCACAACTGCAAGCCTGAAAATGAGGTAGAAAGGTAGAAAATGAAGTGTTTTTTGACCTTTTGAGGGGTAAAAAATGCTCTAAATGCTATGAAATTGGTGAGCATAGTGTACTAGGCATGAGAAATCCAAAAATTTAAAGTTCTTCCTCTGAAGATTTTTGAGATGAAAGCATAGCACCAGGAGTGTTGTGCTTAGAGGGCTCCAAATTCACAAAGAAACAAAATTTGTCAAAATTTCTTCAAAATTTGTAAATGTCTCCCTCATGGAGTTTGAGAAGCCTATAGAGAAGCTTCAGCCAATAGTCCAAGGTTTTCTTGGTCCTTTACTCATTTTAGTGCTTGAATTTCAATGAGGGCCTCTTTGAGCTTGGCACTAGTGAGTTTATTTTTCAAGGCATAGTGTTTGGCCATCTTTTTCTGTAGGCCAAGGTCTCTTTTCATCTTCTTCATATGTTTGTGCTCATCCTTATAATAGTCAATGATGTATTGTGCCATGCCAAGGCTTTTTTGTAGGTCTTTAGTCTCTACATTTTTTCTTTGAAGGAGTATGCTATGGGCGCTCTTTTTTTCCTCTTTATCACTGTCAACATGGACGAGTTCAAACTCCCTCTCAACCTCATGTTGATCTTCTTCTTCTTGTCTTACCTTTTATTTTCCTTTGTCATTGATTTTCCATTGTCTTTATCATTGTTTTTATCCTTTCTTCTCTCTTTCGCTTTGTCTTTTGGTTTTATAGGTGTATAAGTCATGGGCCCTTGCCTTTTAGAGGCAGAAAAAACATGTCTTGATCCTCTTTCGTATGCCAAGGGAAAAGGTTCAATTTGGATCATTATGGTGTCCTCCTCATGGTTGTCATCATTGATTCCTAGGTCTTCTTTTTTATCACCTGGACTGCTTCTTACCTCTTTACCTTCATCATTAGCCTTACTGTTGGCCTCTTCACTGATTTGTGCACCTTCACTTTGTTCCTCATTATAGTTTCCTTCATCATCATTGCTGTGACCTTCATCTTGGCTGCCAACTTATAGACTTTCCTTACTATCTTCATGAATTTCATGACAGTTGTCATGACAGTCATGAATATCTTCAGCCTCTTCTTCATTTTCTGTATAGTCATCTTATTCATTTGAGCAACCCTCTTCATATTTTCCTTCACCTTTATTTGACTAAGAGACTCACTCCCACCTTTATTTGACTAAGAGACTCACTCCCAACTTCTTCATTGTCTTCACTGCCATTTCCCTCCCCTGTTTCCATGTCTCCTACCTCTTGTTGACTCAGCTCATCATATCCTTATATTTACATGTTTTCTACTTCTTGTGGTTTTAACTCATCATCACCCTCATTCTCATTTTGGCTTGACTCATTGTCATCTTCACCCTAATTTTCACTTGACTCATCATTGGTACTTCCTTCGTCATCTAATGCATCAGGAGATGGTGAGGAAGGGAGATTTCCTTGAGGAGGGGATATATGTGTAAAGGATGAGGTATGGTTAGTAGGAGGTGATGGAGGAGTAGAGGGAGGAGGATGAGATGATGAGGGCAGCTGAGGGCTTGTGAATACTTCATGAGCTAAGAATACCTCCCAAGGTATGCCCTTTTTCTCTAGCTGATGTAGGACCACCATCTTAATGAAGGAGTGATGGAAAAAACTATGCATTTTATGGGAATAGGTCCTCCTCCAGATAACAAAATACATCTTGTCAATACTTATATATAATGAGTATGGAAAATGAAGCATTTTAACCCGAGTAAAATACATGAGTAATATGATATGGTAGGAGTAGAGCCTGGAGTATCTCCCCTCACATGTAAAGTGCTTCATGATAACCCTAAACAAGGGTGTATACTTGTCCAGCAAGTGTGAGAAACAGAAAATGGTTTTACATCCCTCTTTGTACCTAGGTTTGATAAATGGCTCATAATAGCTTGTGTCCAACTTAGCTTTTTTGAACCACTTTTCACCAACATCAAGAAGTTTAGTAGCATGGAAAATGGTATATGATGATAGTTCAAAGTCTACCCCTGCAATATTTACCTGTTTGTTGTGTAGGTTGAGGACCAACAACCTGCTGAGCTCAGGGTGACTATGCACTTGTTTGAACTTTTCACAAAACTGATAACACCGCACATTTTGAAAGATAGTGAGGATCATGGGGGAGGAAGTAATCTCCACTATTTCTAGTGGATCAAACCTGTTAACTTTACCACACTTGTGCTTTTCCCTCATAGGCGCTTTGCCTCTTTCACTGCTGATACTGCCTTCTTCTCCTCACATGGTGACTAGGGCTGCTTTTGGGAAAAATTGGCCTTGCTTGTCAAACTTAGGCAGGAGGAGTGAAATGAAATTATGGTGAGGGAAGATTTTGAAAATGAGTGAGATGGAGGTGGGTTTATGACTGAGTTGCTTTGAGCTTGATGAGGTCTTAACTTGAATTGATTTATAATTACCCGAACTCACACTCTTTGACTAATAATTGTTTGCTGGAAGGTAAAAACAAGGTGTTTTCCATGAATACCTAGGGCTTGTACACACTAGAGTTTGATCATTTTATTTTAACCACTAAAACAAAAAAAACCACTTTAGGGGGAGGAAAAATTTCCACATACAATGACTTTTTTTCAGGGTCTTGTAGGAAATTTGGAGGATGTTTCTTTATGCTTGCGCAATTTTTTTTTCAATTTGGAGGTTTTCATGCCTAAGCATAGGGCCTGCCCATGTGCAAGCCTGTTGGTATTCTGGGAGCAGCACTGCACGCCTCGTGTAGGCCTGCCAGTCCCTGGGCACAGTGCCAAAAAAAAATGGGTCGGTTGGGTCCCTCTGTAAGCATAGCGCTGCACGCATCCTGGGTGAGTCGTGTCATTTAAGTGCAGCGTTGGGAAAGTCAGGTCCTCTTGGGCATAGCACTGCCCGCATGCAGGCTTGTCAGGCCTTCCATGTGCCTGTCGGGTACCCTTGTTGGGCGAACAGATAGCGCCCAGCTGTAAGCACAACGCACCCCACTATAGGCACAGTGAAATGTAATTTTACACCATAGTTTTTCCTCTATGCACAGCTCTAGGTGCCCTAGGTGTAGTGCCTGCTCCTAAGCGTAGCGCCGAGTAACTTCACCCAGAAATTGACTAAGACTTAGAAATTTTTTTCTTGAAGATTTTCACTTCTTTTCATATGCATAATGAGATGAGAGGAGAGTAAAAATGGTATTTATATACCTTTAGGGAAAATAAATTAAAATAAAAACCAACTTTATAATGTTTTTCAGTCCCTTTTTCACTTTACTGATCTTCCTTTTTCCTTTTGCAGTGGGTGACTTGAAAACATAAATATGGTCCCTTTTCCTTCTAACCTTTTTCTTTGTTGTTCCTTAGGTTGCTGACAAGGTGAATTCTGATGCCCTTTGACCTATTGATGCCTTCAGCACTTATTTTTCAAATTTTTGTATGAGTTACATGACTTTTTGTGTTTTTCTCTATTTAGGTCTTCCAATCACTTTTCAGTCAACAAGTGCCATGAAACCTTGAAATGAATCTCTTTCCTCTGATCCTTGGGACACGCTGAAATTTTTTTGACAACCTTAAGTACTTGCATGGTGGCATCCTCTTTAAAACCTCTTTGTTCTTACCTAGGAGATCAAATTACCTTTGTTTTGAGAGGTGAGTGAGAAACCTGTTTTCATCCTTTTGATTTGATCCTTAGGCATGCTAATTCTATCTTTGACAAGCATCACAACTTTCACCTTCCTATATGCTAACTCTCTTTGGCCACTTCTGATTTGTTGCAGGTGCCATGACATAATGATTTATGCCCCCTTAGACATCATTGGTCCCTTGTGAGGAAGTGACATATTTTACCTTGGAAAACCATGGAGGTCAACTTCTGAAATTTTCTTCAAACCTTTTGCCTGTTGTCATCATGGAGGCTCATAATCTTCATTTCACCCTTCTTGCCTATCCTTATAGAACCTTAGGTTTTTGGGTTGTTAGAGAAGAATCATTACTGTTGTCTTCTAAGTTCTCTATAGACCTTTCAAGTTGATTCATTTCTGCCTAGTTCACCTCACCTTTTTCCCTTCTTCATTTATAACTTCTAAAAATCCTCAATTCATGCTTGGTTGTGCTAATGTGCCTCTGTCTTTGTGGTTTTCTACATTGGCTCCTTGCTTGGCACATTGTTGGTCTAATAAGTTCTAGAAACCCTGATTTTCCTTGAACATAGGATCCTTTCTCTCCCATTAGCTTTTGTGTATCTTTTAATGAGGAGAAGGCCTCTTACCTTACCAATTTTCCTGCTGATAACCACCTTGACACTCCTGTAGAAATGTCAAACATGGAAAACTGTCCTTTGCAGGATTTGTACTTGATCTAAGGAGGTATCCTTTGAAGGTTTTTCTAATCTATCTTAGACCAACAGATGCTGACCTTATTCCCATTTGATTCAAATTCTTAGCACATGGAAAATAATTTAGAACACCAAAGACAATCCTACAACCTATGAAACCCTAGTTACCTAGTGGGAGGCTCATTGGCTTGTCTTTTGACTGAAATCTTGGCTTAGGGTCCTGAAGTATGAAAAACAGATTTTTTGACAATTTGATGTATTTGAAGATCCAAAATCCAATGTACTTGATTTATCTAAAGAGCCTATATAGATAGTTTTGAGACCATCAATTCTCAAGGCATCTTAGAAACATAAGGACTAAGTTGGTTGGTGATCCTAGGTGGTAAGTGGAGGGGTAAGGCGAAGGAAAAACATAGTACTGAGGTCATAGGTGGAGAAACTTGATGAAGATGAGTGGCATGAGCCCATCATGGGTCTTCTGGGAGTGGTAGGATGACCATGACATGATAGATTAGTGAAACAGTGAAACATTTATCCTAATCATAATGAAGGTAGTGAGATTTGTAAAACTCACAACATTCATGAATTTTATTTTTTTTAGAAATCTAGGATAAGAATTTAGTCATATACAAAATCCAAAATTATTGATGACTAATAGATTCATCATCGCATGTGCACTCCAACCAGAACCAAAGAATAAAAGGCCTGAAGGAGTCGTGAACGCGCAGGCAGAGTCGGGGTGGTTTGCGCTCAGAGCAGTGCACGAGGGCACGTGCAGTTCAACGGGCCAAGTCAAAAAATGGAGAAATTCATGAGCACACGGGTCAATTTAGAAAATCGAAGTGAAGCAGAGATGGATAGTGAGGATCAAGTTGCAAATATGATAGCGAGCGATGGACGAATGAGATCAAAGAAGACGGTTGGCGCATATTGCACATCGACGATTTTTGTGTCTATCGCTAAGTCTTCACACGGTAGGTTATTTAAGTTGCGATGCGATAAATATGGGAGGTGGCGATGCAATGTGAAGTATATCTCGCATCAAATGAGGTAAGGTTTTCGGGCCGATTTGCGAAATCGCGAAATTGCAAATATTGCAAAATTCCTAAACTTGTGAACAGTGATAAAGAGCTCGAATGCAATGTAGTTTCAAAGGTGAAATCTGAAGGATTACAAATCCGGATGTAAAACATTTCCTATGTTAAATCACATCAGAGGAGGAAAAGGAGGATTATAATGTAAACGAGGAAAACGCCGAAATGAGATAGAAAGCAGATGTGATGCATTCTTCAGAGGTGAATAGAATATATTTCAATTCCATGTTTTGAGATGGTTTATGAAGAAAATATTGAACATGGGGGTAGACTCAGATGGAAAGGGACCCGAGACTACGTGCAGAAGTCTTAAAAGTGTTTACGCCTTGATAATGGAAGAAAGTGTGAACATGGGAAGAAACAGTCGAGTATGTGACCCGAGGCAAAGAAAAGGAGAGGAGAAGACATAACGCAACAGGCATGAGAAAAAGATGCAGACTTGGGTAGCAAGTGGCATGATGACAATGTTCAAAACACAAAAGCATGGGCAGAGTAGGGTGGAGATGCATTTATGCAAAGTTTTAGGACATCATAGCCTAAATGGAAGGAGACACATCAGCAAAAAATTAGATTC
The DNA here is from genome assembly GCA_034641835.2 of Pinus albicaulis. NCBI lineage: Eukaryota > Viridiplantae > Streptophyta > Pinopsida > Pinales > Pinaceae > Pinus > Pinus albicaulis. Next base: position 1,007,918,031 of record CM076581.1, on the reverse strand, counting down.
AACAAATGGATTATATGCCAAGTGTTATTTTGTTTTATTTTTTAAGATCAAAGCTACAATGGTGTCCTCGATTGCAATGTAATAAGTAGTTTAACAATTTTGGGCAGTCTAGCAGTTTCAAGAAGCTCAAAAAGTTAAATTTTTTTTTTTTTTTTTTAATTTAAGGAAGAGAGAAAGAGAGAAGAAGGGTTCCAAGTTCTGGACCTCTTGGGGACTACATTTTATACTTATTTTTTTGATGGTTGAATCAAAGAAGCATCAAGTTTCCTGCAACTATTGATGGTGATTCTTGTTTCTTGTGCCATTTTATGTGGTTTCTTCCTTGAATTAAGTGAAGTAAAGAAGTATTTTTTCTCTGATTTATGTTTTTAAGAGTGAGTTAAATAGTAATGACAAACTCATCATCATCAATGAAAAATTTATCTTCACCAGCTTCATTGAAACAATCCCCTCTATAAAATAAGGAATTAATGAATTCCTTCTGCTGCACTAACACAATTTGATCTTCATCTGAAATATACTCATCATATCTTGCTTGGCAACATTCAACCTCATTTTTCACAGTTCCATAATGTGAACTTCCTTCATTAACACCTGCATTCACACACAACTTGTCAGATGCAAAAACATAAGACCTCATGGTCTCATTTGATGATTTTATCACCCAATCTTCCTGCTGTTCCAAGTCTTCCATATGCCTCAGAGATTCTTCAATGGTTTCTTCTTCAATTTATTCAAGATGGTCAGCCTCCATCTTATGGCCAATATTATAAACTAAATCCTCTCTTCTTCCAACATGTTGGAAAACATAATCTTTCTCTAACTGTGCATGGACATCTTCAAAACATGTAGCTACTCCATTTTCCTTCTTAGTGACAACACTATCAATTTGTTCTCTCTCACTTGCTGTTCCTGCAAACATACAAAATATGTCAGATGTAAGGCTCTTGGACCCCTTGGTCCCACTTGAAGCTTCAGTCTCCAAGTCCTTCTCCAAATACTCAATCATTCTGAGTATTTCCTTCTTCTTCTGAGCATTCATCATTTTCTCCTTCTTCCTGAGTAGCCTCTGCCACTTTATCTTCTTCTTCATGAGCCAACCAACTCTCTGGCTTTCTTCTATCCTTCTCTTCAGTTCATTAAAATATTTTTTGATCTCAGAAAATTCTTTCCAATATTCTTCATCAGTGAGTCTCTTCCTCATGCCATTTTCTTTGGCATCTTCACTCACTCTTCTACTGTGGCTTCTTTCAGATCCTCTGCAATCTCTGCAGTCTCTGCTATGGCTCTCAGTAGCCATTTTATTCTCTAGGATTTCTTCACTTACAAGCTGCACTAAGCCTCTGCAACAACAAGCTCTCTTGCTACAACTTACCTCACCAATCCCTTCCTCAGGATCCGGCTTTTGGCAAGTACTAGTCCCCTCTCTAGAACCTTCTGAGCACTCTCTTCTTCTCACTAGGCTTCACTCAGCAACTTCTCAAGAACACCTCTTTTCTCCTGTCATCCAACCTCTATTGGGAATATTCCAGGTTCTACCACACTCTTTCTTCTTCACTCAGAATCCCTTGCTGGACTCTTCTACGACTGCTCTCAAAGCTGTGATCTACTTCTGCTGAGACGTCTTCAATTGTCTGCACTCTGACTTCTACAAACAATACTTCAGCCAGAGTTCAAATAAGTCTCATCATCTTACCTCCCAAGATCCCTGAATGATCTTGCCTTTTCTCCTCACCTGCACTACATTTCTACCTGCTACAATCTTCTGTCTTCAAATCCAGATTCTGCTCATCTAGAGACCTTCACTACATGTCATATCAAATCTGCAACTTTTCTCTATTAAACATATTCAAACATCAACTATTTTTTCTGTTTCATTACATGTGCATTTCCAAAATAAACTTTTCAACGAGCTAATTAAATTCTAGCTATGATACCACTTGACAACGGGGTTCCCTGCCAAACCCACATTCCCAATTTTCAAATTATTTCAACCGCAATCTATACAAACACAAAATTTTTTGTTTCTAGAACGGGCCAATTTAAACAAATAAATCTGAGAGATTTAATATCTCAAATCTCAAATATTTGAGATATTTATTTCAAGGATTATTGTGTGCATGCAATACCATCAGATTCATTCTTCTTTCGGTGGAGCTCTACTCTCAATTCATATCGTGTCCTCAATATAAATCAACCAACCCATATACACCCTTGACATATTCATGTTATAACAAATATTAAATCCCCTCTGTGCGTTCTATATCAATACATATACTACGACATTATTCAGTTATTGGAAACATTACAACAAGTCAACAACAATCGGACATACCATTACTGACTCGAAACCTTAGTTGAACAGTCCCAATCAACATAAATTAGAACTGGGGCCCAACACCGATGGCCATTCCACATCCGACGGCAGAGAGCACGTCGCCTTGCTCTATATGATCCGACATATATTGCTCGAGATACTTGCCCGAACGATAATGCACGATGGCGTGCAATGGAAGCGGTTTTGCAACACTGTTTAGGGACACATGTCACCTGATCTGTGGAATCACTCCGAGTTTAGAAATACCACTCATCCCGCAAAGGCGGTGCGATAAAAACCTCTTCCAGCCTTAAATCACGTTCACTGTTCATCCCGCAAGGTTCTCCTCCTCTACTCCAGGTTCCGTCACCTTTATTATTTAAATTTTTCTCCTCCTCGCACAATCTCAACGCTGATTTCTTCACATTAACACTAACTCTAGACACATTTTAACATGCATTGGTTATACAGTCTCGTATTGGAATTCCAAGTCAATTCACACGGGGATTCCTTTTATACATCACGCAGAATTCTATTCCACACAATACCTCCTTGACACACCGTCTGTGGCCATAGCTCTTGACACGGGTTTTATCACTCTGGTTTATATATCCCTCGCTTATTGGACTCGAGCTCAACTACACAGAGATCCTTTATCCTTACCAAGAAAACATATATACATTCACACAAGATTTAACTCGACATTATTCACATCAATTCTCCCATTAGATATAGAGACTCATTCAGAGTTCTATCATAGGTCTCAAATTACATTCAGTCATATATTCTTTCTTGTGAAATTCGAGCCACTCACACAAGAAATCAAATCGACAAATTCACATACAGAACTAAATCACGATGCACATGACATACTGAACAAATTCTTTTTCATTAAATGAATTCTCTTATAGACTTCTTATCTCGGCCAGGTCTTCAACTCTATGGCCTTCTTACTCACTATCTCGATCTATGCAGCTCTCTGCAGGTACAGGCAGGTCTGTGCAGGTCTTCCGACTCTATCACAGAGGTATATTTTTATACAAACATCACCAATGAATCGATTCAGATTCTTTGATGATTCAACAACTTTCCAAATTCTTACAGTTCCAAATTAGAATAACACTCAGATGGAATGAAACAGACTATCACTTGCTATGCCCACTAATCATTCAAGCAGTTACATTTCTCCCTCTAATTAACTAAAATTACTCAATTATGAATAATTACATAGGGGAAACAAAACATGAGACCCCCCTTATGTTTATTTATGTACAAAAAGTGTCTTGGGTCTAATGCCCCTGCATCAAATAGCCTTAATAAGTGCTACTTCACTCCATCTCTTGTCCCTTCACAAATTCTCTATGAAACATAAAAGTAATAGATTCTATGTTTACAACATATTATTCCAAGTTTCCCCTCTCTTCACAGACTCTCTCTGAAACTTTAAAGTAATAAATTCTATGTTTATAACATTTTATTTTGAGTTTCCCCTCTCTCCATGAATTTCCTCTGAAACTTAAAAGTAATAGATTCTGTGTTTACAACATATTAATTTTAGTTTCCCCTCTATTTCTTCTTTTCCATTCAGATATCAGTAGTCAATGACGTTCTGAAATATTTTATTGTTCCATATCATTAAGGGTTTTAGAAAAATATTTTCCAGTAGGATAGAAAGAAGACCTCATGATAAAATCATTTCTTTGACACACTTTTAAAATTTCTTAGGCACTGATTCCTTTAAAAACCGAGGGATTGTATCTTAAGATACTAAATTTTCTGGTGCTGTTGGCGGGGATGAAGGCACGAAGTTATTTTTCCCTGGGTAATGAAATTTATTTATTGATGATGAAGAAGATTTAGATAAAAATTTGGTTAGTTATTATTCACTTGGCGACTCCACTGATGAAGGTTTCATTAGATGAGGAGTTATGTGGTCAATGAAATGAGAAAGCATCGTGGAAAATATAGATATTAGAGTTTGAATATTTTAAAGGAAGTTTTATTTTTCACTATCAGTTTCGTGGTCTATTTTCCGTTACATATGAAGAAGATTGTTTCTCGCTTTATATTCTAAGAATATTATAAGGCCCCAAATGTACATTCTTTATTGGATAAATAAGAATTTTCTTTTGATTATATTATCGATATTGACACAAGTTTATCTCCTAAATATGAGAGGGGAGAAGAATGTTGCATTACAATTCGTGAAGATAATCTGTCACAGTCCACGCATAAAGATGAAGATTCGTCATCTTCGGGTGATAATATTCTACCTTATCAGAAATCTGTTTCTTTCCAACTTGGAACCAAGTTGATTTTCAAACCCTTAGTGTTGCCCATAATTGTCCATCAGTATCCTTCAAAAGGATTCAAATGTTTACCAAGTTTTTGTGGAGAGGAGGAGGATATTTTAACTGAAAAACATATCTTCAAATTTGAGTACTTTCTGGAAACAATTCAAATTATCTATGAAGACGTGACTTTAAGTATGTTTTGTCATTCATTAAATCAGGGTGCTCAGCAATGGTTCCAGTAGTTGGAAGCAAGTTCAATTAGTTCATGGCAAGGTTTTTAAGATATATTTCTTAGATATTGGGGTGAGCGTAAGTCATATTAAAAACACCTTTTGGAATTATATTCTATCCAGAGGTAGGCAATGAATCAATAACTGAGTTTAATAGGAGGTTTCAAAATATTTATTTCAGCATGCCAAAATAAATTCAACTTCCTGAAGCTGCAACTATGGTTTACTATTTGAGGGCTCTTTATGTTGTCTTGGATCTTTATCTCAAGGAGAGAAAGCCTTGAACTCTAGATCTGATGTTTCTTTATGCAGAATAAATTGAAGATAATGTGTGGACTTGTAGAAATTTTTCCTGTCATATAGAAAGAACAAGTTTTGTTGAAGAGAAGGGGGCATGTCAAGAAAACATTGGAATAGCTTTACAAAAGAATGAAAATTCATAGAAAAACAAGGATTTTCAAAGGGTGTCAAAGGATTCCAGTATTGCTGGAACACAAGGATTTAAGAATTTTGAAGATTATGGTAAAAAATCTGTTGCAACAAGTGAACTAGATGATGAAAATGCTGAATATTATTACAATTTTCATAATTTTAATGATTTTGTGAATATAGGTGAACTAGTAGAACTCCTCACGTGTTTTTGCAGGAGGGGGAATGTTTTTGTCAAGAATTGGCATTATATGAAGAACATCAACATTATGAGGAACAAACCTTAGATTTCTCTTTCCATCCTAAATGGTTTTCAGTAGAAAACAACAATCAATATTCTCACATACAACCTCAAATTGAGGGGTCAAACAGTGAAGGAAGTTGCCATGTTCAAAGAGGTCTACATCAAAAAGATGTTCAAGAAAATGAGGCAGCAGAAAATTGGTCCCATCAGTGCTATGATACAGTACCAGACTATATGGAAACTTTCTTTTGTTAGTAACAATCATTTATGCAAAGGTATGTGCAAAGCTTTGTATCTGGAAAACTTTCATGGTAACTCCATATTGTGATATTCAAATTTCAACAATATGCAAGCATTAGGTCTAACATGGAGATGTTGGATTGGTGCCATTGGAAAGATGAATTCACCTAATTGAGTTGAGACATGAACACATATGTAGGAGTAGTGCATAAATAAGCTCAGAAGCTAAGCATTTTTAGTTACAATATTTCTGGTTCAATATTTTGAGTTTAAGAATAAAGGAAGGGGTCCAAATCGTAGCAGGTTTAGGAAGTATTTCATACTGAATCAACTCCCATTTGGGATTGACTCCATTTCTAATAAAGGTTACTAATCCATAGGTGGTCCTTGAATCCATGCCCAATAAAGGCTACCAGTCTACAAGTTCTTAGAACTTTACTACCAAAGTGTTGTCCCCAATTAGAGCCAGATGTTGTGGCCTAATTTGAATTAGTTAAAAATCAAGAGAGGTTCTGATAAATTCAAGGTTATTGAGGAAAAAATGTTAAAATTTTAAGAAGACCTGTAATATGGTCAGAATGATAACCACAAGCTCAACGAGGATTCATCATCACATGTGCACTCGGACTAAAACCAAATAAGTAAAGGCATGAAGGAGTCATGAACACGTGGGCAGAGTCTGGCTAGTTTGCATTCACAGCAATGCATGAGGGCACGTGCAGTTCAACGGGTCAAGTCAGCAAATGGATAAACTCGTGAGCGCATCGGTCAAGTTGGAAAACTAGAGTGAAGTAGAGATGGACGGTGAGGATCAAGTGGCAAAAATGATAGCGAGTGATGGATGGACCATATCACAAAATATGGTTGGTGCATATTGCACTATAATATCCCAAATGAGCGAATTTCTACAACAATAAGAACACCTTAAGATGTTCCAAAGTTGGAGATGCAGCAATGTAAAAACACATATTGGAGTAACAACGTTATTTCAATACATACATCATGAGAAGATCCAAATAAACATAAAATTTATCTTATAGCAGAAAATGTATACAAATCCTTGAGGTAATGATCACTCAAGCTAGGCAATGCAAGCCTCAATAGAACATGCATAAGAAAATGAAGAACACTACTACATATAAAAAGCCAAAGGCTATGACTGCGCAATTTATAGGAGACACTACTATAGAAATAATGTCAATACATAGATATGGAAATTTATGGCTCAAATAATGTGTGGGGAGAAAAGCTCTAACCCCTAAAAAACAATATCAAGTCAATCTTGGAAGGATTGGCTGAAATATACAAAATGGAAAAAATGTCGGAGTAGCAAGGCTGAGTAGCTGCTGCAAGTTAAGAACTAGATGGAGATGGTTGTAGATGATGCACAAGCTAGACAAGCCTCCTCCAATGGATCTTCCAAATGAAAGGATGACAATATCGTTGAAGTTCTTGCCCTCCAAAGAATACTGGAAACCCTCACTGCAGATACACACTGAAAAATAATGCAGTCTAAGAGAGGGACTGCATTGTAGAACACGAAAATGGTTGGCCTGATGAAAAATATGGTGAAGTATGCTCAGAGATCTTCCTAACTGATCCTCCAAAGGAATGAAGGCTTCCTCCTCTGAAAATAAGTATGGGAAGTGGTATTCAGTAACCCCCACTGCAACACCCAGCAACACAACCTATCTCTAAACAAAAATTGCATTGTAGCTGAAGGAGGCTGCTTGGCCTCAAGCTTGAATGTGGAGAAATGAAGAGAAATCTCCCTCAAGAGTCCTATCTTGAAAGGAGAAGGAATTCATAAATAGGAATGCCTTGTGCTAAGCAGCACTACAACTCTGCTAAATAGTAGGAGAATGCACAAAGTCTAAATAGACCATAAAAACAATAATTGTTTCGGGATATAATACCCTAAAGGTTTTTGGGTTGGAAACCTTCACAGATTAGGGGCATACCATTCAAAAAGGACTCACTTGACCTATATTTTATATTGAAAAATAGATATAGCAAGTTGCGGAACTTACCTGAAAGTCCAACGTTTGATGTGCGAAAACCCCCAACAACCCTTCGTGCTTCGTAACCTGAAAATAAAGAAAGAACAAACACTAAACTCTAGTTGTACAACATATATAGTTCCTAAATGTCAGTGTAACTCATGCATTATATCATAAGAACAATATTAAACATTTAATTAATGATCATCACACATACATAAAGAGATATAAACAAGTGAATATCGGGAACAAGATGGTTCTTCTTATTATAAATGGCATGTACAGTAATAGGAATGTGGAGAGATCACTTGAATCCTTCAATGGCCTTCGAGCATACCGTCCTCTAGATCTGTCCAGCCCTCACCTCATAAAAATTCTTCCAAGATGTGTGCACACTAGATGTCATATAGGATGATGGGCATCTCAAGGAAACAAGGGTTTCCTGAATATACCTGGGAAGTGCAGGAGGCACGGGAACATCAGACTTGAAATAGGGCTCCAACATAGTATAATATATATAATTTTCTCTCTTCCTTAGGCCATGCACATGAGGGTTTTTTATACTCCCCCAAATTAGTTTCAGCAGTTGGAAACAGTTAGGCCACAGGCTGGGGTGGTTGAATTACAGGAATAACCATCAACCTTGCCTCGAAAATAAGGAATATTATATATTTTTTAATGAATCAAATGGTATATGTGGATATCTATGAATGGCCTCGCGCATATACATGGAAAATTCTTGGAAAAGTCATGTATGGGTTTTAAGATACTGTTTTTTGTGAATATGCTCAAGTTTGAGGGGAAAATGATGCTATAACAGATGCCCCCTAATATATGAGGTTAGAAGGGGTACATGATGACTGAAATATATTATGTGCATAGAAAGAACCTTGTAAAGATGAGAAAGAACTTCACGAGATTTCAGCCTGCCAAAAAAACAATGAAATAGATCAAAGAAATACCTCATGTTTGAGGTGGGTATACCCATTCTGAGTGAAATAAAATCATGCCCGCTTATGAAGTACAGAGAAGATCCAACATGTATACAAGCATAACGGAGCTGTAAAGTACATAGTGAATCATATGATCATTGCCTGGAAGTCCAAGTCAAAATCAAATCCAAGTATCACATATAAAATACTGATCAATGATGCTGGAATAGATAACTGATCACACGAGTAAGAATTGAATCTCCAAGTACGAAATCATAAGTGGTGGAACACATGGTACAATCACGTAACTTGGGAGCCAACATATAAGATGTTGATGTACTGGAACTACAACATATAAGAGTGGACGACATCACTGGTAGAAAACAAGATCAACTTTCAAAGTGAACTGAATCATGCTGATAAAAACTCAAGGTCTTCACCGATCACTATGGCACAATTCTTCACAATGGGAATAAATGAGCTGAAGTCGACCATGTGAGAAATCATTTGATTACTGGTCATTAATGGATACCATTATCAAACGTGAGATAGCCCACCGATAATGATAATGAGTGTCAAGGTGCCCTAGTACACTATAACAAGTGTGAATGAATGATTTGAAGTCAAACACTTGTAAGAATCCATCAATCAGGAGGCAATGATTTATCCTCACTGTTGACAGCGAAGAGTCTGCCACTGATGACTAGAAATCCTAAGGTACTGACAAAAATACTCTAGATCTTATTCCTAGAGCAATGAGTCAGAGTCGATGGAAAAATATCTACTAGAAGGAAGGCATTAAGGCATCCCACATCAGTCCAACGCGAGTGTAACCCGCAGGCCAATATTTGGAAGGAATCAAATGAGGTAGAGCGAAGGAACCAACCCGAAGTACATTTCCAACATGCACAAGATGAAGCTAGCAAACGGTAGAAACCCTCTGAATCAAACAATAATGAGAGTTGGAAAAGAGGCGAGATATCCACCGATAGGTTCAAATTGAAATTAAGGTACTGCATGAATCCGAAGTGTGATAATGTATGCTGACATCGAACAAAAGAGAAACCACTCAGTCAAAGACCCATAATGATGATCAAATTCTGAGCACGAGGTCACCTATCAATGATGTAAATAGGATGAGGGTGCAGATCTAGCTTTTCTCTCAGAGGAATATGTCATAGTCAGTAAGAGAGAAACCTGCCATTAAGAAGTCAATGGAGACCTTCTCAAACCAGCACAAGCAAAGGACCAAATATCTAATGTGATAGAAAAAGATACTGACAAGACCGGGAAGGTCGACTGAAAAATAAGTCAAGGGACACTGTATAATGGCCGAATCAGGTTAAACATCACTTGAACAAAATCACGACTCATGTTTGACTATGGCAGCAAATGATAACTCCGTATAAGTTTGTTAAGCAGAAGGCAAAAAAAACTCTCAATATGATTGGAGGAGATAACCAATTGGGGGAGAGCTGACTTATGAAACAAGGTTATGGCTTCTTCTCTGTCAAAACTAAGACCATCTCAAATGAAGGAAAGACATAGCTCTATGTGCGTTTTTCAAGGGCGACAAATTGACACTGTAATTGCCATCAAAATATGAAGTAATATCTAGTTCCTGCTCTTTTTGATATATTTGATTTTTATTTATTTTCCATATAGTAAGCCTAAAAAAGAATAAAAGAATGCTATAGTACAATGGATAGAACGAGTATCAGGAAGTAGATGCAATATTTCCTTGGATAGGAACAATCCTATGCTCAATGCAAGGTGGCAGAAACTGGTAAGTGATACTCAAAGGAGTGTTCCATCCATGGGTAAAAGGGTGTCAATTCGCGATAGCTAAGTGCTTGCATGGTTAACTTGTATAGAGATTCATGGTCAAAATATGGCTTAAACGTCAAGTCCAAATGAAGTTTGCTAAAGGCCAAGATAAACAAGTAGCCAATATGGAATGCAGTGATACAACTCAACAATAGCAGGGAGCCTCTAGGGTAATAGCCAGAAAAATCATAGTGAAGAAGAAGAAGAATGAAGCTTCAATGCATAAGTCATGTCGGGACTAAATGGGACTCCCCAACCTACATAAAGTGCAGCATGGGCGATAAGTGCTAGCGAGGAACTAACTAGGAAGCTTATGTAAAGGAAGGTTGTACCACCAAGTCATGATTTATAAATCGGCGAGTGAAATGGATTAAATACTCATGACATGATGGGATCGACCCTATGGCAAGTGATCAGAATGGAGGCTATCATGCAGAATGCAACGGAATGTGGATTCCCTAACCTATATGCTAGTTAAGATCATATATCTGCCATGACAGGTCAGTGGTCATGGATTTGAAAAACCAGGAAAAATCTCAATCTCAATAAAATGTACCTAGAAACATATCTTCCCCAACACTTACAAGTGACATGGTAATGCAGCGTAAGATAGATTTGAAAAATAAGCATAGTGAAATTTTGCAAAAAAATTTCAATTTCTGGGCATAAATACACATTTTACCTCATATTTGGTTCATTGGTACTTTGCTAAAGTGGAGAAAGGAGCTCTGGAGAAAAAAACCCTTTCCTCAAAATAGGAGAAATCAGCTGTCAAATTCCACTAGATCAGCCAGGTAAGCTCTAAATCTATCATTTCCATTACTTTCATTCATATATAGGATAAAAATTTTGATTTTTCACCATAGGAAAGATTGTTTTTTATTGATCTTTCTACGCATATGCAGGTTCATGTGAACGAACCCGCATATGATATGCTACTGTACTGAAAGGAAGTCGCATATGCGTAGTCCGTGAATGTAAAAAATGGACCTAATGAAGAATTTAATGGATTATTTCAAGATTTATATCTCTTGGAGGGAACGTGAGCATAGTGCCATTGATAATGAAGTGATGGAAGATCAAAATTCATTCAATATCCTTTGAAATTGTGGTTTGCTCAAATTTTTCAAAACGCCAAATATGAAATGTAATCTCTGGTTGCTCTTAATGCTTGTGGATCACTAGGAGCCAGAGGAATACTACTTCATTATTGATCAAATGTCCATACGAATAGAAGTGGAAGACATTTATTTCATTACTAGACTCTCTTGATGAGTAGATCCAGTAGATTTACATGGAAAGCCTGTGGGAGGGCTTACAGTGGATGATTATGTCCATGTTTATTGCGTAGAGGGGTCTCAGAAAGTAGGGACTTAGATTGCAATCAAATATTTGTCAGAATCGCATATGAAAAATCTCCTCTTCACCATTGGCAGGGTAGCAGGGTCTACTTCCTTACACCAGGCTTCGAGGACACAGATTAGTATTGCGGTCGAATACTTGATTCACCTCTTTGACTGGTGTACTGCACTATTGACAAACATGAAGAAACAATTAACCTCTATCTGGAAAGAAAAAACAAATCATTTCAGGTATGGGACCATCTTACTAACATTCTTCTTTGAGAGGATTCCAGGACTTCGACCCAAAGTGATCTCATCCATCAACAACCCCAGACATCCAAGAATATCCCGGTGGGCTGATTTGATGAAGAGATTGGGGGGAAGTGAATTTCCCCAAACCACTTGGGATGACGAGTTCTTCCAATGGTGGGAGGAACAATTTATCGCTGCGGAGGATTATCCCTGTGCTGGGATGGATTTTCGTGGTGATCCAGACTTAGTCCTTCCACCCGGTGCAACATGGGGTGCAATTGGTGAGATTGCAAATTTTGATTATATGATTTTTTGATTGAATTTTTGAATATATGAAAAAAGGATTTTTTTTTTTCATTGGACTCAAATGACTTACAAAATGATGTGATGACCATGATACAGATATGGGACAAGTGCATCCTAAGGGATACCCAAGGCACAAATGTCGTAGAGGCGAAGCAGATGTTGAAGACCTTGGTAGAACCCTACATGCCGTTCAGAGAAACTTGGAGAGTGTAACTCGCCAATTGCCTATGTCTGTAGTAGAGGACCTACCAGAGGCTATCCAGAGACGGGTAGTCGAGGTACCGCAAGACTGGGTGCAGTTATTCCACTGTGTGGCTACTGCTATCGTGTTTTATAGGAACACGAATGTAGGGCAGGGACCATAGATTTTACCAGATGACTGTACTATATTTTTGATATTGAACATGATCGGGCATAAGCCTTAATTTTGTAGGACATATGGGTCCAAATTTTTATATAGTTTTTTTGAACATTCAGATGATGTATATATATACAATGATTTATATGATGCGATGAAATAAATGTATGAAAATGTATGATGAATTTGATTATTTGATGAAAGTATTGAATGATGAATATGTCAATAAATTGCTTGATTAGCCAAAGAGTCTGCCATCAAATTTTCAACTCGAGGAATATGAATAAATGTTGTAAATTGAAATTATCTTTGTAACAAATGTACCCTAAAGAACAATCAGAGAAAAAATGGATCCCGAACCCGATATTTATTTTTCAATTGACACCACCAGCTGGGAGTCCAAGAAAAATAATAATGAATCAATACCCAAAGATATTGGAGTGTAAAAACTCTGGTAAACTTGATAAATATATATTATTAGTGATGAAAAAGATGAGATGATTACAATGAGGGATCTCCTGGGCTTTAAATACAGCCTCAAGGTGTCCCTTGGTGAAGAGGCATGATCTTTGATC